>VDFB02271358.1:813327828-813733008 GCA_007258455.2 Sequoia sempervirens
TATCATCCACATTCTTCTTTAAGGTGGCAATCTTTGCATCCTTGTCTTCAATCTCCTCATCTTTCTTTTGAATTTCCTTCTTCAATTTGTGCTTCTCCTCCTTCCATTCTTCTTCTCTTCTTTGTATTTATTTCCATAAATGCATAGCTACCATGTGCATTAGGAAATTAGGGGGTTTATGCATTCCTACCAGCATTTTCCTTGGCATTGATGCTTTCTCTCCATATAGTACTAACTACAAGGATTCAGGCTATCTTGTTGATTCAGGCTGCAGGGGTACTAATTGTTCTTGTTTTTATTGTTGGTGCGGGGACTCTTGCTACAAGATCTCTTGTTGTAGGATCTCTTGCTATAGGAAATCCTAATTTTCCTAATACCATTGATTCTCAACTTGTTCTACAATGTCAGCAAGATCTGCCAATGTTATGTTTGCTACCATCTTATATTTTTCTAGACTTAGGGCTTTCCTACAAAGGTGTACCAAAGGTTGGCCCAAAAGGTCTTGATTTTTTGGGAGGGCTCTCATGTTTTTCTTTGGCTGTAGGATGAATAGTGTCAACCTTATGCTTCCTAGAGCTTGGTACTTCTTTTTCTATCGGTTGCTTTTTGGATTTTCCTTTTCTCATTTTTGCCTCCCTTTTTTATGTCGTAGTTTTCATTAGGATTGCAAG
This sequence comes from Sequoia sempervirens, assembly GCA_007258455.2. Taxonomy (NCBI): domain Eukaryota; kingdom Viridiplantae; phylum Streptophyta; class Pinopsida; order Cupressales; family Cupressaceae; genus Sequoia; species Sequoia sempervirens. Next base: position 813,328,500 of record VDFB02271358.1, read on the forward strand.
TGGAACATCATCATCAGAATCTAGGGGAGAACTTTCTTTGTCTGAGTGCTCTATCCCAGAAGAGCTAATTTCTATGGTTTTTTCCACTATAGGAGGGTCTGCACTAGGTCCTGTAATAGAGGTTGAATCACCAAGAGTCGCTTTAGCAATGCTTAATCTCCTGCTAGACCTACAGGGTTGAGGTAAAACCATAGATTGCAAGTGCTCAAGTCTAATTTGATCATTTTTTTATGAATTCTTCCCAGGTCATTCTAGATACATCATGTAGAGACTTCTCAAGTAGCAATTTAATCAAACAATGGTGGGAAACAGAATTGTCCCTATCTTTCTGAGTCTCATCCACCATAATTGAAAGAAGGTTGCATATCACATTTGACACATTCATCCTCCTCTCGTGCCTCATGTGATTCAAAAGCTTAAAGTGCACAGAATGCAGATTTGACTAGCATCCTTCATAGGTAATATATTTTATGACATAAATAGCTATTTTCTTCCATGGCTTGAGAATATACATTCTCTTTGTCCCTTGTTTATCTATGCTCAATGGAGGGTCGCTTGGTTCTATAAATTTGGCCCTAGATGACCTGGCGTCTCTGGAAATAGGGTAATCTTCACCATTGAGAGGTAACCCTATAACTTCTGCAATTCTTTCTTCAGTAGCCAATACTTCCAACCCTTTTACCATGGCTTTCCCTTTAGACAATGTTTGTGTGAATTATAGTGCAATTCCTTCATCAAAACCATCTAGCTTCATGAAATAATCTAACCAGCCATAGTTTTTGAATTTAGCTAGGCAAGGTGCATCCTGCAGTAATACATCATGCACCATGGGTTCATTTCGAATTAACCCACCTCCCATTGTCTACAAGCAAACAATCACTTTGTGGTTTCCTCCCTACAATTATCATTTGAAAACCAAATTCACCTTCCTACAACACTTGCTAAATTTACAATGCCAATGTCGATTGAATTTTCCCTTTTTACCTTTTTTTTTGCAACTTGAGATTATGACAGGGTCAATAATGGAAAGGAAGGAATAATAAAGGAAAGCTATGATGGAGAGAAATGGTGGTGGCAGTTGGTGTCACTTCACACATGTGAGCTGTCCTCACTCAAATTTCAAATTGGATCAATTTAAATTTTGTTGATGTAGACCAGCATGGACTGACACATGGGAAAAATATTCACATCTTTTTCCTTCCCCCAAAACCTAAATTTGGGCATGTGTCCTCACAAGAAAAATTATGATTTGATAGGGGTAGGGAATAATGGCATGCTATGGTTAACATTCATATTAACGTACAACAATTAAATGAATGCACTAAAAGACAAGGTAAGATATAATTAATGTGCACATACCTAAATGTATGTGGAAGATTACCGTTCAAAGATTGTGGAGAAATATTTGTTTGTCCTTTTAGAAATAAGTTGAAATTAATGAAAATGAGAATTGAATGAGGGTGGAGTGGAATGAAGTGATTTAATGGAAGAGAAAGAAAGGTGGAAATGGATGGGCGGATGGGTAGTGGGTGAAGAAATGGACTCCCATGGAAGTGGAATCAACAACAACAAACAAGATGCAATATCCTATCTCTCTTAAAAGGTAAATCTCTATTAGCAATCCTCAAGAGATAACCCCAAGGTATTCATGTCAGGTCTTGACAGCGCATAAACAACTCAGTGATAAATGTGAAATTGCTGGTAATCACAATGGGACCTTACTACAAGCAAACTATTGAATCATTTTGTTGGATTTAATGAACTGATGACACTTCGGTTTGGCAAAAATTACAAATTGGAGTTCAAATTTCAAAAGAACATTTGCAATTGTATCTTCTAGAAAGTGCGCCAACTTCCCGAGGCCATAACTTTTGATCCGAGACTCCGATTCACGAACCATTTCAACTGTTGGAAAAGTCTCAAAGTGAAGAACACGCTTGAAATATGCTACGCCAATTTTGGAAAGTTTCGGGGCCGATCCAAATAACCCTATTGCAGTTGAAAATAGAAAATAAAAACCGTAAATTAGGAATTTCATTATGACAAAAAGGTTATCCAAAAATGTAACAACATCTAAAAAATTTAGAAACTTAAAATTAATTATTTTTGGGTGATGCAAGATTGCCCTTACACCACTGGATGCTCCTGCATCATCTATCTAGATATTTACCAACTCAAAACAATTTTAAAGATGGAAAACAAGAACCATGCAAGACAAGAGAATACCAGAATAGCACCAAATCACAATGACATTACTTATATTCAGATTGTCCACTATAGCAACAACTCCAGTTTTCTGTTATAATATTTGCTTGAGAGCAACTATTTGCTAACTTACTCTACCTCAAATTGGCTAAATTCTAACTATTTTCCCTCTGGCTTCTGACTAAAAACTATCTAACCCTTTACCAAGAGGCCAAATGCCCAATATATAGAACCTCCAGAAAACCCATTGACCAAGCAAGGGTTTCATTAGCAATAAGTCTGCGCAACCACCTGGCCAAGAAGGTCATCAAAACGGGTGAAATAGGCAATAAAGGCACGTCTCATCGAGGTCAGCCCTGGATCTATGATGTAGCCTGGTTGTCGCATGAGAATATAATGGGGAAGCACAAATCGCACCGTCACCCATCATTAGCTCCCTTCCCTATTGTCCTTGCGCCGATCTAACTCTTTGTGTAGCCCCAAAAATGTCGCATCCAAGTCAGCCATAGGTGGTACTAGCAGAACCCTAAGTCGCCTCTCAATGGATGCAATCTCCTCCCTTGAGTGCTTGACCAACCTATACCAGTCTGCTTTGTGCGCCACATGCTTATCAATAACTGTGAGGTAGGTGGCCACATCATCTAGTTGGTGCTCGGAGACAGACCCATCATCAAGTGGTGCATAGACATCACGCCACCACTCTTTCAACTGTTCAAAATTCAAATACCTGGGCACGATTTTCCTTCGTCCTGTAATAATTTTGAAAAAAGCAATGGAGCCATCATAGATGCCAACTAGGGTGTCATCAATGTGCTTTCTCTGTTTGTAAATTTTCCTCAACACTTAATATCGGATTTGCAATGTTTCAAACCATACCCATGGCTCGGCAGCTCTGGAAGAAGGAGGAATCCCATCGCTGACCAACTTGTCCCGGGTGTATTCCATTAGGGTCCTAGTTTTCTATAGCATGAGGTCGGTGTCCCCTTTATCTTGCGCCATTACCTGTTTCAACCATTCAGTGGTCATGACAACATCTTTAGCAACTGATAAAATTTCCTTGATAGCTTCATCACCCTTGATTTGCACCCCTTTCAACCAATTTAGAGTGGCAAGGGTGGAAGCTCTCATATTTTCCAGCTCAGTTATGGTCTCTTGAGGCAGAGGATTGGTGGTAGAGGAAGAGGGATTAATTGACTACAGTGGCCTCATTAACTCCTCCAAGCATTTATTGAGATTCTCGTTCTCTCTCTTCAGCTCCTGCTTGGTTTTTACCTCTTTTCTCAATTTGTCCACAATGACTGCACTGGAGCCCTAATAATCCTCAATGTCCTGCTCAACTGATGTAGGCCTAAGATTGAAAGTATGTATATTGTAATCACTTCCAGCCACATCATCTCTATTTTTATCTGGAGCAGGGGTGGCAACATGAACAACCTTGCTATGTGCCTCATCCCTTTCAATTCTTGAGATCACTCTAGCCTTTTTCTTACCTTTATCTTTTCCAATTTTGGCTAGCAGTGCATCCCAATTAGGTGGACTATCTTCTACTACCACCTATTTTCTTTTTATTTCCTTGTCAAGCCACTCAGGGACAACAGATTCCAATTGTGCCTCAGCCTATTTCTGTTCATCTTGTTGACCCTTAGGTACCTCTTCATTCAAATTTTGTTTATCTGGAGTTTCATTGGCCTTACCTTATTCTTTTTCAACATGTTCTTCCTCCTGCCTAGGTGATGGGATCATTTCTGCCTCTACCTCCCTTGGAAGAGATTCAACTACCTTAGTTCTGATCAGAGAGTTTGCATGTGCAATCATAGGGGATTGCATTATCTTTTCGATCTCTGCCTCTACATTGTGGAGATCTCATGCATGGAATTCTTCATCTTTAGTATTCGGATGATCTTCAATATTTTCTTCCTCACCTGGCTCACCTTGAACTTCATGGGCGGGAGGCACATCATCATGCTGCTTCTCATGAGAAACCACCTGTGGGGAACCTGCCCTAGGCACACTGTCCTTAGGAGAAGGAGTCCTAGACTTCCTTGCATACACTTTGGCCTTCTCCTCTGAGCTTTCAACATCTATTACTGGTAGGATAACTACCTCCTCTGCAACCTTGGAGCCAGCCTTCTCTGACAATTTTACAATTATTTTCCTCTTTGGCATAGGAGCATCGACCTCAGGACTCTGTTTTTCAATCACTTTCCGCTCAGGCTTCTTAGTCCTAGTCCTTTTCTTAGCCTTCGGCTTCCTCTGTTTTTCTATTTCCTGGGCTTCTTCTTCTTGAACACCTTTAGATTTATCTTTGATAGGAGAATCTAGCTTGCTCTTGGGATCCCGCTAAGTGGATTCCTCAGAAGTAGAATGGGGATCCAAATCTCCCATCAGGTTGTATGTGCATTGCACACCTTTATTCTCCAACTCACACAAAGTGTGTTTGAGCCACATCTTGGTAAATTTGAGAACAGGATCCATCAGTTGTTTTAACTTTGTTTGTTCCTCTTCTAGCCAATCCACATCACGGATTTGCCTATCCTTCACTGCTTCATAGGCATGATCTTGGATCAAGTTCCCATCATCCTCCAACTGATCAGGGACTGCCCTCACATTGTACAATTGGACTGCATTAATTGGAAGCCGAGAGAATTTCTTCTTTCGGACATCATACTCATCACTGCAGTTGGCCCAATAGTCCTCTAAGTTCACCTTATGGCAATATTCCCTGCTGGCTTTCTTTTGAGCCTCCCCTGTGATATCAAATCTAGATCTTTGGGAGTGGAGAGATAGGCCAAGAGTCATCAATTCTTCCTCTGAGGCTTGGGAAGAACCGATAGAAGGACATCCCTCCCCAGTGCCAATCCTCAATGGGAACTCTCCACCAATTCCAGTCTTATGCTTATCCTTCTTGACAATTGTATCAAAATCAAAAATCTGCCTTGTTACTTCCAGCAATATAATGTGGTCAGTGTGCTACCTTGGAAGTCTATATGGGGCCTTTTGGTAGCCATCAATCCGAATGTAAGAGAAGGTTGGAAATTGAATAAACCAAGCTCCATATTTCTTGATGAGTTCTTTGGCTAGATCTAAAATTTTGACATGTTCTGCTTCGTGAAGCATTCTAGTGATATGCATGGTGAATGCATCATTTGCTCTCCTATAATTTGAACCTCCCCAATGCAACTGAGGGAAAACTTCATAGATAATATCTTGTCCAAAGGTGCCTCGTGTATCTAGTCCTCTGTAGGGATGGAACCTAGCAAGTGCATAAACCAAATAGGAGGTCATGGTGAAGGCCTTTGTCTGCAACACCTCAGACAATTGCTTGTGAATCACCTGACTGATGACTCCTACCCAATGGTAGTTAACCCTCTCTTGTTCCATCCTTACAATGGCATGGCACATCCAATTCTCAAATGTACTAGCACTCTTTAATCCAACCACCCTCCTAAGAAAGGTGATGGCATCATAATACTCCTTCTGGAATTTGGCTCTGAATAGCTGTTTGGGAAGTTTGGAATAATGAGACTTAGGCTTCTCCAGCCAGGAGTTAATAAGCTACTGAGACTTCACGGTTTGGTCGTCATAGTACTCATGGGCTGCCTCAATGGTGAATCGTACCACATGAGATCTATCGGGCATGTTCAAGGTTTGAGCGATGGAGACCGGGTTGAGATTTGTAATAATTCTCCCTTGAGGACCAATTATCCTCTGTGTGTCCTGATCATAGTGCCTGGCACACTCAAGGACTAGCTCATAGCATTGCACTGTTTAAGGGAAACTGTCCACATGGGCCAAACCTGACTCTTTCATTCTTCTAGTCACCAAAGGAGGATCACCAGCTGATGTCCTTGCTTTAAATTCCTCATAGTTCCAGAGCCAACGTTGGTATTAGTAACTTCTGACCAGACATGAGTGTTCTTACTCTCTGGGACCTTGCTCTTAATGTTCAACTTGATCCTTTCTGCATCAGACAATGAGGACCTAGCTCTAGCCTTGCTTGATTCAGCCTGTATTCAACATGAAAACATAATAAGAATCACAGGAAAGCAAGGTTAATCCATCACAACACCATTAGAATGCATCTCAAATAAATAATGTGTTATTAAAATTCCTATAAAATGTCCACAACAAATTTTGAGTTTCAAGGCCACCCGCAGAATCTGGGCCAGAGAGGAATTTCGAAAAATTCCAGTCTGCTCAGATTCCAATGGAGTAACCAAGAAACACCTACTTAATCCTTAAATTTGATCACTTTTCATCAGTACACCATGTGAGAGATCCAAATATGACATGGAATAATCATCAAATGCAACACAAATTACAAATGAATCCAATTGCTTCATGTTCCTTTGTTTTTCACCAAATTTCAGAAAAGTCTGTGAGGGACGGATTTCCGCTAAGAGCAAGTCCAAAAGGATTTTTGAGAAACTAGGGGAACACTAGATTTCGGAGAAATATGACCTTGATGGACATCCGCGAGTAGCATGAAGTTTCGAACCAAAGGAGAATCCAGAGTGAGGGCTTTGGCACAAGTTTAGAGTCTCGCGGAGAAGTCTTAGCGAAAGACAGATGCCACACCGAAAAGGTCATCAGAAAAGCGGGTCTCACCAAGAAACAACAGCTTCGGTGAAAGTTCCTAGCGAAAGGGGACATAGCATTCAAATCGGAATGAGCCAGAGGTGGTCGAGGTAAAGTCTCAGTGAAAATTACATGTCTCATCGACCAGCGGGCCCAAGCAAACCCCTCGATATAACTTGAAGCTGTCGGTGGGAGGTCCTAGCAAAAGGGAAATGCTATGCTGACTAAGACTTAGTTTGAATTCAGTAGAGGTCCCAATGAAAGGGTCTGGGCTTGCTAGGAATAGAGGGTTTCACCATAACGTCCTGGCGAACTGCGATTGTCACAGCGAAGAGGAGGCATCCGCGGGAGCTCAGAATCTCGCGGAGAGGTCTCAGCGAATGATGGATGTCTCCCCGATAGACCAACTTCAGCAAAGGCTATGGTACTTGGTATGAAATCTCAGTGACCTGGTTTATCTTGCCGATAGGAAGACTTCGATGAAACGTAGGGTGATCAGCATGAGGTCTTGCCGAAGGACAGATGTCTTGGCAAAAAGTGAATATCGGCAGATCTCAAAGATCTTGCTGAGACCTCTTGGTGACCAGGGGTAGTCCTGCCGAAAGTGAAGGTGAACACACACGTCAGTACAAGATTTACTCATGGGGCGAGGTCCTGGTGAATGCCAAGGTTTTGCTGACTGATGGGCATACAAGATCCTGTTGGTGTAAGAGTGAAGATATCATGGTGACCCAATAGAGCAAATGAAGACTATTTTGGCAAAGCCCTAGGTGATCAATATATGGTCTCGCCGAAGATGAAAGGACACAGTGAAGAGAGCTCGGAAGGGACAGACCATCCCGGATTGCGACACTAAGGCACGATTTCGCCCAGACATTGAACCCACTAAGGATTCCGACAAGACTAAACCAGGGCAAGCTAAGGATGGGTCCTCTCATGAATTTCTTGGTATCCTTGGTCAATCTTAAGATGAAATTTTCTAATATGGCATTGCCCTAGGTTTAAACCCCATTCACCCGCCACTAGCACACAGGCTGGTCCATAATTTAGTTGTTTCAATAGTTAAGCCACTGCTATGGTTTATGGATTACTCTCAGGCAAGACTCATTAGAATGTAGATGAACATGTGAATTCAAAACTCGCTAGAGAGACAACAAGGATGCAACACTGAATGACCCTAGTATAAAACACACCAAAAAACAAAGCCAACAAGCCCCAATCGTGCCATTCCTAAATCAAATCAAAGCAAAGCCCTCAAGCACATACCATTATGAAGCTGAAGGATGTCCACAACGAACACAAGCGAGGATGCACCAGAAACCATTGCCAAATCAAACAAAGCAAGCCCAAATGGTTCAAAATGAAGTCAATTAATCGTAAAGAAGCACTTCTTAGCTCAAATGATGGTAAATAGTGAATATAATGGCGCAAAAGATCCCAAAATCAAGTTAAGTACATTTCTCAGAGCCTGCACAGAGCCCTTAATGCACTCGACAAGATAGTCACAAAACTCGAGAAAACAACATCAGGGCGGAATCCGGGAAAGTCCGGCCCATGCGGAAATCTGCGAAGAACCAAAATTCTCGAACAGCAAGAGCCAGCTTGTAGTTCAAGCAGGATCCAGGAAAATCCGACCAGGGTGGAAAATCCTGGATCAGGGCAAAAGCCCGAAATTCAATCAAAACTCAATATTTTCAATGAATAATCTGGGGAAAACACTTAGGCAATAAAAATAAACACTCAAGCACTGTGCCCAAGTAAGAAAAAAACTCAAAAGAAAGGGCTAGAAAACCAAAAATCGAAGCGAAAGAGGGTCCCTACTTCCAGTAGGGTGTGTGTGCGAAAAACTACACAAAAAATGGCAACTTTTGCTGGGAAAATGCTCTAGAGCATTTGATGATGAACAGGAATCAAGAACCCATAATCTCTGGTTTCAATCTCACTATCAAACAAACAAGTCAAAAGGCAAGACCTAAAGAATTAGAACCAAAGGATAGACCAAACCTTTCATAAACTGAAAATCCAAGTGTGTGCACATGAGTTCATTTCCCTCCCTAATTTACTACAGAAATCGAGTTCAGTCAAGTCAAGCTACATAGGGATTCTAACTTCAAAAGCAATCTGGATAGAGCCTCGCTGCCAGTCAAGAGTCCATAGCCCCGACGAGGTTATTGCTGTGATTCTCCTAAACATAGCTCTACTGCCAGCTAGGCGTCCATAGCCCCGGTAGAGATATTTAGGTACCCCCGATAAGTTGAATTTATTCTTTTGATATTCAATACTTCATTTTTTCTTTTTCTTTTGATATTCAATGTATGTCTCTTTCATTTCAACCTGTGAACAATGAAGTTCACACTTAGGGATGAGAACCACAGTGGCACTGTAGCAGAAATAGGATTTTTCACTTGACAAGACTTCACTAGGATTTCTATAGTGACAGTAGGATTCTTAAGATATAAGATGGATATAAGATTTTTAGAGTACTTCAAGTTCGAATCCACACCAGTGACTCGACCTTCTATAAATCTGACATTAAGACTGTTAACAATAACAAAGATTTCAACCGTCCTTTCAAGATGCAAGACTAAAGCTCACCAACGAAATACGTAGAACAACTCCAGAAAAGACAAATCTATCACATAGGTGCAACACATCCAGGTGAAAACAGAGAGAACCCCCAAAACAAAAGCAGAGCGAAAGCAAACGAACCAAAAGCAAACAAAAAGAAGGAAACCTAACCTAACCAAAACAAACAAAAGCAAAGCAGAAAGGGGAAACCCTAATTTAACTATATATAGGACGAGAGCTGAAACAACTCAAGAATAGAAATAATGCTTCAAATACTGCCCATTGATAGGTAATGGGATATCCTCTCTGGTGAGAGTTTTTAAACAGAAGGCATTATCTCCCAGGATTTCTGAGATCTGGTAAGGTCCAAGCCAAAGTTATCAAATTTTCCATGCTCTCCCTTACGGTCACAGACTTTATCCCAGGAAAGAACCAAATCAGAGATCCTAATCGCTTTAACCTTGGCTCTCTTATCAAACCATCTCTTGAAAACCCCTTGATGTTTGGAAAAGTTGTCTAGGGCTTTATCTCTTTTTTCTTCAAGATGCAATAGTTTAGCAAGTCTAGCCTTGCGTCTGTCCTCCTCTTCATAGTATTCATTGATGAACTGAAGGGTATGTATTCTCAATTGTATGGGAAACATAGGTTCTAGGCCATAAACTAGATGGTAGGGTGACATCCCTATGGAAGCTTTATGTCTTGTACGATCTTCCCAAAGAGAAAATCTGAGTTGGGTATGCCAATCCTTCATATTTCATTCTAATAGTTTGTGAATAACAGTCAATAGATTTTTGTTGGATGACTCAGCTAACCCATTACCCTAGGGGTAGTAATTAGATACAAATTTTATAGTGATCCCGTGTTCAAAAGCCCAATTAAAAAATTCCAATGATGAAAATGCAGAGCCATTATCACATACTAGAGACACAGGGCATCCAAAATGATTAAGAATACTAGATTCAAGGAAATTAACTACTACCTCAGACGTACATTGTTTGCATGCAAGAGCTTCTATCCATTGTGTAAAATAATTAGTGATGGTGAGAATATACCTATGCCCGGCCGAGGAGGGTGGATTAATGGGGCTGATGAAGTCCATTCCCCATTGTGTGAAAGGTTTTACCTCAAAAACTAGCTGAAATGGGAGAGCGGTATACTTTTCTCTAGTAGCGGCAATTTGGCACACATGAATGTGGGTGTCTTTGAACAATGTGGGCTAGTAGTAACCAGCTCTGAGAATCTGGTTCACTATAGATGGTGCTGATCCATGTCCTATACCGTATCTGTCATGGAATTCTAGCATCACTCTTATAGATTCTGCCTTTCCTAGGCACCTCAGGTACACTCCCTTGTGATTTTTCTTGTATAAAACAACTCCTTTCAACATGAAACTGTCACTCTTTAAGCACAATACCCTTCTTTGTATTGGATTAAGATGGTTTAGGCATCTTTGAGTCAGGAGATAATGAACAACACCATCATACCATTCTCCTGGAGAAACATCCTCCAAAGTATAAGTCTAGGCTGTAAGATCAGGCTTGTCTCTGCCATTGTCTTCATGAGCCCCTGTCCTCTTACCAGCTTCATGGGCTAAATTTCCATATCATATTCTTGTAGCATAGTTACCCACTTGGCTCTTCGTTCTCTTAGTTCGTTCTGTATCAAGAGCAGCTTGACTGCAGGATCAAGAACTATAGCAAAGATCTTGTTCCTGAGGATATAATGTCTGAATTTCTTGATTGCCCTGACCAAGGCATAAGCCTATTTTTCCACATTTGGGTACTTCAGTTCTGCATCTTTCAATGGCCTGCTTATGAATGCTATAGGGTGCTCATTGCCTTGGTCAGATTTCTGAGTTAATATAGCAGCACAGGAGTGGTCAAAAGCAAATGAATATATGTAGAATGGTTTGGCATAATCGGGACTTACTAAAACTGGAGCCTCAGCAATAGCTCTCTTTATTTCAACAAATGCTTCCTTCGCTTTTGCATTCCACTCCACCTTGGCATCCTGCTTCAACATCACGTTTAGGGGCTTGACTATCTTTTCAAATCCAGTGATGAACTTCTTGACGAAGTTAATCTTGCCAAAGAATGATTTCATTTCCTTTTTACTAGCTGGTGGTGGGATCTTGAGAATAGCTTCTATATGTTCTGGATTAATTGCAATCCCCTTCTCAGAGATAATATGCCCTAATAACTTACCTTCTGTAACCCCAAAGATACATTTCTTTGGGTTGAGGGATATCCCAAATTCTCTGCATTTCTGGAAAAATTTGCACAGGTCTGAGATATGGTCCCCTTGTCTTTTGGAAAAAACAGTTAGATCATCCATGTAAATGATTATGCACTTCACAATTATGTCCTTGAAGGCTATGTCCATTGCTCTCTGGAATGTAGCTCCAACATTAATCAGGCCGAAAGGAATTCTTCTGTAAGTGAATGTACCCCACTTGGTGGTGAAAGTAGTCTTGTGTCTATCCTCATATTACACCATAACCTGGTTATATCTTGAGTAACCATTTAGAAAAGACATCATCTGAGATCCGTTAACAATATGGAGTACTTCATCTAGTGAGGGTACTGGATAATTATCCTTTTCTGATGCCCTGTTCAGGTTCCTGAAATCCACACATAGTCTGATTTCATCATTTTTCTTTCGTACAGGAACCAGGTTTGCCACCCAAGTGGAGTGTATGACTAGAAATATGATTCTCGCAGACAACAGCTTCTGCACTTCTCTTTGTATTACAGGTTCCAGCAAAGCATTAAGAGGCCTCTGCCTCTATCTAAAAGGTTTTACCCTCAGATTGAGAGGGATAGTATGAGTTATGACTGATGTGTCATAAGTTTTCAAGTCCTCATAACTCCAGGCTACATCTGGATATTTGTGCAATGCATCAATGATTCCCCATCTTTCTTCTGGGGTGCACACTTTTCCAACAAGAACATTTTTTACATCCTTCTGGGATCCCACATTATACTTATCACATTGTCCACTAATGGAATCTTCCCTAGTGTCTTGATCTTGGTCTCTGATCTTATCCAAATCAAAAATCCTCTTTAGCTGCACCATTCCCCTAGGAATTGTGTTGGTCTTCAGGTTGATTACCCCTTCGAGGTCTATCTATGCTTCTTGAAACTCAATTTCATCAACGATCTGAGAAGCAAACACATCTGTGTTTGTGATAAAATCCATAATATGTTTATCATCCTCAAATACTTGGAAGTTGGTAACATTATCAAGTACTGAGGGTACTGGAGTTAGTTCCACTGTAAACTTCTTTAATCCTGAAAGGGATAGAGGCTGCAAGGTACCATCCGCCTGGGCCAAGGAATCAACTGTCTGATTTTTACTTCGTGGAATCAGCTGAATGTTGAAGGCATCAAATCCTTCAATAAGGTCCCATAATCTGTGTCTATATTTAGTCATCCTCCTGTCATGACAGGAATATTGCCTTCTAACTTGTTTAACTACTAATTCAGAATCTCTATACACTTTCAAGATCTTAACCTTCTTCCTCAAGGCCATTAACAATCCATGAACTAAGGCTTCATACTCTACTACGTTATTGGTATAATGGAACTGAAGTCTATGAGCAGCGAAAAATGTCTTACCTTTTGGACTAATTAGCTTAAAGCTAGCTCCAGCTCCTTGCTTTGATTTAGACCCATCAAACCTCAGAGTCAAGCATCCAGTGACTACAGGGTCTCTTGCTGCATTACTTGCACTGTTACTGGTGGGTGGCCTTTCAGAAGGCATCATTCTATTCCTTTTAGGATCTTGTTGGACATTGATTGAATCAGTTTTGGGTGCAAGACCGGGGTTGAGGTGTTTCTGTATTTGTCTTACTGCAACTTGGCATAAGCAACAGTCTAATTCTGAATGTGAAGCATTATGTACCCTGCACCAATTGGGCAAGAGCAACTCTCCAAAGCTCATTCTTTTTCCTAACTGAATCTGACCTTCAATGCATTTTTGAAGGAACTCTTAAAAACTGTCTAACAAAGCCAACTGATTATCCTCTGGATCATCATTACTTTCAGCTGATTCATCATTGTCTTTAACTGGTTCCACTAGGGCTTCAGTATCACTAGGCTTTGTCGTAAGGTCAACAGGCATTGTGTGGAACATAAGAACCTCCTCCACATTTGGCTCCTTAAGAGGGGCAGTAAGCATATAGTTTTCCATACTTACTTCTGACACCAAGATTTCCGTTGAGGTCTTTTGGTATTCTGTGATTATATATTTCATCCTGGGTTCTCTTTCAATCCTGATCTGATTTGGCACTCCCTTCCAGTGAAGCCACATATGGGAATGACTAGTGGAAACATATCCATTCAAGGCTCTAGTGAAGTCCCTTCCCAAGATTCGGCTGTAAGCATCAGGTATGTCAGCTACCTATATATTGATTACTTGTTGAATCCTAGGATTAGAAGCAATCTGCATCTGGATCATGTTTAGTTCTCCTACCACATTGACTTCAGTCCTATCTAACTATGTGACTTTCTTTTGGGATTCAATAGGAGTAATTCCCATAGCTCTATAGACACCAAGGGGCATAACATTGGTTGATGCACCTAAATCCAATAGACAATTATGCAGATTTTTGCCAAATACCCAGACATAAATTAGGAATGGAGGGGTATCTATTTTCCCTTGAAACAGAGTCAATGGAGTATCTACTTGAATGACCTGAGATTTGTCCTTTTCCTTTCTAATGTCTCCAAGGGGTATATGGGCTCGATCATGAGATTGGTTTAGCCCTCCTATTGGCTGAGAACTAGACACTTTATGGATATTCTTGCTAATTGATTTATCTTGAGACATGGAATTTGCATCATAAGAACCTAGGACTGCATTCCTAATGGATGAGACTCTTAATAGCTCAAATGAAAATAGATTTACCTTTAATTTTTGGAGTTCTTCAACAACATATAGAGTCAACTGTTCTTCATTTAAGTCAGAGGGGGTCTCCTTCAGGTACTCCACCATCTTTTCTTTCCCTACATCAGCATTTCTTCCTTTTGGCACATCGGCTTGTACCAGAGATAAATACTGCTTAGACACCTGAGGCAATGCCAGATTGTTGCTAGCATTTGGGTTTAGAGGTGTGTTGAAGTTATTTTGTGGGATGGAAGTAGTAAAGGGGCCTTTAGCTTGTGGGCGCCTGTGTGGAAACTCCCTCAAATCATACCTCTTGACTGGTCTCTGGAAGGTCTGCACTTCTTCAATGCAAGCTTCTTCTTCATCCCTAGGACCATTGTCATTCATCTGACTCTCATCAAACAATTGTGTCATTTCATCTCCATTGCATAGCTGACCTACCACATCCTTCAATCGGTCAGATTATTCTTCAAGCACATTATCCTTACTTTGTGGAAAAGGAGCATGGTTTAACACCAGGACTGGTGAATCGTAAGGAATAGAAGGTACTATTTCCTGGCAGCTCGCATTGTTCTCTACTTCATACTAAAATATTGAAGCTGTTGTTTGGAATTCTTGACAGTCCAACTCAGAATGCTGACTGGTCTTGTGGATCCTACACCACCCTGACAATGCAGCCTCAGCCAAGTATACACCGTTAGGAGGATTCTCTTGATTCACTAGTTGACTGACAGACTGATTGACAGGTTGACTAATTGGTTGATCCAATGGAGTGGGGACTCCCCCATTGTTGGGACCTGTGTTCTAGGTTCTATTCTGTCTCGACTATTGTCTTCTCTCAAAACCTTGTCCACCACCTTGACCTCTGTCAAAGTTCTGACCTAATGATTGTCCCTTATCATAATTTTGTCTTCTTTCATTATTATATCCCCTATCATTATTGTAACCTCTGTCATTGTAGTATCTTCGATCTTGACATTGCCCTCTATCCAAGTTCTAATTGGACTGCATGTTTATCTGGGTAGCTTGCAATTGACTATTTTGATTTCTTATGTAGGTTACCTCCATATTCAGTTTCTTTATTTGTTCTGACAATTCATCCAGTCTTTCCTTGTTAGGATTACTGTATGAAGGTTGATTTACATTATTTTGAACGTGCCATGCTACAGTGTTGGGATTTAGTGACTGGTTCAAGACTTCAGAGTTCTGCAAGTAGGAAGGATAACTAGTCTAAGGTTGGGTGTGCAGGGGTTGATTCATATTTTGCTGGGGATAACTCATCATGGATAACATTTGTCCCATAGGGGGTCTTGGATGAGGGACCAGAGGCAACTGAGGTACTTGGTTCATGATAGGAGTATGGTGTGCAAGGGCTTGGTTGATAGCTGGAACTTATCTAGGATGAGCAATGGGTCCTAATGAGGGTAAAGGCCCAGACAGATGTTGCCTTAGATTTGTGCTAACTTTTATAGCTTCTGCATATGCATCTAATAGACTTTCAGGGGGGTTATTACTCTATTTCATGAAAGTAGCTGTTAAACTATCCAATCCTTTGTAATAAACTTCTAAGGCAGTGGGTTCATCAATGGCATAAGGGGCCTGTAATCTGGTATAAGCACGATGAAACCTATTGTTGAAGGATCCTATAGGCTCATTAATCTCTCTTTTCACATTAGTAAACTGATGGTAGAGCTCATTGGAACTAATGGGTATTCAAATTTTTTGCAAAAAAGTAGCTTCTAGCTTAGTCCAATGTTCGATAGACCAGGCAAGTAAATGGTTATACCAATAAAATGCATCTTCCCCTAGTGAATAGGGAAATAACCTACAAGCTACGTCTTCATGGTTTATCCCTCTATCTTTGAGGCTAGTCTGAAAGATTCGAATGTGTTCTTTAGCAGTCCTATTGGGATCACTAATATGGAACTTTGAACTAAAGTGTTCAGGGTTTTTGGGCATAACATTGTAGATAGCAAAGCTCAGTGGAGACGAGTTAGTTGCTAGGAAAGCCATTGGTGGAGGTGGGGGTGGAAATGGCTGATTTATGACTGGCTGAGGTTGTGGACTGGGAATGGCCTCAGAATCAGATGAACTTGATGAAGATGGAGATGATGGAAATGAGGGGGGTAGATAGGATGATGATGATTCCATTCTTCTATTGGTCCTTCTTGACCTAGTAGGGTCTGGAAACTCTTGAAATTCTTCCTCTCCTAGAGTAGATCTTGTTCTTCTTTTGAATCTCTCAGGAGAGATGGTGTTCAAAAATTGATTCAACTTGCTTACTGAGGGCCCTCCTTCTAGCGCCAACACTGTTGATCGTTATTTCTACACAACAACAACAACAAAGACAAGATGCAATATCCTATCTCTCTTAAAAGATAAATCTCTATTAGCAAGCCTCAAGAGATAACCCCAAGGTATTCATGTCAGGTCTTGACAATGCATAAACAACTCAGTGATAAATATGAAATTGCTGGTAATCACAATGGGACCTTACTACAAGCAAACTATTGAATCTATTTTGTTGGATTTAATGAACTGATGACACTTCATTCCTAACCTTTACCCAATAATCAAAGAAATAGAAAAAGAGTGAGGGTTTCAGAGAGATTTCTAAATCTAATATTACTTCTAAGATTAACAATGAGAGCAACCAATACCCAAAACGGACCAATCCTTCAAAACTGCATTCTACTTGACCCAGATAAATCTGCTACCTTATAGAAAACAATGCAATCTTCTAAGGCTCTTAATATTTTCAAACCATAAACATGCATTCAAATAACCCTATTGTAGTTGAAATGAATAATATTCATGATTGAACTAAGCACAAGGAATATCAAGTCTAGGCTAACTTTGCAAAGCAACTAACAGTCAGTTGGTTGCAAAAAGTATGGACTGAAGGATTACTGCAACATTTAAGTATTGGATCACAAACATTATTAGATCGAATCTATCTAGATATTTACCAAATCAAAGCAATTTTAAAGATGGAAAACAAGAACCATGCAAGACAAGAGAATACCAGAATGGCACCAAATCAGAATGACATTACTTATATTCAGATTGTCCATTGTAGCAACAACTCTGATTTTTTGTTACAATATTTGCTTGAGAGCAACTATTCGCTAACTTACTCTACCTCTAACTGGCTAATTTCTAATTATTTTCCCTTTGGCTTCTGACTAAAAACTATCTAACCCTTTACCAAGAGGCCAAATGCCCAATATATAGAAACTCCAAAAAACCCATTGACCAAGCAAGGGTTTCGGTAGCAATAACTTTGCGCAACCACTTGGCCAAGAAGGTCATCAAAATAGGTCAAATAGGCAATAAATGTGTGTCCTGTCGAGGTTAGTCCTGGATCCATGATGTAGCCCGGTCATCGTGTAGGAAGATAATGGGGAAGCACAAATCGCGCCATTGCCCATCATCAGCTCCCTTCCCTGTTGTCCTTGCACCGATCTAACTCTTTGTGTAGCCCCAAGAATGCCACATCCAAGTTGACCATAGGTGGTACTGGTAGAACCCTAAGTCGCCTCTCAATGGATGCAATCTCCTCCCTTGAGTGCTTGACCGACCTATCCCAGTCTACTTTGTGCGCCACATGCTTATCAATAACTGTGAGGTAGGTGGCCGCATCATCTAGTTGGTGCTCGGAGATAGACCCATCATCAAGTGGTGCATAGACATCACACCACCACTCCTTCAACTATTCAAAATTCAAATACCTAGGTGCGATTTTCCTTCGTCATGTCATAATTTTGAAAAAAGCAATGGAGCTATCATAGATGCCAGCTAGGGTGTCATCAACGTGCTTTCTCTATTTGTAAATTTTCCTCAACACTTTTTGCTTGATTTTCAATGTTTCAAACCATTCCCATGGCTCGGCAGCTTTGGAATAAGGAAGAATCCCATCGCTAACCAACTTGTCCCGGGTGTATTCCATTAGGGTCCTAGTTTTTTGTAGGATGAGGTTAGTGTCCCCTTTATCCTGCACCATTACCTGTTTCAACCATTCAGTGGTCATGGCAGCATCTTTACTGACTGATAAAATTTCCTTGATAGCTTCATCACCCTTGATTTGCACCCCTTTCAACCAATTTAGAGTGGCAAGGGTGGAAGCTCTCATATTTTCCAGCTCAGTTATGGTCTCCTGAGGTAGAGGATTGGTGGTAGAGGAAGAGGGATTGATTGACTGCAGTGGCCTCATTAAATCCTCCAAGCACTTCTTGAGATTCTCATTCTCTCTCTTCAGCTCCTACTTGGTTTTTACCTCCTTTCTCAATCTATCCACAATGACTGCGTTGGAGCTTTCATAATCCTCAATGTCCTGCTCAACCGATGTAGGCCCAAGATTGAAAGTCTTTATATTGTAATCACTTCCAGCCACATCGTCTCTATTTTTATCTGGAGCAGGGGTTGCAACATGAACAACCTTGCTATGTGCCTCATCCCTTTCAATTCTTGAGATCACTCTAGCCTTTTTCTTACCTTTATCTTTTCCAATTTTTGCTAGGAGTGCATCCCAATTAGGTGGACTATCTTCTACTACCACCTATTTTCTTTTTATTTCCTTGTCAAGCCACTCAGGGACAATAGATTCCAATTGTGCTTCAGCCTATTTCTGTTCATCTTGTTGACCCTTAGGTACCTCCTCATTCAAATTTTGTTTATCTAGAGTTTCGTCAGCCTTACTTTCTTCTTCTTCAACATGTTCTTCCTCCTACCTAGGTGATGGGATCATTTCTACCTCTACCTCCCTTGGAGGAGATTCAACTGCCTCAGTTCTGATCGGAGAGTCTGTATGTGCAATCATAGGGGATTGCATTATCTTTTCAATCTCTGCCTCTACACTATGGAGATTTCCTGCATGGAATTCTTCACCTTCAATATCCGGATGATCTTCAATATTTTCTTCTTCACCTAGCTCACCTTGAACTTCATGGGCAGGACTCACATCATCATGCTGCTTCTCATGAGAAACCACCATTGGGGAACTTTCCCTAGGCACACCATCCTTAGGAGAAGAAGTCCTAGACTTCCTTAAATACACTTTCGCCTTCTCCTCTGAGCTTTCAACACCTATTACTGGTAGGATAACTACCTCCTCTGCAACCTTGGAGCCAGCCTTCTCTGACAATTTTACAATTGTTTTCCTCTTTGGCATAGGAGCATCGACCTCAGGACTCTATTTTTTAGTCACTTTCCACTCAGTCTTCTTAGTCCTAGTCCTTTTCTTAGCCTTCGGATTCCACTATTTTTCTATTCCCTGGGCTTCTTCTTCTTGAACACCTTTAGATTTATCTTTGATAGGAGAATCTAGCTTGCTCATGGGATCCAAATCTCCCATCAGGTTGTATGTGCATTGCATACCTTTATTCTCCAACTCCCACAAAGTGTGTTTGAGCCACATCTTGGTAAATTTGAGAACAGGATCCATCAGTTGTTTTAACTCTGTTTGTTTCTCTTCTAGCCAATCCACATCACTGATCGGCCTATCCTTCACTGCTTCATAGGCATGATCTTGGATCAAGTTCCCATCATCCTCCAATTGATCAGGGACTGCCCTCACATTGTACAATCTAATTGCATCAACTGGAAGTCGAGAGAATTTCTTTTTTCGGACATCATACTCATCACTGTAGTTGGCCCAATAGTCCTCTAAGTTCACCTTATGGAAATATTCCCTGCTGGCTTTCTTTTGAGCCTCCCCTGTGATATCAAATCTGGATCTTTGGGAGTGGAGAGATAGGCCAAGAGTACTGAATTCTTCCTCTGAGGCTTGGGTAGAACTGATAGAAGGACATACCTCCCCAGTGCCAATCCTCAATGGGAACTCTCCACCAAATCCAGTCTTATGCTTATCCTTCTTGACAATTGTATCAAAATCACAAATCTGCCTTGTTACTTCCAGCAATATAATGTGGTTAGTCCCATACCTTGGAAGTCTGTATGGGGCCTTTTGGCAGCCATCAATCCGTATGTAAGAGAAGGTGGAAATTGAATAAACCAAGCTCCATATTTCTTGATGAGTTCTTTGGCTAGATCTGAAATTCTGACATGTTCTGCTTCGTGAAGCATTCTGGTGATATGCATGGTGAATGCATTATTTTCTCTCCTATAATTTGAACCTCCCCAATGCAACTGAGGGAAAACTTCATAGATAATATCTTGTCCAAAGGTGCCTCGTGTATCTAGTCCTCTGTAGGGATGGAACCTAGCAAGTGCATAAACCAAATAGGAGGTCATGGTGCAGGCCTTTGTCTGCAACACCTTAGACAATTGCTTGTGAATCACCTAACTGATGACTCCTGCCCAATGGTAGTTAACCTTCTCTTGTTCCATCCTTACAATGGCATGGCACATCCAATTCTCAAATGTACCAACACTCTTTAATCAAACCACCTTGCTAAGGAAGGTGATGGCATCATAATAATCCTTCTAGAATTTGGCTCTGAATAGCTGTTTGGGCATTTTGGAATAATGGGACTTAGGCTTCTCCAGCCAGGAGTTAATAAGCTATTGAGACTTCACGGTTTGGTCGTCATAGTACTCCTGGGCTGCCTCAATGGTGAATCCTACCACATGAGATTTGTTGGGCATGTTGAAGGTTTGAGTGATAGAGACTGGGTTGAGATTTGCAATAATTCTCCCTTGAGGACCAATTATCCTCTGTGTGTCCTAATCATAATGCCTGGCGTGCTCAAGGACCAACTCATAGCATTGCACTGTTGAAGGGAAACCAGCCACATGGTCCAAACCCGACTCTTTCATTCTTCTAGTCACCAAAGGAGGATCCTTAGCTAAGGTCATTGCTTTAGATTCCTCATAGTTCCAGAGGCCAACGATGGTATCAATAACTTCTGACCAGATAGAAGTGATCTTACTCTCTGAGACCTTTCTCTTATTGTCCAACTTGATGCTTTCTACATCAGACAACAAGGACCGAACTCCAGCCTTGCTTGATTCAGCCTGTATTCAACATGAAAACATAATAAGAATCATAGGAAAGCAAGGTTAATCCATCACAACACCATTAGAATGCATCTCAAATAAATAAGTGTTATTAAAATTCCTATAAAATGTCTACAACAAATTTCGGGTTTTAAGGCCACCCGCAGAATTTGGGCCAGAGAGGAATTTTGAAAAATTCCAGTTTGCTTGGATTCCAATGGAGTAACCAAGAAACACCTACTTAATCCTTAAATTTGATCACTTTTCATCAATAGACAATGTGAGAGATCCAAATATGACATGGAATAATCATCAAATGCAACACAAATTACAAACGAATCCAATTGCTTCATGTTCCTTTGTTTTTCACCAAATTTTGGAAAAATCCGTGAGGGATAGATTTCTGCGAAGAGCAAGTCCAAAAGGATTTTTGGGAAACTAGGGGAAGACCAGATTTTGGAGAAATCCAGCCTTGACGGACATCCATGGGTAGCATGAAGTTCCGAACCAAAGGAGAATCCAGAGTGAGGGCTTCAGCACAAGTTTAGAGTCTCGCAGAGAAGTCTTAGCGAAAGACGAATGTCATGCCGAAATGGTCATCAGAAAAGCGGGTCTCGCCAAGACACGACAACTTTGGTGAAAGGTCCCAGTGAAAGGGGACATAGCATTCAAATCAGAATGAGCCAAGGGTGATCGAGGTAAGGTCTCAGTGAAGATTACATGTCTCACTGACCAGCAGGCCCAAGCAAACCCCTCGGTATAACTTCAAGCTTTCGGTGGGAGGTCCCAACAAAATGGAAATGCTATGCCGACTAAGGCTCAGTTTGAATTCGGTAGAGGTCCCAACAAAAAGGTCTGGGCTTGCTAGGAACAGAGGGTTTCGCCATAATGTCTTGGTGAACTGCAATTGTCACAGTGAAGAGGAGGCATCGGTAGGAGCTCAGAATCTCGCGGAGAGGTCTCGGTGAATGATGGATGTCTCCCTGACAAACCAACTTTGGCAAAGGCTATGGTACTCGGTATGACATCTCAACGACTTGGTTTATCTTGCCAACAGGAAGACTTCAGTGAAACGTAGGGTGATCAACATGAGGTCTCGCCGAAGGACAAATGTCCTGGCGAAAAGTGAATATCGGTAGAGCTCAAAGATCCCGCTGAGACCTCTTGGTGACCAAGGGTAGTCTTGTCGAAAGTGAAGGTGAACACACATGTCAGTAAAATATTTACTCGCGGGGTGAGGTCCTGGCCAACACCAAGGTTTCACCGACTGATGGGCATACAAGATCCTGTCGGTGTAAGAATGAGGATATCATGGCGACCCAACAGAGCAAATGAAGACTGTTTCGGGAAAGCCCTAGGTGATCGATATATGGTCTCACTGAAGATGAAAGGTCATAGCGAAGAGAGCTCAGAAGGGATGGACCATCCCAGATTGTGACACTAAGGCACGATTTCACCTAGACAATGAACCCACTATTGATTCTGATAAGATTAAACCAGGGCAAGCTAAGGATGGGTCCTCTCATGAATTTCTTGGTATCCTTGGTCAATCTTAAGATGAAATCTTCTAATATGGCATTTCCCTAGGTTTAAACCCCATTCACCTACCACTAGCACACAGGTTGGTCCAGATTTTAATTGTTTCGACAGTTAAGCTACCGCTAGGGTTTACGGATTACTCTCAGGCAAGACTCATCAGAATATAGATGAACATGTGAATTCAAAACTCTCCCAGGGGACAACAAGGACGCAACACTAAATAACCCTAGCATGAAACACACCGAAAACCAAAGCCAACAAGCCTCAATTGTGCCATTCCTAAATCAAATCAAAGCAAAGCCCTCAGGCACATACCATTATGAAGCGAGAATTGGTCACAAAAGCAACAAACACGAAGCTCAAGGATGTCCACAACGAACATAGGTGAGGACGCACCAGAAACCACCACCAAATCAAACAAAGCAAGCCCAAACGGTTCAAAATGAAGTCAATTAATCGCAAAGAAGCACTTCTTAGCTCAAATGATGGCAAATAGTGAACATAATGGTGCAAAAGATCCCAAAATCAAGTTAAGTACATTTCTCAGAGCCTGCACGGAGCCCTTAATGCACTCAACAAGACAATCACAAAACTCGAGAAAACAACATCAGGGCGGAATCCGAGAAAGCCTGGCCCATGCAGAAATCCACAAAGAACCAAAATTCTCGAACAGCAAGAGCCAGCCGGTAGTTCAAGCAGGATCCGGGAAAATCTGACCAGGGTGAAAAATCTCGGATCAGGGCAAAAGACCGAAATTCAATTAGAACTCAAGATTTTCAATGAATAACCTGGGGAAAACACTTAGGCAATAAAAATAAACACTCAAGCACCATGCCCAAGTAAGAAAAAACCTCAAAAGAAAGGGCCAGAAAACCAAAAACTGAAGTAAAAGAGGGTCCCTGCTTCTAGCGGGGCGTGTGTGCGAAAAACTGCACAACAATAGTCAAGTGAGTGTACAAGACCATTTTGACTCTTCCATTGAGGTTTATAGTCAAGTGGATTTGAGATCATTTCTAATCCTTAATTTCCCATATTGGGAGAAGTGTGATTTAGGACCTAGATCCATTTTCCCAATCAAACATTTTGGTGAACTTGATTGTTTTTGCACTTTCAATCTTCTAAAATCTAAAACATATCATTTTAAAATTTGAGTATGATAAAGGTTATATTTTCATTCATCATTTGTGCACTTATATTCATCATAAAAACCATTGAAAAAGTGAAAAATTGCATTGCTTTTTGCATTCATAAGACAACTAGGGTTGATTTTAGTTGTTACAAAGTGAATCTAGTTCATACTTGCATTGAGAAATTTGCATTAGATCATATAAAATATGAAAACAACCCCTGAAAGTGTTTAACATGATCATTTAAGCATATCTAAGGTGAGAAATTGCATTGTTTTTGTGGCAAAAGGTTAGAATTTTTTTACATTTCCAAAATTTTCAAGCTAGGATCCATCAATTTCTATACTTCACAATCTAAAAATTGTATTTTGAATCACATTTATTGCTTCAAAATTATAAAAGCTACATGTATAGTTGTATTTCACATAGAAAAATCACAATTCAGTACATTTATGGAAATATAGTTGCTTTCAGACTTGCACACTTACATAATATCTACTACTCAAACATTGCACTGCATCTCTAGCTTTTGAATTTTAAAAATGTAAATTGCTGGTCTAGAGCATACCACACCCCTGACAAGGCTCTTTTTGGTTAGATCTTTGTGATAGTGGCCTCTCAATGTCTTCTATCCAAATCTACTTTCAGTTTCTATGTTTACTATGTTGTAACAGTCTTCATCTAAGTGAATATATCTATTAATATATAATACACCTTCATACTATCTAAGTGCTTTGGGAAAATGACGTCCTTTGGTAATCCTTCTCCTACAAGTAATGAGACCCATGTCTCTTCATATCCCAATGGATATATTCCGCATGAAGATATCTTGTGGCAAGATGAAGCAACAATAGGAAATTTCCTAAACAATACAACACCTAACCTTGGAACCAACATTGTCCTTTCACCTAAGTTCACCCTTGTCAACAATCAACATGACCCACCATATCGTTAGTTGATATGTTTTCCTCCTCCCACAACAAGAGTGATTTACAATTTATACCCTACCCATTACACATGAAATCCCTTGCTAGTACTAACCTAGATGAATCCATGTCACCAAATGATCCTCCATCATATGAAAACAAAGTGAGTGATACACCATTAGTTTAGAAAAGTGCTACAACCAAGGATTCAAGATTCATGCTAAACAAGTTTGTTACATAAAGAATGAACATGAAATCCACACTCCCTTGGAAAAAATACCATTTAATGATACAAAAAAAATTAGTTATCAGGGTCCTCCACCTCTACATAAGACATTTATTCTAGACCCAACTTTGCAACCACCTCCTAACCCAATTGGCAATGGCCTCCTTCCCACTCTGCACCCTTTTTCTGAGATAGATTGTACCTTGTCATGTTGAGGGAACAATTTGAATTAATCACCTTACCACCTATGTGTACACCCTTTTCATGTCATGAAATATGCCCCCTTAGTTGTGGTATCATGCTTGATACCCCCTTCGATGTGGCCCTTCATCCCATGTTTTATTCTCTCTTAGTGGTGGTGTCATGTATGATACTCCCTAAGGTGTGAGCTAGATCATGCATTGAGTAGTGTCCTTTGACATATGGTGATATATTTATTTTCTTGCACCCTTCATGGTGGTGTTATTTATAATGCCCCTTGAGGTGTGGTTTTTTGATATGTCCATCCCTTGTGACATTAAAATTTTGTACATGACCTAAGGTGATGTTCGTCCCCTGTGATGTTAAAATTTTGTACACCCCCTGAGGTGATTCATCCCCTATGACATTAAAATTTTGTACACCCCCCTAAGGTGATTCATCCCCCGTGAATTTAAACTTTGTACACCTCCTTAGGTAATTTGTCCCTAGTGATGTTATACTTTATATGCTCCTTGAGGCGTGATTTGCAAAATAATCCATGGGTTTGGCATAACACAATTTGCTTATTCATGAACTTGAGCATGTTTTAACATGGCCACCTATCATAACACAAATTTCTTTCCAATGGAGCCATGTGTTTCATGAGATATCTAGTGTAACCCAACTTGCTAGCCTTGTAAAATCCATCATATTGCATGGACACTTGGCATAACAAAGCCTTCTAGCTAGTAGATCCAAATAGCTCATGAGTGGTTTAACATAACACACTTTGCTAGCCCTTATGAACACCATCTTGTCTAACATATATTCAAGAAAATATGTTTGGTATTGGAGATACATTTAAGACTAAGGTCTCTTTGCCTTACCACCTCAAATCCTTTTGGTGCTAACCACATGTTTTTATTTGTGAATGTTATGTATCTTATTTGTGATTGTTATGTATCTTATTTGTGTTTGCATTGTGTAGTGTTTTCATTTCATGTGTATGTTCATATTATGTGATGTTGTGTGTCTTCAAATGTTGTTTATGTTCATGTTTGTTATGTTGCATTGCACTTCATATGTGTGTTCCTTCATCCATATATTTTTTTTCCATAAGAACTTGAATATTGGGGCTAGTGCATCCCCTATATTTGATTTCATCCTATCTCTTCAATATTTAGATAATTGAACCCCTCTTGGATTTTTTTTTACTTTAGTGTGAGTTTGAGCATAAATTCATACTCTCACTAGGCTAAATGTAGCATCAAAAACTTGTCACCCTTGACAATTTCACATTAGGTTTAGCTCCCCCTATGTGCTTGGATCTAATTATGCATTTAATTACCCATTTTATAAACATCTTTGGAAAATAATGGGAAATAATTTAAATTAGCATTTAATAATTCTCATGACACTTTAGGCCCTAAAAAGGATGGGTTTGGTCTATGGCACACCACACCCTAGACCACCCCTTTTTGGCTCCATTTTGGATATGTCAATGTCAGTATTTTATTATTTAAATTTACAAAGTCATTTGTTGGCTATCAGTATTTGATTTTTGGGAAATTAGAATAATTACATATAAATACAAATTATTTTCACCATTTCAATCCTAGAACTTTCATTGAGAAAAGTTGAGCATCCTAAAAGCAATCAAGAGCAATTAAGAAAAAAAATATCAGTATTATTTCAACATTCATTTAAGTCAAGCATCATGTCAATCATTCATTATGTTTTTATGTTTGTTCATGTTTTGTGAGTACTCACACTTGTAGGACTTCAATCAAGCAATCAAATTCTCCTTGAAGGTGATGAGTACATGACTTCAATCCATCAAGGAATGTAGATTTGAGTGGTGAGTTGTAACATTAGTCAATTCATTACTTTTTATCATTAACCTTTTCCCCATTGAGGGTAAGATATCTATATACATCATCATTAGTTGTTGTGGAGGTAGAAATAATAAAATGATGTTTTACTTATGCAAACCCCTATATGATACAAACCTTTCCCCTCTTTCATGTGGGTGATCCCACAAAGCTAGTTTACAATTTTTGGGAGATTCTGATTTTTGTTGAAATCACATATTTTTAGAAAATATAATGATTTAAGCCTTAAAAAGTTCCATTTAAAGAATTCAAATTGAAAAGGGTTTTATCAAACTACTTTACATCAAACCCCCTTGGATAGAACTCTGCTAGTTTTAAACCATACCTATAACAGAGTCTCCTTTACACCTATCAAAATGCTGATAAAAAACCACTTTTGATTTGCCTTTTGGGGATCAAATGAATATCTTTAAAATTTATTTTTTGTAAGTATGTAGTCCTTATTATAAGCTTCCAAAAAAGTATAATTTTAAATAAATTTAATTTAATTATTATATTTATTTTTTATTTCTTGTGAATGTAGTTTTTTCACTGAAAATCAAGCTCTATATTCTGCACGTGGAAAAATAGAAGATTATAAAAAAATAATTTTGAAAAATATGAGTGCACCAGATATTGAAGTCCTTGATCCAACAAAAAAAAAATTGAATTTCAATACATACAAAAAAGTTGTGTTATACGGTCCACCTATGTCTGAATTGTAATTGGTTTGACTTTGAAACTTGATTAAGGAAAAAATATTCAATAAAACACTATGAAACCAATTAGAAGCACTATATATTGTACTTAAAAATCTAAATTTGAAAAAAAATGAATTTTATCCTTCATGGAAAAAATGTTGTGTTATATAGTGAGTGTCACTCCTTAAAAGTGGTTTTTACTGAAAAAATGAGTTTTTGAAGGAGATGGAAAAATAAGTGCAATATAATTCCAATTTTTTTGAAAAGAATATATTTAGAATCTGCTGACAAAATGTCACAAATCACTAGTTTGCATCATCTTCAAATTCCTCATGGTTTAGCCACTATAGGTCCCCAAAAGTGAATAGTTAGAAAAAATTAATTGAGTGTTCAGTTTGGCCAAAAAATGTAAACTAGTATTGTGGGATCACCCATGTGTGTATGTTTTCAAATTCGTAGAAAAGTGGAGGAAGATTGAAGACTAATTTCTCATTCATACATTCAAGCCCTACAAGTTGTCAAGACATGGAAACTATATTTTTACATCAACGAACAAAGTCTAATAGTGACTACAAGAGATTAGGACCTACAAACTAGAGGCTTCGGGCTTGTGATTTTAGATCTTGAAAAGTAGGAGCCTAGTGTAGGGTGCACCATGCCCTTAACCAACCAATTCAACACCAAATTTACATGTCATGTTCCTCTATGTGTGATCTTTGTGTTTCTTGAATTAGTTTTTGTCTTTCAGTGTTACATTTCTCAAAAATCATAATAGCTTGCTACATTTTCATAGTTAACGTAGCAACAGCATTGCATCTTAAATTTTAGTCAACTAATAATCAATCCACATCATCCAACAACAAAACAAGGATTAGAACCCTAATCCACCATTCTAACCCTTCCATTGAGGTTTGTAGTCAAGTGGATTTGAGATCATTTCTAATCCTTAATGTCCCATATTGGGAGAAGTGTGATTTAGGATCTGGGTCCCCTTCCCAAACAAACATTCATATATCCTTATTTTTTCTTCATCTTTCTCATGTCTTGTAACTTAGTAGTGTTTAAATAGATAAATTTGATTTTTTATTCTCTTCAATGTGATTCAAATTCATTAACTTACTAAGAAGATTCTCAATTTGGCCCAAAAAGTTAAGAAATTTGTAAAATCCTAACTATTTTTAGATTTTTTTAAGTTTAAAAGAATCTTTACAAGTGTATGCATTCTTACTCATTAGTCTTGTTGGTGACCAGATTTGTAAGCCCCAAATCCCTAAGGCTTGATAATTTTCTTGGTCCTTGAGGTGTTAGACCTAGGAAGATTACCACAAGCCTTTATTTAGGTTGGGTAGCTAAGGACCAATGATTGAGGTGGGTAAGACCTCCTTCACTTCTAGCTTTGCAAGACCAAGGGGGTTCTCCATAAGATGTCCAAATGATGATTGAAGTATTGAACAATACCTTACAACAAAATATACCCACTGCACAGTGTGTCCCAATAATGGTGTCACAATATACCTTTGTTCTTGTTTGGACATGTAAGAATGAGAACCTTATTAACAAATAATCTACCATATATGTGATTAAGAATGAGTTTATGTTACACCCTTGTATACTGTATTTATTTAGACATGGTAGTAAAACACACAAAAAGTAAAAATTTAAAAGGTAATTGATTGATGTATTTGTATTTGAGAGTGTGTTGATGGGAGATGGGAGAGAATTCCAATCATAGAATGATGCCTTTATCCATTGGGAAACAAATTATCTAGGTTTAATCAAACAAGCAACAACTTAGGTGATGGCTTAATCAAGTCACCACAAAAGAATATTCCTTTCAAAATGCATAGGTAAGTTGGGCTCTAAAAATTCATTTAGAAAGACAATATTAAGAGATTCTACTTATTAATCCTCAAGAATACCCACACATTTCCTTTATTATATTGAAAAGATACCATGCAAAGGATTTTTCGGGATTTTATTGACTTATAGTTGAAAAAATAATCAACATACATTTTGAAATGTATACAATACATAAGGAGAAAATCAAATAAGGTTGATTATGACTTTAATCAATCAATCTTCAAAGCTTACAAATATTATTGCAAGTTTGGGAGAAAACCCAGATCATTACAATACAAAAATAGCTACACCCAAAACTTAAAATTGAAACCTAGGGCTTCCTGTGAATATCTTTCTTCTGTTGGCTCTACAACTACTTCTCTCTATAGAAATTTTATCTCCTCTTCTTTGTTCGACTCTAACTTGGACTTATATACATACATACATACATACATACATACATATATATATGTATACACACACACACACATATATATGTATATACATATATATACATACATATATATATATATATAGTTATGTATATATATATATAAATATATATGTATATGTATATATATACATATATATATATACACATATATATATGTGTGTATATATATATGTATATATGTATATATGTATATATGTATATATGTATATATATATACGTATATGTATACATGTATATGTATACATATATGTATATATATATATATGCATATATATGTATGCATATATATATATAAATATATATATATGTATGTATATATATGTATATATATGTATATATATATATATGCATATATTGTATATATATATGTATATATATATACATATATATATACATATATATACATATATATACATACATATATATATATTTATATATATATATTACCACACATAGAAACCCTATAAAATGAACCAAAAATGTGAGAGATTGTATCAAGTTCCTATGTTGGATGGCATCATCTTCAAATGGTCACACATCATAAATCCATGCCTTAGCATTAATGATCACCAGAATGAGGAAGAAAAACCTTGCAAAATCTACAAAAAGTCTTCGTGAAGGATTAATTTTTGTTAGAAAGGATGTCTTTGAACCATAAAGAAGCATATGCACCACTTGTTCCCACTTGTAGTTGTTGAGAAATACATTTAAGATCATCCCTATAGCCTTAAAGATCAAATATGGAAGTTGAGAAAGTAGCTACAACATTAATGGAATTCACAACT
Source organism: Sequoia sempervirens (assembly GCA_007258455.2). Taxonomy (NCBI): domain Eukaryota; kingdom Viridiplantae; phylum Streptophyta; class Pinopsida; order Cupressales; family Cupressaceae; genus Sequoia; species Sequoia sempervirens. Next base: position 813,359,343 of record VDFB02271358.1, read on the forward strand.
TTAAACACACCAATCAGGAGCATTAATGAAGTTTTAGGCTCAAAACAACCATTGGATTAAAAATTAAATGGTTCATCATGCAAAAAGATCATCTTTGTTGGAAATTAGGTGTCAAGCCTATAAACTATCACATTCTATGTTGATTAGCATGAAGAATGTTGAAACATCAAGTCCCAAAAAACAAATTCTATCAAACATCAGGAATTGGGTCTATTGCTTTCTAGAAGAAGGGAATAATGAAAGTAAAAGAGTTGATAGAAAGATTAGAAAGAATATGGAGGGAAATAAAATGTCAGGATTGGGGGGTCAGGAATGAGACTTAATCCTTATCACAAAATTGTGATAAAGGATAAGAGGAAAGATTGATTCCTAAAAGATCAAAAATTTATGTCATTGGGAATTAAGAGTCACAAGGAAGGCTTATGTCTTATCATAGAGATAAGATAAAAGTTAGAGGGAAGACTTGGTCTTTGAAAGCCAAAAGTAAGATATCAGGGACTGGGGATTGGGCTAAAGGCCTATGCCTTGTGATGAAATGATGGTAAGAGGTAAGGAGGAAGGCTAATCCACAAAGTTTGAGACATCATCACTTAGTCATTTTTTAAAGGATTTATTGGAACTTTGGCAATCAAGGGAGGACTTGTGGCTTACAAAGGGAAAGTGATAAGGGTTAAGAGTCAAGGTTGATGACCAAAAACTGAAACATTTAGGCAAGTGATGTATTAGAAGGGGAAAAGGAGTAGGAGATTGGGAGTGATAGAAATGGTATGAAAGTAGGAAGACAACCAAAAGCTCAAAAGACCAAAAAGTCTATACTTAGCCATTTTGAGGGTTTTTGGAAATGGTTTTTTGATTGTATCTTGGCAAAGGTTAGATGCAACTAAAAGAGGGACTTGAGCATGCCACACTGGTCAATAATATTTCTTAGGTTGGTTATAACTATTAGAAGACAACTATACTTAGAGGAGGGTTGAATTAGTATATCCCTCATAACCAATTCAAAAAAAACTTAGCAATCAAAACATGTAACTATCTTAACTAGATAACAAATGAAGAAGCAAAAGTACAAAAAAAAAACACCAAAATTTACATGGAAACCCAACAAGAGAAAAACATGGTGAGAAAAGCTACTTGGAGCTACTGTCCAAATCCAACCTCACAAATGAATCAATAGTTACAACATTTTTAAGGTCTTTAACCTAAAGAAGTTTACAACACCCTCCTCACTTACAAAATGAGGCTACAACCTTTGAATAGACTTCTTTGAAGAATCAAATGACAAAACACAACCACAACACTTCTATTGCCTCCAGCTCATTGCCTTCAACACTTCTTTACTTATTTTTTCCTTTGGCTCATTTCCTCCAACACTTATTCACAAAATTTGGTTAGCTCTCTACCTTCTGCACATCACTTGAACTCTTCTGCTTTCAACTCACTACTTCCAACATGCATTAAACATAATTCTGGAAATACACACACATTACACTACTTTCAATGCATTGCTATCAATAAATTGCATTAATCAAACATTGAAAACTTATACAACTTGATCACAAACTTGATCATACATTTATACCATCCGCAAGCATCAAAAGGTTTCTCCTTGTCTTCCATCTTGAAATGTACAATAACTATATTTGAGTTGGCTTTAGCACATTTGTAACAAAAAGAAATCAAATGTAGTCTAAGTCGGGAGATAAGCATGACCTATTTCAAATTTATGTGCATCCCTATGTTGGTGCACACCATAAAAAATTAGCTCAATAAACTTAGAACACTAAGTCAGCCCAAAAAGCACTCAATCCATGAAATATTAGTTTCCAAACCACAAACAGTATTGGAAAAATAAGTTAGTATCACATGGATCACAATACAAGATCACTTGATATTCAATAATTTATTCCCATTCCCTTATTTTGCAACTTTTTGCTAGTGCATTGAACCATACACATAACCGGTATCTATTGCAAACCAAGGCAAGTCAAACTTGAGATATATTTTTGACATAACAACTTGTGGTACACCATAGAAACTAAAACTCAAGAAGAGCCAATAGATGAAAATTATAAGCACTCCCTCTGAATTGCAAGACCTCAACACCAACTATGAAGAAATGTGGAGCATTTCTCAAAACCTTCCATGACAACAACAATACAGTTGAATCACTCTTCCTACTTGAGAAAATTTTGCGGCAACATGATGTTGAAACAATGGTTGCTAATGTCCCTCAAGAAGAACTAAAAAAAATGGATGAAGATTTAGATAAATTGTAAAAATTTGTGAGTTATGAATACATTACTAGTACTGCAATTCTTGTCATAGATAACATGAGGAAAATTCTTGATAATGAACAAGGAATAGAGATTGTGAATAGCCTAGCTCATGATATTGATAAACATGTTCCTATAGCAGCTAGTTGTGTTCAAACTTTGGGGTACACTCAAAGTGAAGGTGGAAATGCAATTCCTCCTTCCATAACTATGACCTCTATTCCTACATGCAATAATCCAACTGTTACAACAAAAAAATACCTACTATCAATGTTAATACCACCTTAAGTATGTCCACTGGGAATCCCTTTAGCTTTGTGCATTCAAATCTCATATCTCCTAATCCATCTCCCCTCACAAATTTATAATTCACTTGTCCTCCAAATACATATACACCTCCACCATATTCACCTCCATCCCATAACAAAACCAATGATTCTATCCTTAACCAACTTTTACAAAATGTTTCATCCCTCCAACAACAAGTTACGACATTGAACCAAAGTCAAAATGGCTAATTGTCATAATATGTCAAAATAAACACTTCATCCTTGAAGATATTGAGAGCACAAATGCCACAAGGCATAGAGATTCCTAGATTTGAGAAATATGGTGGAAAATGAGACCCTAGTAACCATTTCTCGAGATACACAACCTTACGTAGTGACTTCATTTTTGAAGACAAGCTCTTGGCTAAAATTTTCATTAGATCCTTGAAAAACATTGCCTTGATGTGGCTTTGTTCTTTACCGAATAACTCAATTCATTCATTCAATAAACTTGCTGATGCATTTCTTAACTATTTCCATGTGCACATGGGTCCCAAGATGACCTTAGCTGATTTAATGCAATGTAAACAAAAGGATGATGAAAAGGTCATGTACTTTATCGCCTGTTATCAATTTCTTTACTCACAGATCAACATTAAGATTCCTGATGTTGATATTCAAAGAATGTTCATTGAAAATTTGTAAAACAAAATTCAAGACAAGCTTGGGATGATGAAATTTCCATCCTTTACACACTTGTGCATGACCCTTCATGGCTATTAGAATTCAGTTAGTCATCGTGAAACAAAAAATTCTTCTAACCATCCTGAGAAATCCAAACCCGCGCCCCATAACAATTTCCAACCTTTCAAGAAAAAAATAAGGTCTTTTACAAATAAATACACCTCAAACAAGTAAACATGTTAACTCCCAAGTGGCTGCCATAAAAATGAAAAATCCATATCCATTTAAGGAAAGGAGTAGACAATTTGCCCCGTTACTTGATACTCTTCACTCTGGTTATGTTGCAATTTATAAGTAAGAACTTAGTTACCTTACCTCCTATTAGAGCCATTAACACCACTAAGCCCTTACCTCCAAACTTTAACTCAAATACCTTTTTTCCATTTTCACCGACAAAATGGACATGATACAAAACAATGTAAGTGTCTTCAACATATTATGCAAGACCTCATTGATTCCAATCACATCTAGATTGGTGGTTTTAATGATCAAGGAAATAAATCCGTTGCCCCACCCAACCAAAATTTGCAAATCTTTTCCAACCCCATGCCAAATCATAATGTTTCTTTTGTGAAATCTACTAATGCTAAGAATGATGTGATGAATGTTGACAAACTTCAAGATACAAATAATGACAATATGAATGAAAATCAAGGAGACTTAGAATATGTGGTTAGCTTCATTGATGTGAAACCTCTTAAGGGCCAAACCAAAATTCCCCTTGATATTGCTTTCTCACAAAATGACACAATTACACGTGCACCCAATGGTCCTCTTTACATCGCAAAAATAATCAATGATAAGCCTACTAATGGGATTAATTGATCCCATGTGTGTAGAGAATGTGATCACCAAGGAATTCTTATTTGTGCATGAACTTTATCAAGATTCTTAAGAACAACCAAAAGTATGGATCAAAACACATAATGATTTTTGCTTTCCCTATGATAGGTTCGATCACTCTCCCATTAAAATTTGGACTAAAACAATTGAATGTCTCATTCTCCATCATCCCATTGTCGAACCAATTTCATGTGAATCTTAGTTATCCGTGGCTATACTCCATGGATTTCATCTCATTAGTAGTGCATAAATGCTTAAAGTTTTCATTTGGCAATGATATCTTTATTGTGCATTACAACAGCTTTAATCTTGTGTCTTTCTGTGGGAATTTCTCATTGGATTTCTTTTGGCCTGAGCCTATGGAACCCATTAAGCCTCATAAGGACTTTTTTTTCAAATCTTATCAAAAGTTCAAGGAAAAATGCATAGTAGAATTATCCCTTAGCGGCATGCCTCAACCCATGATTGAGCTTCCTATCATTAATGAAACCATGATTGAACCAAAATCCCTTCCAAGTAACCAAGACCAACTGATGAAAAATCCTTCACCTATTTCCTATAAAATACTAAGAGATAACCAAATAAGCCCTATTTCTCCTCCTAAGATTAATTAAGTTTATAAAGCTAAAGAGAAAGTGGTTGAACAACCTCCCATGGTTCCTTTCGTTCCTCCCTTGCAAGAAGAAAATAAACCTATGGTTGATAAACCCACTCCTACACAATCACAACTTGAAAACCATGAAAAAAGAAATAGAAATGCTAAAGAGCATAGGTGTTGATGTCATGTTATTGCTCATAAGCTAATGAAGAGAATAAAACAAAAAATCAATATCAAAATTTAACTCAAGCAAATCATGATGATTCACCACTTTTGCCACAACAAAAGCAACAAGAAACTTCTATGGACATTGTCATTAGGCCTCCTATTATGATTAATTTGGATGACTATAATGAGATTACTAAAATTGATGAGGAAGTGCATAATGAGCTAAATTTATTGTTTTCACCTTCCATGAGCTTAGATGATAACAACCATGATGGTCCTATAAAGAGTGACTCAACATGTGTTGAACCTAGTGATTCTCCTAGTATTGTACTTCTCATTGTCCCTTTGGATAGTTGTCTTCCTTCTCCATATGATGAAGAAGATTGGGATGTGGATGACCTGCTATACATTGACTCACATGTGCCATACTACTCTTCTCTTGTGATTGCATGTGCGTAATATGATCCCATGCATTATGCTACTTGGTGTTTATTTATATGTTTGTGAGCCTAATTTGGATTACCCTTGTCACTTCATTGGTGCAAGGATATAAAGGAAGTGAATCTATCATGTAATTTTTTTATTTGTCATAACCTTGTATTGTGTTTTCCTTTTGGGGATGATGCAAAGCATCGAGACATTTAGGTCTCTTCCACATTGACCTAAATGATTCTCCTTTTATTTTCACTAGATCTATGTGTCATTCTTCCTTTGTGCTTGTTGTTCTAAGATTCATTTGGGGAATGATGATGATTCTAAGCTCAATTATTTCACTGTATCAATGAGATGTTGACTCCAAATCCATGGATCCCTTATGTGTTATCTTAGGATTGCATATGGGGGGAAACTCTCCTTTCCATGATGTATCTCTACTCAAAAACATATGTTTACACATGAATTTTTGAATAAAGCTCTCATGTATTAGCATTTATTGTGTTCTACTTTAAAGTAATTTCTCACAACATGGTGTTTAGCAGTTTTTTTAAAGTGTGGGCATACACGTCCCTGCTCATTGTTTGCTTCAAAGTGTGGTCTTCTTAATTCACATGTTGTGTATTCTTGGTGGTGTCATTGGGTTTGATGTCCTCCAATATTGTGACATTTCTTGGCATATGGCATTACTCTTAGTGGTGATACTATAGATTGCATTCCCTCAGTTGCAAATCTTTTATCCTTGACTAGTCCTCTCTTGGATACATTGAGCATGATGTTCCCTAAGGTGAGACCTTTCATGAACTAAGAAAAATCCCTTTAAATATCCTATTGTATTTAAAATGGGCACCAAGCATACCACAACTTGCTTGCAAGTGGGGCCTTTATTTTTTGCACGATCACCAAGCATAACACATATTGCTAATCTTATGGAGTCTTTTTGTGTGGCACCTTATCAGAGTTATCAGGAGGTAAAAATTTGGTATGGTTAGTACAATGAGGGCCTATAGACCTAACACAACTTCCCATTAGCCACTTTTTGTGGCTCACCTAGTGGACAATGACTTTTTACTAGCCCATGTGAGTATATGTTGTTTGCATAGTGGACAATGGGTTTCCAATTGTAAATGTTTTTGGACAAATAGATAAAGCTTAATCCATACAAATTGGATAAACAGTTGAGGCTTGATCCATCCCCTTTTCCCATTCTTCTTTAATTTTGACATTGTATGCTTGTGTATCCTGTCTTGTTGTTGCATATTTAACATAGGCATGTGTCTCTTTGTACCTTTGTTGGCTTTCCATGAGATATTAGATCTTGGGAAGTTGATCATCCTCCTTGAATTTTTTTGTTTCATCTTTCCAATAGTTGTACAATTGGACCTCTCTTAACACTTGTTTGTCTACTTTAGCATGAGTTTGAGTGTAGCGTTCATCCTCTCACTAAAGTTGGGGCTAAATGTAGTGTACAAGAAAATGTAATCCTTTACATTTTCACACTATGTTTGGGTCCCCTAATTAAATTGGACTTAATTAAGCCTCTAATTGGCCTAATTATGCATTTAAAATCCTAATTAATCCCATTTTTTGAAAGGGAAAATTTTATTATTTAACAATTGCAAGAATTAATTAAATTGCTTTGGAATTGGTGTGTCCTAGGCTTGGGGCCTAAGATAGTGAATGGGCCCCCTTTAAGTTTAGGACCCCAATTTTTAATATATTTTTGACAACATTTTTATGATTCAAATTTAATTTGGAATTGTTTTCTTTTGATATTTAATTCTTCGGAAATTAGAAAATTACCTATATATACAAGGTCTTTTTATCAATTCAAATCCTAGAGTTTTTATCCAAATTTCACAAGGGCTAAGATTATTGTCGAAGGTTTTGAATAGCAATTTTTTAGTCATTTTTTGTAGCATTCAAGATCTCAAGCATCATGTCAAAGTTATCTTCATTTATGCATGCTTTTGGATCTTACATTGTGATGTAGGTTTCAAGCATTCAAGTCAAAATTCAAGCATCAAGATCACATCATCAATCAAGCCATTTCATGCAAGATCAAGACCTTGGAGAGATGTGTAAGATTTCAATTCTTCAAGGCTTTGGTGAGTTGAAACAAAGGTTGGTCATTCATCATTCCCTCCATTCATCTTTCATTTCATTTCAAGGTTTAATTACCAAAAAGGGGTTTGACCAAGACAAACCCCCTTTCACCAAAAGCAATTTTTTTTTTCCCCTCTTGTGTGCATTGCAGATTTGCAGGTGAAGAAGCTTTGAAGATTGATCAAAAGTGTAAAATTATAAAAGTTGCAAAATTGCCAACATTATCATCAAGCCATGAAAACTCACTTGTTGAATTTAATTATGACTTTTTAACTATGAAATCCAGAGGAATTGGGAGTGCAGTTCTAGGAGTAGAGGACTATGCAAATAGATTTTGAACCCCTGTACCAAGACCCATTCACCCTAGGGTGAATCTGTCTAACGAGGACACTCAACAAAGGCTTTTGGTGATAGGTGAATAAATTCATACTCATCTCAAATCTACTAGAAATTTGTGGATTCTATTAGATTAAGGATTTAAATTGATGTTTTGAGTTTTACATTGCACAATTAGGTTTATTTACTATTTTTAGTTTTTCTCCCCAAAGTGCATTTTAGGTTGATTTACCCCATCCTCACTCATAAGGAAAACAGTAAGACCCTCATCAAGGTTGACTCACCTAAGGGTTGAAATTCAATCTTTCCCTAGGGGATCTCTTTTTCCTAATGAACTAGAGAAGATAGGTGCATACCCCTTTTCCACACCCCAATTTTAGGGATCCCTATTTTCCTATATTTTGAAACCTAATGCTAATTTGACCCTAACCATAACACTAACCCAAAGATTTATCTTGTAAGCCTAATCAAATACTAACCCTAATCGTAAATGAACCCTAGCTCTAACCCTAATCCCAACCAAACCCAAATTGAATCCTAATTAAACTCAAATCATAATCTAATTGAAACTTGATTCTAACCCTAATTATAACTTTGATTGAACTCTAATCCCAACCATAGCTCTAGTTAAACCATAACCCTAATTGAATGCTTATTGAACCTTACCTTAGTTAAACCTTAACCCTAATTTTAAACCCTTACATTACCCCTAATTAAACTCTCACCTTAACCCTAATTGATCCTTAACTCTAACTCTAACCCTAATTGAACCTTAACCCAATTAGTGTTAGAGTTAGATTTATGTTTACAATTATGGTTACATATGCTAGTTAAAATAGTTTCTTGCACATTAGGTGATTTTAACAATTGTTACATTATAATCTATTTGCATCAATTTTTTTTTATCACTTTTGTTATTGCATCATGTCTTCCACCTCCATTAAAATTTGATGTTTTTAGTCGATGGAATTCTCATATGGACAAGATCATCAGTTATGAAGCTCCCAAATCTATTTAAAATTACTATCAATTATTCTTTTTAGATTTTTTAATGAATTAGAAGATAAGTTTGGAAGAATAAAATCACAATTATGTGTAAAAAATAACTTAGATCAATAAATAAGATTAGAAGTTAAAGAGCATAATCACATTGATTAAACCATCCTACAAATTATTCTTCATTTAAATTAGTAGTCATATATGTCACATTCAAATCTATCTATCCTTCTTCAACATCTAAATATATACTTACTATTTTTTATTTCAACATTTCTCTAAATGACTTAAAAATATAGGATAAATTATATTTATTGCTTAATATATTTAATTATTCTAAATATTTATATAAGAATATTCTATTTCATTAAGATCATTAAAGACTCAAGTGCATTTCAAAACTATGTCATCACTAAACTAAATAATAATTAATCCATCATAAATATAAATAAATAAAATGAACATGGATATTTTTATATACAAAGAGATAATCTAAAAGCCCTCTCTAATGTATATAATGAGTTAAACATTAAAATTAATATTCTTTTATCATTTAAATAAATATACTCAAACTATCTAAACTAATAGAAATATGTATAATTTTGTTTAAATTACTTGTCATTAAATATATCTTTTCAACACTTCACATGATGATTTCAAAATAGGAAACAATCTTATAGAAGTTTTATGGAGTGGGAGGTCTCATAAATTTGAAGAAAATGTTTTTATATAAGAAAGTGCAATCTTATCCTAAAAAAGAGGAGCTCTCTTTTTAGTTCTATTTCCAAATAAGAATTAAAATAAATTGAAGTCTTATCCTTTTATTAGTTCTATTTTCAAGCTAGATACAATATAAGATGGTTAAAAAATATCATAGGACCACCAACTTAATAAAATTTCAATCTTAAATTTTAGTCTTATATATAAATATAAAATCTATAAAAGCACTTAATTATAAAACAATTATAAATTTTTTTAAGCTTCCTATTAAAATTTAAATAATTTCTCTATAAAACTACTTTCTTATTTACTTGATTTCCTAATTTTTTCATTAAAAATCTTCAAAATAATATTTAAATACCCATATTGTTTATCAAATTTATATTTTTAATTCATTCCAGTATAAAGTAAAATAAACTGAAGTCCTCTCCTTCCTTCAATGTCTCCCTCAATTCATCCGTCCCAGAGCCCCATAGAGATAACTGCTTGAGTCTTTTCAACCGCTCCAATCCCTTTCCCACTTTATTCACCTTCATACAAAGCGATAATTTTAACTTCTAAGGCATGCCATCGCTCCATCCTCCATTTCCGGAAGCTCCTCCAATTCAGGGAATCAATTCATCGAAAGGAAACGGAGGTGTGGAAACCCTCCCGACTTTCCAAACGCCTTTGGCAATTCTCTGCACCTCTTGTTCCCATACAACACCAAACTCACTAGATTGGGCATTGCTTGTAATTCCGGGTAATTACTGCAATCACAATCATCTAAATTGAGGTACCTGAGATTTGACAAACAACATATCCAACTTGGCACTGCAAACTTAGTTAAAATGAGATGTTCCAGATCTCTCATTGCACTCATTCTCTTCGGAAACTGCGGAGGATCCCGAAACTGCATTCCATCGATCTTATTGCAGACATACAGCCGACACATCTTCTCCAAGGGCGCAAGGATTCCTTCTTCCATCCTCTTCAACTGCGATTCATCCTCAACATCAAACCATATTTCCTCAATCTCACTCATCTTCCCAACATCCTCTAACCGTAACACACCTTCTTCTTCCACGGACAGGGACAACGTACTGAGTACTATTCCCAGTGGTGGCAAAATCTCCACCCTTTGTAGTCGCAGTGTTCGCAAAGACTGCAGCTTCGATATTCCCTTTGGCATTCGCTGAAACTGGCCTTCCAAATGCTGAAGACACCTCAGTTCACTAATCCATTTGGGTGCCTCACTCCCCTCTAATCTCCTGCAACCATAGACATTAAGATAAGAGAGACTCTTCAGACTTCTCACACACTCCGGCAACTTGTTAATAATTGTACCTCTTAAATTCAACACTTTCAGAAGTTTCATCTCTCCAACACAAGCAGGCAATGTGGAGATATTTGTGTAGCTCAAATCGAGAACCCGCAGAACTCTCATACCGCTGAACAACATTGTCGGAATGTTATCTCCAATTGCGCTATTGCGGGAGAGCGACAGTGTGTGGACAATTGTGGGAGAAACAGGACGCCTCTTTGAGATGGCATTCTCATCAATATCTTTCTTCGCCAAAAATAGGCGACACCAGCGACCACCACCTCTTTTCACAGATTGCAATTTGAAGAAGGCATCCTCAATACTTAATGCACATTTATTTTCCCTGGATATGAGTATGGCCAAATCAAGCAATAAATCATGAATTTTACAATATTTTGTTAGATGCCATTCTCCTTCCCATACTTCAAGCAGACAGAGATTTGCAAGCTGATCTAAACAATTCCACGGGTTCTCTCCTGCCGGAACGAACCCTTTTCCCATCCATAGATAAATGAGATACTCACACTCTATTTCTTCATCCTCCGGAAAGAAGGAAAGATAAGCAAAGCAAGCCTTTAGATGTGCAGGCAGGGAGTGGTAACTCAACTTGAGAATATCCATGACAGGGTCTTTGGAAATGCCTACCTTTTTCAGCTTATTCAACTTGGACTGCCAGTCCTTTGGAAGTGTAGTGCTCGTCATAGATGCTGCTGTGGTTTTAATTGCAAGGGGCAATTTCCCACATTCCTTCACAATGTTAAGAGCAACGTCCTCCAAGTCTTGTGCCGCCCTATTTCCCTCAGTTCCAGGAAACGCATAAGCACAAAACAACCTCCAACTCTCTTCATCTGTTAAACATTTCATCTCATAAATATGAGCTCTGAGAATTAAAGCGACCTCTTTGCTTCTTGTGCTAACCAAAATTTTGCATTGGTTAGTATATCCAATTGGTATCCCAAGTTTGGTTGGCAAATCACCTTCTCTAGCAGCTCTCCAGACATCATCTAAAACAATAAGACACCTCTTCCCTTCAATAAAGCGATAAATCAACTCTGCTGCTACCACTTCACTTACTCCACTCTTATTAATTTTCTTACATAAATCTTCAGCTAATTGAAAGGCTAAATCACGCTGCAACTTGGAAACAGAATAGAACTGAGAAACTGAAAGCCATGCAGATTTCTCATACCTTTCTTTTCTACTATTGTAGACATGCTGAAGAAGATATGTTTTGCCGATTCACCCCATTCCAACCGCTGCAATGATTGGAATTTCGGGGTTTTCCAACAAATTCGCCATGCTTTCAATCTTGGACTGTATACCCACTGGTTTAGAATCGCTGGGCAGAAGACTCCATCTCTTAAACCCTTGTCCCTGGGAACTACTTGATGATTCTGCTTCTTCTCTGTGAGTCACCGCACCACGAACTATGCTCAGTTGGTTTCCATCTAAAACAACGGAGCTCAACCGGGCTTTGACCTTTTGAATTCTTCTGCCCATTTGATAGTGAAGAATCAATTGTTTACAACTCAAATTGCAAAATTGGGTATTACTAGCATACATTGATTCCACAGCACATTCTTCAACTATGTCCTCTGCCTCCCAGGCAATGTCCTGCACTCTGTGAAGCCATGTTTTTACAGACTCCTTTTGTTCAGTGGTCCCTTCGTTGGCTTCATTTAAAACACAATCGATTTCCTGTATTCGGTTCTTCAACTGGTCAAACTCTTCCGTGAAGTTGAACACTATCTTTACCTGATTAGCCGATTGTTGGACGGCTATCTCACAAACTTTTTTAATAACAGCCTCTGCAAGCACGGATGCCATCTTCAAGTCTTTTTGTTTTTTTTTTTAATCTTTAATTGAAAATTGTAGCTCCTTGGAAATGGAATAGATACTCCTAATCGAATGCAGGCAAAACAGAGAAGAAATAGAATAGAATGGCTGAATGCAACTCAAATTTGAAAACTTTGGCTGCGGTGTGTGTATAATACTGCCTGCAACAACATCATTTATAGCATCATGTAAAGCATCCTGCTATAATACTGCCTGCAACAACATCATTTATAGCATCATGTAGAGCATCCTGCTATTCTTTACTTGCAAAGCCCGAAAGGAATAAGAATATTGTGCACCACTTGGAAAAGCAAGATAAAGGGAATAAACTTAGCAACAAGGAAAAGCTAAACGAATGGACCAAGAATAATACGAAAGCCTCCTTATTCTACTATCTCTGTTTTATATTGCTGTAACTCGGTTTTGCTTCATCCAATAAAAAGGAATAATACGATTGCAACAATTTTAAAGGTTCTTGGACACAAGAAATACACGCGGATCTAAATTGGATACAATAGGGTTTGCGTCATGACTGATATCACAAAACCTGATTGGTAGCTTCATCAAACAGATACATTAGGGTTTGTGTCATGATTGATATCACAAAACCTGTGAGTCATTTAGTTAGAATCCATGCCTCCTTTGGACTAAATTCATAAACTATGAAGACTTCCCATTCAGATGCTTTCACTGCAACATGGTTGGGCACAATTTTTTTGGATGTATTGCAGTGAAATCTTCGATTTTCAGAGTGATAATTCTTAAAAAGTGGATCAAGAAGTCAAGTCCTCTGGATGTTGAATTCATCCAGTGCAATCATGGAAAGTTCATAAAACATCAGAAGGACATTATGTTGATCCAGTGACTATCATGGATGCCTCAATTTATGTGGTTCCCCCTGACCGAGCAACCTTACAACAAAATTGACTCTTTTGGTTTCAACTCTCTGTCTATGATAAAGAGGATGATGACTCAAAAGATGTTGATACTTTCCCATTCATGGAAGAGTTAGAAGAAGAGTTTCCTAAACTCCTTGATCATGATGAATTGGTTGTTCCTATTAAGAAGTGCTTCATAGCTCAATTAGCAAGTTGCTTATCTTAACCAAAAATCAACATCTCGGTGTAAGGAAGCAAAGGTGCACAGAATCGCTTCCTACGCTAATCTTGAGAGGATGATTATGCAATTCAACTAACTATTACAGAGATTTTAATGGACAAATAAACATGCATAAATGAAATGTCACAATAAACACATAACACAGTAATTACCGTGGGGAAACCCTTCCGGGAGAAAAACCCCACCCTCCAAACCCTGCACAATGTATTATCAAATCAAAAAGATTACAATACACTTGCAATGCAAGTTCTTACAGGAGCGCATCACCACAACTCGAACTCAGACTTAGAGAGACTCCTTCTAGCACTCAGTCTTGCAAACTAAACTCAATGATTCAAACACCTCCCCAAGCCCTCCTTTTATAGTGATTTACAACCTGGAAACCATTTGTGGTTTTACAAAACCATGGGCAAAACAACCATGCCACATGTTACCCACTTGTCACTTGTAACTTCCAAGATGAGAAACCAACCAAGTTAAAATAGCATTTTCGTCCATAATTTTGTCCTCTAGTTTAGACCCCCATTAAATTCATACAATGAGTTGTTTAAACTAAAAAACAAACCTCCTATATTCTAATAGGGACAAGGCACATTTTTAACAACTCATGCACCTTTTTCCAATGCATAAACATGTGGAGAACTGCCACAAACAAATTCTAAAATTTTCTGAAAAAAGGCTTGCAAGGTTGAGACACAATTCTCAACACTCGGACTATGGATATTATTAGTGCCTACTGGAGGCAGGTATACTTATGCTTTCAGCTAACTTTATTTCTTTGGCAAATATCAACCAATAGAATTAAAGAATTAAACTATGTGGGCAATTTTTCTGAAAGTTTATATTGATGTCATATTTAATTAATACTTTTTAAAAGTTTTTTTTCCAATTCTATTGGCCAATAGATATGTACAGTCATATTTGAATGATGTCATCATTTTTTTAATATTGTATAGTTTTTTCAAACTCATTTACAAACACTATTATGCAATAGTCATTTTCTTTTTGTTTGACAACAAAATAAAAACAATGAAAACAATGCAACTTTTTTTGAACCATATTTTGCAATATTCTTTTCAGATATGGGTGGTGAAGACTTTAAGACAAATGACATAAAAATCAGCCAATTATAATGTATGACATGGTCTTACCGCATTCGCATGTGGAAGAGTAGTATAGTGGGTGCTACTTTTGACTGTTGCAGTTGAATATGGAGGCTATTTATTGCATTATTGCAGCTAATTGTCGGCAATATGACTGTATAAAGATTCTAAGCAGATTTTCTTGAAATTTCCATTGATTTTGCATAGTTATCGAAAAAATCTAAATCTTTATAAATAGATGTTGTCAGTCCATGAATGTGTTGCCAAAGGACTGGGAGTTGTAAAGGTGCTTTGCAGTGTTCGTGGTAAAGTGCTTTGTAGTGTTAGAGGGAATAAGAAGAATTAGGTGCATGTTATTTCTATACAATTCTTTTTATTATTTTTATTTGTTTTAATAGTAGATGATTCTAGAATTAGCAGATTGCTTGTTAAATGCAGACTGCTTGAACAAAATGTTTGTTTTTGGTTGTTCTAGTATATTAGAAATTAGATATGTGTTTTACTTAAACATGGCAAACCATCAGGCATTCACTTAAAATCAAAATTTTAAGGAATGAAAAACTTTAACCAATTGAAAACCCAAAATCGCATGATATCTAAACTTCCTTTGAGTTTATTACAAATATAAAAGGTGTAGCAGAATGAAAACCCTATCCCTAAGCCCTCTGTGCCCCTAATTATTTACTTTGCGATTTTTAGAAGGAAAAACAAGTAAATAAAAATAAAAAATAAAAGAAATTGTTTAAATGAAGCTCAAAAAGTTTAGCAAATTGGAAACATAAATTTCCATATATATGTGCTTTTGATAACACTGCAAAGAGATCACACTTCTGGTCATTTCTGTATTTTATCGAGAGCAAGCCAACATCAACGAAGAATAACAATAGCAAAAACAAAACATCTGACCAAGCAAAGCATGAACTTGTGGGTTCCCACAGGCCTGCAAATCAGGGGCTAGTCTGTAGTAGGCCCACTAAAGAAGAGGTGGCTTATGAGCAACAAGAGGTGTTGAGTAGCAGACCCACGAAACAAAGGCTCGCTAGTAGAAAAGCTCGGGAGCCAAGGTTGTTGGATTTTGTTGATGAAATCAGTCATAGAACTGCAACAGTTGCGGTGGTTCATAGAAGCAAGCAAGATATTCAATATCCAAATTGCGTGTCAGCGATCGGTGCATATTCATCTATTAGAAATTGCAAACTGGGGGGAGAATCCAGTGAATGCCTCTACAAAGAGAATAAGAAATGTGTAATGTGTTCGATCCCTGAGCCCTTAAAACAAAAGCAGAGCCTCATATTAGCAATTTTCCCTTTCCTGCAAAATCCCTGTTCCAGATTGCAAAATAAGTTTTCATGAAGCAAGAAAATAACCTGTTTCCCGAACTGCGTATCCTGCATCTTCATCATTTGGTTCAATTTTTGTTCCCCTGTCGAGGATTGCAAAAAGGGAACTCAGTGCTTCTCCCCCTCTTACAAAGTTAGGTGCAAGACTTAGAGTTTCAGCAGTAGAATTTGCTGTGATCACTAGAACTACAAAGACTTTTATTACTCTGGAGAACGTTGAGGTCCCATTTTGTACTAGTCTTGAGCCGTACCAAACTATTAAGGCTTGTGATCCATATAATGTGAGTTTTGAGATTCAAAAGGGGATGGCGGCTAACTGACCCCATTTAAGACTTTGTGTTTGGGGTAATTTCAGTTCCTTGCCAAATAGATTGAGGATTTTTTCCTCTGCATTGAAGCCAACTATAGTTCGTATGTTGCTAACTGCTTCTACTACCACGCTTGTTGTTGCATACACTTTTGCTGTGTTTCCTGCAGATCCTTTAAGAGATAGTTGTTGCAACAAGCATTACCAACAATTAGACAAAAGATAGTATTAACTACATTAGCCTTCTATTCGATGACCCATCTCTTAGGATTTATAGGAATCCATTTCCGACGACTCATAGTATGAGACGATCTATACAAAATTTACTTTAGAGCTGGAAGGGCTGAGGGATCGAACATATGAGATGTTTCTTACTCTCTTTGTAGACGCATTCATTGGATTCTCCACCCAATGAACTCCACTTTGCACAATTTTTGCACCATTTGTTGATATGTACAATTGTTTAACCATTCTATCAAAATGAAAACAAAACTAAATTAAAATTAAAATGGAGATGCAAATTACATCACAGAAGTTTAGGCTATGAAATTATCTATCCACAGCCACCTCGATCAACATTTCTTCAGGGTCGTGTCCACTAATTTTCTCTTGTGCGTAGTGCTTTTAGCTGTTAAGCCATCGACACTACTCAAAAATCTTTAGTATTTGTCGGCCACTTCATAACAAAGTCAACATTCTCCCATAGCCAAAAAAAGAAAAAGAAAAAGTGGTCATTAATTAATTAATTAAAATATATAGTAATTTAACAAAGGTTCTCGCACACGAAAGGAAAGTGGTCAAGATTATTAAAATATGATAATATGTGGAAAATATGAAAACATGTAGTACTTGAATATTCGTGTTCAACTTGATTATGCGCTCCTCTTCTTGCCAGCCACTGACATTACAAAGTGAGTGGGGTGGCAGTACAAAAGAGAAAGTGAGGAAAATGGGAGCTCAAGTGTTTTCACACTTGAACTACATCAATTTATTTTTTTTGTTTTTTAATCTTGTCTTCACTTCCGCTGAAAATTGTATTTTGGACAAAAACGGAAGAATATGGAAGTAAAGGATTATATTTACACATTTAACTAATGACTAAATAATTAATCACTTTTTATCTATTTATATATATATATATATATATATATATATATATTTTAGACACATAGCCATCAACTTGTAAAAATATAATAAATACCTAAACATTAACAAGGTATCAATTAATATTACCTTCTAATAAAAATATGATAACAATTAACATCAAAATATATGAACATTCAACCACATTTGTGACACCAAATTGTATAGCTAGAGAATCTCTTGAACATGAGAAAACACTAGTAAGTGAGCAACATTTCTCATGCCCGTAGTTCATAACTTACAAGTATTATTTTTTTGGTTTTTTAGGCTATTACAAAGCTCTACACGACATTTCAAACTCTCACATACTTGCACACTTTCTTGGTACTAATATAAATTTGAAATAACACTTAATATAATAATACAATGGACTACCCATCATATAACATGAGAAATGGATGATAACCACTATATTCCCATGATGAACAAAGAAGATTTCAATCTGGTTGTTATAGCAATGAGTGAAATAAGTAACGCAAAAACAATAACTCGAAGAAAATTAAAGAAAAGATGAGACTTGCAATGCCCCCTATGACAATGGAACAAACTAGAACATGCATATTGCTAGGTGTTAGGGGAGTTAGGGTTATCTAAATATTTCTGTAGTAAATTAAATTGTGTTTATTCTTTAGACAAAAATACCGCATTGGGAATAGAAATCAAGGAATACTAGAAATATAGATAGAAGAAACATAAACAAAGTACATTGTATACGACAAAAAATTGTAGTATTCTTTAAGTGCATAGGGTTGGAGAAGTTTATTTTTTGGCAAAAGCATTTTTGTATTAAACTTTGTTTCATTATACTTTTGAAATCGACAATATATGCAACATGGGTTAATACTAAAAATGCTTTGGCTGAAATAAAAGCTATCCAATGCAAGTATATATATTATAAACATGATAATGCATATTTGAAGAATGTAAAACAGAATCCACTAAATATTCACAACGAGTCATCTGTTGTTATGTCAAAGCAAAAGTAGAACAATTGTTATTATTGCTATTAAATATTTATTGCATTTGTATGTAGAATGATTAATATTTTTCCTAGTGCATATTGTGCCAATGTTATCTTGTGCATGAAAACTTTCTAAAGACTTTGTATCTCATTTAATGAAAATGAGAAAAGTCGAGTTAGTGAAGGTGTGATGATAATTTCAGTGAAACGCATTGAATGTTGCTTCAAGAGGAAAAATATGCAAATTCCTATGTCTCCTTTTTGAAATGGATAGTAAGTTAGTCAAGTTTGGAAAAAGTTAGATCGACAACATAATTTTGGTGTAATTTTTTGTACAAAAATTACAAAGTTGAAGAAGTTGAAGAAATGGAAATCTACCATAAAATATTTGAAAAGACTATGACTAGGATGAATGTCCTCATTTTGGGACTTCACACCTTACCAATTGTCCCTTACTAGCTTAACATTTCAGCTACTGTCTAGTTAAGATAGTTAACTAAAAAGCATTTTGCTATAACTCTCTTAAACAATATATTTGTGGTGAGGCAACTCTAGCATGCATAGAAAAGCTCATGCATACCACTATGCTATAAAAGGTATTCTCATCAAATTTCAATGTGGGCCACAATTGAAAAGTATGACTTACCTCGCAAGTGTAATGCCGATGATCAACTTAACCTGAGTAATGCACGGGTGGAAAGATGAAATTAATGATCAGCAAAGGCATTTTTGCATCAAGTTTGAATGTTGGCCATAGTTGAAAATTTTAAATTGGCTTATAATTCTACGATTCAACAAGAAATATTTAGGTGTTATGTCATTGACATTCTATACAAAATATAAATTTGGAACAATATGTCATTTGTAAGAAAGCCATTTCTTAGTACAATGCATGTTTAAATCAATCATCTTTTGCAATTGAAGGACATCAAGAGAAGAGAATGACCAAATTATGCAGAAGGAATACAGTTGTAGACAAAGAGTTTGATAAGATGATGTCAATGGGATTTGCACTACTCATAATAGAGATGTTGATCCTCTTTATATTGCTCGTTTTAGTAAAAAAAACTTCTCATTTTTTTATATTATCTATAGCAAGTGTATTAGTCATATTTTATTTGTTTGGCATTTGATTGTTTCTTTGGAAAAAATCACAATTACTCAAAAAGTAATATGAAAATGCTAAAGACGATTAGATAAATAAGTTGTGAATGTATATTATTTTCATTTACTTGGCTACATTTTCATACTTTATTTAATTCATCTTTATGTTGATTTGTATTGATAATTCTTTGTCACCAAATATGTAGTATAAATTTGTAATTGCAGTTGATACAACACTAGAAATGCATTAATGTCAAATAGGGAAATGTTTTGACAAAGTGTCCATTGTGCTTTAGAAAATTAAACAAAGCAATTAGTGTCAACTTGAGAATATCCATGACAGGGTCTTTGGAAATGCCTACCTTTTTCAGCTTATTCAACTTGGACTGCCAGTCCTTTGGTAGTGTAGTGCTCGTCATAGATGCTGCTGTGGTTTTAACTGCAAGGGGCAATTTCCCACATTCCTTCACACTGTTAAGAGCAATGTCCTCCAAGTCTTGTGCCACCCTATTTCCCTCGGTTCCAGGAAATGCATAAGCACAAAACAACCTCCAACTCTCTTCATCTGTCAAACATTTCATCTCATAAATATGAGCTCTGAGAATTAAAGCGACCTCTTTCTTCTTGTGCTAACCAAAATTTTGCATTGGTTAGTATATCCAATTGGTATGCCAAGTTTGGTTGGCAAATCACCTTCTCTAGCAGCTCTCCAGAAATCATCTAAAACAATAAGACACCTCTTCCCTTCAATAAAGCGATAAATCAACTCTGCTACTACCAGTTCACTTACTCCACTCTTATTAATTTTCTTACATAAATCTTCAGCTAATTGAAAGGCTAAATCACGCTGCAACTTGGAAACAGAATAGAACTGAGAAACTAAAAGCCATGCAGATTTCTCATACATTTCTTTTCTACTATTGTAGACATGTTGAAGAAGATATGTTTTGCTGATTCCCACCATTCCAACCACTGCAATGATTGGAATTTCAGGGTTTTCCAAAAAATTTGCCATGCTTTCAATCTTGGACTGTATACCCACTGGTTTAGAATCGCTGGGCAGAAGACTCCATCTCTTAAACCCTTGTCCCTGGGAACTACTTGATGATTCTGCTTCTTCTCTGTGAGTCACCGCACCACGAACTATACTCAGTTGGTTTTCATCTAAAACAACGGAGCTCAACCGGGCTTTGACCTTTTGAATTCTTCTGCCCATTTGATAGTGAAGAATCAATTGTTTACAACTCAAATTGCAAAACTGGGTATTACTAGCATACATTGATTCCACACATTCTTCAAGTATGTCCTCTACCTCCCAGGCAATGTCCTGCACTCTTTGAAGCCATTTTTTTATAGACTCCTTTTGTTCAGTGGTCCCTTCGTTGGCTTCATTTAAAACACAATCGATTTCCTGTATTCGGTTCTTCAACTGGTCAAACTCTTCCGTGAAGTTGAACACTATGTTTAACTGATTAGCCGATTGTTGGACGGCTATCTCACAAACTTTTTTAACAACAGCCTCTGCAAGCACGGATGCCATCTTCAAGTCTTTTTGTTTTTTTTTTAATCTTTAATTGAAAATTGTAGCTCCTTGGAAATGGAATAGATACTCCTAATCGAATGCAGGCAAAACAGAGAGGAAATAGAATAGAATGGCTGAATGCAACTCAAATTTGAAAACTTTGGCTGCGGTGTGTGTATAATACTACTTGCAACAACATCATTTATAGCATCATGTAGAGTATCCTGCTATTCTTTACTTGCAAAGCTCGAAAGGAATAAGAATATTGTGCACCACTTGGAAAAGCAAGATAAAGGGAATAACCTGAGCAACAAGGAAAAGCTAAACGAATGGACCAAGAATAATATGAAAGCCTCTTTATTCTACTATCTCTGTTTTATATTACTGTAACTCGGTTTTTCTTCATCCAATAAAAAGGAATAATACGATTGCAACAATTTTAAAGGTTCTTGGACACAAGAAATACACGCGGATCTAAATTGGATACAATAGGGTTTGCGTCATGACTGATATCACAAAACCTGATTGGTAGTTTCATCAAACAGATACATTAGGGTTTGTGTCATGACTGATATCACAAAACATGTGAGTCATTTAGTTAGAATCCATTCCTCCTTTGGACTAAATTCATAAACTATGAAGGCTTCCCATTCAGATGCTTTCACTGCAACATGGTTGGGCACAATTTTTTTTGGATGTATTGCAATGAAATCTTCGATTTTCAGAGTGATAATTCTTAAAAAGTGGATCAAGAAGTAAAGTCCATTGGATGTTGAATTCATCTAGTTCAATCATGGAAAGTTCATAAAATATTACGACATTATGTTGATCCAGTGACTATCATGGATGCCTCAATTTATGTGGTTCCCCCTGATCGAGCAACCTTACAACAAAATTGACTCTTTTGGTTTCAACTCTCTATCCGTGATAAAGAGGATGATGACTCAAAAGATGTGGATACCTTCCCATTCATGGAAGAGTTAGAAGAAGAGTTCCCTAAACTCCTTGATCATGATGAATTGGTTATTCCTATTAAGAAGTGCTTTATAGCTCAAGTAGCAAGTTGCTTATCTAAACCAAAAATCAACATCTCGGACTATGGATATTATTTAACTAGGAACAGAAAGGAGGGATTAACAAAGAAAGTCTATGGGATTTCCCGGTTCTTTGGAGAGAATTTTTTTCATATTATATATGAATCTTTGTGCTTCTCAATGATCTCTTCCTCTGAAAGTCTACTCTTCGTTCATGTTGGCTTCTTTGGCCTTTCTTCCTCCTCTTAAGTCTATATTATCTTTTGTGTGCTCCCTCCTTATGGGTCTGAAGTTATTCTCTTTATTTTCATTATTATTGTTGTCGAGAGTGACCCTAATCTTACAACTTTATTATTAAAAAAACAATTTTATAGCTTAGAATATTATTTCTTCTATTCAATTTAAGATTGCAAGTGAAAACTTGATTAGTCTTAGACCAACTCAATTCTTGAACTGGTCATTATTTGTCAATTCCACACTTAAAGGTTTGAATTGTGTACCTAGGACATGCATAAAAGTACATCAACCCTTGGTCATTAGCAAAATTCATCTTTTATAAGAAATAATCTAAAATCACTCAATGTAATCACCTAACATACTTAAAGTCACTCATAACTATATCATTTCCTTGTTTTGTATTGATCATTTTAATTGTATCAACCTTTTACATCAACAAGTATCAAAATCCAAGTTAGTTCACTTATCCACTCCATCACTTATTAGACTTTATTAGAGTTCCTATCACCATAACCCTCACATTTTTATTTGTATTTATTGTTTCATATATTTCTTCCAATTTTTATCAAAATCGTTAAATTAATCAACAAGATTTGACTAAGGAACAAGGAATGAAGTAAGCTAGATTTTATTTCTTGGCATAATAAACTCTAATGTTTTCCTTCAACAATTCCAAATTTTCGCTTTATAGGTGCATGTAGGGGTAAAATTTTGTGCATATATCAAAAGTTATAAAGACTACAAATTTAAGCATGTGTAAGAAGTTCATGGCCACATCATTTGGGTCAAAAATACATATTTATATATTAGGGACACACATGTGAGATTGATGTAGGTCTATGCACAATTTTTTATTCCACAAAATACAATAATCTCAAATCAACTTTCAGAGTTTGGGCATCACTTTGTTGTCACAAGTGATCGCACAATAGTGTGTCCCATATCTAGTAGTTTGAGACTACTAGAATTAGTATTTTTTCCTTCATAACATTTTTTCAATTATAATGAACAAACTATCAAGAATTTAAGGACAATGTAAATTAGTGGTTTGTGTCAGTTTTACATTAAATTTATGCTTTTTCTAAAAATTATAGAAAAATATTTATATCACATTTGGTTACTTTTCAAGAAAGTTTAAAAAAAATGTTTGGTAAATTTCCATGAATAATATGTGTTATTATTTATTTAATTGGTAAGAAAAGGATATTTAAACCTTTTTTTTAACACATTCCTCTTTATGTATATATCAAAATTAATTAATTAATTATTCTATTGAAATAAGGACATTGATATATAATAGTGTAATTTTTTAAATTAGATCACTATTTTTCTAATGCATCCATATTGATTATATATATAGGCAAGTTGACACCAAAGAAGGTAGCTCCCTTTCATTAAGCAACAAAAAGAAACATTACTGAACATGTGGGGAAATGAATTGAATTAAAACAATATAAGACAAAACATGAAATCAAATATACACCTCAAGCAATATCCATCCTCTTAGATGAGCTAAAATAGAATGCACCCTTGTTCTATTTGATTTGCTCTTATGGTAATGATAATATGTAGATTGTTCACTAGACTAGCATAACCCTGGTATGATTATAATAGTGAGATGATAAAATGGAAGCATAAGGGTATCATAATAGATTTCTTGATGATGATGAAGGATGAGGACTTCTAGTTATAGAGTTCTCACGAGGAAAAATCAAGGGCTAGGATAGATTGGTGATTAACAACTAAGATTGAATGAGGATTGTTCACGCCCACAAAAGGATATAAAAGTCACAGTAGAACTAAACCTGGGAATTGGACATTCCAACAGGCGACTCACATCTTCTCATGGTCGTTCATTTACTTTATCAAACTAGGGAACGTATACTTGAAATGGAGCAGCACGGTATGTGCACTAAGAACTAGTTTCTAGTCACCATCTATAGAAAAAAAATATTTAAAAGAGATGCAACACAAAGATTTTTAACTTAGACACAACTCGGCTAAAACAAAAATCATAGCAACTATTATTAAAGGACAAACTGTGAACTGGCCTTATGCTGCAGGAACAGACACAGGGATGGATTCCTGATGTTGCAGGAACAATACAAGGCTGAGTTTGCGTTGAAATCTATAGAAACAGATTCTAACTAGTAATCAACAGGAAATGAACAGTTAACTACAACAACTTGCTACAAAATACTTACTAAGTGGGCCCCCTTAGCAAGCATCAACTAGATTACACAAGAAGTTGACTCAAAGCTTCATCAAATTTTATTCATATTCAGAACCAGGATACATCGATTACTCAGTTTGAAAATAAAACTTAACACAGAACTCTATTGCTTAATTTTTAACACATACTGTTTCATCCTCGTTCACTCACGCAGGAGGAATGGTTATTTAAATGAAAAAGACAACTAACTAACTAACTAACAAAGGGAGTCATGATCATAAATACATTCTAAATCCGCTGAATAGATATTCATAAATGAAAGTCTATCTACTCGACGCGACCCAGAGAGAATATAGCATTACACACTCCCTAGATCAAAGGACCGTTAAAGCTCCTTCCAAAAGATTCAGCCAAAGAGTTATTACTGGAGCAACTTCTTCGACAGAGCCGAGATTCTTTGCGCTTGATTAGCTTATGCTCCCTCCAACAACCTGCAATAAGTGACAGAGGCGAAGGAAAACATACACACAAGTGACACGCCATCCATTCATTAATCACACGTTAATCCTATTCCATTATCCAAAATCATAAGCATACATCAGCCATGTGGGAGGTCAAAAAGGTAATTAATGAGGTTGTCAAGCTACAGGAAGATGGAATTCATTGCTACAGGCTACCACCCGAAAAGTCTTTAATCAATAGGTTTAAACAACTATTAATAGAAAAAGTAAGAGTATCTAAAGTTCAAACTATGAGCATATTTAAGGCTCATCATTTTGCCCCTACTTATTGCAATGCTGGTCCTCCAGCATTGACTTTCCTTGTTATTTCCCTGAAATTTGTTGGAGAAGCATGACCCTGCAGCGAAGTTCCAAACTTATAGTAAAAACCTCGGGTAAACTCCCATCTTTCAAATCTGCGATTTTCTATTTCTTCATTGATTTCCTTGGCTTGGTAGGGATAGAGCGGCCATATTAAAACTGGGGGTTGGAAGGTCAGTGGCATCCATAATTCAAATCTGCTTTGCAAACCCAGTTGCATGTACCTTTCTGTTCTCCTGAGTGCTGCTGTGAAATTCAAAGGGATGTGAGGCTCTGTCTTTCTTAGACCAACCGTCAATTTCTCCCACCTTGCCTCAATCCTGGAAGAGGTGAGTTTCCAAAATATATATTTCTGCTCTTTGAACTCACTGTATACCTGTTGTATGATGTCAGAAATTTTCTCTCTTTCCTAAGGGTAATTTGATCCATAAGTAACTTTAAGCCAGGTTCTTAAAACTGTGCGTGAGTTTGAATTCTCAGCTCTTAGAAGAATAGGTTCATCTCTTTCTGCTTCTTCATATATTTCCAATTGTCTCCCATAATTGACCTCATTTGCGGCCCAAGACATAAGTGCTCTTAGATGGATATCACCTATATAGAGGAGTGGGTTCCATTCAGTTTCTGCAGGAATTAAATAACCATGTAAATAAAGTTTACATATGGAGTTTTTCAACCAATTAGGGGCCACTTCATAGGCATCATAGAATTCCTTGGCTGTTTCAATATTGGGATCCAAATTTCTGGAGATCCTCATTAGTTTGAACCAAAGAAACTGTTCCTTAAGGCACATTGCATATACTTTGGGTGGCAGCCTACACTCCATTATTTTTCCAGTTATTTCCATCATTTTATCCATTTTCTTCTACATATCTTGAATTTCTTGCTTTTGCCTTTCAATTTCCCTTTGTAGCTTTTTCTTTTCTTCATCCCATAAACTTTGTTGGACTTCAGTTTTGGCGAGATCCATGCGAAAACATAAAGTCTGGAATGACATAGGCTTCCAATTAACTTTCAGAAATTCTAAGTATGCAATCAGTAGAGTCCTTTTGTACACAACTAAATCTATGCAAACTTTAGTGGGCAATGGATTATCATAGGGTATTTCATGCAGTTCAAGCACACCTTCTTCTTGCTGTAGGACAAAATCCTCTTGCTACAAGATGAAGCCCTATTGCTGCATGGGAGAAGATTGTTCTTTCTCAGAAATTTTCTTAGCTGCACAAGCTAAGTCATCCAGACTCAGCATTTTCCCCTTATCAACACTACTGGGTTGTGCTGCCTCAGGAATAGCAGAGGAGCTTTGTGGAACATTTGCAAACATACTCAGGGAGTTATCATGACCTGATTCAGTAGAGTCCTCTAATATTATGACAGTTTCTATTTGAACGGAGGTTGTAGCAGGTTTAGACTATTTTTTCAATGAACTCCTTCTTGGTAGTTTTTCATAAGGGGCAGTAGTAAAGGATGCTTCCTTAGTAGTCCTCTTCCTAACTGGTCTTGAAGATCCAGACTCGGCAGGGGAAGAAGATATTGGAGTATTAATGGGCATTGCTGCAGTAGAAACAGAGATAGGCAAAGACCCCACAGGAGAGGATGAGACAAAAAAATTTTGTTTTTGAGTTTGTGGGTCCGACTCAGAAGTCTGCCCTACCCTAGATGACTCTCCTACAATTGTCTTTCCTTTTTCTCTCCTAGCAGCAAACCTTGTTTGCACACTGGTAGAGGACATTGGTATAGAAGCTGTAGGACTGGGCACTGCAGGAGCAGCGGATTCTTGTTCTGTTTCTGTACTTGTGGACTCTATTCTCATTTTCTTTCTTCTAGACTGCACAGGTAGTGCCCTAGGGGGTTCATGCGATTGAAGACCTTTTCAGCCAACAAACTCATTCCAGGAAAGAGGTGAAACATCTCTTAAAGATCATTCAATCAAAATTTTATTAGGGCATGATGTGTGACAGAGTTTCCTTTACCCTTTTGGATTTCTTGTGCACTATTTTGCAAAAGGTTTAACAAGAAATTGAGAACATTCATTACTAGTCCATGTCTCATGTGACTTAACAATTTGAAATGATATGAATGTAGGTAAGAGAAGTGCCCTTCACAAGTTAAATACCTGATAATAAATATGGCATATTTAGAGTATGGATAAGGAAGGGACATTCTTTTGCACCCTTGCTTTGAGATTTCCAAAGGCCCATCAGCTGGTAGGATAAACTCTGCCCTAGCAGAGACAACATCCCTTCCAACAGGAAAATTTTCACCAACTGCCGGTAATCCAGTAACTTCTGCAATTCTTTCCTCTGTCACAGCCACTGCCAAGCCCCATATCGTAGCCTCATTTTCTGAAAATGTTCTTAAAAATTCGCCCACAGCCTCTTCATCAAAAGAACCAATTATCAAGAAATGATTTAACCATCCACAATTGGCGAATACTTGCATTAACTAAGGATCCTGTGTCAACGCCTCATGAGCCACAAGCTCGTGCCTCACCAGTTGCCCACCCATGATCAAAAACCCTTAAAAAAAAAACTCAGACTGATGCTGAAAGCTTGAAAAAGACTCTTCTTCCTTATTGCACTTCCTTTTCCTTACCAAAAATATCAACTAGACATTTGCATAAAATAATTTTAATAACTACTTAAACTAAGTAGTTAGCTTATTCTTAGGATATGGCTTCGCAAGTGTACTTTAGAAAGTACAAGAACATAACTATTTTGGCAAACGTAAATTTGGCACAGGAAAATTTCAAATTAGAATACCCCTACCCCCTACTTAACATTCGACATGTGTCCTCACATGTGTAGGGTGATAAGTTTAAAGCATGCAATTACAACTAACATAAACATTACAATTAATGAATAAACAGAAAGAATAAATTATGCGATAATGAAAAGATTTTGCGTACCTTGAATTCAGTTCTCGGGCATGCTGTAAAGGACAACAATGTATCATGAAATGATAGTTGAGAGAGTGAATGCATGAATGAGGCAGAGTTGTAATATGGATGATGTGGCAGATAAAAGAATGAATGATGTGATAGATGAAAAAAATGAAGAAAAATGGTTTTCTTTTAAAAAGAAAACTTTATTATGGGCGGTCAACACAATACTTAAAAAGAAGCTGCAAGAAAAAGGCCTAAGCCTTTTGCTGCAGGAAGATCAGTCGAAACAAACTTTTTTAGGAACTCTTCCTTTGATGTTGGCTTCTAATATAACCGTAGTCGGTGTCCATTAACTGGCAATTTGAAATGGACTGGATCAATTGTGGCCAGCTATACTGAACCGTTGTCAAACACATTTTCAACTTCATAGGGATCCAGCCAGCGGGTTATGAGCTTACCTTGGTTTTCTTGATATCTGGAATCATATAGCAGAGCCCAATCACCAGCAGAGAATTGCTTGGTTTTGATGTGTTGATAGTGTCATTTCTTCCTTTGTTGTTGTATTGCTTCTGTATGTCGCAGGGCAACTTTTCTCATTTCATCCAAGGAATTAAGCTGTAGGAGACGTTCCTTCTGTGCTTCAGAGATGTCTATATTGAGTTCGAGAGCTGTCCTCAAAGTTTTATGCTCAAATTCAATGGGAAACATGGCTATTTTCCCATAAAGTAGTTCAAAAGGTGTAAACCCAGTTGTTGTCTTCTATGTAGTTCTGTAGGCCTAGACTACCTTAGGAAGTCTACTGCTCGAATCTTTCCTATAGAGCTACACTGTCTTTGTTAGGATTGCCTCAATTTCCCTATTTGTAACCTCCGTCTGACCATTGGCTTGAGGGTAATAGGGGCTGGACTTCCTATTCTTGATTTTATAGTCGTTCATTAGTGCAGTGATCAAATTGGATGTGAACTGATCTCCCTGATCAGTTACAAGCTCTCTGGGAACTACAAATCTAGTGAAAATTTGTTCATACAGAAATTTAGCAACCTTGTTATCATGAGCATGAGTCATTGCCTTTACTTCAACCCACTTTGTTACATAATCCGTGCAAACCAGAATGTATGATTTGCAATTGGATGGTGGATCAATTGGTCCAACAAAATCCATTCCCCATTTATCAAAGGGGGCAATTATTACTTATGGATATAGTGGCATTTCATCTAACCTGGTTGGTCTTCCCATACGTTGGCATCTGTCACATTTCCTTGTATAGGCTACAACATCCTTGTGTAATGTTGGCCAATAATATCCTGTTGTGAGAACCTTCATTGATGTTCACTTTGCTGCAAAATATCCCCCACATGGTTCATCATGGCAAGCATGCAAAATATCATAAGTTTCATCTTCTCTTACATATCTTTGCATAACTTGATCAGGGCCTGTGTAAAACAGACAATTTGCAATCCATGAAAAGTTAAAACTTTTCTCAATTAACAGGTTCTTTTCTTTTGGAGAGAAGTGAGCTAGTATTCTACTTGCTGCTAGATAATTGGCAATGTCTACATACCATGGAGTGTGTGCAGTAATGGAAAATAGGTGTTCATCAGGGAACCTATCATCAATGACTTCTTGTTCAATAGGCATAGTTGTTTGAAGTCTTGATAAAAAATCAGCCACAACATTAACTCTTCCTAGTTTATCAATGATTGTAATGTCAAATTCTTGCAACAATAGGAGCCATCTTGCCAACCTACCAGAGATGGCTAGCTTGTTCATCAGATACCTGATTGCTGCATGGTCGGTGTGGACAAATATATGATAACCTGTGATATAATGCCTAAATTTATTCAAAGCATACACTACTGCTAGCAACTCCTTTTCTATAACAGTGTAGTTTAGCTCAGGACCTTGAAGGTTTTTGCTGATAAAGTAGATAGCATGCTCAATTGAATTTTATTTTTGGGCTAAGATTGCCCCTATGCCAAAATTAGAAGCATCTGCATGTATGTGAAAAGGCAGAGTCCATTTTGGACCTTGAAGAATAGGGGCTTTAGTAAGCAAGTCCTTTAGCTGTAGGAAAGATTTTTCACAGGCCTCTGTCCATTCAAAGTGAGAATCCTTAGTTAATAAGGCATATAGTGGACTGACAATTTTGTTGAAATCTTTTATAAACCTTCTGTAATACCCTGCATGGCCAAGGAAGCTTCTGACATCCTTTTGTTTTGTAGGAATTTGTAAATTTAGAATAACTTCAATTTTAGTAGGGTCAACTTGAATTCCATCCTTGGAGAGATAATGGCCTAGAACAATACCTTCTTACATCATTAGAAAACATTTTTCCACTGTTCAGAGACAAATTTTTCTCTCTACACCTTTCCAATACTTTTTCTAAATTCACCACTGCTTCTTCAAATGTAACTCCATAGGTAGTGAAGTCATCCATATAAATTTCCATATAGTTATGAGATATATCAGCAAAAATACTAATTACTGCTCTCTAAAATGTTGTTAGCGCATTACATAGACCAAAAGGCAAGACTGAGTAAGCAAATGTTCCCCATGGATAGGTAAAAGTGGTTTTATCTTGATCTTTAGGGGCAATTTTTATCTGATTGTATTCATTGTAGCCATCCAAGAAGGAGAAATAACTTTTACTAGACAAGGAGTCTAGCACTTGGTCTACAAACGACAGTGGAAAATGATCTTTTTTAATGGCAGTATTCAACTCTCTATAATCTACACACACTCTCCATTTTCCACCTTTCTTAGGGAGAATAACTAATGGAGAGACCCACTGACTGTCAGAGATTGGGTAGATAAAACCAACATCAAGCAACTTTTGAAGCTCATTCTTAACTATTTCTCTAAGTGCTAGATTTATTCTTCTTTGAGGCTTCTTTACTGGTAAATAGTCATCTTTGATATAGATCCTATGAGTACAAATTTGAGGATCTATTCCTTTCATGTCCCCATATTCCCATGCAAAAGCTTTATGCTAATCTTGTAGCATTTTAAGTAGGACAACCTATTAAGATTGTAACAACTTGCTATTGATATTCAAATAGTGACCTGGAGATAATTCTATCTGCTTAGTGAGATCACTCATAGAATCTATAGGTGAGGTGTGTACCTCTTGTGGAAGCAAGTGATGAAAAATTGAAGGAAGTTTAGGTAGCAAACTCTTAGAATTCAGTTGCTGCAGGAAACATTGTAGATGATTGCTATTTGGATCAGATGAACTACCCGTATCAGAGTTAGACTACAAAATTTGAAAAAAAAAAGCATCCTCATTCTGAAGTTGTGAGAATGGATCAGTTTGGAGCATCATTAATTGAACCAATGAATTGGCTTCTTTAGTTTCTTCCCCCACATCTGGCCAAATAGGTTGGGACAAATCTAGTTGAGGTCTAGTAGGCGGATACAAAGCCAATTTTTTCGTGGACTATCCATTAGAAATAGTCATATCTTCAGAATGACATCCTATAAAAGCATCAGGAGTTGCTAACCATGGTCTACCTAGGATAACAGGGTATCCTCCTAAAGTTTCCTTAGTAGATGATATTGTAAAATCAGCTGGGTACTCCCAAGATTCAAGAGTGACAATTACATCTTCCACCAGTCCATCAGGTTTGACTGTGGAGCTATCAGCAAGGTACAGAACTGTAGGTGTAGACCGAATGTTTAGGATGTTCAAGTTGTCCATAGTATGCTTGGTCATGACATTGATGGCAGCACCAAGGTCAATCAAAACATTTTTTACAATCTGGCCATTTATATGTATTTGCACTACAAGACTTCCAGGATAAGTGTACTTTGGAATGACTACATTTCCCAATATTATAGCAGCCAATTTCCCTAAGACATGAATTGTTTGGGGATCCTTTTTCTTTCATCTAGGTTTCTTCAAACATGCCTCTTTAATGGCTTTTCCATAAATTGGAACATCTTTAATGGCCCAAAATAAAGAAATTTGAATTTGTACATTCTTTAGCTGATCTAGAATGTCAAAAGTGGGTTCTTCCATGGATTTAGGTATGGTATTGTGTAACCTCTAAGGAAAAGGTGGTGTTGATGGTGTTTTCTGCACAACAACTCAGACAAAATGCAATATTCTATCTCTCTTGAAAGGTAAACTTCAACAATAAATTACTGAAAATCAC
Source organism: Sequoia sempervirens (assembly GCA_007258455.2). Lineage (NCBI taxonomy): Eukaryota > Viridiplantae > Streptophyta > Pinopsida > Cupressales > Cupressaceae > Sequoia > Sequoia sempervirens. The sequence continues at coordinate 813,391,866 of VDFB02271358.1, forward strand.
CCCAAGGTCTCTCGGGTGTCAGGTCATGACAATGCATAAACAACTCAGATAATATGTGAAAATGTTGGTAATCACAAGGGGCCTTACAAATGAAAAATGCTGGAAGTGAATTTTCATTAGATGCAACAATATGGCGATGCTTTCAATCCTAAAACTAACCCAGATTCAAAATAAACAACAAAAGAGATAAGGGTTCAGAGAAATTTCTAAATCTAAACTATTTCTAAGGCTAACAATGCAAATGATAAACACCTGAAATGGACCAATCCCAACGAAACCAATCTCTGCTTGACCAAGATTAATCTGCAATCTTACAGAAATAGTGCAATCTTCTAAGGTTTTAAAGGTTTTTAGATCATGAACATTCACCCAAGACAACCCAATTGCAGTTGAAATGAATAAATCTCCACAATTGAACCAAGTGCAATGAATATAAAGGTCCAGGCTAACTTTGCAAAGCAACTAACAATCAGCTAGTTGCAAAAAGTATGGACCAAGGATTGCTGCAAACACTTCAAACATTAAATCATAAACATCATTGAATCGGATTTAAATCTAAATCTAACAACCTTGAGCAATATGAAAGATTGAATCATAAGAACCATGCAAGATAAGTCAACATAAAATAAATCACCAAAAAATCACAATGACTTCAATTGTATTGAATCACCAAACTCCAGCAACAATTCCAATGTTCTGTTACATCACTTGCTCAGAAATTGACTAGCTTCTACCTCTACTCTACTACTAAATTCGCTCTCTATCAAATCTTCTCATAATCTCTCACTCCATCTTTTTTATCTATTTGACCCTTACAAATGAGGCACAAATGCCATTTATAGAAAACCCCAAACATGTCGGCCTAATTAGATTTTACAATAATAACTGGCCCCAAAACAGGTCGGTCAGGAGAATTTCAAAATAAGACAAGATTTGCATTAAATGCATGAATATTATCCATGTCGGCCCATGATCTCCAGCAAGATCAGACTCGCATGTCTTCCAGAAAGTCCTCCAGCTATAGACAATTTTGGCACGGATTCTTAGGCAGACCCCATTTTGAAAATTTAAATTGAACATTTCCATATTTCCCCCCTTTCGGCACGAATCCATATGCAAGTCCTCTTTTTTAATATTTGTTTAGTCCTGAAAAATAGATATCATCATTAATAGCCCACATGTTCAAATTAAATTCGAATAAAATTTTGACCTTTAAGAAAAACTTACATTTTTAAAAGGAAACTTTACATTTTCAGAATTTTTTCCATTTTTGGAAATTGTTTTTTTTCAATTTTTATCTCAAGAAATTTTCATTTTCAGGAACATTTTTAAAAAATTTCCACTTTTGGAAAAAAAATCTCTCAAAAAGGAAACCCAAATCATTCTAGAGTAGTCATCAATGACAAGCATAAAATATCTTTCTCCATGAATGCTCTTAACTCCAGAGGGACCACACAAATCAGTATGTAACAGTTCTAACACATTATTTGAGTTAAATTTCTTTCTTTAGAAGGAAACTCTAGTTTGTTTACCCATTTGACATTGTTGACAAATTACATTAGCAGGATTCACTAATTTAGGCAGATCTCTTACTAGTTGAGTGGAACTTATCTTAACGATGTTGTCAAAGTTTACATGATAAAATATCCTATGTCATAGCCAACTTTCATCTACTTGAGCAATTATGCAACTACCATTAGCAGTATTCAAATGAAAGATGTTATCTTTAGTCTACACACCAGTGGCAATCAAGTTTCCAAATTTTTCACGAATTTTGAATTTTATATCCTTGAACTATAGATCATATCCCTTATGCACCATCTATCCAACACTTAACAAGTTATGCTTTAGGCCTTCAACATAGAGAACATCATCAATATTTTCTTTACCACCAAGGCTAATAGAGCCTCTACCATGAATCACACAAGCATTATTGTCTCCAAATATCACAACCCCACCATCATACTCTTCTAGATTCACAAACTTTCTTTTGTCACTGGTCATATGATGTGAGCATCCACTATCAATGAACCATTCATCTTTCTCCTCAACATGGGTTGCAAGAGCTTTCTTTTCTTCACTGGATTTAGTAGGTTCGGGCTTATTTTCAATGGTAGCAATAAAATCCTAATCATCATCATTTCCAACATCTTTATCATACTCATCATTTGTTACTGCTTCTTTAGCAAAGTAGCATTTCTTCTGAAATCTAGGTTTTCTAGGTTTAGACCTAGGAACTCTTTTAGGACATCTTGATGCAAAGTGACCTATATTATTGCATGAAAAACATTTAATAGGTAATACATCTTCATACTTACCTTTTCCTCTTCCTTCTTGTTTTACAATGAGTGCTTCCAGTTCTAGAACTTCTCTATCTTGGTTTTTGATCTGTTTCATTTCTTCGTCATATTTGGATTCCCTTCTAGAACTCTCTCCAAGACTATAACTTCGCTTGTAGCTTCTAGATACAGTAGCTTTGAATGCAGATTCAGTCTTCGGTGTGGATTCAGCAAATTCACTTATTTCAAAAGCAACAAGATTTCCTATCAATGTGTCTCTTGTCATCTTGTTTACAAACATAAACTCTTCAATAACATGAACTTTCAACTTGTAGGAGGGAGGTTAGGATCTAAGTATCTTAGCCACAATTTCATCTTCACTTACTGAACCACCGACACATTTAATACCTAGCACTATCTCATTTACTCTTTGCATAAAAGAAGTAATATTCTCATCTTCACCCATCTTGAGGTTTTCATACTTACCTTTCAGAATTTGTAGCTTACCCATCTTTACCTATGTATCTCCTTCATACAAAGTTTCCAGATTTATCTAGATCTCATGAGTTGTCTGCAAGCCTACCACATTAACCATCTCTAAATTTGTTAGAGATCTCACTAATGCTTCAATGGCTCTAGTATTGCTTTATGCATCCTTGATCTCATTAGGAGTGGAGGGTCCATTTGTAGGAATAATGTATTGATTCTTTGTAATCTTCCAGATAGCATCTCCAATGCACTGTAAATGAAATTGCATCCTAACTTTGCATAGTGAGTAGTTAGTGCCAAATATAGGGTTGTCCTTCTTGAATTTTGTCATCCTAGAACACCTCAAGCTGTTATAATTTTCTTCAGAGGAACTAGCTTTGATACCAATTGTTGGAAAAAGTAAGGACAAACAACTAAGAGGGGGGTGAATCAGTTGTCACAAAAATTTAAACTTTAGAAACTTAACTTAACTTTAATCTCAGATCTGATGAATAAATAATTAACCATAAGAAATTAACATATCAAAGAGACAAAGAATACCAACATTTTTGCATGGAAACCCTATTAGGGGAAAAACCATGGTGGATGTCAGTCCACAAGATTATACTCTGTTAAAATTATACAAGAAAATAATAAGGGGAATGCACATGCATTTAGGCTCACTGCCTAGAGTTCACTGCTCAATTACAAATAGAAGACTCACTCTCTTACAAAAAGATTCAGATTAAAACCATCCAGAAATTTGAATTGAGAGAATGGCTTCTATCTAGGCCTATTACAGATCCAATTAGGCACAATACTTCTGCATACTTCGCTCAACCTTCTACACACTTACTCTTCCATGATATTTGTACTTATCCACACAAGAGCACACAACGCATACTCAACACACTAACCACATTTTGCAAACTTTACAAAATTTCTTCTTATATATCCGCCACAAGATTTCACCATAACAAAGTTAGCCAGAGAAAAAGAATATATTTTCAATGTCGGCTTAAATCCACAATTAAATTTTCAATGTGCACCCACCAAGGTCAGCCACAAGATAGTGGGGATCCAAATTCATTTCTCCAAAACAAGAATACTCCAATTAATCATGCCTCGAACATCCACAACATGCTAGCATCAACATGTCAGCCAAGAACAAGAAAAACTAGACATGCACAAGAAAATATTTTCAATCATGAGCTTCACCAGATCATGTGGATGTACCAAAAAGATAGAGGATTAACTAGAGACATCCACAACAACCAAGATAACCAGGAACATACAACCTTCACTCAGAAACTATGACAGATCCAACAAACACTGTTAGACCACAACTTGCACACAAGTTCATGCGAACCTCTAAAACTTCTGGTAGATGATCTAGACATACTCAACATTAAACCCTTTGATCCACAACAACTAACCTTTTATGTAGATAACATAATCCCTTCATGACCAACACAGTTCCACTAGGAACCTAGAACACATTCACTTATAATTTTCTCAATATCTTCGACATATACAACACTTAGAATATAAAATTCTAATAGTGTTGACATCAATGACACCACACCATATAAAATTCTAATAGTGTTGACATCAATGACATCACAACATATCAGCATCACATCACACCATCCAACAATTTTCCAACAGTGTGCAGTGCAACTCTAGGGTTTATGACATGGCTTAATTGCCTCTTGTGGATTCATTAACTCTAGCAATTATATCGGAAATTAAAAGGTAGTTATTTTTATGTAATGACAACCATCTTTGCAACAATTGGTATCAAATCCCTGGTCAAGGGTTTGAATCCCTCACTTGTATTGGGGGGGATTGTTGAAAAGTGTGTGACCTTGGTCTCCTTGTGCTTTGTAGTGCAACGCTCAGGTTTTTCACATGGCTTAATCACCTCCCATGGATTCATTAACTTTGGTGGTTGTATCAGGCATTAAAAGGTTGATCTTTTTGTGAAACGACAACCATCTTTGCAACAAATATAGTTTATTCACTTTTCTCATCCAGAGGGGGCCCATTAATAGTTTCATTCTCTATCAAAGGCTCTTATGCAACCAAAATGACTTTAGTTTTCACTTCTTCATTGATATTCTTTTTAACTTCTTTACTTTAAGTTTGAACCTTCTTTTTGATATCATCATCCATAGTCATCAAAAGATCTATTCTTATCTTCATGTAGAGTGCTTTTTCCTACTTCTAGACAATCTTTTATTTTTCTTCCTGGGAGACAAATATACCAACCTTATCAATTGCTTTCTTCCTTAACTCCTTATTGACTTTGATGGCATCTTCTCTTCTTTGTCTCAAAGCCTCAACTAGGCTATTTGGAGCTTTATCAATTCAATGTCACTAAAATATATATTTTTCTTGAGCATATACTCAATGACAATATTTTCAATAATCTTCTTATATTTTGTAGGAACATCCAAATGTAAATCCATTGTATCATTCAACAAACCAAAGATTACAATTTCATTCAAAATAGCACCAAAATCAAGAGGATCATGTTGAACTAGATGATTTTTCTTGGTTCCTTCTTTTGCAATATTCTTCCCTTTCTTTTTCTATGAGGACATTTCTTCATCTCCAATTTCTTTTTCCTTTTGAGACATTTCAAATTCTATCTTCTTCCTCTTAGCCTTCTACTTATGCCTTGTATGCATAGCCCCTGGGGTCTTCTTCTGTGATGGAGTTGTAGATGCAACTTTTCTTCTTCCACTAATTATTTGTGTAAATCCAGAGGGGAGCAGAGCTGATGCATCCATAGAAGAGGATCTACCAAATCTCGTTGGTAACTTCTCATTAACATATTCTTTAGGCTCTGAGGGGGTATTCACTAGATTTTTACTAGAGGATGGTGGCATCATTTTAGGGTAATGCAAAATGTCCCACTTCTTGAACAAATTATCCACTCTTTTCTCACTTATTTCCTCAGTGTGTTTCGAGATCATATTATCCATGATTTCTCTATATGTGCCAAATCTTTCTGCTTTAGGATCCTTTGGATTTGGCAACATAATATCTACATAACCTTTAATATATTCAGGTTCAACCTCATAAGAAAATTCAAGAAACCATGAGGTTCTTGGCTCTATAGCTTCCATGAAGCAATGATCCTTATTCACCATGAATTTTACCTCATTTTCATACTTTTAGACCAAGTCAAAGGCTATCCTCTACCTACTCTACATCTTAGCTTGCATATTCTTAAAGAATCCCCAATAGAAAGTTTTGTATTATTTTTTATCCTTGAAACCTTTATATGTTTCTTGATTTGTGCTACTACCAGAGTGAACTTATCCCATATTTTACCCTTAAATCTAGGAAACTCGTTGAAGAAGAAGAATGAAAGGCAAATGATTAAAGATCCAAACTTGAAATTGTATCTAGTTTCCTTTGTATGCTTCATATTGTCCATCAACTACTCTTTCAATAGCTCACATAGACCTATCAAAGTTATCACCTTCCTTCACCACTTGATAGGCAATATGGATTATGGTGGTGGTGGTAGAACCTTATTTTTTTGTAAAGTAAATTTTATATGCAATCCCCATAGAGGCATATTAGACACTATGGTCAAAGATATCCTTCATAGTTAAGGTTCTCTTATCAAAATTTTCTTTGATAAGCTCCATAACCCTTTCATTATTTATAGATTTCAACAATAGTACTAGTTGCGAGGCACAAAGAATAGTAACTACCCTAATAGCTTCTTTTATGATCATATAGGGTGTGTCTAACTCAATGAACTATTCATGATTGTTGCTTAATATAATTCTTACCATTTCTTTGCACTCACAAAATTATAGAAAATATTTCCAAATTTCTAACCATTTTACAACCAAATTTACATACTTTGACTTGTACACACTATTCTCATTTAGCAAATCATGTTGGACCACTTCAAACAATGAAGTATGATTAATTTCATTTAGTGATATCACATCTTTAGAGTATGCCACATTAGTAGGAACCTTTGAAAGTGCACCATCTTTTTCAACATCCATCACCTTGAATGGAAATTTTTTTATTTAGGCATGGGTTTCTCCATAACATCAATCACCTAAGGTGTCACAATTGATATTTATTCAAAAATATACAAACACCATCACTAGGTTTTCACATAGATAGCTTGAAAACCTAGTCAAAATTCTTTTCTCCAAATACAAATGCTCTTGATTAAAGATGAAATCAATGTTGAAATGCACAAGAAAATTGAGAGGGGGGGTGAATCAGTTGTATCTAATCACATTCACCAAAAATATTAAACAATTTCACATCCACTTTAATCTATTATTAAGTATGAGCATGAAGTATAGATAATAGAAAAAACACAAGAAACCCCAGATTAACGTGGAAAACTCAATAAGGGAAAAAGCATAGTGAGGATTATCTCACAATATAAGAGTAATTACAAAACTATTTACTAAGAGGCTCATTGCTAGAGAGCTCACTACCCAAGATAGGACTCACTGTCCAAATGGGAGTCTCATTTCCTACAGATAAATGAAGATAGAAAGAAGAATGTTACATAGAGAACATTATCTCAATACAACAGAAGATCCACAACAACTCGCACACATCTACAACCTTGATTAAAGAATTGCAAACACCATTAGCTTACTGGTTTCAAGAGTCTAACATATTGAAGTCCTCACTGCCTCAGTTCACTTTCGCACAATCTATCACAACTACCTTGCTTCTCACACTTGTTTCTCACAATCCTTAACATCTTGTCTCATATTTATACCATCTTCAACTTTAAAAATTTTCTCCAAGGTAGGCTACACACTCTTCATTTTACAAATTCAAATTAGTTTGGCAACTAAACATTCCTACAGTGGATGAGAATGAGAGTGGACCAAACCAACATTTAACTAGAACCCAAAACAACATATTGAATCAATCACATGCTTCCTTAATTGATACTTATCCTCTGCAGGATGTGTAAACACCAGGTCGACCAAACCTAATGAAAAAACCAATGAACTTTGAAGTACACACTTCCACAACAAGAAGATAACTTGTGGACCACATAACATGCTTCATCTTACACTGAAACACATCTTAGATTCCTTTGGATTCATCTGCAACTACTGGAACAACCTTCATACACATAACACTTTCCAACAGTCCATCCAAACTATATAGACACACATAGTAACTCTGAAACTAGTATTCTGGAGCACCAAACCATGAACACATTTGATAGAACATAGATAAAACCATTTCAAGACATCTTCCATATCTGCATGACTTGAAAAAAACCGGTGGAGGATTGTAGAGTAGAAACATTTATCCCAGTCTATAGACAAATAACTTTGCTAGACCAGTTCACAAACTGATGAACTCAACTTTCACTCTTCATCAAACCAAAAGCTATAATCCAAGATATATCACCTAGGGATTCCCTTAAACAACACTTCAGATCCGCACAAGCATATGATCAACATAGAAGAAATGCAGAGCACATACTAGAGCACATTTTGAACACACACACAAATCTAACTTCACTATTTATTAATTTTCTCAAAAGCACTTGGTAACTCTTCATATCAGCACACCTGCAACACCATAAAGATATCTCCATGTACTCACAACATCTCAATAGTATCTCAACTATACATGCACCACTTGCAATCACTTGTTTCCTTTCTTTGCAATAATCTATATTGTGTTGACATCAATGAAAACATTAATGACAACACTACCATACCCATTCATACGTGCAAGAATCTTCCCCTTTTTCATTGATGGAAACACGTGATGTGAAAAACCATCAAAGACAAAAATATCTTTTTTCTTTCACTATTCTTTTTCACATGAATCTCTCTCCCCCTTTGACATCAATGGCTAGAAACATTTTTTTTTTACATAATTTTGATCACTACCCCTTAGGAGTGCACCCATGACAACACACATACCATACTAAAACAATGACACTTCCTAATCCCCCTGAGGAGTAGACCCTGGTCATCATTCTAGAAAAATGATGAATCTATATATCCACTAGACTGATGCACCTCTATGCGCACCTAGTTCAAAGAAGGAGTGGTAGTAACCCCCAACTTCTCCCTGAGATACTCAAAAGTATCCTTAGGAAGAGTCTTAGTAAATATATCAGCAATTTGATCCTTTGTAGACATATATTAAATCTTGAATTCATTCTCTAGTACCTTCTCCCTTAAGAAATGATTTCTAATAGATATGTGCTTTGTCCTTGAATGCATTACTAAATTCTTTGAAATATTTATTGCACTTGTATTATCACAAAAGATAGGGATAGGCTCATCAAACATCACTCATATATCCTTCAATGTTTGCTTCATCCACAATACCCATGTACAACAAGATGCTACTACTATTTACTTAGCCTCTACAGTGGATAAAGAAACTGAATCCTATTTCTTGCTTAGCCATGAAACCAACCTACATCCAAGAAAGAATGCACCACCACTTGTACTCTTCCAGTCATCTACACAACCAGCCCAATCTGCATCAGTGTGAGCACCTGAAGTAAAATTAGAATCCTTAGGATACCATGAGCCATTATCTGGAGTCCCTTTTGGATATCTGAATATCCTTTTCATAGCTATAACATGTGTTTCTTTGGGTTTTTCTTGAAATATGGCGACCAAACATACTGCATGCATGATATTCGATCTAGTAGTAGTAATATATAATAGTCCATCAATCATAGATTTGTACTTGCTTTGATCATCTTTAGGAAATTCATCATCCTTATTTATTTTGTGTCCATTCACCATAGGGGTACAAACCAGTTTGGAGTCATCCATTCCAAACTTCTTTAGCATTTTTTTAAAATACTTTGATTGTGAAATGAATATGCCTTTATTAGTTTGATTCACTTGAAGTCCAAGGAAGAAATTCAAATCACTTGATCATAACAATTCAAACTCTTCTTGCATCTCCTCTACAAATTTCTTGCACATACCCTCATTTCCTCCAAAGATAATATCATCAACATACACAACCACTATCAAAATTTTGTTTTCTTCAATCTTGAAATAAAGATTACTATCTATGGAGCCTTTGTTGAACCTTTGTTGAGTCAAATACATGTCCAACCTTGCATACCATGCTATGGGAGCCTATTTAAGTCCATATATTTCCTTTTTCAACTTATAGACCATGTCTGGTTGATTTGATAATTGAAATCCATTTGGTTGTTGTATGTATATCTCTTCTTCCAATTCTCCATTTAGGAATGCAGACTTAACATCCATTTGGTATAACTTGAAATCTTTGTGAGCGAAAAATGCCAAAAACATCTAAATAGCCACCATTCTTACCACTAGGGAAAATGTCTCCTCAAAGTCTATTCCTTCAACTTGTGAATAACCTTTGCACACAAGCCTTGCTTTTTTTCTTACTTCTTCATAATTCTCATTCAGCTTATTCATGAATACCCATTTGTACCAATTATGTTCTTGTTTATCGGTCTAGGAACCAATTCCCATGTTTGATTTTTCTCTATTTGTTGTAATTCCTCTTTCATTTCTCTAACCCAATTTTCATCTTTGCATGCTTCACACACTGTTTTAGGATCTATCTTGGAAAGTAGACACAAATTTACCTTAGTTGTTGCCACTTTGCTTCTTATCATTACACTTTTTTCTTTGTCTCCAATTATCTGTTCTTTCAGATGGTTTTTCTGTACATATTTTGGAGTCTTAAGAGCAGGTTCTATAGATTCTTCTTCTTCAATCTATTCTTCTTATACCTTATTCTCTTCTTGTTATTGTTTGCAAACAAGTTCATCTAGTTCATCTTCACTTATTTCAACTAATATGTGCATAATTTCATCAACTTTTACATTTGCAATTTCAACAATATTTCTCAATATTTTATTGTAGCATCTATATGCTTTCCTTTTTTTTGAATATCTAAGGAAAATACATTCATCACATCTTGCATAAAAATTTCCTAGGTTCTCATCATCTCTTTAAATATAACGTTTGCTTCCAAACACCTTAAAGTACTTAACAATAGGAATTTTTTCATACTACAGCTCATAAGGAGTCTTTGTGCTATTGCTTTTGATCTGAAATATGTTAAGAATATAAATAGCAGTGTGAATTGCTTCTCTCTAGTATACCACAAGTACATTTTCCTATTTCATCATAGTCCTTGCAACTTCTTGAATAATTTTATTCTTCCTCTCTGCAACTCCATTCTATTGAGGAGTTATAGGAGTAGAAAGATGTCTCTTTATACCATGCTCTTTACAAAACATATTAAAATAATTGGAGGTGAATTCTCCACCTCTATCAGACCTTAAACATTTGATTTTCAGGTTCACTTCATTCTCTACGATAGCCTTGAACACCTTGAATCTATCTAGAGCTTGAGCTTTCTCCCTAAGAAAAGTAACCCAAGTCATTATAGAATAATCTGTTGGCAAGAGACACTACAAATTATTTTTGGTGTTGTCATTGATGGAAACCCTAGTCGGTGAATCATCTGCATAACACCATTTACTTATACCGGTAGTCAAATTGAAGTTAGACAGGAAGAATGGAACATTCAGAAGTTTGGTGTTCATTGACTCACTTGTAGATTTCCAGTTGTTATTTTGAGTTTTGGACCTCATAAGAGGTTTTTCAATACATCTAATGTGTTGTCCATAAATATTGGTGCCTTGTATTGAGTCTTGTGTGAGTTTGGAGATCTGGTTGATAATTCTCTATTTATCAGTATTTTGGGGCCGACTCGGTTGATGTAATATGTTGTGGATATTCAAGGAATGTTTTATCAAATATTTTTGTGTTTACTTATTTTGTTTTGGGTCTGAGCTAAGTTATGTCTGACCATAGTGGATGTGCATTACATAACTCTTATGATTTAAGCCGACAGTTGCTAATATCTTCAAGTTTTATTTGAGCTGACATATTATGAATAAATTTCTAGTCACAAATATATATGTATGATTGCTTATATCCTTTTAGGGTGTGTGTATGGTGTGTCGATGTGTATTGCGATTACCAAAAGAGTGTTGGAGTGATTCTATGCATAGTTTCACTTGTGCATAAATATTTTGTAAAGCAAGTTAGAGCGGAGAAGAGTAGAAGATCGGTATCAGTCAGAAGGACAAATGATTGACATTTGAGCCTAACTAGAACTATAATCAAGCATTTTTAGATGTTATTTCTTCAGTTCATTTTCTTGGATCTAATCCAAATCTCTTAAGGTAGTGTGCCTTCCCATTTTGAGCAGTGAGCTCTAGGAAGTGTGCCTGAATGCAAGTGCATTCCCAAATTGTAAACTTATTTTGAGTAAATTGGTGACTCTGTTGGGGACATTATTGCAAGATATCCGATTAGAGATTATATAGTCATTGAAGAAAATTCATAATTTGAGAAGTTTTAGAAAAAGTGATTTCGTTGGGGATACACTCAACAATAGTTTCATTTTTCTCACTTTTCACAAAGTGAGTGGCGACTCTAACAAGAACATTGCATCAATTCATCATGAATGGTAGAAGATCCCAATATAAGGGAGGTCCTATTGAAGGTCCTGCTGGTAACAGTAAATGGATACAAAAGGGTGATAAGGATGATAAGGGTAAGAAGAAAGATGATGACATGTGCATAATGAATAAAGACAAAACAAAAAGACCACATTGCAAGACATATGACTGTTATGATACATGGAGAGATAATAAACCTTGTACCCCTGAAGAGCAAAAAAATCCCTTTTATAATCCTCAAAAATAGGCAGACTTTGATGCTAAACTCGAAGCTGAATGAATCAGATATCAACAAGAATATGATCAAAGAATGGAGGGTAATCAAGATGAGCCTATTGATCATGTAATTCCTCAAGAAAACTATGAATTATCAACTCATGAAGAGATTGAAGCACAGTTCGAGTTTCATAAACAAGAAGTAGAAAGAGAAAAATCTGAACAGGAAAAGATCCAAATGATAAAAGCAATCCAAGACTTGAAATTGCAAGAAGCTCAAATTAAGGCTTAGGTAGATAATCTTTGAAAGTATGTGTCACCTAATAAACAAGTAAACAATAATGTAGGGTCTTCATATTAGCCAAAGGCTCCTCAAAATCTGATTGGAAATCAATACAAGCAGCCAAACCATCCACCATATACTGCAACACAACATACAAATGCACAACCATCTCATGGTTAGCAATATGTGCCATATTTTCATGCACAATATAGTAATCCAATGTACCAGTATCAACATGTGCATAATCCTCCCCCTCAGCAATATACAACAATGATCAGACAATTTGATTTGACAGGGTTTCAATTATACCCTTACTCTATGGATAGCAGTTGGAGAAGTCTTTTTCCTAAATTTATAGGGAGTATTGCAATTACTGCTGAAGATCATTTGAAAATTTTTAATGCTTTTATTCAAGATTTGGATATACCATATGAAGACCTACATATGAGGTTGTTCATGATGTCACTCACTGAAGAAACTAGGGATTGGTTCAATGGCCTGCCAACAACTTCTGTTGATTCTATTCAAGAATTTCAGGATCGATTTCTTGAACAATATGGAAATCTATGTGCACCAAATGCTGCTTTTATGAATTAGTGGTAATTTAGAAAAATCAGAATGAGTCAATTTATGATTTTAACCGTAGATTCAACAAATTGCAAAATAAGATACCACTGGGGTCAAAGTTGCCAGACTCTGTATCATTGAGTGTCTATTTGAAGGCATTCGATCCAAAAATAGGGTATGAACTAAGAAATAGGTATCCAAGAGATTTACTTGAAGCCCAAAAGATAGCATTAATTATTGAAAACAATAGGAAGGCTGTTGGGATGATCAATAAGAGAGATAATCCTAGGGATCCTCAGCAAGTAAATAATTATTAGTACAAACAGGAGAACATGTACATAAGTGAGAGGCCTAGGTTACATGATATGCCTTACAATACAAATTGGAAGGATGGAAAACCTGTAATGGATAGACCTAGGAACAAGGAAACACCTGATCCATTAAGGAAGAAGGGTACATATATGGTAAATAATAATCTTTGGTGCGAATTTTGTGATAAGCCACATTCCTCAGATTATTGTTTTGTGGCTCAAGAAATGCAGGAAGAAGGAATGTTAGAGGGTGAAAATGGAGAGGATCACACAGTGTATTTGACTTCAAATACTTTTCACCCTACTAAGGAGGAGTATTCATCTTCAAAAGATGAAGGCTGTGAGTATGATGTTTCAAATCAGAGGTGTAATGTCCACATGGATAAACAAGTTTTTTCTGATTCTGAAGATAGTTGTCTAGAATATCACTCTACTGAGGTACCTGCAAAATGAAATACGAGAAGACCAACTGAAGAGGAAATAAGGAGGCTAACCATTACTGCAATCGAACAATAAAAGAGCAAGTACTGGTTGAGAAACAAGACAGTGAATGAAAAGGAAGGTGCTCCCAGGGAAGCATTCATAAAAGATAGAAAAGAAACACCTAGAGTTTTGAAAAGAACAAAAAATAAGCAATATGACAAGAACGAACAAAATCTTGTTCAAAAATAAGAAAACAGAGAGTTATACAAAGAAAAGAAGAAAACTGTCCAAAAGGAAGAGTTCAAAGGAGAAACATTAGAACAAAAGAAAACAATTAAGGTGGATGGTTCTTCATTCAATTTTTCTTAGGCTTTATCTCAGGTAAAAATGTCTATTCCGTTGCTTGAGATGATGAGAATTAAGGAATATAGAGATAATGCAATTCAATTGATATCAAGTGGAAATGAGAAAAGTACAAATTTTGAAAATCATATGGCCACTAAAACGGTTAACAAGCAAGAGGAAGTGATTGTCCTAGAAGTGTGTTTAAATGATTTATTGGTAAGTTCCCCACAAGTTGAACCTTTTTTCACCACACTACTTATAAATAACAAAATGTTGAGGAATTGCATGATAGACTCTGGCGCTGCAATCAATATCATGCCAGTTGGAATTATGAAACAACTAGGCATGTGGGTAGATACTAATGAAGGGAAATGTTATGCAATGGATAGTAGGCCTGTTCCAGTAGTAGGTGTTATGAAGGCTGTTGAAGTAAAACTAGCTACTTATCCTCAGGTGGCCTACAATATAGATATAACTTATGCAAAAATTGATTTATCTTATCCAAAAATTCTAGTGAATGGACAAGAAATTAAGTTGTACAGGGAGTCGAGGATGAACCCAATTGTAGATTGTGTACCTCAAGATCAAGTCAATTGCTTTTGTGATGTGGATCTTGGAAATTTTAAGATAGAATTAACTCAGCCAGAGTTAGTCAACAATGATCCAATTGATAAACATATTGCAAAGAACAATGATGGTGTGTGGAAAATGTACTTCGATGGAGCTTGCGACCAAGAAGGTAACGGAGTAGGAATGGTGTTTGTTTCCCCTAAAGGAGTTACTTTTAAATATTCATTTTTTCTAGCATTTGAATGTACGAACAACATAGCAGAGTATGAAGCTTTGTTAACAGGTTTGAATATGGCTATAAAACATTAGATCAAGCTGCTAACTGTTCTAGGGGATTTTGAGTTAGTTGTTTCTCAAGTTAAATCAAAATATGCAGCAAAACACAAGAGATTGAAGCAATACAAGAATGTTGTATGGAAAACAATTGAATTGTTTGATGCTTTTTCCATTGAGTGGATTGATAGGTCAAAAAACATAATGATAGACTTTTTAGCCAATGTAGCACTAAGAAGAGATGACATCACATTGGCTGGAGTGTCTCAAATTGAGTTCAAAGCAAGACCTGTTGTGCCTGAAAATATATATAGTTGGTAGGTTTTTAATGATGATGCTGACCTTTTGAAGTTTCTTCACTGTATAGATCAATATGAAACTCAAGAAGTTGATTCCAATTCCTTTGTTGAATAAATAGATGGAAAGCAAATAGTATTCAGAAAAGAGGTCTTACAGCTTAAAACTAATAAGCTTCCCAAAGGGCTAGTGGCATTGGAGAGGGTGTATGATGGAAATGATCAGTCCCTCATGAAGTAGACACCAGTCAAGAGGGAGGATATTGAAGAGGTTAACTTAGGGACTGAACTAGCACCAAAAAAGGTATACATTGGAAAGAAAATAAGTCCTACAATTCAAAGAATGTTGATTGCACTATTGAGGAAATATAAACATGTGTTTGTGTGGTCTTATGAAGATCTCAAAGCATATAAGGAAGATTTTTTTCAACATGAAATCCCATTGAACCTAGATGCAAAGCCATTTAGGCAAAGACAAAGACCTATTAACCCAACATTGGAACAAAAAATGTAGGAGGAATTGACAAAGCTCAGAGATGGGGGTATTATCAAACTAATCAAGCATTCAACATGGGTTTCGAACCTGGTTCCTGTGAGGAAGAAGAATGGAGATATTAGATTATGTGTGGACTTCATAAATATAAATGTGGCATCCCTCAAGGATAATTATCCTCTACCTAATATGGAAATTGTACTACATAAAGTAATAGGGTGTGAGCTATTATCTATGATGGATGGGTTCTCGTGTTACAACTAGGTCAAAGTTAAAGAATCTGAGCAGTACAAGACAACTTTTACAAATCCATGGGGAACGTATGTTTATGTGAGAATGCCATTTAGTCTCACAAATGTTGGTGCAACCTTTCAAAGAACTATGGATGTAGCATTTACAGATTTGATTAATGCTATCATGGTGGTATATCAAGATGACCTTATTGCTTATTCGAAAATGGCTTAAGATCATGTAGAACATCTAGAAAATGTATTTATGAAAGCTCTACAATATGGTATTAGTCTGAACCCTAAAAAATGTCATTTTGCAATCACAAAAGGTGAACTCTTAGGACATATTGTGTCAAAGGAGGGGATTAGAATAGATCCTGAGAGGGTTGAGGCTATAGATAAAATCCCTATTCCTAAGACTCTCAAAGCTATTCAATCATTCTTTGGAAAGATTAATTTTGTTAGGAGATTTGTATCTAATTTTGCTAAAATTGTGAAGCCCATATCAAAGATGTTGAGGAAGGGACAAAAGATAGAATGGACTGCAGAGGCATTGGAAGCTTTTATATCCATCAAAAGGGCCATCAAGGAAGCTCATGTCCTTAAATCTCCAGATTTTGCAAAACCTTTTCAAATATTTTCATTTGCTTCAATGCACACTATTGTTGTTGTTATGTTACAAAAGAATGAGGAAGGTCATGAGCAACCTGTATCTTTCTTCAGTAAGTCACTACAAGGATCAGAATTGAAATATGATATAATGGAGAAACAAGCGTTTGCATTGGTGAAATCCATAAAAGCTTTTAGACCTTATCTTGTTGGAGCCAAAGTGATAGCTTATGTCCCTCATGCGGCTGTTAAAGATGTTTTGACACAGTCAGAAGTAACAAGAAAGAGATGTAGTTGGATAAATAAAATTAAAGAGTTTGATATGGAAATACAGATCACCAAATTAGTAAGAGGTCAGGGTTTGGCCAAGTTAATGGCAGAAGCAAATGTTGAAGTAAATCAAATTTGTAATGCAAAAGATGAAGGAAATGCAGTTGCAAGTATTGAGCATACTGCTTGGTATACAGACATCATGTATTACCTTAGATACATGAAGTGTCCTAAAGGATTAAGTGATAATCAAAGAAGAACTTTGAAGCTACAAGTGTCTAAATATGTGTTCATGGAAGGAGATTTGTTTTGCAAAAATGGGGATGGGATATTGTTGTTATGTCTAGATGAGACACAAGCTAAGCATGTTTTGAGAGATATGCATGAAGGAGTCTGTGGAGGCCATTATCCTACAAATACAACTACACATAAGATTCTCAAGGTAGGTTATTATTGGCCAAAATTTTTTAATGATTATTTTTTGTATGTAAGAAGATGTGAAGCCTGCTAGAAATTCTCTGGGAAAATGAAGTATCAGAGGGTTTTACCACTCAGACCTTTGCAAGTTGAAGCCCCTTTTCATCAGTGGGGTATTGATTTTATTGGTGAGATACAAGAAAAATCAAGTGGAGGACATAAATGGATATTGGTAGCTACTGATTATTTCACTAAATGGGTAGAGACAGTCCCAACCAAGCAGGCAACAAGTAAAGTTGTAATCAATTTTTTAATGGATAACATTATTACCAGATTTGGTACACCATTAAGATTGATTATAGATAATGGGATGTGTTTCAGATCTGATGAGTTTAAAGTTTTTTGTGGTACATATGGTATCAGTGTTTCTTATGCAGCTCCTTACCATCCACAAGCTAATGGTCAAGAAGAATCTAGTAACAAAAGCCATATGAAAATCATAAGGAGAATGCTAAGTGGGAATAAGAAGGCTTGGGATTCAAAGTTGAGGTTGGCTATGTGGGCTAATACGATAACTGTGAAAAAGGAAATTGGAAAATCCCTATTTGAATTGGTATATGGAACGCAAGCTAGAATGCCTTTACAAAATTTGTTACCATTTTATAAATTTATCCTTCAGGAAGATATAGATATTCTAGAACCAATGGAGGAAAGAATGGAACAATTGGTAGAGCTTGATGAAGTAAGAAGAGTATCTCAAAATCAAAATGTGAAGTTGCAGGCACAAATGAAGTATTTATTTGATAAAAGGGAAAAAGATAGAAATATTGAAGAAAGTGATCTGGTGTTAATGTGGAATGCAAGGTGTTAGGAGAAGGGAAAACATGGGAAATTAGAAGCACTATGGTTAGGACCTTTTTTGGTTGTTGGCAAGAAAGGTGAAGATTCGTATTACTTGCAAAATATGACTGGTGAAGAACAGGAGTTGCCTGTACATGGGAAATTCTTGAAGCATTTTTTCTCTTGAGCAATATAGAGGATTAAGGGTTGCTAATGCATGGACAACTCTTGATAATCCTATTAAAAATTCTTTTCCATGCACAATAGTTTAGGAGATATAAGGAACAGGAATTGCCACTACATGGACAATCCTGATATTCCTTCTTCTCAAATAAATATTTCCATGTGCAGTAGTTTAGGGTCTTGTTGATCTCCATTTCCTTTCATTCCATCGTGCTTATTGGTCCATCACCTTGAAAGTTTGGTCTGCTCATCCAGAAATTTGAATCCTTGCGATGATCTCACTATCATCCATCCCTAGATAGAGCCACTGTTAGAACTGTGAAATTTTTAGAAATTTTATGATTGCCTATACCCATAAGGTCTCTCGAGAATCCCATGTCATCTACTCTAGGTGACATTATTGCCCATACTTTAGTTAGTTTTCATTGTTTGGCCCCATAAAATTCACCTGGCCCATAGCGTTTGAATTTATAAGCCATATCGGCATGAGATGACGAGGGTATTCCCAATCCATAGAGCATTTTGTATTAATGTTTGTCTTTTTGTAGACTATCGGCAAGAGGTTGGGAATGTTTCACCAATAAAATAATTCCTATTGGCATGATGTAGTTCACTGTCTTAGTGACAGAAGAATCTTATCGCCGAGACAATGGTTATCAGTATATGTCATAACGAGCTATTGTAAGTCATACCAATTGGAATACAAAAAATCTTGTCGCTGAGACAACAATCATCGGAGTGAGTCATATCGAGTACGTAAGAGTTTTACCGATCGAAGCCACAAAGGAACTTCCAGAAAGACTTAGGCTATCGGTGTGATGTCCTAGATCATTCATTTAGTCTTGCCGATAAAACAATGGTGGGTCCTGTCGTTGCCATCGGGATGAGGTCAAGGAGTCTTACTGACCCCATAAGTCTCGACAATAGGATTCAGACTTGGTGATACATGTGGAAGAAATATTCATCAGTGAGACATGCTTCTTTGGCAAGAGATATGAAGGTCATACCGAGTTCATATTTATCGGTAGGAAAATCATTAAGTCTTAGCGGTCAGAATTGCCGAAGGGAAATTCTCAGCAAGAGACAAGTGGTTGAAGGAAAGTCCTGCCAACCCCTAAAGTCACAATCACATATTCAAGACCAAAAGGATAGTATCAGAGAGACACATAGTGTCGGTATGACTATAGGACATCAAAGCAATATGTAACCTATTGGTGATTGGAGAGACTCAGAATGTCTGGGAGGCTACATGATGTCTTCGTGGGAGTCTAATGAATATTGGTAAAGGCCCGAATGAAAGGATTTCCCAAGATTTGAATACGAAGGGACACGACTCCTTGAGTAATTGGTGTATAAATACCCACTTTTGATAGAAAATAAGGGGTTAGATAGATTGTGAATAGAAAATACAATAGACTGAATGTCTTTGTCTGAGACTATGATGCATATAAAAAATAGTGATGTAAATGGAAGTTGTCTGATTCTGCAACATTTTTCTAGTTTCAATTGTTTGCTACGTTAATTGAAAGCATTGTTGAAGTTGTCTCCAAGGTTGAACTTTTATAATTGTTTAAACTGATAATATCAAGGACATTTTTCAGTTTATCAATACACATTTGTTGTAATTGTATGGTTGGATTAATTGGATCTTTCAAGGAAAGATTAAATTCTTTAAAACAATCATAGTAATTAAGGAATCTCATTTGGATCATTAAGAAGAACTCAGTAGTCATATTCTTGCATGTTTATACCAGTTATAAACCTAAAACCTATATGCCAAATAATTTGAATTTTTGCCAGAGAGAAGTTATTCATTTCAGATTTTCATTTGACTTCGTATACCCAATAAGGCACTAGTCTCTATTATTTCATTATTTAGTTTCATTCATTTTTTCACATGAAAACATTAGATTTCAGCCTTGATATTGCTTATAAAATTTATACCAAATTTAAACTCATTTATCCACTCCTATTTTCCAGTGTGGGTAAATTGTTTCAAGAAAGAAACATTGGTCAAGTCTACTTCATTATTGTAGGTACACCCGCCTAGGTCTGGCAGCACCTAAAGAGAAGAAGGTATAAACCATTTGGCCTTGTCTATTACCCTGAAATGTATCAAGAGATTGGCAACCTCTTGAGGCATGTCACCTACGTTTTTTAGAGCTAACAGAGTATACTCAAATTATATTGTGGATTGGCCATCCACCGTGGTTTTCCCCTATTAAGGTTTCCATGTAAAAATCCTTGTTTTATGGTGTTGTGGTTGTGTGCTTTATGTTTCTACATATTACTCTTGGTGGAATGTTCTAAGTGGATTAAAGATTAGAATAATAAAGTTATTTTTTACAAAACACTGATTCACCCCCCTCTCAATATTGCTTGTTTCCAGCAATTAGTATTAGAGCAGGTTCTTCGAAAGAAGTCTAATAGCTTGGGGAGATCTTGGAAAGTGTTTTCAATGGATACAAGTAGTCTTCAACAACAACTTATGGTGGCCTTGGATGATCCTAACCAGTCAAAATATGACAATCGAGAAATGCAGGAAAATCTTGAGAATGTAGAAAAAATCATCCAGCCATTGAAAGAAAAAATTAATGAATCAAGGGAGAAAAGAAAGGAATTATGTGATCAGCTCAAGCAGAAGAAAAAAAGCATGGAAGATGAATAACTCAGTCATGCCTTAAAGGAGAAAAAAAAAGAGTGTGAAATTTTTTCCAAAGAAAATGTTGCCTTGAAGCGTGAGATGGAGTCCATCATGATGAAAATGACCAAGGAATTTGAAGATAGAAAGAAGAATGAAGAAAAAATTGCTCAATATTTAAAAGAAAAATATGAACAATGCATCCAATTGGAGAATGAATTAGAACAATCTAAAAAAAATGAGGAAATGCTTGAAAAATAGCTTGATGATCTCAAAGATGAACTTACTATTGCAAACGAGTACAAGGAGAAATTTAAAGCAAGTTCAACCAAACTTGTTGAACTGATTAAAGGTCAGAGGACTGATGGTGACAAGAGAGGTCTTGAATATGAAGAAGGAGAAATTTCCAAATATAGACAAAGAAATTCTAGACAAAGGAATTCTAAACAAGGAAGATTCTAACAAAGAAATCAGATGAATGGAGTCAAAATAAATCTAGCAAGACAACCAAATGCTCAGAGATTCAATGGTTATTGTTTTACTTGCAACAAATTCAGTCATATGGCTTCTCAGTGTAGAAGCAGGGTGAATCTAAGTGGACCATCATTCTCAAGTTAGTGCTTTAATTACTATAAGTATGGGCATAAGTCAAGTGAATGGAAAATTGTGATGAAAAACTTTCATAGAAATATCAAATGCTATGCATGCAATAGATTTGGGCATATTGCTAACCAATGCAGATCAAGGAAAAATCAATGGAATAGTTGGTCTGATAAGAGAAATGTTGTGTGTTACAACTGCAACAAGTTTGGGCATATTGCTAGATTCTGTTGGAATAGAAGAGGTTGGTAAAACAGAAGGAAAAGGGAAATTCACTATAGATGTGATCAAAAGGAAAATGCAGAAGAAATGGGTGAAAAAGAATCCCTCTATCGAAGGAAACATGCCAACACCAAAATCTATTTTTAGTAATTCTTCTGGGAATTAGTTTTAGGCCTTTGGCCTAGGGGGAGTTGTCAAGAAAATTCTTCAACCCCTTGTAGCCAAATGACACTGGAATGTGGACCAATCTAGTAGGTGGATCAATGCCTTTCAGATGTTACTTAACAAAATTGGTATCTCTTAATATGGAAAATACAAAGAAACCTATGGAAACTAAAGTCCTAAGGTGGTGCTAGCTGAGGAGAAGACGGTACAAAATGAAATGGATCCTGAAACAATCTCTAAAGAACCCAAGGCTGAAGATGAAAAACCTCAAGAAATCAGAGTGGAGGCAAGAGACATTGCCAAGGAAGTGAAGAGACCTCTGATGGAGCAATAGGAATATTTTGATCCTGAATTGGATGAAAGTTCAATCAATATATCTACTCTATCCCCAATTTAGATGATGAAGGTTGCATCAATTGCTCAAGCTAAGGCCAGTGAGAAAATTCTAAAGTATCACATAGAGGATAGTGAACTGCTAAGCCTTGCATTTGGAGTTCTATAGAAATTAATGCCAACTCATGTCATGGATCCATCAGGTTCCTCTTCTGATGAGCTAAAGAAGATCATAAATGTTGCAAGTACTCAATTTGAGTCTCTTGAGAAATCTGTTGAGGATAAAGTGCAAAAAGAATTTAATAGGAAAAGACTTAGTCAGTTGAAGGCAGTGATTGCAAAGGATAAGATTTTGTTAGCTACTTGCATAAAGAACATTCAAGATTCTCTATCTAAAGCTGGAAAAGCCTATAAGTCTTGATTAGCTCTGTCCAAGTTTACTGAAGGTAATGAGAAAATGGTGAAGGACCTGGAAACTCAATTAGCTACCATTTCTCCTACTTTTGATCCTTTAGCTGGTGATGTGGTTTAGTAAGAAGGTCAAGTAACAACTCTACTTTAAAAATAATATGTTTAATGAATGAAAATGATAGAATTGTTGGGAGAGTATGTGAACTTAGGGGACAAATATGTCCAAAGATTGAAATAATGGTAAGTCCTTTGAGGGAAGCAAAAGTTACTATAGCAGTTAGTGACCTAGAGAATCTTGAAATTGTAGAGGCTCGATCCTATTTAATGTGTTGTCACATAATAGTTTTGAAAAGTCTCAAAAAGGTCTGTGAAGATAATCTAAGAGTGCTAAAGAAAAATTTTGCAAATATTTTCAAACTTTTGTAAGTTACAAGTTCATGTTTGTATAGTTTTGGAATTTTGTTTCAGTTTCCCTAGTTTTTTTCATTGATGTCAAAGGGGGAGAAGTGTACAGTGAAAAATGCATAGTCATCATAGGGGGATTTTTTTTCCAAAGATTGAATTTTATTTTTGGAGTTTTGAAATGGTAGTGTAACTCATGTTGGTTTTGATCTGACACTTACTCATTTTTCACTAAGAGTTACCATCCATGCCAAAGGGGGAGATTGTTGGCAAGAGACACTGCAAATGCTTTTTGGTGTTTTCATTGATGGTAACCCTAGTTAGTGACTCATCCGCATAACACCATTTACTTATACTGGTAGTCAGATTGAAGTCAAACAAGAAGAACAAAACATCCGGTAGTTTGGTGTTCATCGACTCACTTGCAGATTTCCAATTGTTATTTTGAGTTGTGGACCTCATAGGAGGTTTTTCAATACATCTAATGTGTTGTCCAAAAATATTGGTGCCTCGTATTGAGTCTTGTGTGAGTTTGGAGATCTGGTTGATAATTCTCTGTTTATCAATATTTTGGGGGTGACTCAATTGATGTAATATTTTGCAGATATTCAATGAATATTTTATCAAATATTTTTTTGTTTACTTATCTTGCTTTGGGTCTGAGCTAAGCTGTGGCTGACTGTTGTGGATGTGCATTACATAAATCTTATTATTTAAGCCGACAGTTGCTAATATCTTCAAGTTTTATTTGAGCCGACATATTGCGAATAAATTACTAGTTGTAGATATATATGTATGAACTCTTATATCTTTTTAGGGTGTGTGCATGTTTTTTCAATGTGTATTGAAAATACCAGAAGAGTGTTGGAGTGACTCTATGCACAGTTTCACTTGCGCATAGATATTTTGTGAAGTGAGTCAGAGTAGAGCAGAGTAGAAGATTGGTATCAGTCAGAAGGACAAAAGATTGACATCTGAGCCTAATCAAAACTATAATGAAGCATTTGTAGATGCTATTTCATTAGTTCGTTCTCTTGGATCTAATCCAAATCTCTATAAGGCAGTTTTCCTTCCCATTTTGAGTAGTGAGCTCTAGGCAGTGTGCCTGAATGGAAGTGAATTCCCATATTGTAAACTTCTTTTAAGTATACTCAGAATATATTGTGGATTGGCCATCCACTATGGTTTTTCCCCTAATAGGGTTTCCATGTAAAAATCCTTGTATTATGGTGTTGTGGTTGTTTTCTTTCTATTTCTGCATATTAATCTTGGTTGAATGTTCTAAGTGGATTAAAGATTAGAATAATAAAGTTAATTTTTGCATAACACTTATTCACCCCCCCTCTCATTGTTTCTTGTTTCCAACATAATCATCAATTAAAAGCATAAAATACCTGTCACCTTTAATACTTCTTGTTCTTGTATGACAATAGAGGTATGTATGAATCAATTCCAACATTATAGTAGTTGATTATTATTTTCCTTTAAAGATACAACTTGTTTTTTTTCCCAACTAACAACTTCTACAAATATTATTGGTAGGATTTTTGATTTTAGGCAGATCCCAGATAGCTTCTCTTGAACTAATCCTAATAAAGTTATCAAATTTTACATGTCCCATCCTCTAGTTCCATAGCCAAATTTCATTAACTTGAGACACAAAACACTGACCATCAACACCCTTAAGCTAATAAATGTTTCTATATGTTCTTCTTCCTATAGTTACCACAAGTCTGGACCATTTTATGATCTCATAAGTATTATTCTGAAACACAAGCTTAAATCCTTTGCTACACATTTTTCCAACACTCAAGAGATTATGCCTTAAGCCCTTAACATAATAGACATCATCAGTATTGTGTTTTCCATCAAAACTAATTGTTCCTTTTCCAACAATCTTTGTTCTAGAATCATCGCCAAACATGACTAATCCCCCATAATAATTTTCAAGTTTAGTAAACTTACTTGTTTCTTTAGTCATATGATTTGAGCAGCCACTATCAATTACCCAATAGTCTTCTTCTTGTCTACCAGGAAATACAATAACCAGATTACCTTCCATCTCTTCCTTCTTGTTTTCAGGACCATATTCCCAGGTTGCACATCTTTCATGGTTAGTAGACATTAATTTATTATCTAAGGCTAGAAACATTCATTCATCTTCATCATCCTCGATATCAGATTCATCATCAGAAATTCCAACATCTTCTCTAACATAATACAATTTCTTGAACCTTTTGTGTTTTTTTCTTTATTGTCTTTGCTCTTCTTATGTATGGCTATATTTGGACATCTTGAAGCATAGTGACCAATATTTCCACAACTAAGACACTTAAAAGGTAACATACCTTTGTACTTGTTGGTACCTTTCTTCAATTTCCTTGTAAAATTTGCTTCCAACTCCTCTTAACCTTCACTATCCAGATCATCTTCTGACTTTCTGGCTTTGAAGGTTGTTTCTATTTTCTTCTTTTCTTTTCCAAATTTCCTCATTTCAAATGTAGCCAAGGTGCCAAATAGCTATTCTTTAGTGAATTTATTTGGATCATAAACTTCCTCAATGGCTGAAACCTTATCACTGCAGCTCTCTGGTAGGGTCATCAAAATCTTCTCCATTACATCTTCATCTATTAGAGTAACTCCTTGATTTTTGACTTCATTTACGACAATGTCAACCCTCTAAAAGTAGATTATAATGTCTTCACCTTCTTCCATTTTCAAGTTCTCATATCTATGCTTAGCTTTTAACTTCTTTGATAATTTGACTCTATCATTTTGTTCATAGATATATTTCAACTTTTCCCAAACTTTACAAGTAGTTCCTAATGAAATAAATTTTGTTAGCTCAGTTTTAGATAAAGCACTATAGATTGCATACTTTTCTTTTTCATTTTCTTCATAGGCAGAAATCTCATTTGCAGAAGAAGGACCACTTCCTGGCTGAACATATTTTGTCTCAACAGGTTTCCAAGTCTTGTAGCCAAGAGAGAGTTAGTAACCTCTCATCCACACTTTCTAGAAACTGTAGTTAGATCCATCAAACACAGGGATTGTCAATTTGTGCACCATCACATCTACCTCAAGAAGTTAAGCTCTTCTTTGAGGAACCAAAGCTATGATACCAATTGTTGAAATGCACAAGACAACTGAGAGGGGGGGTGAATCAGTTGTATCTAACCACATTCACCACAAATCTTAAAAAATTTCACATCCACTTTAATGTATTATTAAGTATGAGCATAAAGTGTAGGTAACAGAAAGAAAACAAAAGAAACACCAAATTTACGTGGAAAACCAAATAAGAGAAAAACCACTGTGAGGATTAACTCACAATAAGATTAATTGCAAAATCGTTTACAAAGAGGCTCACTGCCTATAGATAAATGAAGATAGAAACAAGAATGTTAAATACAGAATATTACCTCAATGCAACAAAAGATCCACCATAACAACTCCCACACATCCGCAACCTTGATTAGAGAATTGTAGACACCATTAGCTCACTACTTTCAGGAGTCTAACACATTGAAGTCCTCACTCCCTTAGTTCACTTTCACACAATCTCTCGCAACTAACTTGCTTCTCACACTTTTGGAGCACAATCCTTAACATATTGTCTTGTATTTATGCCATCTTCAAATTTAGAAACTTTCTCCAAGGTCAGCTACACACTCTTCATTTTAAAAATTCAAATTAGGTCAAAAACTCAACATTCCCGCAATGCATGAGAATGAGAGTAGACCAAACCAAAATTTAACCAAGACCCAAAATGACCTCTTGGATCAATCAAATTCTTCCTTAATTTATACTTATCCTTCACATGATGTGTAAACACCAGGTTGACCAAACCTAATGAAAACACCAATGAACTTTGAAGTACACACTTTCACAATAAGAAGATAACATGATTCACCTTACACTAGAACACATCTTAGATGACTTCATATTCATCCACAAGTACTACAACAACCTTCATATAGAGAACACTTTCCATTAGTCCATCCATACTATACAGACACACATAGTATCTTTAAAACTAATCTTCCAAAGCATCAAACCACAAACACCTTAGATGGAACATAGATGACACCATTTCAAGCCATCTTGTAGATCCACAAGACCTAAAAAAAACTAGCAGAGAACTATGGAGAAGAAATATTTCTCCCAGTCCATAGACAAACAAATCTATCAAACCAGTTCACAAACTAGTGAACTCAACTTTTACTCTTCATCAAACCAAAAGCTATAATCTAGGATATATCACCCAAGGATTTCCTTAAACAACACTTCAAATCCACACAAGTATAGGATCAACATAGAATAATGTGAAGCATGTGCAAGAGCACATTCTAAACACACACACAACTCTCACTTCACTATTTATTAATTTTCTCAAAAGAACTTGGTAACTCATCATTTCAGCACACCTACAACACCATAAAGATATCTCCATGTACTCACAACATCTCAATAGTATCTCAACTATACATGCACCACTTGCAATCACTTGTTTCCTTTCTCTACAACAATCTATACTGTGTTGACATCAATGACAACATTAATGAAAAAACCACCATACTCATTCATAATTCCAACAAGCAAATGATCCAAATAACACATAAAAACCCTTTCAATAGCCCCAGCTTTCTACCATAAATGCATTCATACTTTTTTTAGGTAAAACTTCTACCAAAATTATCTATGTCATAAAATAGATACAATGATGCTCAACACACCTCTACATATAATTCCTTAGCTTGAGAACCTTTTTCAAAAGGTTCAACATTGTTCAATAGATCTACATACCAAAGGAATTTATCCAATTCATCTTCTATGCTAAAATATTTAGCACTTTATCCTTTTCAGGGCCCTAAAGGATTTACAAATGACCTCTCCCTGAGATATTGCTCTATCTTAATTTGTTATAGAGTTTTATGAAGAATGCAATGCTCTATCTCAATTTTTTATAGAGTTTTATGAAGAATGCACAAGAATGGAATCATCCTTCTTCTCATTTTCTTGACCTTGCTTCTCTTTCCAAACTTTTTCATTTTCCTTATTTTACTGACTTAGGGTTTCTTCTTTCTTTCAGTTTTGAATAAATGGCTTCACAAAACCACTCCTACAATTTTTTTCTTTATGCCAAACCTTATTGTATTTGTAGCACACAATGTTGTGCTCTAGAACAAAGTTATTCCTCCTAACCTTAGTTTTGCACTCTGCATTCTTATGACCAAAATTGTTGCAAGCATGACAATAT
Source organism: Sequoia sempervirens (assembly GCA_007258455.2). NCBI lineage: Eukaryota > Viridiplantae > Streptophyta > Pinopsida > Cupressales > Cupressaceae > Sequoia > Sequoia sempervirens. The sequence continues at coordinate 813,420,493 of VDFB02271358.1, forward strand.
CCATGAAATGAAACAACTTCATATCTTTGAGGCACAAATGGTATTATTCCCATATAATCATTTCTTTGTTTCCTAGATCTATAATCAATGGCCTTATTCCCAAATTTATAGAAAGAAAAATAATAACCTTGAAATGAATGATTGAACCTGGTAGGTGCATGTTGTCTAGTAGGTAGAGAACTTGTGAATCTTCTTTGACTCCAAATGGGAATGAATCAACCTTATTTCTTTATATCTTGATATGCCTTTACATCTCTAGAGGAAGTCTCCTTAGGTTCTTTAGTTAAATTTTTCTCCTCATTTATTTCATACTTTCCTTCTGCCTTGAAATTCTCCTATAGGTTTGTAGAAGCATTGGTTGTTGGAATTTTTCCTTTTCCAAAACCTAGGCCATATTTCTCTTTTGATGGATTTCTAGAGTTGATCATCTCATCAAGGATTTCAAAACCTCTTTTCAACTTTACACCTTTACCAAATTTCTCTTTTTCTTTTTCCAATTCTTTCCTCAAAGAAAAAATCTCTTCTTCAAGCTTGGAATATTTAGTAGTTTTGTCAATGAGCCTGAAGTTTAGGGACTCTTCAATTCTTTTACCTTCTTCAACTTGAGCTTTCAAATTTTCAATTTTCTTCTCTAATTTTTCAAGTTGGAACTAGAGCTATTCATCCTTATCTCTTTCTTCATCAAGATCATTCAGGGTAGAGATGAGCTCTCCTTCATAATCCATTGAACAATCTTCTTTATTGAATTCAAATTTAAATCCATCAGCCTCCTTTTGGAGTATGGCCTCTTTTTCTTGAGATCACTTCTTCTTGTACATTGCTTTATTATCCATGTGTTCAAGGATAGGATCTACCTCACTATAAGGCTTGTATCAAAGAACCTGGCTCTGATACCAATTTTTGAACACATCAAAATACTAAGGGGGGGTGAATCAGCATGCTTTAAAATTTAATCCCAAATAGCTATTGTTGATACCAAGTTAAACCAATTAAGAATTTACCTAATTAATTAAAATATGAAAGAATATAAATATCCACACAAGAAAACATATAACACCAGATTTATGTGGTAAACCCCACAAGAGAAAAACCACTGTGAGATATGCTACTAGGAGATACTATCATAATCATACCCCATAAGTAAATAACAATTTACAATTTGATTTTGGGCTACAACCCAAGGAAGAAACTAATCCCAGCCTTTGTTTTAGGGGTTGAAACCCAAGGAATATACTACTCCCTAATTGAAATAAATAATAGCTGAAATATGATTGATATTGTGGCTTTAACCACTAATAGTCATCCATTCAGCTCATTAGGTCTTTAGAAAATTGTTTCATGATTTAATCATGCACTCATACATCTTCGCACACATCCATCATCATCTTAAAATATTTGATCTTCTATATATATCCTCGACACTTGTAAAATATAAATTCAGTTAGCCATAAACAAGAAATAATGAAACTTGTAACATGTCGTCCTACATCTTCATTGGCGGTATACAAAAATGATATATTATTTACATTTATTCTAGATGAGTTAGCATGACTCCTACAACATCTAAAAACACTCCTTGAACTCATATCAAACTTAAACTTGTGGTGCACATCACCAACATCGCTTGGTCGGCCTCAACAAGAACATAACTTGACAAAATGACTTGAAATCTTTGTGTGATACTAGAAACAAGAAAGATCTTCATGCACTTCAAACCTAAGATACTTTGAAACACATAGAGTGTTCACACAAAATCATACCACTGATATGTACAGTCCTCTATTGGTGCAAGGAAATAAACATGTGGGTAAGTGCACCAAGATGGTTCCCAAAAAGGGGGCTTAAGTGGCCACTTTTTTTTCTGAAATCAGGAAATGCTGACCTTGGACGTGAAATTGAGGATATTTACACTCAAAATTTTGAGATGGAACAAAAACAAGGATCAAAGTACTCCGAGTATACTTTCTAAACTACTAATTTATTTTGAAAATGGTTGAGATTAAGAGGTTCAAAAGAGGGATGTACAAAAATTGGTGTTGTTTTTGTCAAAAAAACATAACATAGCAACTCTTGTATGACCTGAGCACGGTGAACTTTTTTGTAGTATTTTTAAAATCGCTATGGTCATAGGTTAGCTAATACCATCTAGTTGGTGCAAAAATTTTCTGATAATTTTTTAATGAATATTTGATTTTTTACTAATTTTCTAAGTGGGCACTTCCTGAAAAGCAGAATTTTGGCCGTGCTCCCTCTACAAATTTTTGAAAATAATTGATTTTTTTTTCTTTTTTTTTTTTAATTTGTAGAATGGGGTCTAGTTTCTAAAAATGTAATTTATTTGAAATTTTAATGAATGGTTAATTTATAACAAAAAAAACACTAAACACTTCTTTTTGGCAAAAAAAGACATACAAACAAAAGAAATTATGGATGAAAGGCTTAACATTGTCGAAAAGTGAAAAAAATTACATAGTTTGATAGCTAAGAGAGAACCTAACATTACCCATGTTTTTTATTTTGTCAATATTGAACTCGATGCAATATTCATGGTGAGCACGGACTCAATTATGTGAAAAATTGTAGAATTTGCAAAAACACGTCTTTGGCCTTGTTGGGAATGCCCTCCAAGCCTTTGGGTTGGTATTCCAAAGCAAATAATTTCACTTTTTTCTTTGTTTTTAATGCGAAATAGAGCATGCGCATTATAACACGAGCACATTTTTTTTAAATCATAAATGGCCAAAAAATTCGTACCCAACTTCATGCACCCGCCCATGTGTTCTAATGAAGGATAGGCATCTAAAACCAATTGTAACACACTATCATTGGATAACTAAACTTGTGGAGAACCAAATTGCTTGAATATTCAATATAGCATGCATTGGACATTACTAAACATGTTCTTAAAATTGTAAGGTGAAATCATCACCTCTGGAGGAATACAAAGCATTCCAATAAGCCTTCATTACAACTTTGCATTGCTAGAGCATAAAATGGAACTCTGTCACTTGTAAATTTTACTACGAAAGGATTTATGACTTGAAATATTCGATATAAAACCTTCACATCTCTATTCACTTATCTTCACATCAACCATCTCTAGAGAATATACAATATTCAACACACTTTTGACATCAATGACAACCAATCTTAACAAGATGAAAGAAAAAGACCTACTGATGATAGATTAATCATCAATTTTGAAATAGGCGGGCAATTTCTGGATGACAATCATAGCTCAGGCATGCAATGAATTCATGTAGGATGATCAATTCATCACAACTAAAGAGTAAGGATTTTGATCTCAAGAATAAAGGAGAGGAACTAAAATAGAGGGTTTTAGATAGGAGCCTCTTAGAGAAAGGGAAGAAGTAAATGATTGAAGAATTTTGGGGGAATGTTAAGGAAGAAATCAAGGCTATGACCCCTCAAAGGGGCAGGGAGTTAGTGAAAAATGCAAGATGTCTTCTCTTTCTTGGATGGGATATGTCATCTGCAATATCATTTGACACTATTAGAAGGCAAGGAGGGGAAGATCCAATTTTGAATTCAAAGGAGCAAGTAGAGGCCCTCTATTTTAGATTTGGTTTCCATCCAAGGCATGAGAGCTTGCCTATTTGGTCAATTTTTCTTGAGACCAATAAACCCCATGTAATTAATGATCCTAGTGATATCATTTTAAATTTGATTGTTAGGAGAGTTAGGGATACAAGTGTTGTCCAAGAAGCTACTCTCATAGTCAACACAACTCTCTTCATAGAAGCAACAATGAAGAAATTGTAGGGAGACTTGGACAAATCCAATGCTATAAATTTGAGGTTGCAAGAGCAACTAAATATGGCCATAGGATTTCTCCTTCCACCACAATAGGTCAATGAAGCCTAAGGATCATAGGAAAAGAGAAGTATGATCATTGAGATAAAATACTTGAAGGAGAAGCTTAAGAAAACTAATGAAGAATCTAGGGCATCAAAAGAGGGAGCAATTAAGAAGATATCTAATTTTGTGGACAACATTTTGGTACATAAGTTGTCTAATATTTTGAGTTAGGTGGATAAGGTATGGGACAACTACAAAACTTTGGGAGATGCATATGATAGTAATGGTCAAGTAAGAGTTAGGCTAAAATGCTTTCATATTAGTTGCAGCCCTAGGATTACAATTGTACACATTTTTGTTAAAATTTTGAATTTTGATAGCAATCTAGTATTTGATATTGTTAGTATAGAAAATATCTTGGATGACATAGTTGGCCATCTTAATAGGTATAGTGACCTTATGAGAAGGGAATTAAGTACCTTTAAAGGTTTTGAGGAGCTTTATATGCCTTTAATTTTGAAAGAGGAAGTGGAAATAAGGTCCTTCAGGGAATGGAGATCATTTTTTGTTGATATCCTCACCCCCATGTATAGTAAAAAAATAAGGGTCGAGAATTTGATGTAGAGTAGTTGAACCTATGCATGAATTTATTTTCCAAATTAGAATACTATATGCTAGGATTCTCTAATATGGTGCAAGTTTTTATTGGTGATGACTACAAAGCACACATGGTAAGGGTCAACCTGTTGGATATTGTTGTGGTTGTATTTCTGATATGTGGTTGTCATTGATGTCAACACTATTGGCATTAATGTCTTAGAAGCTATATATGTCAAGGATATTGAGAAAATTGTAATAAATAAGTTGTAGGTTGTCAGTGGTGAAGTGAAGTTCAGTCTATTAGTTAGCTCAATACGTTGATGATCAGAGGTTGTGGATTAAAGGGTTTCTTTTCAAGTATATCTAGTTTATCCAAGTTAAGTTTTAGAGATCTGCATGAAGATTTGTTCGAGTTATGAGCAATTGTATTCTGGTAGTCATTATGTTGCTTCAATTGGTGTTCCTGAATGAAGATGATGTGATTCTAGTAAGTTCAGTTGTTGCAGATACTTCTTTGGAGATTCATGATGTTTGTGGATGTTTCTATATTGTTCTCTATCTGTGTTGCATGTCTGCATTGATCATTGTGCTCCCGATTGGATATTTTTTCTTGTGTGTTCATGTTTTTCATGTTCTTGGTTGACAGGGTGTTGTAGCATGTTGTGGATCTTCGAGGAATAATTATTTGAAGTATTTTCATGTTGAGTATTTTATTTTGGGTCTTCACTATGTTTTGGGTGATCTTGGTTGATTCACATTAATAATCTTTATTGTTTTGGGCTAATAGTTTGCATATGTTTTATTATTTTGTTGAAGTTGACATGTAGCAATGTAATCTCTTGTTGTGGATATATATGAGTGATTTTTTATTCCATTTGAAGGTGTGTGTGAGGTGTGCTTGTGTATGAGATGTGTGAATAATGTCCCAATCATTCAAAGGAAGAAGTAGAATGTGAAGAAGTGTTCATGTGCTTAACAAGAACTATAATTAGGCATTAGCAGATGCTGATTTCTCAATTAATTTTTTTGGATGTAATCCAAATCCTTTTGTAAGACAGTGAGTCTTCCTTTTGTAATTGAGTGATGACCTCTAAGTAGTGTGCCTGAATGCATGTGCATTCCCCATTCACATTTCTTTATACTTTTAATAGGGTATACTCTTGTGGACTAACCTCCACTGTGGTTTTTCCCCTAACAGGGTTTTCATGTAAAAAATCTTGGTGTTATGTGTATTTCTGATGTGTTGATGGTTTATGCTTTCATGGTTATTTATCAAATCTAAGAATAAGGTTAATAAGTTTGATCAGTTTAAATTTATGTGACAACTAATTCACCACCCTCTCAATTGTCTGCCCTTGTGTTGCCAACACAACCAATTTCTTCCACCTAGGATGGACACATTAGTAGAGCATAATGAAAATAAAGAGAAGGATGGTCCAAAAATTTAAGTTGTGTTCCGATCTGTCCACCAACCACACATAACTGTTGCACAAGTATGTCAAGAATGGAATATCAAAGATTTCCTATCACTTGTTGGGAGTGAATGGAAATAAATCAAATCCATATGTTATTATAAATTCTTCAAAAGATCTCCAACCACTTTTTTGGGAGTTACACTTTTTGTATTTATGTTTTTTTCCCTTGTAAATAGTGCCATCGCTTTATTTTTTATCTTGTAGTGAATTATGTGATGAATGATGGTTTTTTCTTGTTGCTTCCCTTGTGTCTATAAAAGGGAATTTTGAGCCTCATTCTAAGGATTTTGAGTCCTTAGTCCTTGTAGTCTTCATAAAAAATAGGTTTTGTATAGTGTAGTGTCATAAATTGTCACCCTTGGTAATTTCACACTAGATTTTTCTCCCTCCTAAGTTAATGAACCCAATTGTACATATAGTGTCCTAAAGTATTCATTCCATGGCCCATTTGGATATTTATCAAGAAAACCTATTTGCAAAACCAAAGGAAAAATTCAATATTTTTCTCCCCACACTTTACACCCCATAAAATAGGGATAGGACAAACTCGCCCTAGGTGACTTGGTCCCCATATTTTTCCATCAAAATTTAATATGTCGAAGTTGGAATTTTATTATTTTAATTTCAAATGTCAAATAACGGTTATCGAGATTTAATTTTCAGGAAATTAGAATTATTATGTATAAATACCTAGTTATTGCACCATTTGAAATCTAAGAAGCAATATGTGAAATCATTGAGCAAAAAGAGAATTATCAAGCAAGTCAAGAGTAGTCAAGAGAAAATTTATTGCATAATTTCAACATTGAGACATCATGTAAAGCTTTATGTGAGTTTGATCATGTTTATGTTTTCATTTTTTTGTGATAAATAACCCTTGTAGGTCTTCCAAGCAATTCAATACTATTTGCAATCAAACCTAAAGGAGATTTGCATGAATTCAATCCTTCAAGGAATTAGATCTAAGCAATGAGTTGCATCCATTTTTCTGATTAAGGGAAAAACAAGTTTTGAATGGACTCAAAACCATTTATAATAGGTTTTGAATGGACCCAAAACCATTTACAACAGGTTTTGAATGGACCCAAAACCAATAACAAGTAGGTTTTGACAGGGACCCAGAACCCAACCGAAGAAACAACACTACTTAACGATACACATAGACAATCAACAACCAACCAATAGTAGAAAATAGAAGGTTAAGCAAGGAACCTTAACCCAAAACACCAAGAATAAAGAGCTAACTCCCAATCAGAACAAAAGCACTACTTGAGTTAGTTAGGCAACAAAACATGACACAAAAACCACCTAGAACACCTAGGAAACCATCAACCTATAACAACCAGACTATAGAAAAACATTTAACAAAAAAACCCATGAAATCCAAACTCCCCACCTCTATAGGAAAGTTAGAAATTAGAACTAGACACTGAAGAGCAATATTCTTCACTTGGATCCCATCTGCCCAAACCACCAACCCAACCTCTACCTCAATGAGAGAAGGCTCCCCTCTATAGGAGAGGATAAAATGAAAACCTTTTCCACCAGAGAAAGAACTTCCCACCAGAACCACAATACCCCACTCCACCTTAATAGGAGATGAAAACCTTTTCCACCAGAGAAAGAACTTCCCACCAGAACCACAATACCCCACTCCACCTTAATAGGAGAGGACTCCACCTCAGAAGGAATAGTCACCACCTCCATAGAATACAACCATCATGGAACAAGAAAGAAAGCAATAGCCCTAGAAGAAAAGCATGAAATTGCATCCTTTGGTAAAGTAGCAAACAGGAGCAAGGAAGAAGCAAGAGAGCGCATCTCATCTAGAAACCAAGAGAAGAGAAACCAATGAGCTAAGACCATAAAAATTTGAAAAAGCTTAGAAGTCAGGGCCAATAAACATAGGATAGGAAGCCACCCAACCCGCAACACAAAAATCTATAGTAGGAACACCACCGAACCAAACTACACCAACTCGAGGAACTCCGCCTCAAAAATAGAGGGAGCGGAGACACCCCTACAAACCATCAAAATTTGAGGCTTGACATAGATTTTAGTATACAGCCCCATCAAAAGAACCATCATAGAGAATAACAAAAAGTCCTCTGGAAAAATAACAAACCCCTTCCAAAAATGGGACATTAAGGAGAAAAAGGGGCACCAAACCACCCAATCTCTTAAGGGACAACTTTTTCCCTCCAATAAAACATTTCCAACAGTAGTATGGAGGGAAAAGGACCGCTCCACCATAGCCTCCATAGTAGATAAAACTTTGAAAACAAACCTCTTGAGGCCCACCAACCCTATAACTAAGGGTTAATTTTGGATTTAGTTTATCAAATGAATTGAAAGCATAAACCCAAAGAAATAATGAAGTGCAAAGGAACAATTAACGAAAACACATAAAATAGAATAATCTCACCCAATGTTTTCATTCTCCATGGCTGATGTCCATTACACCTAACTTGTTGATTTGTGTTGCCCTTAGATCGAATGTGTGAGAAATCCTTGACGAAGTCCTACACAAGCTTTGAAGGATTTTCTTCTAAAATGCCTATGCCTATGACAATATGATCGAAACTTTAATGAATATGCCAATAAATGCTATGATGCCTACAAAATTCCTAAGTATCTCAGTGCGTCAGTGTGTAATCTAAAAATGAGAACAAAATAGCATTTTATAGAAAATGCCATTTTGAATGGACGGACGAGATTGACTTTTGACAGAGACCTAAAATCAGAGGCTTAGATTAAATTTGATAATCCCTAATCAGGGTTAGGGAAAAATCCTTAAACGAGTGGTTGAGATGCCATCTGAGAGAATCAAATCGGTGGTGGAGAATGGATGACATAATTAATTTGAAAATTAAGAAGATAAGAGTTGAACTAAAGATTAGATTTGGAAAATCAAGAATCTGCCCAATTACTTGATTTTTAGAGGAAAGTTACTGTAACGTCTGAAAATGAAACAAGCCTTTGCACAATAGACAACAAGAATATTAGTAGATTAAAAGCACACATGCATACAATACTAAATCTAACATGCAAATTCATACGTTAAGCAACAAAGAACATGGGAAAGTAAAAACGTAATTAAAACTAGAATGATCTCACCAATCTTCAAACGTATTTCCATGAATTATCTCGATTGCCCTTCTCCATTTCGCTTGTATGGTATAATTGCCCTCAGATTTTCAAGTAATTCGTGCAAGTATAGCCTAAGATAGTGATTAGAAAAATATCGAAGATTCAAGACAAAAGTGCTCTCCAAAAGTTATCAAATTCGCGAGAGAGAGATTTTGAGAGAGAGAGATTGGAATGAAGAATGACAAATCAATTTATAGAAAATTGATTATTCGAACGACAGGTCAAGATCGAAAGATCAACAGATGGTTGAGATTGACTGATTAGACATGCAATTAGATAACTGATAGAATTGACATGAGTGATTCAAATCAGAAATAGAATTAAAGATTAAATAAATGGTTTAATCTTCAGTTCGGCATTCAAAAACATAAGAAATATCTTTGCATGACAAAGATGAAGATTGATTAAAGCAACTCTCTGTTCGAATGCATGCACAACAATTAATCAATTAAATAATAATATTTAATTAATATGCATGTACACGCAATTGAGTTAGAAGTGGATGATTGCATGATTAGACGAAGAGATTACTCGAAAACGCCACTCAGACATTAAATCAATAGTTAACTGAACGATTAAAATAGATGTCGAGTTGAGTAAAAGTGAATATTTAGATAACTCACATAATTATCTAAAATATAGAAGAATGTGTTAAAATAGAATTAATGAATTAAATAATTCATTTAATTCAAAACTCGATATTCGAAGGATAATTAATAAATAAGATTTATTTAATTAAGTGACATTTTAAATGAATATAAATAATGAATTTATTTAATTATAGTTGAAATATGATAAAGAATAAATTAAATAATGATTTATTTAATTTAACAAGAAGAAGGTTAATTAGTAACATAATTAAATAAGCGTTTATTTAATTAATTAGATAGAATAAGGAGAGAGTGAATTAATTAAATAATTAAGATTATTTAATTAATAGATGAATTAATAAAAGATGAATTAATTAAATAATTGACATTATTTAATCATGACCATGAAGAATAAGAATTATGAAGAATATAGAAGTCGCAGGCTAATAACCAGATTTCGGTGTCTACATTTGCCCCTCTTTGATACAATGTCATTTAGGCGTTGTGTCAAAGAAAAATCAATGAAAATATGCCCCAGTCAAGCTCCGAATTAGAACAGGTGAAGGTATGCCCCCTCGGGAAAATTGACAAATTTTTGAAATGTTCAGAAAAATTTGGAAATGCGCCCGATTAGCCCAGTAGTTAGGCAGAAATGCAATGCAGTTGACGGAATTGGGTTCGGAAACGGGAGGGACAGGTACGGGATGATAGAAAACGGAAGTTTACATGGCCAGAAGGAAGGAGATGCCACCTAAGTCTAGGTATATATTGGAATTGGGGTGAAAAACTATTCATTTGCACCCACCCAGCTTAGAGATTTGAAAAGTTTGCTCTGACTTTCAGCGAGGATGTCTCCAGTTCCAGCCACCCATCATCGTGCATACAGGATCAGGACGTTCTAGAGACCAGCCGGCGCGGACCCCCCGGTATGGACCTAAAACTTGGCTTTTGAAAATTTTTAATTTGCGCGTATTTTAAGGTATTTATTGCATTTTTTGTTATGTGTGTCATTTTAATTTGCGACGCATCTGTATGCGCGAACGACGCATCTGCATGCGAAAAGCCGCATTTGCATTTTAACGCCGACCGGTTAGGCTTAGTTGAAAAAAATAACCGCATGTGTTTTTTGTGTGACGCATTTGTTTATTGTGATACACATTTGAAATTTAGCTACGCATGTGTATTTTATGATATGCATTTGTTTATGTTAAAACGCATTTGAGATTTTGCAACGCATTTGCATGTTTAGCGACACATTAGAATATTTAGACACGCAATTGTCATTGTGCACCGCAAATGTCATTTGTAGCACGCATTTGATAATAATTAACCGCATTTGATTAATAATGACGCACTTGTAATTTGTGGACCGCATTTGTATAAAAGCGACGCATGTGTTTAAAAAATGACGCATTTGCAAAATAACGACGCATTTGCATTTTATGCCAAAACATTCATTTTTCACTAGGGTAGATGATTCAGGCTGACATGAGGCATGTTTTTGCAGGTTGTTCTTGACCCTATCTACACACGTGAGTCGAGACCTACGACATTTCGATTCAGAGACAGCTTACGACCGGCCGAGCGACGGACTTTATGGCATTTGGGTTTGTTGCACGTGACCGATATGCCCCAGATTAGGGCAAATCAGGGTTTACTGACAGCACTTTGCGAGCGGTGGCACTCAGAGACGTCTTCCTTCCATCTTCCGACTGGAGAGGCTACAGTGACCTTGGAGGACGTATATAGGATTTTGAGACTGCCTATTAGAGGCACATGGGTAGTCTATGATACCCAGAGGGGTATAGCGGAGATGTGTAGATACTACCCCCACGCTGACGTTAGACAGCTAGGGGTGGATGATTATGAGATCAGATGGCGGGTGTTAGCCCAGAGGTATAGACAGTTAGACTGTCTCGTGGCGACACTGATAGGTGGGATTGTACTGCCTGACCGCCGAGGTCATGGATTTCCTGTGGGATGGGGTGAGATGCTAGTAGGCATGCTAGAGCGCCGAGTTGTATATGCTTGGGGTTCGTGTGTGCTGGGGATGTTATACTTCCACCTTCATGACATTGCCTATAGAGAGGTGTAGTCGATGAGCTGCGGCACCACGCTCTTGATGGTATGGGCGTGGGAGCATATTGCTATCTTTAGACCACCGGTGATAGTAGACCTAGCTCGTGGAGCGCCCTACGCCTTTCGGTATGTGGGAGCCACCACTCAGCACCACATTGGAGACACGGGCTACTATAGACATGCTATAGACCTGATGCAGGAGTTTACATGGAGACCATACCTAGACTGCGAGGTGTGGTCAGATGAGGGCGAGCATTTGCCATATTGCCGACAGACGCAGTATTTAGTGGGACGGACAGTGTCCCATATGCACATCATAGAGCGGCAGTTGCCGGACCGGGTTTTGAGACAGTATGGAGAGGTACAGGATGTACCTTGAGGGAGAGCAGAGTTTGCTCGGTCTTCACGAGAGGTCCTATTGTGGGGGCCAGAGATTCCAGTTGCTACTATAGAGGCAGATATTGATGGACTACAGGCACATGCATGGGGATGGAGGGGTGGACCAGCAGATCTAGGGACGACTCCAGCTTATGATCAGTGGTGGGCACTACACAGGCCGACTCCTTTGACAGATCCAGGGCAGCCAGCACCAGTAGAGCGGCGGGTTAGAGGTCCTAGAGGCAGACGGGGCAGAGGAGGTGGTCGAGGAGGCAGAGGAGGCCGAGGTGATGGTGGGGATGATGGCAGAGGTGGCCGACGCGGAGGTAGGAGAGGGAGGCGTGGTCGACGGGGACGAGGAGCAGCCTTGTCACCGATCCGAGAGGAGAGGGGAGGAGAGGAGGATGTGGCCATGCTAGATGTGGCCAGAGGCGGCGAGGAGGAGCAGCCAGCTGAGGCAGTTATCCCAGACATCCCTGACATCCCAGCAGAGGCAGAGGCAGGTGCCGAGGAGGTAGTTGTAGAGGAGGCCGTCGGAGAGGAGGCAGAGGTAGATGCCCTTGGATTGTTAGGTGCCTACCAGGAGGATGATGAGGAGGAGGATGATCACGAGAGAGAGATCAGGGATCAGATCCTGGAGGAGATGGACGAGGAGGAGGATGGGCGAGACAGGGTTCGCCAGGATGAGACAGAGGCAAAGGCGCCTGACACTGATATATTACGAGCCCAGGTTGCCTCCTTGGAGGAGCAGATGAGGGTGTTAATGGCAGAGAGAGATGCCTACAGGGTGGAGAGAGACAGAGCCTTGTTGGAGAGGGATCAGGCTATAGCCCGGTGGTAGGAGACTGAGCAGAGATTCACAGAGCTCAGGTCATTATGTACAGGACCATCAACAACATTTGCCAGAGAGTTGGTCAGAGCCGGCGAGAGGGAGAGATATTACCGAGACCTATATGAGGCAGAGGTTCCCTTAGAGAGACAGGCTCCTAGCTTTTCAGCGGCACAGAGTAGTAGGTCTCAGACCAGGACCCACACACGGACAGTGAGCACAGAGGGAGTGGATCAGCCACGCAGAGCAGGGCCATATGACAGACCTCTCATAGCTCTGAGATCAGCAGGTTCCCAGCATCAGTCCCCTACACACTCCCGACATGATGGCAGTGGTAGTTCAGGATAGAGATACAGTTTTGAGGTCCATTTGAGACATTGTATTTTGATCCGATAGCCTGCGGGCTTCCATGTATTTATGATACATTATGACATTGTGATGTGACACATATGAGTGATATGTATATATGATTTTGGCGGCGATTCTTATGATATGCATTGTCTATTTATTGATTATGCAGTCTTAATTTATACATGTGATGTTTATATGATATGCATATGTGATGGATGGTTGTATTTACTTTATGTTGTTTATGCAACTAATGCGATAATGTTGATTCTATATGACATATGATTCTGTATGATTATGAGATGCAATGTGATGCTATATGTATAATGACATGTGATGCTATACAAATGTAATATGATGTATGTATTTACAGTTTATTACTTATGATATGCAATGTTAAATGATGATTATTGTCTATTATGCCATGATAATCTAAATGTGACATATGCCTATATATATGTATGTTTCTAACATGTATGTTGATGCAGGATGATGTATACCATTTTGTGTCACAGGACTCTGTCATAATGCAAGAAAGAAGAATTGTTAATGCGGAATGGAAGATCGACAAAGAATGAAAAGACAGAAGATAAATGTTAGTGTTAGGAATCTTCAATATTTTACCATATCACAAAAGGTATTGCACTTTATCATCATTGGGCGGGACTAATACAAATGGAGACAAACACTAGGATATGACATAGATCAAGGTGTGCAAGGTCATCCACTTGCTAATAACAGACAGTCGCAGACAAGGAGTGTCGTTAACTCATACTAAGGACACAAGTTGCCCCAGTCTTTTTGTCAGGACAAACCACAGACAGCAAACGAAAGAAAAGATGGGTCATGATACGTCATTGCTCCTCTAAATCCTTCATGGGACATCCTTGAGGAAACTAGTAACATGACTCAAAATCAAATTGAAAAGACAATCAACAGACAGCAGTCAAAGAAAATAGAATTCTGATACGTCGTTGCTTCTCTAAATCCTTCATGGGACATCATTGAGAAAGCTAGTAACATGAATCCTAGTCATCAATTCAAGATAAATGATAAGATAAACAAGCCATATAGTCAATAAGCCAATGAAAATATTTGCCAAAAACATGATTTGTTTGTTTGATTTGTTTGATTGATAGAGCCTGATTGCAAGAGATACACATACCGGATAAGATTGTGAGTCTGGTTTCGATGTTATGACTATCTGTATAAGGCATGACAAAGCCTGGTTTCAGAAAGACATGTATCGTATAAGACGTTGAGTCAGATGCCGTTGATGTGATAACCTGTGTAAGGCTATGTTTGATTGTTTTGACCTTGTCGATTATGCAGGAAGGACACATCCTGAATAAGACATAGGTTGATTGTTTTGATAACATCTGTTTCCAAGAAGGACACGTCTTGTAGCAGACGGTTGATCTATTTGAATTATTTTGTTTGGCAAGTTGTTTGATATGACTCAGAGACATTGCAGACTTGTTCACCAGATTGATGCATGACTTGATATGATATGTTGACAATTGACTGTGTGTGACGACAAACCCTAAAGGACTGACCTAGTGCGGCCTCGGGGGCTCATCGTGTGATGTGCCTTGCCTACGTTGTACACATAGAGACCTTGTAGTTCAACTTGACTTGACCGACAAGACTGACTACAAATAGAAAAGACGTGTGTGAAAGTGAATGCGATGAACCCTAATGGACTGACCTAGTGTGGCCTCGGGGGCTCATCGTGTGATGGCCTTGCCTACGTTGTACACGCAGAGACCTCGTAGTTCGACACTACCAATGACCTTGTCATATAGACATATGGATTGACTCATGAATTTATACAGACAAACCTAAACTGACTGACCTAATGCCTCGGGGGCACATCGGCAGATGGCCTTGCCTACGTCTAGTCGCAGAGGCAATGTAGTTCGACAAATGACAAAGATTGACAAGTGCGACTGATTCTGACTCTGTTTTTGGATTTTGAAATGTTTTGATTTTTTTGTCTTTTTGAACTTTTCTGATGTTTTTGGATTTTCTTAGGTCATTTTGCGATGTTTTCAGATTTTCCATGGTTCTACGTCTTCAACACAATCAATGTAAGAACCGATGTGACGCAGGTCAAGTGTCTGCCCCCAGTCGAGTAAAAGACCAACTGACTATGAATAGGGTAAGGTGGGGGATATGAAATGCTCTCGATGTCAATCGTTCCAAGCTATGGAAAAGACTACCACTTATTATGATGAATATATACAAGTGATGGACAATAAAAGGTAAAAGATATATACAGGATAGTGGACTATGTACACGAATGTGGGCTATGTACAGGGAAGTGGACTATGTATAGGGATAAAGACTATGTACAGGGAGAGGTAGTATGTACAAGATAGATTAGAATAATAGTAGACAAAGGAGCAGGGTTGAGTACACATGGCGCCTGTTTGCCAGGTTTTCACCATGGTACCTATCCAAAGCGCCACCGAAGTGGTTTTCACCATTGGACGATTGATTTATCTTTACTATTTTCCATATTAACTATTTTTTTTTTGTGTTACCAAGACGCCTGTTTGCCAGGTTTTCCCCTTGATAACGATTTTTTTATTTTCTGATTTTTTTTTGTATTTTTGCTAAATAAGACAAAGGCTCCCAGAAGCTATGCGTAGAACTTCTTCAGATGCATACTATTGATTGGTGAGGACAATGGTTCGCCTTCGGGAGTAGAGAGTTGGTATGCTCCTGATCCCAAAGCTTCTGTAACAACATAAGGTCCCAACCAATTAGGTTCAAACTTTCCTAGTTTGTCTCTCTTTCCGCTTGATCTTTGATTCTCCTTATTGTCCAAAAGTCACCAATGTCAAAAATTTCGCTTTAAAACCCCTCTTGTTATAGCTACTTAATGGCGGTTCTGATATGCTTGAGATGGTCCGCCACTGCCCATGCTCGGCCCGGTGAATTTAACCATGGAGTCTGACTCGGTATTCTCTTCATCTTCATTGGTGGGTCCTCTTCCTCACATAACTCTTAGTGGGATGGAATCTCGACCTCAATAGGCAAAATGTCTTCAGATCCAAAGACAAGTGAGTATGGGGTAGCACCAGTGGGAGTAATAAATTACTTGTACCATAGTTTCCATTGGGTAAGCAGCCAGAAATGCCGGGCCACGCACTCAGCATCATTGACAGTCTTCTTGAGGATTCTAATGATGGTCTTGTTAGACGCTTCCGCTTGGCCGTTACCTTGTGGGTAGTATGGAGTAGAGAAGTGATGTTGAATATGAAATTGATCACACAAGTGATAGACTTCTTGGTTCTTAAATGGGTGGCCATTGTCAGTGATTATAGATTGAGGGACACCATACCGACAAATGATATAGTTTAAGATAAATCTAGAAATCTGTGTGCCGGTAATGTATGTCATAGGAATGGCTTCAATCCACTTCATAAAGTACTCAGTGGCAGTGATAATGAACTTGTGTCCATTAGATGAGGTGGGGTGGATCTTACCTATGAGGTCGAGTCCCCATTGGGCAAAAGGACATGGTGACGTGATAGGGCGGAGCTCCTGTGCTGGGGCATGTATCAAATCTCCATGAACTTGGCATTGGCGACATTTTGTTACAAAGACATATGAGTCTTTTTCCATAGTAGGCCAATAATAACCCAGCCTCATAATCTTTTTGGCTAAGGTAGGACCGCTAGAATGGGAACCACATATACCCTCATGCACCCCACACAAGGTTGTT
The DNA here is from genome assembly GCA_007258455.2 of Sequoia sempervirens. Lineage (NCBI taxonomy): Eukaryota > Viridiplantae > Streptophyta > Pinopsida > Cupressales > Cupressaceae > Sequoia > Sequoia sempervirens. The sequence goes on from VDFB02271358.1 coordinate 813,437,494, forward strand.
TGTGCTTCAGTAGAATCAAGACATCTCAGTAGGGTATTATCTAAAGCGCGTCTATATAGGGTGTCTCTGACGATGGTATATTTGGCTGACTTGCGAAGGAATGTCCCACGCTATTATTGATAGGCCACTGGGATGATTCTCGTACAAGGTAATCATAGATTTCTTTTGTACCCATGGGGAATCGTGACCAACAATGTCACACACCATTTCGCATTATGTGGGATATCGTAGGCGGGGACCAAAAGCTGTTCGACCAAGAACTCAAACTTAGGCACGTTGTTAGGAATGTCAAGGAGTGAGGCAATTGTAGCCATAGCATCTGCTGCTTTGTTTAAAACACGAGGTATCCGATGAAACTTGACTTTGTCAAAGTACTCTTTAAAACTATCAGCCATGCGCTTGTACGGAGCAAGCTTCTCATCCTTAGTCTCATAATCATCATTTACCTGCCTGATTACTAGTTGAGAATCACCATATACCTGTAGGTTCTTGATTTTCCACTTGACCGCCATGCGTAACCCTGTCACTAGAGCTTCATACTCTGCCATGTTGTTAGTGCATGGAAATGCAATCCTGAATGATTTAGGGATGGAATCACCCTGTGGTGTGATAAACAATATCCCAGCCCCTGAACCATGATTTGTGTATGAGCCATCAAAGTATAGTTTCCATGTTATGTTTGTGTCAAAAGTGAATATGAACTCATCAGGAAAGTCTGCCACTAATGGGTGATCTGCCTGTATGGGTGCATCAGCTAACTAGTCAGCAATGACCTGTCCTTTAATAGCCTTTCTCTACATAATCAGAGTATCAAGCACTCCACTAAGTATCATGACCCATTTGGCCAATCATCCTTAATGTCATTTTACTAAGAAGATATTTCGTGAGGGATCTATTTTAGCAACCAGCATTGTTTGATGGTTTAACATGTAGTGCCTCAGTTTTTGGGTAGCAAATACTACTGCAAGACAGGCATGTTCAATGTTACTATAATTGAGCTCATAACCAACCAAAGTTCGACTGATATAATAGACTGCCCTTTCATGACCTTCATCGTCATTATGTGCAAGCAATGCTCTGAGTGATGAATGGCTTGCTGTGATATAAAGAATCAATGGTCTCCCTTCAACAGGTGGCATTAAAACAGGTGGTGTAAGTAAATATTCTTTAATCAGTTGAAAAGCCTCTTCACACCTAGGTGTCCATGCAAAGGGTACTCCTTTCTTAAGTAGATGTTGAAAAGGGTGTGTCTTGTCTGCTAGCTGCACTATAAATCTTCTGATAGATTGCAACCTTCCCTGTAATGTCCTTAGTTGACTGAGATTGTTGGGTGGTGGCATGTCCATAATTGCTTTTACCTTAGCTGGATCTACTTCAATGCCTCATCTAGAAATGATATAACCTAACAGCTTTCCTGACTTGACTCCAAACACACATTTCTTTGGATTGAGTCTCACATTATACTCTCTAGCCTCTGAAATACCTTGTCTAAAACCTGTAGATGTTCTGCCCTTGTCTTGGATTTTGTGATAAGGTCATCAACATAATCCTCCATATGTGTGTGTACTAGATCATGAAAGATAGTAGTCATGCACGCTGATAGGGTTGCTCCCGTGATTCTTGAGTCCTAAGGGGGCATAACATTCTAGCAATATCGCTCCTGCTGACAAGTGAATAAGCCTTAGGTTGATCTTCGCTGGCTATTCCATTTGTTATATCCCCGAGAATCCATCCATAAGGGACAACATCTCATACCATGTCATTATGTCAACTATCACAAGTCTATATTAGGCAAAGGGAAGTCATCCTAGGGACAAGCTTTGTTGATATCTCTAAAATCAAGCAGATGTGGATGCCCCTGTACTGGGTTTGGTGATGTACAAGGTTGGAACTAATCAGCATAGTCAATAGGTCTCGATGAAACCAACGCCTAACAATTTCTTAAGTTCTCATTTTGACTAATAAAGCAATTTGTGGATGCATTTTTCTCAACTACACGGTTTGGCACCTAGTTGTAAAGGCAAGTGATGTAGAACAAGTTCAGGATCCAACCCAGGCATGTCGGCATATGACCAAGCAAAATTAATCTGTCTTTGTTCAAAGAAGTTGTGGAACTCTGATTTCTCTTGTGTTGTCAGTGACACTGCCAAATAAATCAATCGAGGATTCTCTTTTGTGCCTATGTTGACTTCTACTGATTCTTCCACGAGCATGGGTGACTTTTCCTGTGCAATGGGGAGAATGTTCAAACCTCCATCCTTAGGCGCCTCAGAGAGGTTTTCACCTTCGGATGCGTCCTTTCTTTTTACTTTTTCATGGTCTAGAGGTGCCTTGCGGTTTTCACCTAGAGACTCGTCCTTTTTATCTTGTTTATTCTTTTTCTCATTTTTGCGACTGGAGGGTTGAACAGATTCCCCAAAATATGCTTTATTGTCCAAGTCAATGGTAAAACCAGCTTTATGATCCCCATTAGGTATGCCTTCACGTAATCCCAGGAACTCAGCAATCGCTTCGTCGTTCTCAAAAGTATCTAAAACGGGTGTATCTTGTTGATCCCAATCTATGAGTTGGGGATAAACTAAAGGCATGTCATCGTCGGAGTTATCAAAGTCTAATGGAGTCAAGGTAAAAATTGAATTATTCATGTGGTCACAAAAGTCTTGTACCAAGTCCTTTTTGCTCTTGGGTTTGGGTCTAGGTGGATAAATAGGTGGGCCTAATGCCAAGGTTTGACAATCAGAAAGAGGTGGCTCAGGTTGCCAAGAGGTAGGATCAAGTGATTCCCAATAGTAGTGTTTAAACCACTCCTCTTTTGTCATTTTCTTTGGTGGACAGGAATTTAAAGGATTTGGTGAGGAACTTAACAGCAAGTCAAGTTCTCCAAATAACTTGTCAAGGTCCATGGAAGAAGTAGAGGATAAGGAATCCCACTCATAATCATTAGAGTCAGGCGAGTTAGAATGATTTTGGTCTATTGGTTCGTGAGATGTCTTAATGTCTTCTGAAGCACGTACTTCCTCAAGTAAGGGTAATGGAGTACTAGGAAGCCAATCTGAATCGGTTGAAACCCTAGCCCTACTCCTTTTGGCCACTGAGAAACAAATATTGGTTCAATTCTGCCATCTTGGTTTAAGCCTAAACCACTGTGTCCATCATATCCTTTGCTTTGCATGATTTTGAAACCCTTTCCGTATAGTCTTGTAGGAATATGAGCAAGTAAAAGGGGTTCTTGATTATCTTCCTTATACAGCCAGGAAGTAACATCTTCTGTATCTACAGCCTCTTTGCTTAATTCACCCCATTTAGTGAAAGTTGTTGTGGGGGGAACATGTATAGTGATTATAGACTGTCCCCTACCTGTTGTAGGCAAACCATATGACTTAGGAGGGACCAAGTGGCTAACACAATAGGAAGTCTTCATATAATACTCTCCACAACCCTTGTCTTGGATCTCAACCCTAGGAGTAGTGGGAAGTGAAGGTGCAATAGATGTTCGAGTGAGCGTGGACGGGTCAACATAAGAAGATGGATTAGACGATGAGGCCTCTTGGTTGACTGGCACTTGACATTGAGGGATGTCCTTTAGGTTAGTGCAATACTGAAAAGGATCAGGATCACCATCGATAGTTATTTCGGTGCCATTGTAAGGGAATTTAAGGCACTGATGATATGTGGAAGGGACTGCCTTCATGGCATGAATCCATGGTCTACCTAGCAAAAGGTTATAAGGGAGGGTGAGATCCAAGACCTGGAACTTTGTCTCCATTACCGCAGGACCAATTCTGATAGGAAGTGTTACCACCCCCTTTGATTTTCTTTCTTCATCATCATAAGCCTTAATGACAATACTCTTGGTGGTGTCTACGCATGCTTCTGAAATACCTAATGCCTTAATTAGTTTTAAAGTGCATAGATTTAACCCTGCTCCTCCGTCTACCAAAACTCGTCTAACTTTGGTGTCATCAACAAGGACTTCTAGATGTAAAGGGTCATTGTGGTTCGTCTTATCTGTGGCATAGTCTTGTTCAGAAAACATGGCATGATGATTATTGGTCAAGTAGCCCACCATCTCCTGGAAACGATTGACATCAAGGTCATTAGGGACCGTGGTGTTCTGTAAAGCCTTATCGAGGATAGACCGATGCTCGGGGGAGATACGCAACAATTCCAAGATTGAAATTTGGGCTGGGGTCTTCCCCAACTGGTCAAGTAGGTTATATTGTAACTTGGAAGGTTGTGATGCTTGCTGTGATAGAGGGCCTTGGATAACAAACTTAGTACGACGAGTATTGACCGCACATTCCGGATTAGCTTTGATAGTGATGGTATTGATGTTGTCCTTGGCGGCGCGAAGGCAATGAATGATTTTGCCACTATCATAGTCATGTTTTATATTCGCATAATTGGCTGACATATTGGTCTTAGTACTTGAACTGGGGATAGTTCCTTTCCCATGGTCATGTAGTGGGTCTGAAAAGACTTGATGATCAGTGTTCGATGTCTTTTGTTTTTGTCCACTAACTTCAATGATTCTCTTGTCAACAAGGTCCTGTATGATGTTCTTCAGTTGTCGACAGTTTTGTAGGTTATGTCCCTTATTCCTATGATAATCACAAAAAGCGTTGTCATCCCACCAAGTTGGTTTAAACTGTCCGAGATCGTATTGTCTTGGTTCCTGCAGTTGTATGAGGTTGTGTTGTAATAGCTGTTTGAACACCGACTCAATGGGTTCCCCTAAGGGAGTGAACTCACGTTTCTGGAATATCCTTGGTGGTGGACATTGAGTGTTTTGGACCATGTTGGGAGGTTGATTGATAGCATTAAGCGTGTTAGCAAAAGTATGAGGTCCTTGTAATGTGAGGAGGGGTCTTGCTTGTAATGTTTTAGCATCAACCGCCCCTTCATTGGTGACATTTTTGTTGCGAGACCAGAATCTGTTTCTATCGGTGGGGGCATTTTGTACGACCATGTTTCAATTGGGTGTTGTCATCTTGAGTTCACCCTTTTCAATGAGATCCTTCTCTATTATCACCCCCTTTTCCACTAGTTCCGAAAAAGATGTGCAACAATGTACCCTTAAGTTACTCCTGAGTTTTGGATGAAGGTTTTCTTGAAATATTGTAACCTTTTGTTTTTCAGGTATCTCGACAGGACATCTACTAGCAATAGTTCTCCATCTCTGGAAGAAAGCAATGAATGTTTCACCTTCATCTTGTGTTGTGTGGCACAAAGTTGCTATATTTATCTCATAGTCAATGTGGAAGGAGAATTGCTCCACAAATTTCTCGACTAGCTCTCCCCATGATCTAATGCCAGAATCTAGACCCGAAAACCATTCTAGTGCAACCCCTACAAGACTTCGTGGAAATAGCCTCATAAGGTACGTGGGGTCGTAAGCAACATCAATGCATATGGTAGAAAATTCCCTGATATGTTCTACTAGATTGCGTTTTCCATTGTACTTAGGAAGATTTGGTATGACATATCCGTGAGGGAAAGGTGTCATGTACAATGATCTATCAAAAGGGAATGGGCATATGTCCTTTGGTGAAAATGATTTCTTAGTTGACACTGACATGTTATCCATTTATGTTTGTAATGCCTGCATTTGTGTTTGTAGGACGTCAACTTGAGTCAAAGATGTGCTAGAAGGATTATGCGGATCCATGTATGTATTCTGAAATCCAAAGTCTCGCGATGGGTTTTGATTGAACGTTGGCATCTGAGGTGGATTTGGATTCAGAATGTTGGTAAATGTATTCTGGTTTGGAATCGACATAGATTGATGTTGTCCTGGATTCTGTGTAAATGGATTCTGAGTACCACTCTGTACAAAGGGATTCTGATTCGGAACCGATGTGAAATAGTTTTGGCTTGGAATCTGGGTAGACGGATTCTGACTACCAATCTGTGAAAAGGGGTTTTGATTCGGAACTGATGTAAAATGGTTTTGACTGCTAGTCTGGAAAGGTGGATTTTGATTTCCATATTGGAAGGAGGGAATTCCCCCTGTTTGTGTAATCCTTGGTATACTACTAGTGACCTGAACACTAGGTATGGCCATCGACTGTGGTAAGGTACCTATAATGCTAGCAGTAGGTGTGGTTGTTGATTGCGCATTTGTGACACCGACATAAGATGTATGGGCTGATGTTTTAGGTCTTTTACTCCCGCTAATAGGACCAAAGGGAATAGATGATGAAGCCCCTGTAGTGAAACTAAATCCCGATGTCATTGTAGGTGTACCAAATGGGGACGTATGGACTGTCGTACTCTGTGTAGACGTGCTAGATGGCATAGTCATGCTGACTTGAGGTATAGTAGTACTAGCAGTCGTGGTATTCGTCCCTTGTGTAGGTTGAGTTTGTAAGGTACTAATATCAAATCCTAGAGGTAAGGTAGAACCTTCAGCTAGCAATTTTCCTAAGAACCGTTGACGATCGTTTGCTAGGTACTCATCTACAAAAGAGGCAAACTATGGGTCTTGTGCGGCAGCCTCTATGTCTTCTGTTGTAACATGTCCTTGAGTGTTTCTAGTGGTAAATTTGTCTAATAGAGTCTTATGAGGTCTTGAAGAAAATGGGTTGATGAACTCGCTTGGGTTCGACATGTTTTCTCTCTCTCTTCTCTTAGACCTAGTTTCAACCATGTAAGACAAGCTCAATATGCGGGAAATGCAAAACTATATCTAGAAACTGTATGACTCTATTCTATGTTTTTGGGGTTTTCTTATGCAAAATAAGGGATGTCCTATGATGATACTAGTCTAGACTCTAAAGGTGCAAGAAGTCTAAGTGAGACCCTAAAATGATCAATTCTATAAACCCAAAGTGAAGGGACCAACTACCTAAAGTCAAACCAAAGTGTCAATTTAGTTAAGTCAAGGAACCAATGTAGGACGAAGATCAAAGACAAGTTGAGTTTCCTAACTAGACTGATGAGCTAGGACGACTCTCTGTAGGACAAAGTATATGATGATAAGACTAGGTTCAATGACAGATTTCGTTGACACTATGACCTTTCTAGAGTATAGATGATAGACTACTCCTAAAGTTTGTAAAAGTGACCTCTCTAAAAGTCTAATGCAAGGTGATATGTACCCTATGATGAAGCTAAACTCTAACTGAAGACAACTATGGTAATGACTAAATGAACCTAAAGGATGCAAAATTGAGCAAATCGTTTCAGGTTTTTGTTTTCGAAGACTGTTTGTATGAAGACCACTGAAACTGGTATAACCCTGCTAACTGGACAGTGACAGTGAATTTTGGTTTTTCTGGTAATCAGACAGATGCGTTTCAAATTTAACAGTTTCAAACTGACAGACGCTTAATCTCAAAACGATGCAATTCGCTTCCATGATGCATCGTATAACGCATGCAATGTTTCCAAAACAGATGCTACCTAATCGCATTGCATGCATTCAGACATTACAGATGCTCCAAACAACTGACAAGCTAATTCTATAAATCAAAAGCCAAACCGACATTAATTAAAATTACAGATGACGCGAAAAATCCTAAGGATGCGACTGTACTAATAGATACCTAAAATCAGATGTTTTATATGAACAATTTAATTGCACTTTCGACATGAAATTTAAACTGACCCGGTTTTCTATGATCAAATTCTGACAATCAAAGACAATCGTAAGACAAAGTGTTTTTAGTTTCGATTTTGGACTCAAAGATCGTTTAAAGTGATAACAGACAAGCACATCCTAATAGGCCAAAGGCCTAGGGTTTGTATACTTGGTATAGCCCACCAGTTATACCGGATTGGTGATGAACACCTTTCCTTCTCGAGAGCGGATAGCTTAGGAATTTGGTGGCATTGGCTCCCCTCCATGGCTCATTAACGTCTTTCAAGCACACCAATTCTGAATTCATTGGGTAATGACATCCCAAGAACCGCTATCTCTACTCAAGGGGATCAGTAGTGAGTAATCTTCGGGCATGATACTGTACCCTGCACTAATACCAAGCAACGGCCACAAATAGGTTGGTCTCTACAACAAAGGGTATTTAATTCGGGCATTCCGTTCGTGGGTGTGATCCATGTGGCGGAGTCCCTTCCGGACCCATCATTTCGGAACCACTCGTGATTCTTGGGTTTCCAAGAACCACTCTTTGTATACCGCTAGAAGTCCCTCGGGTTGGGTGCTACCGGTCCGATGCTCAGGGTGAGTACTTTTTCCCACCGAACAATTAATTCTAGAGTTGTAACCGTTTCTCTTACACCGACGCATCTAATGCCAAGGGAGAGGATACTGATATACCAAATCGTAAGGGTAACCGACTTGTGCTTTCGCACCAAACACAGTACACTTAATTTTAACCAAATGAAAGATTTGCTACGCTACCAAACAATCTGTTTCAAAATTTAACTAGGGTCTTCGACAAGCATCCTGCAGAAGATATCATTAGTAATTTTCAATTTTGTTCTTCGCCAATCATCCTACAAAGCTTGTTAACCCAAAGGCCACACGCTGAAAATCAAGTTAGTAACACAAAATCAATTGAAAATTCCAGATCGCCGAAAGCAGAAATAAAATTTTACCAGTCAATTGCGTCATTTTGTTACTAGTCAGCTGCGTCATTTCTTTTTCAGTTGCGGCTCGGGATATCACTTGCGATTCAAGAATTTCCAGATGCGTCATTTCTCTGTCAGATGTGGTTCATAAACTCAATTGCGGTTCAAAAACTTCACGTGCGGATCCGGAAAATCAATTGCGCTGCAGAAACTTCACATGCGGTTCGGAAAATCAGTTGCGGTGCAGAAACTTCACATGTGTCGTTCCGTACGAAAAATATGCAAAATCGAAAATTAAAAGATCTACGGATTCGCGAAGATGGTGTCTTCACGTCGGGTTCACCAAAATGTAACGTCTGAAAATGAAACAAGCCTTTGCACAATAGACAACAAGAATATTAGTAGATTAAAAGCACACATGCATACAATACTAAATCTAACATGCAAATTCATACGTTAAGCAACAAAGAACATGGGAAAGTAAAAACGTAATTAAAACTAGAATGATCTCACCAATCTTCAAAAGTATTTCCATGAATTATCTCGATTGCCCTTCTCCATTTTGCTTGTATGGTATAATTGCCCTCAAATTTTCAAGTAATTCGTGCAAGTATAGCCTAAGATAGTGATTAGCAAAATATCGAAGATTCAAGACAAAAGTGCTCTCCAAAAGTTATCAAATTCGCGAGAGAGAGATTTTGAGAGAGAGAGATTGGAATGAAGAATGACAAATCAATTTATAGAAAATTGATTATTCGAACGACAGGTCAAGATCGAAAGATCAATAGATGGTTGAGATTGACTGATTAGACATGCAATTAGATAACTGATAGAATTGACATGAGTGATTCGAATCAGAAATAGAATTAAAGATTAAATAAATGGTTTAATCTTCAGTTCGGCATTCGAAAACATAAGAAATATCTTTGCATGACAAAGATGAAGATTGATTAAAGCAACTCTCTGTTCGAATGCACGCACAACAATTAATCAATTAAATAATAATATTTAATTAATATGCATGTACACGCAATTGAGTTAGAAGTGGATGATTGCATGATTAGACGAAGAGATTACTCGAAAACGCCACTCAGACATTAAATCAATAGTTAACTGAACGATTAAAATAGATGTCGAGTTGAGTAAAAGTGAATATTTAGATAACTCACATAATTATCTAAAATATAGAAGAATGCGTTAAAATAGAATTAATGAATTAAATAATTCATTTAATTCAAACTCGATATTCGAAGGATAATTAAATAAATAAGATTTATTTAATTAAGTGACGAAGGGGATTTTAAATGAATAATCAAATAAATAATGACTTTATTTAATTATAGTTGAAATATGATAAAGAATAAATTAAATAATGATTTATTTAATTTAACAAGAAGAAGGTTAATTAGTAACATAATTAAATAACAAGCGTCTATTTAATTAATTAGATAGAATAAGGAGAAGTGAATTAATTAAATAATTAATATTATTTAATTAATAGATGAATTAATAAAAGATGAATTAATTAAATAATTGACATTATTTAATCATGACCATGAAGAATAAAAATTATGAAGAATATAGAAGTAGGCTAATAACGGATGAAGTCCCACTTATTTGTTGATGTGACAATTGTGACAAATGCCATGATTTTATTTGGACCAACCTAAAGGGTGACCTAATGTCTTGAGGACGATCAATTGATGACCTTGCCAGCGTAACAAATGCGCTGAGACAACGAGTTCGACAATGACATGGACTGACCGACATGACTGAATTTGACTCCATTTTTAGGATTTTGACATTGATTTGGATGTTTTTGTGTTTTCTTAAGGACATTTTATGATTTTAGGTCTTTCTTTTATGATGGGTCTTTCTTGACATTTTATGATGTTTTGGTCTTTCTTCAAGACATTTTATGATGTTTTTGGTCTCTCTTCAAGACATTTTATGATGTTTTTGGTCTTTTTAAAGACTTTTGCGATATTTTTGTCTTTTAGGACTTTTCCAATGTTTTGTCTTTTAGGACATTTTGTGATGTTTTTGTCTTTTTAGGACATTTTGTGATGTTTTGTCTTTTGAATGGTTTAAGAGGATCATGAAAAATGCATGTGACTGATGCCTACACATGAGAATCCAAGGACAAACATGATTGTGCCCCTAGTCAAGTTGAATACCAATTGATGGGTGATGACAACGTTGTTTGACATGGGAAGGACGCATCTTGAAACAATGTGAGGACGATGACGATAATGTGATGAAAGTATGGAGGTCTGTAGTTGGGCCAAGAATGCAGTCAAGTAAAATTTTGGATAATGTGCTTGTATGGATTAGACTCATTGCATTTGGAATGACTTGGTTAGGACTAGATGGGATGATGATTATCCTTAGACCATTTGACAAGGGAAAGCCAAGATAGGTGATAGGCATGAAAGGATAGGGGGTGGCCTTGGTAAAAGACGGGAGACATGAGACTAATGGAATTGTCATATGATATTCAAGGACTATGTCATACAAGGACAATAAGACTATGGCTGTCAATGACATGATTTTTTGTGAATCATGTATGACCGAAGGATAGACATGTCAAGAGTTTTCCCAAAGCATGATTTATGTGTGCCAGTTTTATGTGAAGACCGAGGTAAGTGGGAAAAATGCTTGGAAATGATAGGTCTTAGATGGATGTCAATGTCATGAGGAAGGCATGGGAAAATGAGACGACTTGCCCCCAAGTATAAAATTCCACATAGACAATTTATTTTACACATGACGCCTGTTTGCCAAGTTTCCATCATGGTACTTATCCAGGGTGCCTGTTTGCCAGGTTTTCACCATGGGACGAAATTTTCCTTTTTACTATTTTCTTGACTTTTTTATTTTTTTTGGTGTCACTAAGACACTTGTTTGCCAAGTTTTCATCAGGGTGATGATTTTTTAATTTTTCAATTTTTTTTTTTTGTATTTCTAATTTTGTGGATAGCCTGGATGCTTTAGATTACCACTGCCTATTCTGAATTCACTGATGATGCCAATGTAGAGACTAGTACCATGATACACCAATAATGTCCTGTCTAAAGTAGTTTTCTTGTCAAGATCGTAGCGCTTGTATACAACTGATCGATGTCATTGTGGTCCTTTCTGATACTAGAGTTGGCCTTATCAAGATACACACATCACGATAGACTGCCATGAGAGTCCTTTTGATAAAGAGTTGCTTCCAATATGTGACAGATTTGTGATGTGGGACCATTGGACTTTAGACGAGATGTAGGGTTATGACGAATCATGGTAGACGTGGAAAGATTGTTTGGACGTTTGGATGAATGACTTTTTATTTTCCAAACTTGGGATGGTGGATGACGGATTTTGGAGGGATGGTGTTTGGAACCAACACTTTTATATGCCTTAATTGATGACCATTTTGGAGGAGGTGGACATGTGTTATATGTGGGATTGCTCTTGTCTTGTGGCTCCACATTGTGATTGACTTTTGTATTTGACTTGGTGTCTTTGTTTGATCCATCTTTCTTTGGGATCCATTTTAATTTTATTTGTCCACTTGTCATTTTGTTTGATTCAATGGCCTCTAATATTTGATTTTGATCTTTTGAATTGTAAGACTTTTGTTTTTGTTGGTTCCAAAGGGAAGGTTTATTTATGATGGAATGATGGTTCATGGTGTGGGTGGAGGGGGTGTTGGCAGCAATCTTATGAAAATGATTTCTCATGGACTCCATTTTGATGTTTGTATCTGACAAAGTTTCCCCCAGTATTGAGGAGGTACCACTAACATCATTTGATTTTCTAACTGAGGAATAGCCAAGACCTTGATGTCTGTAATTTTTTGGAAGTTGTATTGGTTCTAGAATGCCTTGCTTGTGTATGCCTAGTCCTTTGCCTTGATATTGCATGCTTTGATAGATTCTATTTGTGATGGAGTATTTGTTGTTTTAAAAGAAAAATGCTAACCCATCATTAGGTATGTGGATACTGTCACTTATAATATTTTCATCTGCAAGAAAGCCTGCTCTGACAAAGATAGATGACCCTAGTTGATAAAGTGTCTTAGCTTCATTGTCATGTTGGACATATTCCTAACTGATATCTTTGGTCTGATCATGTGACATGTCAAGTTCAGATGATTTTGTTGGTGCTTCCAAGGCAATGTCGAAGCCATCATTATGTTTAGTGTCATAGATTCCAATGATTTTAGCTATAACTTGATCATATGCAAGCATGTCCCTAGTGGAAGATTCTTGTTTTGGAGGAATATCGTCTATGTGTCCCACGGAGGAAAGTGTCTCATTGTGGGAAGTGTCAATAGTCGAGGCCTTTATAAGGTTAGAAAGTGTTTGATCATGAATGGCATAAATGTTAAGGAGTGGATCATTTTGGACTTCTTGGTCAATGGTGGGGTTTTGGTCGAAGATGGGGTTGTCATGGATTTGGACTTCTTGGTCAATGATGGGGTCTTGGTCAAAGATGGGTTTGTCGTGGATGATACAGTTAGAAATAGAGTCATTGTCAAGGAGAGGTGTGTTTTGGATGTCATGATTGTCTAGAAGGACTTCATGGATGGACTAAAAGATAGGGTCATGGGATGGACTACCTTGTTCTTGGCATGAGGGTGACATTATAAGGTCATGCTTTGGGCTTTCATTTTGACATGTATCCTGAAGTTTATTAAATGGGATTTGACTTTGAGTAATGACATAATTTTCATGACTAGATGTGGCTTGTGAGGGGGTGATTTGAAAAGGATTAGGAGAAGATGTGGGGACTTGGACAGGACTAGTATGTGAAGGGCTAGGATAGGACATGGGGCCTTGGACTGGATTGGTATGGGAAGGACTAGGGACTTAAACTGGACTAGTTGGTGATGACATAGGATATGACATGGAGACTTCAACTGTATTAGTTGGTAATGACATAGGATATGACATAGGGACCTAGACTGGATTGGAGTAAGGTTGACTAAAATGGGATGTGGAGACTTGGGCTGGATCAATACGGTATGATGTGGGGACATGACATGAGTTGGTAGATAGTTGATAAGGCATGTAAACTTGGATGGGATTGATAGGTGAAGGACTAGCATATGATGTGGTGACTTGGTATGGACTAGTGGATAGTTGGTTTCCCTTGTCAAAGTTAGGATAAGGGTGATAACTGGACATGTGTTGTGAATTAATGGTAGGATTTATGTTAAGTGACTGTGGATAGTGGGGGTAGACAGATGAAGGACTTGGACTGATGGATTGCTGGTATGAAGGGTATTGATTTTTGGTTTCAATAAATTGTCTTCTAAAGTCTAAGAATTCTTGGTATTGACCTCTACAGAGCAATTCGTATTACACTTTACTAGCAAGCCTATCAATATTTTGTTGAAGGGAAGACAAAGTGGTGGATGTCATGATGTTGTCTAAATGCAAAAGTGATTGTTGACCAAGGGAAATGACCAATGCCAAGTCTAGATGCCAAATGAGGACTATGATGGACAATATTTCAGTTCTAGTTTCTAACAAAGATGTTTGAAAAAGATATTTAACAAAAATGTTTGGATCCAGATTCGTGTTTGTGACAAAGTTTAAATTTCAGTTAAGCAAATGCATCATTTCAAGTGGAAAATGCATTGCAGTGTGCAAATGCATTGTTTCAAGGATCAATTGCATGTCAGGAATGCACATGTGGCTCTGGAACTAACGAATGTAGCAAGATGTGACAAATTTGGTTTGCTGAGACATAGATGCATCGCAACGCATACAGATGCGGTGTTTTGTACAATCAAATGTGGTTCAGTTTTGCATATGTGGCTTTACAAAAAGCTAATGTGTTGTAGGACAAGAAAATGTGACTCGATATGTCAGATGTGGCTTTTTAAATTGCAAATGCAACGTGACAAATCAGATGCAGCTTTTCAAATGGCACATGCGATGTGATAGATCAAATGTAGCGTTATAAATGGAAAATGCGACTTGACATGTCAGATGTGTTGCATAGGAAAGTAGATGCATTATAGATAGAATGTATAGAACAGTTTTGACCAAATTCTTGAGGTTTGACTTGGTTGTTTCCAGATGTTTGAACATTGTTTGGTTTGTTTTAGTATCCAGAAAACACTTGCAAGCACGATATTTTGACTGTAAGCAACCACACATGAGACAAGTACAATCCTAAAAGGCCAATAGGCCAAGGGTTTGTATACTTGATACAACCCACCTTTATACCCCGGATTGGTGATAAACACCTTTCCTTCTCAAGAGTGGATAGTTTAGAATTTTGGTGGCATTGGCTCCCCTCCACAACTCATTAACGTCATTCGAGCACACCAAATTTGGATTCTTGGCTAGTGACTTCCCAAGAATTTCTATCTCTACTCAAGCGGATCAGTAGTGAGTGTCTTCGAGCATGATACTATACCCTACACTATATCAAGCAACGGCCAAAAAAAGTTGGACTCTAGAACAAAAGGTGTTTAATATGGGCATTCCATTCATAGGGCATGATCCATGCACTGAGAGTTCCCTTTTGGGTCCATCTCGTTAGAAACATACATGTGATTCTTGGGTTTTCCCCAAGAATCCACTTTTATATACCGGCTGGAAGTCCCTCAGGTTCAGGGTGCTACCGGTCTGAGTCATCTTGGGGTGAGTACTTTTTCCCACTAGAATAGGCCCAAGTTCTAGAGTTAGTAACCGTTTCTCTTACACTTAGGATCGCCTGAAAGCACAAGGGGAGAGGATACTTCGATTACTAAGTCGTGAGGGTAATAACATATAAAAACGGGTTTGGTTTTCTGATCACCGAGTTTTCACAAGGTGAGAGCATACTCACCTACTATTTTGTAAACACAATCATGCAAATTAGAAGATATGTTCTTTTTAATTGCACTAAAAGTAAGTGTGTACTAATCTAAGAAAAAGATAAGCACAATTTTTAGTGTTTATTCTTTGACATTCGAACCTGCAAGACCACAAGTTAGGAGTTTTATCCACCAGTCTTGGACCCACAAAATGTAACTGCCACACGATGTAAACAAAGATTAGTAAAAAAAAACTTAAATGAAAACAACAAACTAAAATAGTGATAACTTCCTCAAAACTAAACAAAATTTTAAATTGTAGATATCTATGGAAAGCTAAGACATAGACCTTCAAACCCAGAAAATGTTTTGTAAAACCCAATGACAACCAAGAGTAGCATAAACTAGTTAAGACTAGAAGAGGATCAAAAGACCCTTGAACTCCACAAGTTTCCATGAGAGAATGACTAGCCAGTGAAATGAACAAGCAGGATCACCTCCCCAATGTAGGAACAAACAAAGAGATCTAGGGAAGTGATCTTACCAAAAGAAAGAACCAATCCGCACCAAGAACAAGTGCAGGAAAAGAAAAAACCCTAGGCCCTTGCAATCTCCCCCAACTAGCACACAACAAGAGAAATAGTCACCCTCAGATGTATCCAAGAAAACCCCACGACCCTCATAGCAAAGCTGACCCAACACAAATGGAGAAAAGACTACACAAGCCCAAGAAAAAAATCTACATCCTCATCAACTAAATCCACCCCTCCCTCTCCATCACCATCTGAAGAATTCAAATCACTGGCTCCACTCCTCTTCCCACCCACACACTCCATGTATTAGTTGCATCCATTATTGATTCATTATTCATTTATCATTTAGCCTCTATCCTTAATAGGATAAGCTCTGTTTCATTGACATTGCCATTGTGGGGGTAGAAATTGTTGCAAGTATGAAGCTGTTGTCATTGATGTCAATATGAAGTATATTGATTGGTGTTTTCATTGATGTCAATTATGTGTTAAGGAAGTTGTTGCATGATGAAGTTTTCAAGGATATTGAGAAATTGTGAAAAAGAGGAAAGCAGGTTGTTGTAGGTTATGCATGTGTAATTGAGATATTGAGGAAGTGTTGTGACTACATGGAGCTATCTTTTTGTTGTAGTGTTTGAAGATGAGTTGGAATGTGTGTAATGAGTTGAGATGATGACTTTGGTACTTGTTTTCCAAGTACTTTTGAGAAAATATGATAAACAGAGTGAGTAGTGTTGTGAAAGTGTTCAAAGTGTGCTCTGGTATTGTGCTCCACATTTCCTTTGTGTTGATGTTATGCCTATATGGATTTGATATGTTGTTCAGGGTTTTTAGAGGTTGCTCTATTCAAATTTTGGTTTTTTGGATCGTTGTATAGAGTGATATATTTTCACTAGTGTGTGAACTAGTCTTTCAGTGATGTTTTCTATGGCCTGAGAGAAATTTATTTGTTCCATGTTTCTGTGTAGTTTAACTTTAGGTTGTGCAGATTTGGGAAGTTTCTTATAATATTTATATCTTTCAATATTCAAAGTTCTACTTGATTTGGTACAATACAAAGTGAGTTTCATATTTCAATGTGCAAATAAGGTTTACTAGTTGTCCTAAGCTAAAGTATTTGTATGGTGTGAGTTTGAATAGAGTGTTTGATGGATCTTAGGTGATTCAAAGATTATTTTAGATTGATTTTATGTGAAGTTTTTCATTTAAAACTTTTAGATTGATTTAAGGAAGCGTGTACTCAATGTTTATGGTGTTTTGCATGGGTATTGGCCAACCTTGCATTATCACTACATGTGAGGCTTGTAAAGTCATGTTGAGGTGTGTTGGGATTTATTTGGATCTACAGATAATGATTTTGGATCACCCAACTACTTTAAGCTCCTTCTAGGGTGTTTCACCCAAAAGGAGAAAGGATGGGGTCTAAAATGCAAATGTATACACTCAAGATTAATGTAAATGAGAATTAATATGTCTAATTATGATATAATAATCCATTGATCTAAAATGAAAATTATTTAATGATGCTAAACCTAAGAAATGCAAAGTGCTGGAAAACATATTGTGATGTGCAAAAATACCTAAAAAAGCAAGTAAATGATTAAATAACTAAACAAAGTTGGAGAGGTGCACTTGGAATATAAAATCTAATGTGAAGAGATTCTAGAATCCTCGAAAATTGACTAAAAATGTTGACTGGGACAATTATGCCAAGTTGGGCGACTTAGTCCCAGTTTTTAGAAAAACTTGCCGAAACAAGAATTTGCCAAATGGGTATCTAGAAATACAGAAACCATTTTTCAAGCCTAGAAGTGGGACTAATCCACCAAGGGTGGTGACTTAGTCCACCTAAAATTTTTGGGAATCTCAGGACAGGATCCTATAGCTTCAAGTCTGCACTTGCTTTTCTAATAGGTGTCTGATCTTGATTATGCAGAAAACGGGATAAAAAGAGTCTCCAAGATTGAATTAGGTCTTTGTTGACTTGAATAACATTGATGAATTATTCACCAATTTTCAACACCTATTCCTTTGTCAAATATATCAACATAGTCTACAAATATACATGTAAAGAGGGAAAAATGGTTAAGGGTTAGAGAATAGGGATTTCCCTTGGTCAAATCCCACTTCGGTAATCAAACCCTATGAAATGAAATGAAATGAAATTAAATTAAATGAAATGAAATGGAAAGAGAATGATAAATAAATAACATGTAATGTCATAAACTACCAAACCCTTGTTGATGAAGTCTGAAGATATGCAATGAAGTTCTCCAATGGATGACTTGATTATGCCTAAATTGCTTGAATACTTGAAAGATTGAATGCTTAATGAGTGTAAGAGCTTAGAAGATTGTAGGAGATTATGGGAGATGAAAAATGAGGGGAAAAACCATTATTTATACTTGATTTTACTAAATTTCCTGAAAATAACACATCATAGGCTAACCTCAAGGGTTAGGATTGAAATCCCGCAATAAATTAAAAATAATTTTGATTTTTGTACCAAAAAGGACTAAGTCGCCCTAATTGGCGACTGTCTCACTTAAGCAAATTAAGTGGGTGTCAGGAATTAAAGAGCATCAAATGTTGTTTAATGAGAATATCCTTAAAAACACACTCAAGGGGGGTCAAAAAGTGCATTAAAGTGTCATTTAAACATGAGAAAGGGTTGAATTAGTGATGACAAGTCTAGAAAAGTGTGAAAGTTGGTTACAACACTTTAAAATAAGACTTGGTAAGTGATAAAAAGGGAATATTTAGGTGAATTATGATGATAAGAGTCTAGAAAAGTGTATAAATGTGTTACAACACTTCACAATGCCTTTACAAGGCATCCTAGAAGTCTTAATGATTCACAAGGGTCCAAGACATTACAACATTAAATCTAGGGAGAATCAAGCGAAAATCCACTAGGAGGGCCTGAACATGAGAAAAAATAGAAGGGTTATTTTTCTATGTCCACAGTTGGCCCCCACTTTAGTGAGGATGAACTTGCTTCAAAATTGTACTAAATTAGTCAATCATGCTCTAGACATCCAAATTTGGACACTTAATTTATCCATATTTATCACTTTTCATCTAAACATCAAGTCACATGTGACAAATTCCCACCTTTTGGGAACCTTGTCTTATCCACTAGATTCTTCCAATCATTGTGAATTTTTAATTCACTTTTATTCTCCCAAAGCTTTCCCCTTCCCCATGCGATCATTGAAAGGTCATATCAAAGTACTTGGAAGGTACTTGTCCTTCCTCCACATCATGTACCTCTCTTCCACATCACCTACACATCATCTCATCCTTAGCCCTCTCACATTCCACATGTCAAAATGTGAGGGCTTGTGAGTTCTCAACTCACCTTAGCCCTTCATCTTGACTTTGTTGGATAAATCCCAACCATTGAATTCTCTAGAGAATTCAAGATCCTCTATAAATACCCCATCCTCTAAGGCATTTTAGGGATTTAGCCATTTTGCAACTAAATGCTGCCATTTTGTGCACTCATCTAGCCATCAACTTTCATCCATTTGCATCTACATTCAGCATATAGTCAAGACTTGCATTTAGCCATATCAAGAGCCATCAAGGAGCATACAAATCAATCCAAATCAAGGGCCAACCAAGGAGTTTCAGCTGCAAGAAGGAAGGTATATCCATTTGTCATCATTTTGGACTTTCCTCTTTGCACTTACAAATTTCTTAGGCTAATCTTGAGGTGTTTCCTTATGTTTTTCCATTGCATTTTAATTGCTTAGAATAGGTTAGAAATTTTGGATATCACATTTCTGGCATGCCCGGTGGGACCCACAAGCGGGTTCCTAGATTTCACATTTGCTATTGTTAAGTTTTTTGTAGGAATACGTCACGGAAGGGCGACTACGCCCCTGATTTTCCATAGTGGGGTGATTACACCCCTAATTTTTTGCAATGGGGCGACTGCGTCCCTAATTTTCTATAGTGGGGCGATTACGCCCCTGATTTTCCATAGTGTGGCGACTACGCCCCTAATTTTCTACAGAAGGGCGACTACGCCCCCACCTTGACCAAAATTTTTGGCTAACACTTTTTTCTGCAGAAGGGTGACTATGCCCCCTCCTTGACCAAAATTTTTGGCTAACACTTTTCTTGTAGAAAGGTGACTACGCCCCCTGGGTTGAAATTTTTGTGCTAACACTTTTCCATAGTGGGGCAATTACACCCCTAATTTTTCGTACTGGGGTGATTACGCCCCTGATTTTTCATAGTGGGGCAACTACGCCCTTGATTTTCTATAGAAGGGCGATTGTGCCCCTTCCTTGACTGAAATTTTTGGCTAACACTTTTCTGCATAAGGGTGACTACGCCCCCTCCTTGACTAAAATTTTTAGCTAACACTTTTCTTGCAGAAAGGTGACTACACCCCTTGGGCTGAAATTTTTGTGCTAACACTTTTCCATAGTGGGGCGACTACGCCCCTGATTTTCCACAGTGGGGCGATTATGCCCTTGATTGTCCGCAGTGGGGCGATTATGCCCCTGATTTTCCATAGTGGGGCGATTACGCCCTTGATTTTCTACAGTGAGGTGATTACGCCCCTGATTTTCTGCAGAAAGGGGACTGTGCCCCTGATTTACTGCAGAAGGGCGACTGTGCCCCCTTGTCACCATGAAGCAACACATATTGAAAGGTAAAACTGTCATTTTGGCTTTGGTTTTTTGCTATTTTCAAGTATTAACCCCCTAACACTATTCTTGCAAGGATATTGGTGTTTTTTGCTAACTTTTGCAACATATTTTTGTGAAGTTGATGAAGAAAGCAGGATAAAACATCTAACATTTTCTTGCAAGGCTATCCATTTGCTCAAACTTTTTAAAATATCCTTGTTGTTTGCCTTAATCTAAGAGCATAGTTTAATTAGGGGGAGTAATATTCATTACTTGTTGTGTCTATCTTTTCTATTACCCAAAGGGAGCATTAGCTTGTTTTCCGTTTCCCCTTGCACTTTGTGTGAGCCTAGGGAGTAGTTGGAAACAATTAGTGCTTTCTTTCTAGTGGGACCTGCTTGGGGATTTCATCACCCCAAGGGACAATTCCAACTACGCGTACCGGCAGGGTATATAAAGGGGGGAGAGCAAAATTTGTACCCCAATCCAGTCACATCGTAATTGGCAGAGCATTGAAGCTAGGGTGATACCTAGATAGACGTGAAGAGTTAGTCTGAGTCGTTTAGTATCTCACTGGGGTTCGCGACTCACGCTTGTGATGAGCTGGTGTTCATGGTTGTGCCTCACATACCGAGAGTATATCGAGGACTCCCTAGACACCTTGTGCATCCTAGATTAAGACCTCTTTGGCCATACCCTTAACACTAATCATAGGATTGTGTTTGCTTGAGAGTGTTTTCTTGTGAGAAACCAGTGAAATTTTTGACAAACTGGCCTTATCATTGTCATTTTAAAGTCCTTGCCATAGTCATTTTCATCAAACCAAGTCTTGGATTTTCCACAATGGGGCGATTATGCCCCTAATTTTTCGTAGTGGGGTGATTACGCCCTTGATTTTCTGCATTGGGGCAATTATGCCCCTAATTTTTTGCAGTGGGGTGATTATGCCCCTAATTTTCTGCAGTGGGGTGATTACGCCCCTAATTTTTTGCAGTGGGGCGATTACACCCCTGATTTTCCACATTGCAGTGATTACGCCCCTTATTTTCTGCAGTGGGACAATTACACCCCTGATTTTTCACAGTGGGGCGATTACGCCCCTGATTTTTCGTAGTGAGTCGATTACACCCCTGATTTTCTGTAGAAGGGCGACTGGGCCCCTGATTTACTGCATAGGGGTGAATTTTCCCTCCTGAGCAGCCAAAATCACCCTGTTTGGATCTGTTTAGCCTCTAAATCATCGTCTAATCATTCCAAACCCTTGTATCATCATCCCAAGCCTCCATTTTGTCATTCTAAACCTTCGAAAACCTCCATTTGATTATTTTAAACCACCATTTTTACCATTCCAAACCTTCATCTAACCAAGTAGTCTTTCATCCCTTTCAAATCCTCTGCTCACTAATTTCGAGTAATCTTTCATCCATTCCAAGCATTCATCTCCTCATTCTGAGAGTTGTTCATCCTTTCCAATCAATCGTTTACTCGTTTTAAGCTTTCAATCATTCATCCATTCTAAGCAATCATTAGTTTCGAGTGCTTGATCATTCATTCATTCCAATCATTTTCCCAAATCCGATTATCTATTTCCTCAATTTGATTATCTAACACCCCATTCCAATTGCCCGTCTCTTCATTTTAACAGCCTGTTTACCCACTTAAAGAGTCCACCCCACAGTGGGACGAATCTGCCCTAAAAAGGGGCAAATTTGTCCCTCTGGGAGGGCACAGATTCCCTAGGAGGGCACAGACGCTCCAAAAGTGGGCACAGATGCCCCAGGAGGGCACAGACACCCCAAAAGTGGGCACAGACGCCCTAGGAGGGCACAGACGCCCCAGGGGGGCACAGTCGCCCCAAAAGAGGACACAGTCACCCCTCTACACAAAATTGGTAAACAAACATATCTAGTTCCCAAATCTGACCAATCCCATCATATCTTTCAATCCAATCCTAATTCTGAGCATTCCTTCACTCATTCTTAGTACTTGTTCATCTATTTTGAATCTTCCTCCCCTCATTCTGAGAGTCATTCATCTATTCTGAGCACCCGTTTGCCCATCATCAACACTTTTTCAAAAGTCATCATTTCATCACCAAAATCACATAAGTGCCACTTAGAACATCATTAGATTCCATATCCAGCATCAAAGCATCCATCCCAATCACCTAAACTTCATTTTGAAAATTTTTATTTTTGTGCTGAAACTTGCAGAGGCCATAACTTTTGACTCCAGTGTCCGTTTGAGGCTAAATTTTACGAGTGGTTGCGTTATGAGATGGCATGTGGATCCCCAATTGACTAGAAGTCCCTTAGACCCCGTTTTTCCACATTTTCGAGGCTTCAAACTTTCATCTTGACCCTCCAAATCACAATTTAGTGTTTTTTTCTAACATTTTGAAAAATTATTTTCGTTAATAACTCAGGAATACGTGTCTCAAATTTGGGATATTAGTTGGCAATTCATCCTATCTTGGTTTTGGGTATTTTTTGGAAAAAAAATTAGACTCTCAAAAGTACGTCCGTGAGGTTTCCTAAAATGGCAAAATTTGACAATGAAAATTGCCAAATCTAGAAAAATCTGATTGTCAGCACCTTACGTTCTTTAAACCCTAGAACTTGGTGTAGAATCAATCCCATCACATCCTCCAATAATTCTAAGCTTCAACCCAATCCTAATCTGAGCTTTAATCTAACCCCAATCTGAGCTTAACCAAAACCCTAATCTGAGGTTTAGTCATTTCAACCTTTCATTCATCCATTCTGAACAATTGTTCTCCCTTTTCAATCATCTGTTTCCCCATTCTGAGTAAACACTCATATATTTCAAACCTTCATCTATCATCTCAAACTCTTGCTCTATCATTTTGATCATCCATTTACTCGTTTTGAGTAAACATTCATCTGTTTCACACCTCCTTTCATCATTTCAAACTCCTGTTCAGTCATTTCGATCATTTGTTTACTCATTTCGAGTAAACATTCATCCATTTCACATCTCCGTATATCATTTTGAGCTCTTGTTCTATCATTTTGATCATCTATTTACTCGATTATGAGTAAACGGTCATCCATTTCAAACCCCCTTTCATCATTTTGAATTCTTGCTCTTCATCATTCTGAACTCCTATTCTATCGTTCTGATCATTCGTTTACTCATTCTGAGTAAACGTTCATCCATTTCGAACCTCCTTTCACCATTCTGAACTCTTGTTTTGTCATTTCAATTATTCGTTTACTCATTTCGAGTGAACGTTCATCCATTTCACACCACCTTCAATCATTTCAAACTCTCATTCTACAATCCTGATCAATCATTTACTCATTCTGAGTAATCTTTCATCTCTTCCAAACCTTCATCTTCTCATTCTAAGAATCATTTGTCTATTGTGAGCAGTCATTTACTTGTTCCGAGTATTTGTTCATCTGTCCCAATCAATCGTTTGCTCATTTTGAGTATTTCTTCATCCATTTCTCTAATCAAATCATCATTTTCCCCATCCAAATCCTCTGAACTTTGTTTCAGGTTATTTTCCAAATTGACCTAAGTGTGTGATCTGATCATCATGATCAACATCTACTTAGGATTGTCATCTGTCCTAAGATAATCATTATCATCGGCCCAATCAATCCATTTTCAATCTCAAAGTGGATTTGGTGCCATAATCATCCATTTATCCTTTTATCCAATCAATCAGTATCCTAAGTCATCTAAGATAATCTCTGAACATGATTTGCAGCCTCTTTCGTCATCTTATCCTATCCATCAGTCGATCTTATCAAACATCGATCGATCCAATCCAATCACATCACCTTCAACCTAATCAATCTACTTCCATCTCGAAGCAGATTCGGTGTCGATTGTCAGAATCAATCCCATCACATCATCCAATCATCCTAATCTAAGCTTTAATCCAATCCAAATCTGAGCTTAACCTAAATCCTGATATGAGCTTTAGTCCATTTCCATCCCAAATCGTTGACCTATCCTCTTTATCCTTTCACCATCATGCATATCACGAAGCTACCCCCAAGTGTGGAAAAGGATGAATGGGGATTTATGCATGACACCTATTTACCAGGTTTTCATCTTGGTACTTATCCAAGGTGCTTGTTTGCCAAGTTTTCACCCTTGGACAAATTATTTCTCTTTACTTTTTTCTTTTTTTGACTTTTTTTTTGGATTTTGTGAATTTTTTGACATTTTTGGACCATCAATAATGCACTCATGCTTGGTAAGATGAGACATCAATAATAAAGAGGGATGATCAATCCCCTTGGATCATGATCCCATAGAAAACTAATCATAAGTACAAAGGAACAAACATGATGATGAGAAAGGAAGAAAGAAAGCTTTGATCGTCTGTCCAACTCATTGTGGATTAGATCTATGCTGTTTGTTTAGAAAAAAAAGAAATGTGTACTCACTTTGGGGTGAGAGACCTCATGGCTTTCCACCAAGTGAGAAAGGTCAAGTATACTCACTATGGGTCCACAAAACTTTTAGTTGTCCACAGGGTGAGAAATCCACAACATACTCACTTTGGGGTCATGGAACTTTTTGTTGTCTGCGGGGTGAGAAATCCACAACATACTCAGTATGGGGTCACGAAACTTCTGGTTGTCCGCGGGGTGATAAATCCACAATAGGTGCCTATGGGGAAATTTGTGCCTCAGAATGGTCTTCCCGCTCAACCATATCAAAATTATACCTCCTAATAACTTTAATAAGGCACCACAAAGACAATGTCATTTCGTGTTTCATAAGAGAAGAAAAGCTTCATATGCTTAGAACTCATGAACAAATGCAATGGTACCACAGGCATGCAAGTTGTGTTATGCAAGGTGTCCATGTAAATGCAAAATGCAACATGCAAAAGATGCTCAAATGAGTCTTGTTAAGATCATGTGAGGTCTATAACTCAGGGAACATTGTGTCTAATGTCTCCAAGAGAGGATCAATCAAAGAATAGAAGATTCACAACTCAGGGGATGTAGTGCATCACATCAGGCCATTAAGAGGAATGTAATATGCTAAGATGTATCATGCTTATGAAGGACATCACACCCAATGTCATCCACAAAGTGACAAATGCATCATATGAAGTAACAAGGCTGCACTAAGAACCAAGAAAAAGAGAAAAATGCAAAATAATAATGCCAATGTATTCCCCCACTTTAAAAGAATTGCTACACATCATTCTATGAGCAATTACTTTCAAGTAGCAAAATAAAAGAAAAAAGAAAACAAGACAGGAGAGCCAACTTGGAAAGCCCCTATGCCAAGTCATATATTTCTGAGTAAGGTTACATCATGTGAAGAAAAGGAAAAAGGAAAAAAGAAAGGAAGGGGTTGCCCCCAAAAAGAAAACACCAAACACATAAGGTATCTATGATGCAATATAGAGGAATATCAACTCACAAACTCAATCACACACAAATCTAGTTATCAAAATTGAAGCAATCTTACCTGGTCCATTCAATTTGGACTCTTTGCCCTTCACAAAACCATTGATTTCAAGTCACCAATCTAAGAACTAACCACAAAATATTTTTTGAACCTTCAAAACTCTTTAAACAACTTCAAACTAATTGTATCAAACCCAAACCTCATCATAAATAACTCAAACATATGGAATTTCAATTTAGATTGTTCAAAACAACAATTAGGCCTATTAGGATTCTTGAGAACATTCATTTTGTCAAACAACCATAGTGGATTCTCTTGGTATCTCAAAAAAATTCCAAGGCAAGTAAACACCTTATTTGAATAACTCACAAAATACTTAGCATCCCTTCAAGAAAGTAAACTCCAAACTTGGCTTTTCTTGTCCAACTAGGACTGTGACAACACTGCTACACAGGGCAGTCAACAAACTGTTAAACCCCAATCCCAATGCCTACAAAACACAATGAACACACACCTTAGAAGATAAAATGCAAGCAAGAACAAGGATTCCCCATGAAATCCATTAGCAAAGTTTCAAATAAGAAATAAAGCAAGAGTGAGATGAAAGAACAATAGAGCAAGCTAAATCCTATTGAAAACAAATGCAAACTCTTGATCCCATGGGGGAATTGGTGCCAATTTGATGTGAAAATTGGCCCTTTCCCAATTCCTATGATGCAATATTGATGTGTTATGAAGAGTGATCCACTTTGTTGATGCTTGATGAGTGCTCCAATAGAAAAATCTGCATAACCTAGCTATGAGCTCAATGATAATGGATGAAAATTGCTAATGATTTGAGCATAGTAAGTTTACTCAAATTGTGGATGGATCAAATGAAGGATGAGCTCTTCATTTATAGATGAGATTGATTAGAGAAGAGTAAAAAGGGATGAATGTGGGACTAATCTTCAACAAATGACAAGAAGCCACATGTCATCATGTGAATGGTTGAGGAATGAGCACATTTTGAAGAATGTACAAAGAGGGGGGAGATTCAAATTCAAAAATATGGCTTGAAGGATGAGGTGAAAGGTGAAGCAAATGCACATGGCTTAAGAAAAGGACATTTAAGAGATTTTAAATGCTTTGTTGGAAGGGACAAGTCCTTTTGGGGGGAGATTTCAAATTTGAGGAATATTCCATTTTTGATGCCTTTTTTGAATGAAAATAGATTATTTATAAATCAATTAAATTTATTTCCATGTGCAAGTTGCAAAATCTAGAGAATTTGATGGATTAAGACTAAGATTAATCAAGATTTGATTAATTTAAATGATGTTAGTTGATTTGACCATTTTGACTTAGATTTTAGGATTTAAATAACTCAAAATGAAAAGAGAATGATTTAGACCTAGTTAAATAATTTTTTTTTTAATTTAACCAAAGGGGGTGATGTTAGATTAAATTAGATAAATGTTTGATTTATTTAATTTAATTAGATGAACTTTAGAGATTTAATCAAATAATATGGATTATTTAATTAAATAAAGATACGAAGATGAAATGAACTAGCTAATTACACAGAGACAGTGATTTAATTAAATCGAGGGATTTATTTAATTAAAAGGGGAATTATGATGACTTGAATCAAATAAGGCTATTCGATTAAATGGTTAAATAGAGGTATTATTCAGGATGAAGTGATGTTAGTAGATTAGGATCAAGTGCATGTACATTTTATGTGTCTACATTTTTCCCCTCTTTGAAGCAATGTACTTGTTGCGTTGGTTCAAAGAATAATCTATCTTGATCAAAATTCAAAAAAAATCTAATTTTTTGGATGCCCCATTGTTGCCCCGGTGAGAAGAATTATGTTGGTATACTGCCCCCTCGAGAGATCAAGTGGAAATACTAATTTCTGATCAAGATCACAATAAAATGTGAGAGGAGTGGTTCTACTAATTAGAGGATGAAAGATAATTCTTTAGAAAGATCATATATTTGACGTAGACAATTTTGATGATGTATAGATAGTCATCGAACATGGGTAGCCTCATGTATATTTTGATATATTACACATAGTTGATCCTGATTTGTACCATGACAGTTACATTATTGATGATATAAATGATATGATTATGATGTTTGGATGATATGATGATGCATGGATGATATGGATGCACATGATATGATATGATGATGCTTTTATGATTATGCAAATAGATGATAAATGTATGGTTTATGAGATGTTTAGAATAACCAATCTATATTATGCAATGATGGGGATGAATGCTTGTGGTATGATTAATGATTTCTATATGATATGATATGCATTATGCAGTATGTTGATGGTTTTGTGGATGCAAGATAGATGCAATGGTGGTGATTTATGATTAATTGTCATGGTTCCATGTTAGTGCAAAAAGCAAGAGATAGAAGAAAACAAGAGATTCCAACAAGACATGAGATGATGATGATGATTACTTGTTGAGGATTTGGAATTTTCAAAGGTCCAATTACCTTATGTTTGATAATACACATAGGCATGATGAATCAGGGTATAAAGAACCAAGATGGCATTGTACCTGATGCGATGGACTTTGACTTGACAAACAAATAGGAGTATTTTTGTTCACACTTGACATATGGAAACCTTGCTAGGACGTACCTAACAAAGCAAGTATTCACCAATTTATATTACAAGAATGTCCAACAAGTGTAACAAATAAAAAGATAATGATTGTTACCCCATTCCTATCTCTCTAAATCCCTTCGTTGGGGACATCATTGAGAGGTCCTTGAAATGAGCACAATAAGATAAATCAAAAGAAAAAATCAAGTACACAAACAAGCAAATGTTCTTCATACCTTTAGCCAAAGGGATGTGTTTTGATAGGATAAAAATCCAAGGTGATATCCAAAATTATGCCCATTGTCGAAACGATATATCCTAGGACATGCATTGTATAGGATGATGATGGTTTGATAAGTTGATTGATAGGCTATTGATATAAGGTTGATTGACATGTTTGAAAATGATCAAGAGTTTGATTTTGTTTTAAAGGTTTGTTGTTTGCTTTTGATTTTATGATTGAAGGTTGCTTTTGCTGATTGTTGTGATTGTTTCTATTTGTTTTGCCAAAGGATGAGTGTGATGATTGATTTATTATGGATGATTGATTATTGCAGGTGAAAGCGAGATGGGATGGATGGATTTTCAAATATTTTGATGTTTTTGATGTTTTCAAATGTTTTGAGGCTATCTTTTGGGTTTTCTAATTTTATGACTATTTTTAGATTTTTTATTTTTTTTTATGTTTTTTGGATTTTGTGAGATTTTATGAATGTTTTTGGATTTTGTGTCTCAGGGGCTGATCAAAGACTAGCTTTTCCTACGTTTAAGCTCAGAGATGACGTAGTTCAAATTCCATGTTTTTTATTTTTTCTGGCTTTTATGAATTTTTTTGGATTTTGTGTATGATTTTGATGATTTGGATATGGATGTGTGTGATGATATCAATGATTTGTTTTGGGATTTTTTTGAAAACCAAGCTAAGGTTGATTGATCAAATCAATGGATTAATGATGATAACATTGTTGAGGATACACAACAATACAAGGACAGTGTTAAGCAACATGAGGATTTAGAATTGATTGGATTTGATTGATCAGGATTGATGTAGCTTGATTTGGAACAAAATTGTTTTGAATGATTCAAAGTGACATTGAAGCACACGTTAGATGCAAATGATATTGATTGTTTGGAATGATGTTCGATGAAAGATAAAACTTGATAAGGAACATCTTCTCATCAAAATGTACCATGGGCTAGTGATTTGGATCTTTGCTCACAAATGCTTTGACCAATTTCATTTCACATTTGCCAATGTTCAAATCACCACATAAGTTGGAGGATATAGATCAAGATTTATTCTTGAAGAAAGATGAAAATATCTACCCCCAGTGTCTAGCAATGTATGGAATACCATGGGTGGATGCTTAGATAGGTGTATGGATGGAGGGATATGGATTATCTTGTGATAAGATAAGGTGTTCAGATAAATAATGCTCATTTGGATAATGCTTCATGGCTCTAATAATGTTGGGTAGGATAGGATCAGTGAAAATGACCCATGTCAAGATGTATATCATAAGCAAGTGTAAAGTGTAGACCAAACTTCGTCAAGGTCAAGATAATTTGGAAGATGGATGTAGATAGATAAAGATGGATTGGATAAATGGTTCATGGATGAATGGATTTATTATGGCTAAGATGGATGGAATGTTGGCTTTATTATGAATGGGATAAGATGCTCCCTCCTAAACCGGGGCACGTAGATGCTCGATTCTACACATGATGCCTATTTTCCAGGTTTTCATCATGGTACCTACCCAAAGCACCACTGAAGTGGTTTTCACTAGAGGACGATTTTTTTCTTCAATGTTTTCAATCCCTTTTCTAATTTTTTTAGATTTTCATATTTTTTGATTTTTTTTATTTTTCTGTGAAAGATTTAAAGCTCTCATTGAACCACAAGGTGTTGTTGATGTAGATGCTTCTTTCATGATGTACCATTGATATCCTACTTGAAGAAATTGATTTGCTAAGATACTTGCACTTGAATGCAACTTTTGGGATTCTTGATCTACTATATTGATATCAGGGTTAACTCTATCTCTATGCGCACATTGTGATAGAGTGCCTTCAGAATCCTTATTATGAAGGGTCATTTCCAATACATGGTCAATTTGAGAATTGGATATGATGCGTGAAGGTGTGGTTGGAGTGTGTTTATGGATAAGAGATAGATTAGTTGACAGTTTGGAACCTTTGACTCTCCAAACTTGGGAAGATGAGAAATAATGGGTGGATACGGAAGTGTGCATGGAATTAGGACCAACTACTTGATACACTTTGAATTTTGCTTGAAAATATTTCTTTTTCTTTTGTGGACATCTTTGATGGATATTTTTCCCTTTTTTATTTTTCCCCATAGTTACTTTGACTAATGGAGTTTGATAGGGATAATCTTTCTTTGTATTCTTTGGTATCCATGTGTATTTGATTTGTCCATTATTCTTCTTTGCTTGTTTTTCTTTGATAACATTCTTTGTGCTTTGATTCAAATCTTTCTTTTGATGTTGGTCCCAATTCATGGATGGGGTGATGGGTGGATGAAGATTCATGACATGGCTGGTTGCAGTATTGGCACTT
This sequence comes from Sequoia sempervirens, assembly GCA_007258455.2. NCBI lineage: Eukaryota > Viridiplantae > Streptophyta > Pinopsida > Cupressales > Cupressaceae > Sequoia > Sequoia sempervirens. The sequence goes on from VDFB02271358.1 coordinate 813,468,613, forward strand.
GTTTCATCATAAGGATTCTCTGTGCTCCCTATGTTGACATTTGCTTAAGACATAGTTGCCCCCAGTATTGTGGAATTATTACCTTCATGATTTGATTCTACTTGTTCTGAGATGTCTTGTTCAATAAGCACTCTCTAATAAATGACCACTATAGATGATGATATTTCCATTTTTTGCTCTGCTAACTCTAGAATATCCTATTATGTCTGACCTATTTCTTTGAGTGAATAATGTCAGATATCTTCATACATGATGTCCTCAATCTGAATTTGGGATATATCTGATCCTAATGTTGACAGCTCAGTTTGATTATAGGAATTAATAACTTTCTCTTTTTGTGTAATGAAATCCTACTCTAAATGAAGACCATCTACATGTTCATCCAAAGAAAATATCTCAAGGTAGATGGAGGAGTATGCGATATATGGATATGATCATCATGTATAGATAGGAGATTGTCCATTAGATCATTGTAGTAGATTGGGGATACAAATTCTTGATCTTGAATGATTTTGGAATTGCTTTCGACATGCTTTGGATCAAGTTCTTGACATGGATCAATTTCAAAGGATGGATTGCTTACAAAGGGTTCTTGGATATCTTTGTTAGGCATAGGAAGTGGCTCAATATCTTCTTGATCTTTGAGTGAATTTGGATCAAGTGTTGAGTTGAAGATTCCTTCAATATTGAAAATCATGAGGTCGAAGGATGTCAATATGTCTTGGAAAGGACCATTGCTAGACTTTGGTGAGAGATGTTGATCATGCTTTAGAATAAATTTTTGAGATATGTCCTCTAACTCATTAGGTGATGTAAAGACATTTTCAACATGATCATTGGTCAATGGATTTTTGATTACAAGATCAAATAATGTTAACACTCCTTGAAATAGATCATTGTCATATATTGTTGAAGAATTCTCATCATGATCAAAAAGTGACTCTTAATGTATGTTGATTTGATCTTCGAATGAGGTAGACACATCTTCCATGTATTCATTGATGGATAGGTCTTGATCATGTGATCGTTGACTTGGATCGATACATGGAGTCGTTAACATTTTGCTGGTATTTTGAACAACATTTGCTTGTTGGGCTTGGTATTGGGCTTGAGCTTGCGCTTTCACTTGAGCCTCGTCTTGTGCTTGTTGGGCTTGCAATGCGGCTTGGGAAACTTGAGCAGTTTGTGTAGCTTGCTAAGCAGCTAGTTGTACAGCTTGTCAGTTTTGGTTTTGTTGGAGTGCCTTCTAATAAGCAGCCTGCTAAACGGCTTGCAACACAATGTTGTATTGGTTTGATGTGTTTGGTTTGGGTGGTGGTGGTGGTAGAGGTGGTTTTGGAATAGTGCTTGTTGTGGTGATAAGAGGTATCATCATAGTGATGATTGGGATTTGAGTGGTGGATGGTGTGATTGATATGGTTAATCCTTGAGAGACCATGTTTTGAGGGATGATAGAAAATTTGTTGGTTTCTTGTGCTATGGGGATGGTTGCCATCTGTTGTTGCGATACCAATGGCAAGGGGGGAGGATTTTGTATGATGCCTTGATTGATGGTTGGGGGTATGTTTTGGATGAGAAGTGGCAGGGATGGTAGCCCCAAACCAAGAGGTGATATGGATTTTAATGGAAAGGGTGGGAATGGTGGGAAAGTGAGTGGCATGCTCCCTTGGGGAAATGATAATGTTTGATAAAAAATGCCCCCTGGTCCAAATAGGTCACCTTCTCCTTGTGAGGTCATAGGGAGAGAGGTTTGAGGGGTTGAGTAAAATGATGATGATGGGTCATTAGGACTATGAAAAGTGAGGGGGGAAAATGGGTGTGATGGATTTTGAAAAAAATTCTTGTGATTTTCAAACATATCTATCCAAAATTTTACCAAGTGTGGATTTGAAATGTTCATGTTTAGTATAGTTGTACTTGGTATATTTTCATTTGGAATGAATGGATTTGGTGGGATAATGTTGTTTTGTTGAAGACTCATGCATTGAGTATTTGGTTGATAGATTTGTAAGTTTGGACTTGGATTTAAATATACCATCAGAAAAGGTGTTCCAAGATTTAGATTTGGTATAATCACATTTGTTGTACCATTGAGGTTTGTAGGAGATAATGATCCCATGTATGGATTGTATAAATGTGAGTTTTGAAAATATATTGGTTTTGTAAGGTCTTGATAGTTTGGTTACTTGCTTTACGCATGATGTATGGATAAAGTTTATATTCCATGTTCTTCTTGTGTTTTGACCTTGTTGTAAAAGTAACCTATAAGGTGTTCAGGACCAATGATGAGATGAAGGATAAAAAGGGGTGAATGATATGAGTGTTGAACGTTTAGGGACTTTGTATCAATGCTAGACTTAGGGCTTGATTTTAATTTTTTGAGTTGGATAATGAACTTGTAAACCCTAAGATGTTAGATGTTATCTTAGGATGTACTTGTTCAAAGGGGTGCTAATTTAACTAGAGGTATGAGAAAGGATGCATTCCCATACTCCTAACTAAACAAGGTGATTTTGATTTTGATGATTTACCCAAGTCTAGAATGATGTTTTCAAAGATCTAAAGTTGTTTATGAGATGGAGATGATAAATTTTTGGAATGGATGAAGTGTTTTATTTTTATCCTAAATGAACCTAAGAAGGACTTGTTTACAAGGCCAAGGTTTTGAAGAACATGATTTTCCCTTCAAACCAAAAGATCAATGTTTTCTCAAAAGACCATAAGACAAAAGATACACAAGCACATGTGTGGGGTTCAATTGATTTCATCTTAATTAGTGAATTTATTTTACCACAAACACTTCTTTGATTAGGTTTTCCAAACTAAATGTCCAATGTCTTAATTTCTTCGAATCCCACAAAATATGTTATGTGGAATTTTGATGAATCCAAGGCAAGGGTTACCTATTGTTGATCTTTAGTAGGAAAATTGAGATGTAAGTTCAAGTGTTTAGAAACCTCTAAGGATGTGAATCCCAAGGGCAAGCAATAACACATGAATTTCATCAATTGTATTTGCCTCCTAAAGGGTTTGAAATTTTGATGATGATGCTAAGTGTTTGTTTCCAAATGTTTTTGAACAAGTAAAGTGTTTTGACTCATAAGCAATATAACATCCTAGCTCAATTGGTACATTTTTCTTGGTGGGATTTCCTCATGCCCTTCATAGTAGAAGAGATGATTTTACATGTAACCAAGGAAAAAGTATAAAGGTATGTTAAGAATGAAGTCTTAACCTCTATACTTTAACCAAGATCGGACATGGCAAGTAACTTCTTGGAATCTAAGTTCCAATGCACCACTTTGATAAAATCGTTGGATGGACTAGTTGGCTACTACAAACAAGGTTCTTAATGACGGGACATCATGGACATGGCACCTTGTGAGCGTCTAACGAGCCACTAAAGGCTTTTATTAATCCTACTAGGGGATCTTATACTTTTTATGGTAGTACCCTGTTTTGAAAGACATTGTACAACTAAGGCCTACATACCATGAGGACTTGACAATTTAGTCTTATCCATTTATATACCAGCCCGAATGAAAAACCGGTTGGAGTTGTCTTCGAGTTCTCCTTTCGGATGTGTCTCTTAGGCAGGCCCCTCTAAAGGTAAACAATAGCGAGCAAGCACATCCATAGTTTGATCGACCTTCATTTAGAAACAAAGGGAGAACACATGCAATATACCTCACACTTTCAAGCTTTGATCAATTTTAGTTCCCAAAATGAAGTGTGGAGGTGATTACTTTATCTCAACCTAAGATCATAAAAAAGACCTTTTGATTCTCAAGATCACTGTAAAGTACGAGAGAAGTGCATACACCCTTTTTTGATGATGTTAGTTTAAGTAAGAAATCACAAAAATAAAGTTGCACATGTTCATTTTATCCTTTCAAAGCAATTGTGAGTTCATTTTAAAAGCACCAAAGGAATTGTGAGATTTGATTGTTCAATTGTTAATCTTAAACAAAATCTAGTAAATTGGCCTAAGGTTCTTTTTAATCCCTTTGTCTTGTTCTTTTTAGAGCCCAAATTAAAATCTATTGAGTCCTAAAAGCTTGAAGGGGTAAAATCCTTAGAAGTGGGATTATAATTGCTCCCCAAAGTGTTCAAAAACACTTGATACACTGATGTGATAATGATTTTTTCTTTGACTTCCATGCTTCATGATCCTTTAAAACCTATAATACAAGCTCCAAATGTTAGATGACATCGAGAAACAAGAAGATATGAAGGTTAGATAAATTATTAAGCATAAAAACCCTAAAATTTAGACCAAGTTTCATTGTGATTTGACATTAAGTGAAAATTTGAAAATTTTAACTCTATAAAAGTTAATAATAACCTACACCATTGAATAGCTTATGAAATTCTACCCCATTTCAAAAAAAAAGCTTTGAAAAAGACCAAAATATGACCATTTTAAGTTTGCATGAAAATTCAAGAAAATCAAGCGGTTCTATTTGTGATGGCGACTCTATTTGATTTTATAGCAGCGCTATATGGTGATGTTGGAGATTTAGTGGTGTAGTTTGAAGTTTTGAGTGGTGCAGTTTGTTTCTAGAGCAGTTTTGTATAGCCCCACTAGATTGTGAGTGGTTCTATATGGCCCTGCTAGACTGTGAGTGGTGCTATATGGCCCCACTAGAATGTAAGTGGTTCTATATGGCCCTATTGGACTGTGAGTGGCACTGTTTCTTGTAAACACATAAAAAAACCAAAAAAGCACATAATTTTCTCAAAAAATGTGATTAGAATGTGAGATTTCCCTCCTTCTAGTGCCAAAATGTCAAACCCCAATCCTAATACTTGCAAAACACAATGAACACACACATTATAAGATAAAATGAAATCAAGAACAAGGATTCCCTATGAAATCCATTAGCAAAGTTTCAAATAAGAAATAAAGCAAGAGTGAGATGAAAGAACAATAGTGCAAGCTAAATCCTATTGAAAACAAATGAAAAATCTTGATCCCATGGGGGAATTGGTGCCAATTTGATGTGAAAATCAGCCCTTTCCCAATTCCTATGATGCAATATTGATGTGTGATGAAGAGTGATCCACTTTTTTGATGCTTGATGAGTTCTCCAATAGAAAAATCTGCATAACCTAGCTATGAGCTCAATGATAATGGATAAAAATTACTAATGATTTGAGCATAGTAAGTTTACTCAAATTGTTGATGGATCAAATGAAGGATGAGCTCTTCATTTATAGATGAGATTGATTAGAGAAGAGGCAAAAGGGATGAATGTGGGACTAATCTTCAACAAATGACAAGAAGCCACATGTCATCATGTGAATGGTTGAGGAATGAGCACATTTTGAAGAATGTGCAAAGAGGGGAAGATTCAAATTCAAAAATATGGCTTGAAGGATGAGGTGAAAGGTGAAGCAAATGCACATGGCTCAAGAAAAGGACATGTAAGAGATTTTAAATGCTTTGTTGGAAGGGACAAGTCCTTTTGGGGGGAGATTTCAAATTTGAGGAATATTCCATCTTTGATGCCTTTTTTGAATGAAAATAGATGATTTATAAATCAATTAAATTGATTTTCATGTGCAAGTTGCAAAATCTAGAGGATTTGATGGATTAAGACTAAGATTAATCAATATTTGATTAATTTAAATGATGTTAGTTGATTTGACCATTTTGACTTAGATTTTAGGATTTAAATAACTCAAAATGAAAAGAGAATGATTTAGACCTAGTTAAATAATTAATTTTTTTTATTTAACCAAAGGGGGTGATGTTAGATTAAATTAGATAAATGTTTGATTTATTTAATTTAATTAGATGAACTTTAGAGATTTAATCAAATAATATGGATTATTTAATTAAATAAAGATATGAAGATGAAATGACCTAGCTAATTACACAGAGACAATGATTTAATTAAATCGAGGGATTTATTTAATTAAAAGGGGAATTATGATGACTTGAATCAAATAAGGCTATTCGATTAAATGGTTAAATAGAGGGATTATTCAGGATGAAGTGATGTTAGTAGATTAGGATCTAGTGCATGTACATTTTACGTGTCTACACAAACAAAGTTACTATTGGAACTATTAAAATCTAATGATTTTTGCATATTTTTCTTGCCCCCTGAGTCTCCATATGAGTTTTTCCTTATGCATATTTCCTTCATTTCATAATTATTTGCTCACTTTTTGGCTCATATTTGTCCCCTGAGTCATCTGTGTATGCATTTTCTACATTTTTGTCTATATCGACATAGGTCTCCCATTGTTTCCCCAACCCATGTTGCTTCTGCACTAACATTTGTTTGCCGCAAGTGGTCGGCAGGACTTTCTGACTATCTTGGCGATTGGAGTTTTCATCTGTGGTTGGATATCGGCATGTGTTTTGGCCGTCAGAGTAGCGTCTCACCGAATTCAACATGTCTCTCTGAATATGCACATAAGGGTCCATCGGTATGTGCTTGGCGGTATCGACGCAGTGTCTTGGTGATTTCATCTTGTCATGTCGACTGGCGAGTATGGGATGCATATTGGGAGGAGTTAAGGCTATCATTGTAAGGTCTTGGTGAGAGATCTTCGGTCTCGCCGACCTTACACATGGATTTTCTTCGAGGAGCTATCGGTAAGACTATGGTGGCTTCAGCGGAGGCCACTTTGTCAGCATAACAATTGGAGTATCACAGTGACTCAAAATGAATGAGGATCTTCGGTGAAGCAAGGCCCAGTCTATGAGACATCTCTATGAGATCATGTGGTCACAATGATAATGATTAAAATGAAATGGGCACTTGTCGGCAAAAGAATCTCTTAGTCACACCGACATGAGATTAAGTGGGAGGCTCTCGGTGAAACTTGGAATGATCTATATAACCTTTCCTCGACACTGCATTGTCTTAGCGAAAGCAGATGGGAGTTGGTTTTTGGAGTAAGTGTTGCCTTTTCACGATGATTGTGAAACAAAAGTGAATTCCTTTCGGCCTGACATATTGATCTCGGTATATGGTCTCCCCAATACATATGTGTTATAGGGAAGTAGAGTGGGAACAAATGAATACTATATGCTTTGGTATGACTAACGGGTTGTTATAGCGACATATAGGGGGTAAAATGCATTTCGATAAAGCATTCTATTATCTGTATGACTTCTCACCGACGGCAAAAGGCTATAGAAAAACATAAAGGAACAAAAGCGATACTTCTTGACTTCGACATAACGAGCAGATGGTCACGACGAATGCGAAGCAGGGGAACACTAGCAAGGAGCGATAAGCAATAAAATTGCCTTCAGCATACTTTCATGACTGTCTTGGCGACTGTTCAGTAATAAATAACAAAAATACATCACTAAGTTCGACATGAATCTGTTTGGGTGACCGTTGCAAGCTGACATATTTTGAGCCCGAATTTTGTGTTGGGCCGACATGAGTTCTCAATTTGATATTTTCTTCAAATGCTTGTGTATAAATAAGCATTTTTCATTTTGTAATAAACACCAGTTGTTAGTATTTTTTACAGTAGGAAAATTGTATGGATACAGAATAGTAAATTTGTCAATTCAGAGGCTCTAATGCATGTTTTAAACATGGAGGTACTTATGAATGTCAATTGATGTTGCTGCACCTGTCTGGTATCAATTATCTATTGAATTAAATAAAAGGATTGCTAAGTTGTCTCCAAAATGGATTCTTTCTGATCGTTTAAATTGATATGACAAGTTTGTATTTGATTTATCAGTGCACGTTTGTTGTTCTTGTGTGATTGATTGATTGGTTCTTTCAAGTAAAGACTAAATCCTTTTGGTTAATCACAGTGATCAAAGAGATTCAATTGGATTTTTAAGTAGAACTTAGTAATCATATTTTTGCATGTTTATACTAGTTGTAAGCATAATCTATGCCAGATAACTTGAGTTTTCTCCAGAGAGTGTTGCTCATCTTGATCTCATTTGACTCCACATACCCAACAAGGCACTAGTCTCTGCACTTCATCATTTTGAATTCATTCATCTTCTTTATATCTTTAAATTGAGCATTTAGGACTTAGATCAGAATATTGTCACTTTTTTCAAATTGGATTTCATTTGTTCACCTCCAATTGCCATTGTGGACAAATTACTTTTAAGAGATAGTTGCAAGTCAAGACTGCATTATTCAGAGAGGTACACCCACCCAAGTCTTGCAGCACCTAAAGCGTAGAAGTTTGAATTCTTTCAATCTTGTCTGTTACCTTGAAGCGTATCAAGAGATTGGCAGCCTCTTGAGGTATCTTGCTTGCATTTTTGAGAGCTAACAGGTACCAAACTTGTCTAAACACCAAAACCTATCATAAAAAGGTTATAAATTCACCCATACACCTTCCCATAACAATAACACAGAAGAAGGACCCTTACTTCACATTCAAAACTCTCAAACTCTTACTGCACATTGATGTTTACCAGACGGAGACAACTTTGTATTTATAGGTCAAACAACATAAAGGGACTCTAAACTTCTAAATTCATCAAAACCTAAAAAGGAAGGTTTTTAAACACCCTTAATCAACCTTTTACAATACTTCCACCCCAAAATAACACCCTTTAAATCTTCAAACTCAAAAATCTTCACTGTATAGGGTCAATTTTCCATATTTTTCATGAATTGCAGACCTAGGGCAATGTAAAAACATACCAAAACCTTATTCTCACCCTTCGAAACTTTGGAATCTTTAGGAATACAAAAAAAAATATCTTTTCACCAAATTTGAAGGATTTTCATTGATTAAACTATGAGAAATGCAATTAAATGTGCTCACTGCTACCCTAGAAGAGGGTTTTGACTCGCCTGGAGAAATTTGCACATAGCTTTATCAAACTGGCATGGATTTTTATGAAATAAATTGCAAAAAAAAAAGATCCATAGGGCTATCAAGTACCATAGAGGAGGATTAGATTTAACACAGAAATAAGGTCGTACAATGGCCTGTAACCATGAAAATGTAGGAAAAATACAGAAAACTAGTGCTTTTCATAGAAATTATTCTTCATACAACCTTTCCCAACCTTCCTTGAATTGTATGAGGCTTAAAAGTTCCTTTATAAAGAAATTAAAATTTCCTAATCTGGCTCTTTAACTACCTTGATAGTTCACATTCCCCCCTTTTACAATTTGTTGCATTTTACAAACTTTGCATTGACAACATTTTGTCAAATTGTGCAACTTTTACATTTTAAACCCAATGACCTTAAAATGACTACGTATTGCCTAAAACACACTCAAAATGATCTTATTTCTCTTATTACAACATTATGACCTCCTACTTGAATCAAACTTGAAGTTGCCTCCTTGAGGCATGCTCATGCTTGGGTGCTCTTGCACCAATCTATGGATTTGGGGTCAGTATGTTCGTTGTTGTAATGTTTTTATTAAAGAGCTTAGAACTATCGGCATTCCCCAAATACATAGAACTAGAAGAATGACACAAGAAGGGTGAAGACAAAAGAAAAATAAGTTTCATTTTGGGTCAACATGGAAGAGACATTGTGGTCTCAACACTTTGCATCATCCCCAAAAGGAGAAACACAAAACAAAAGAGAAAAAGAAAGTAAAAGGAAATTTTGGGTCAACATAGAAGAGACATAGGGCATCTCAATTTTTTGCATCATCCCCAAAAGGAAAACACAAAACAAAAGTGAAAAGGAAAGTAAAAGGACCTTTTGGGTCAACATGGAAGATACATTATGGTCTCAATGCTTTGTGTCATCCCTAAAAGGACAACAAAACAAAAAGTTGAAAAATAAAGTAAAAGGACCTTTTGGGTCAACATGGAAGAGACATAAGGCATCTCAACACTTTGCATCATCCCCAAAAGGAAAACACAAAAAAATAGTGAAAAGGAAATTAAAAGGACCTTTTGGGTCAACATGGAAGAGACATTACGGTCTCAACGCTTTGCGTCATCCACAAAACAAAAGTGAAAAGGAAAGTAAAAGGAAATTTTAGGTCAACATGGAAGAGACATAGGGTCTCTCAATGCTTTGTGTCATCCCCAAAAGGAAAACACAAAAAAAAAAGTGAAAAGGAGAGTAAAAGGACCTTTTGGGTCAACATGGAAGAGCAATAGGGCATCTCAAAGCTTTGCATCATCCCCAAAAGGAAAACACAAAAAAAAAGCAAAAAGGAAAGTAAAAGGACCTTTTGGGTCAACATGGAAGAGACATAGGGTGTCTCAACTCTTTGCATCATCCCCAAAAGGAAAACACAAAACAAAAGAGAAAAGGAAATGTACGACATATAGAAGAATAGAGGTACAAATAGAGGAAGTGCACAAAGAGAGAGAACATCAAACGTCATGTTATAGAGGAACACGATATGCACACACAAAGAAGAAAAATAAAATAAAATAAAAATGAAAAAAAGGCTAGCAAGGTGAATGCAAATCAACCATCTAATAGGTCATTCGCCTCCCAATCATGTTCAGTGTATTGCGAGGGCAGTTAATTGTCCAACAGGGGAATTGCAAGTGTTGAACTAGGGGAAGTGCCAAGTTATTCACTTGGTGTGGGAGATTTATCATTTAAGCTCATGGAAGAGGAAAATAAAGAATTCAGATCATTATGCACCTCTTCATCTATTTTAGAGATCTCCTCCTCCTCATCATCATCCAAATTAATCACGACGGGGGGACAAATGGTAATTTCCAATGAAAGGTGTATCAGGAGTTGGGGTTGTTGTATTTGATAATTTTTTTGTGATGGTTGTAATGTATTGTCTTGTGGAAAGTTAGGAGGAGGAGGGTGATCAAGTATTACTTCAGTCAAAGGTAGGTTTATTTTATTTAATTTTTTTCAGTTTGTAGTTAACGAGCAAGGAGACAATGTTGACGCCTTTGCTCCCTAGTACCGCAGTTTCTTTTGATTCTATTTTGAAGTTGTGTGGGTGTAAGAGCAGATTGATCAACCATAAGCTTTGTTTCTTCCTGAGGGAGAGCAACCAAAGGAGATGGGTCAATCACTTTCTCTTTTGCTTTATACACTTGTTTAATGCGAGGAGGCATGACAGGGTTGGTTTCAGTATCTCTTGGTAGTTTAGATGAAGAGGGTGAAGTGTTTATTGTTGGTTGCATTAGAGGTTTTAATGTTTTTTTAGGTTGGGATTTAGGTTGAATCATTGTCTCATCTAGGATAGGAGGTTGGGAAGTGGGCAGGGACATGTTACAAAGAGATAATTTGGCTACTTTTTTGGCTTTGAACTTTTGATAGGAAATGAAAAAGAAGTCCTTGTGAAGTGTAATCGGTTCCATAGGTTTAGGCCAAGAGGCTTCCAAGGAAAATTTACCTTTAGAGGACAATGGATTAAAACCATTGTGGTGTATAGTATATATCTCATTTTCAAGTAGAAACTTCAAACATTTATGAATGATTGAAGGGACAACTTTCATCAAGCGAAGCCAAGGATGACCTAGCTATAGACAAAACTGATCCAATTGTGGAATAATAGAGAATGTCACATCCAATGCTTTATGTCCTATCTATAATGGGAGTATGATCGATTCAATTGTAGGGAATGCAAAACCATTCTACGTTTTAATCCATGTTGCTTTTTCATAATCATCTTGATAGAGATCAAGCAATACTAAAAATTCTTTTGTGATCACATTCTCGCCACAGGCAGGATCTATTAATATCCCATTGGTGGGCTTATCATAGATGCAACCGGCTATGTAAAGAGGACCATTGGGAAGTTTTTTAAGTATATATTAAGGAGAAAAAGTAATATCAAGAGATTTTTTAGTTGGAACCTTATGAGGGATAATGTTTATCATACCCACCATTTCATCCATAGGATTAATATGGGTAACATTTGGAGTAATATCATGTTGTTCATCATCGGTATCAATGTTCATCACATTAGTGTTTAAAGGTTCACTGGCTTTGAAAAATGAGACATTGTGTTTAGGAATGGGGTTGGTAAATATTTTCAAATTCTAATTAGGAGGGGCAACAGACTTATTGCCCTAATCATTGACACCCACAATGGACAGACGACTAGAATCAATGAGGTCTTACACTAAATTTTTTAGACGTTTACATTGTTCAATATCATGTCCATTTTCACAATGAAAATGACAATAATAATTGGCTTTAAAGGTGGGAGGTAAGGGTTTGGTTGGATCAAGTGGTTTAACGGTAGGTAAAGAAATCATTTTTTGTTGTAGCATAAATTATTCATTGTATTATGCAGGGTATGAGGCAAAGGGGTGAACTATCTCTTCAGGTCCCCATAGGTAAAGGGTATGGTTGCTTTAGTCGCTTCCACCTAGTTATTAATAGGTGGATTTGGTTGTGGAGGTGGAGGGTTGAACTATAAAAACCCTTTATTTTGTTTTCTAAAGTTTTTTGAGTTATTTTGGTTGGTTTATTCAAACTTCTCAGCTCAGTTAGAAGTGGACTTTGCATCATGACTACTAATCAAATTGTGATAGTCACAAAGGTTTGTGCATAAATGCATGAAAGAAGGAAATTTCATCATAGTCAATTTATCCTGAATGTGAGTTTGCAAGTTTTCAATAAACATCTTTTGGAGATGCGAATCAGGAACCTTGATATCTATTTGAGCATACAATGACTGACAACGTGAAATGAAATCAATTACTTTTTCATCCAAATTTTGTTTACATCTCATCAAATCAGCCAGTCTTTTTGGGAGTCATATGCACTTTAAAATGACTTATAAAGGCATCAACAAGTTCATTAAATGAATGGATTGAATGATTGGGTAAAGAGAACCACTCCAAGGCAGTATCCTTTGAAGTCCTAGGAAACAATTTAGCTAATAGTTTATCATCCAAGACAAAATCACTACATAAGGTTGTATAGGGATTGACATGATTGGTAGGTTCTCCTTTGCCTCCATACTTCTCAAACCTAGGCATCTTAATTCCTTGTGGCCTCTATGGACATAGTAGGTGGGTGGTACATTTTGGCTTTAATTTATGGTAGATATTTGTTGTTGCATGGAGGAAACAATGTGAAAAAGTTGTGTTATGAGGGGATCAATATAAGTGGTATGAGGTGGAAGAGAGAATGGCGATGGAGTGTATATAGTGGCAACAAGTGAAGGGAACACTAAGAGGGGTAAAGGTGGTGTAGGATGGAATGTTCGATGCCAGAAAAGAACTAGGAATACTAGTTGGAATGGTGAAGGAAGGAGTCACATGGCTAACTTGTTGCATGGTTGTTGTAACTTGAGGAGTGGTATAGGTGGGTATGGATGCAACGGTTGAAGGAGGAGAAATGTGAGGTCCTCCTTGGCTAGCCATAGTGTTTGCTAGTTGAGATGTGCTAGGGGCATGTTTTTGATATATCTCAACAATGTGTTTCATAATATCTAAGCCTTCATCACTTTCAAGCAATCAATGGATGTTATCTATAGTAGGAATGGCAGTGATTGAAATGTTTTCAAGACACAAGTTATGTTGAAGATGTGCTAAGTCCTCATGAATGTTAACTACTTTGTCTTGCAGAATGGAATTAGTTTGTGTATTAGCATGCATGTTATTGGAAGGAAAATGGTTACTAGTGGTAGTATCCATTCCTAATGCACCATTTTCAATACCAAGAGTAGGAGCTCGTGATAACCCAAGGTCCACAATGAAAGTGCTATCGTGGGAAGCCATGAGTCTAGAACTTGGTCGCACTAAAGTATTATCAATAGGGAATCAAACACTCATACAAGTACCACAAAATATGGGGTGAATGAAAATGCAATGCAATCTAGGATAAATAAAATCCCTATAATGGAAATTCTATAAGCTAAAACAAGAATGTAAAACCAGAAAATAGAAATACAGAAAATAACAAAAATTATAGTGCAAAATGTGCAGAAGGACTAAGTCGCACAATGTGGAAAATTAGTCCTAGTGATGATTTTTTTGAGATTTTTCAAAAAAATTGAATGCAATTTCAGTTCTTTCAAATGCATAGATGCAACTACAGTATGGAAATGTAGAATTTTTGTTGTTTTCAATGTAAAAATGATGCAAAAATGCAAGCTTTTTGAGCTTTTCACTAATACAATTTTTAAAACTCTAGGATGTAGTTTAAATAATGAAAATAGCTAATGCAATGCAAATGAAACCTAGGATGCACTTGAAAATCAGAAGTAAATATGTTCAAAATTCAGGCTCACCAAAATGTGGACAATGATTTTGGATCACCCAACTACTTTAAGCTCCTTCTATGGGTTTTCACTTAAACGAGAAAGGATGTGGTCCAAAATGAAAATATCTACTCTCAATATTAATGTAAATGAGATGTAATATGTCTAATTATGATATACTTCTCAGGACAGGATCTTGTAGCTTCAGGTCTGCACTTGCTTTTTTGATAGGTGTTCGATCTTGATTCTGTAGAAAATAGGATAAAAAGAGTCTCCAAGCTTGAATTAGGTCTTTGTTGACTTGAATAGCTTTGATGATTTATTGACCACTTTTCAACACCTATTCCTTTGACAAATCTTCCTATAAAGTCTGCAAACACACATGCAAAGAGGGAAAAATGGTCAAGGGTTAGAGAATAGGGGTTTGCCTTGGTCAAACCCCACTTTGGTAATCAAACCCTATGGAATGAAATGAAATGGAAAGAGAATGATAAATAAAAAGCATGTAATGTCATAAACTACCAAACCCTTGTTGATGAAGTCTGAAGATATGCAATGAAGTTCTCCAATGGATGACTTGATTATGCCTAAATTGCTTGAATACTTGAAAGATTGAATGCTTATCGAGTGCAAGAGCTTAGAAGATTGTAGGAGATTATGGGAGATGAAAACTAAGGGGAAAAAGCCTTATTTTTACTTTATTTTAATAAATTTCTTGAAAACATGACAGGCTGACCTCAAGGGTTAGAGAATGAAATCCTTCCAGAAATTTAAAATAATTTTGATTTTTGTGCCAAAAAGGACTAAGTCTCCCCTATTGGCGACTTAGTCCCACTTAAGCAAATTAAGTGGGTGTCAAGAATTAAAGAGCATTAAATGTTGTTTAACGGGACTATCCTCAAAAAAACACTTAAGGGGGGTCGAAAGGTGCATTAAAGGGTCATTTAAACATGAGAAAGGGTTGAATTAGTGATGAAAAGTCTAGAAAAGTGTGAAAGTTGGTTACAAAACTTTCCAACACTTTAAAATAAGACTTGGTAAGTGATAAAAATGGGATATTTAGGTGAATTATAATTAGAAGAGTATAGAAAAGTGTACAAATGTGTTACAACACTTCACAACACCTTTGCAAGACATCCTAGAAGTCTTAATGATTCACAAAGGTCCAAGACCTAATGTGAATATGTTAACCACATTACAACACTAAATTTAGGAAAAATCAAGCCAAAATCCACTAGGAGGGCCTGAACATGAGAAAAAGTAGAAGGGTTACTTTTTCTATGTCCACAGGGTCCTAATTAAGGATTTATGTAGGTCACTTTCATTCCTATCCATTGTGGGAATGTTTAGGTGTCGACCTAATTTGAATTTGTAAGATAACAAATAGTTATTGATCTTAGAGAAAGTCTTTGAGTTTGAGTTTTATATAAATGTGTAATGTTGTGATATGCAAGAAAGAAGCAAGATAGATGTGAGATCGATGTGAGTGATGTGTGTGATGTGAATGTAAGCAAAGCAATGTAAATTTCAAATGTTTGATTCTTGAAGGTAGTGAGTTGAAGGTGTCCAAAATATTTCATGCAATTTTGTGAGTTTTTTGGAGCATTTGTGATGGATTCCTTGTTGCGTTGAGAACATATTCTCTGTGTAACATTTCTCTTCTATTTTCTTGTATTTCTTTCTATGGTAGTGAGCCCTAGTTGTGAGCCTTTTGGACAATGTGTCATATTCTGGAAGTGAACCTTTGTACCAGTTTTGCAATTACTTATGTTGTGAGCTAATCCTCACCATGGTTTTTCCCTCATTGGTTTTTCCATGTAAATTTGGTGTTCTCTTGTGTATGGTGTTATTATTTTAGTTTATGCTATTTTCATTTCATGTCTAATCCGATTAACAAAATAAGGGCTTGATGAATGCATGTGGATCTATTTACTATTGAGGATTTTGATGTTTTAAGTTGCTACAAATGATTCACCCCCTCTCATTTGTCTTCAACAATTGGTATTAGAGCAAGGTTCCTTGGAGAAGAGCTTAACCACTTAAGGTAGATCTAGGATGGTGAAGAAAATTGATTACCCTAGATTTGATGGAACATATTATGCATTATAGAAGACAAAGATGGAAGGATACTTGGCATGTTAGAAATATGAGATAAAAATGGCTTATAAGACTACATATACTCCACCTACAAATGGTCCAAGCAGAAGTGATGAGATCAAGGCACATGAGGTAAATTCTAAGGAAAAATTTATTATTACAAATAGTCTTTCAAATTTTGAATTGGTTAAAGCTATGAATCTTAAGACTCCTAAAGAAGTTTGGGACAAGCTTGAAAGTATTTATGAAGGAAATGAAAAGGTAAAAGAAGAAAAATTATAGAATCTTAAGGCACAAATTGAGACTATGTGAATGTCTAAAGATGAAACAATTACAACCTACATGTAGAGGGTTGATGAGCTAGTAAGTGCTATGAGAGGTCTTGGTGCACGAGTTAAAGAACCTATGGTGGTAAAGAAAGTTCTTATAAGTCTTCCCAATGCTTATAGTGAAAAGATATATGCTATTGAAGAAGTTGAAATTTTTAATACTTATTCTAGAGATCAATTGATTGGTACACTAACTTCATTTGAGATGAGAAAGCTTGGTTTGAAAAATGATACAAAAGTGGAGATTTCTTTTAAGGTTGGAAAATCTCAAAAGATTGAAGATTCAAATGGAGATGATCTTGATGATGTGGAAGCAAACTTTGTAAGAAGGATGAAAAAGGGCACCAGTAAGTATAAAGGTAAACTGCCTTTCAAATTTTTTTAGTTGTGGTGAAATAGGTTATTATGCTTCAAGATGTCTAAAAAGAGTTGTAAATAATAAGAATAAGGAGAATAAAGGAAAGATGATTAGAATATCTTACTATGTTAGAGAATATGTTGGTATTTTTGATGATGAATACGATTATGGATATTTTTAAGATAATGAATGATTGTTCTTGGCTATAAAAGAAGAATATAGTTCTGCTAACCCTAAAAGTTGTGTGAAGGAAAGTGATTCAAAGAAGGAGGATAACGTTGAAGGAACTTTGGTATCTACTTTTCATGTGAAAGAAGATAAGAATTATTGGGTTGTTGATAGTGACTACTCTAATCACATGACCAAAGACAAAAGTAAGTTTGTTAAACTTTAAACTTGTATGATAGAGGATTATTTAAATTTGGAGATGATTTAGGAGCTAAGATTTATGGAATAGGTTCAATCAGTTTTGATGGAAAGTATAATACTAAAAATGTTTAGTATGTTAAGGGTATAAGACATAATATTTTGATTATTGTAAAAATGTGTAGAAAAGGATATAATCTTGTGTTTAAGTATGAAACATGTGAGATCAAACAAGGGTCTGGAACTATGATTGCTACTGTAAAAGGATGGATGGAAAAATCTATCAGTTTAAGGGTGCTGATAGTCATTATTTTATGTCTTGGATTAATGATAGTTGGTTATGGCACCAGAGGATGTGTCACATGAATTTTGATAATTTGATGCGAATTAGCATGTACATGCAGTAAGAGACCTACCAAGAATCACAAAGCCTATCAATACTGTCTTTGAGAATTGTCAATTTGGAAGACAAACAAGGAGTAGTTTCAAAGGAAAGGAACAATCTGCTACCATATTACTAGAATTAGTACATACAAATCTTTGTTTTCCTACAAGGGTGAGAATATTCAAGGTGATAGGTATTTTATTCTTTTGATTGATGATCATTCTAGAATGACACGGGTTAATTTTCTTAGAGAAAAATCTAATGCACTAGATAAATTCAAGGAATTTAAAGCTATGGTTGAAAATGAAATGAATTTGAAAATAAAATGTTTGAGGTCTTATAGAGGTGATGAATTCACCTCCAATGAGTTTAACATGTTTTATGAAGTTCATGGCACAAAGACGCACTTGTTTTCCCCTAGAACTCCTCAGAAAAATGGATTTGTTAAAAGGAAAAATAAGACTATTCAATAGGCTGCTAGGACTATGATGAAAGATGCAAATCTACTAGAAGTCTACTAGAGAGAAGAAATTCATACTATTTTTTACATACTTAATAGAGTTCAAGCTAAAACTAACATCACAAAGACTCCCTATGAGTTATGGTATGGAAGAACTATTGTGAAGTACTTTAGAGTTTTTGGAAGCAAATGTTATATCAAAGGAGAAGAAGAAAACTTAGGAAAATTTGATGCTATGTTTGATGAATGTATCTTTCTTGGATATTCTACTAGAATCAAAGCCTACAGATGTTACAACAAAAGGTTAAGAAAGATTGTTGAAAGTGAAAATGTTAAGGTTGATGAAAACTTGTAGAATTCAATTGCAATGGATGGATTGTGTTAGATGAACTTGATTGAAGAGAAGAAGAAGAAAAAGTTGATGAAAAAGAAGTGAAGAAGGAAGAGGAAGAAGCTCTGGAGAAGACCCCTAAAACCCCTAAGTATGTGTAGAAGAATTATTCTGAAGAATAGATCATTGGAGACAAGAGGAAAGGACTATTGACAAGAAGCAGAGTTGTTGAAGCTGAGGTAAATCTATGTTTACTTTCTAAAGTTGAACCTAAAATAGTGAATGAAACATGCAAAGATGAACAAATTTTTTCCTTAGATATTCAAATTATTCCTTGGGAAGAGGCTTTGTGAATATTCCAACAACTTGTTCTTTTATAGGAACATACTCAATGTTGACTTCTTTGTTTGCAACGTTCTTTTTGATGAAGTTATACTTGATTGATATATTATTTTTTTCTAGACTACATCATTGGATTCTTTGATATGTTTATCACATTGGAATTATCAAAAAGAATAAAGATAGGATTATTGTACTCAATCTTGATATCCTTGAGAGTTTGCTTCATCCATAGAACTTGATTACAACATGCTACTTTTGCTACATACTCTGCGTTTGTTGTAGATAAGGTGACTTATTCTTGCTTTTGGCTCATCTAGGATACAAGTTTTTCACGCAAAAATAATTCTCCACCACTAGTTCTTGAGACTCTTTTGGTGTAGCCTAAGATATTTCTACCATACACACTGATTGCATTATATTTGGCCCTGATGCAGTTAAATACAACAAGCTTCCAATTATTGACCTATACATTGTCTGATTTGCTCAATTTGTAGCCAATTATCATGGGGGTATTGATTAGTCTACTATCTTCCATCCCAAATTTCTTAAGTATTTCCTTAGCATATTTGGTTTGAGATATAAATATCCCATCATCATTTTGCAAAATTTGTAAACCAAGGAAAAATGATAATTCTCCTAGCATTGACATCTCAAACTTATCTTGCATGTGAGCAACAAACACTTTACACATCTCATCATTGCTACCACCAAATATGATGTCATCCACATAAACTACAACAATGATCATCTACTCGTCTTTTGATTTAAAATACAAATTTCTATCTGCACATCCCTTTTTGAATCCTTGTTGTAGTTATTGATCCAACCTTGAATACCATGCTCTAGGCACTTGCTTTAGACCATACAATGATTTTCTCAATCTACAGACATAATCTTCTTCTTTTGATATCTAAAAACTCTCTGGTTGTTCAATGCAAACTTCTTCTTCTAGGTTTCCATTAAAAAATGCAGATTTAACGTCCATTTGATAAACTTTAAATCCTTTATAAACTGAAAATGCAAGAAAAATCCCTATTGCTTCTAATCTTGTGAATGTCTCCTCAAATTCAATGCCCTCAACTTGTGCATAACCTTTCAATACCAGCCTTTCCTTATTTCTTACAACAGCTTCATCTTCATTTAGCTTGTTTCTAAACACCCATTTAGTTCCAATCACATTTTTTCTTGGGGGTCTAGGAACCAATTCCCATGTCTTGTTCTTCTCAATATGATTTAGCTTTTCTTCCATGGCCTTTATCCAACTTTCATCCTTGCTGGCCTCCAAGTAACACTTAGGTTCTATTTTTTTATAGGAGAGAAAATTTTACTTTTTCCTTTCTTCTTGCAAGTCTTCTTCTTGTCTGTACACCCTCATTTTTATCACCAATAATTTGATCTATAGGGTGATCCTTCTAAACATATTTTGTAGGTGCCCTTTCAACTTCTTCTTTAGCATCTTCTTCTTCATTTTCAAAATATTTTCCTTCAAATTTTGAGTCATCCTCAAGGTTGTTCTCTTCAAATTTGACATGTTTAATCTTCTCATCAATATTGACATTGATGATTTCCACTATCTTGTGCAACCTCTTGATACATCACTTGTAAGATTTTCTTTGAGTGGAATATCCTAAAAATATTCCTTCATCACTTCTAGAATCAAAGCTTCCCAGGTTTTCTTCTTCCCTTTTAATGTAACATTCTCTACTAAATACTTTGAAGTATTTTATTGAAGTAGGCTTACTATACCATAGTTCATAAGGAGTACTATCACTATGTGCTCTAATTTGGACTCTATTCAAAATGTATACCATGTATGATATGCCTCTCTCCAAAGCATGTTTGCTAACTTGGCCTAATTTAGCATTGTTCTAGCCATGCCCTTAACTACTTTGTTTTTCCTTTCGACTACATTCTGTTATGGAGTTCTTGGTGCAAAGTATTGCCTCTTAAATCCATGGTTCTCAAAATACTCCATGAATTCACTTGATGTGAATTCTCCTCCTTTTTTCTAATCTCAAGCATTTGATTCTTCTACCAGTCTCCTTCTCAACCATTTTCCTAAATATCTTGAATCTCTCAAATGCTTGGGACTTGTCTTTTAGAAAGTTTACCCATGCCATTCTTGTATAGTCATAAATTAGCAACATAAAATATCTTTCACCTTTCAACCCTCTTGTTCTTGTGGGACCACACAAATCATTGTGAACCAACTATAGGAGTTTTGTTGTTGAATATTCCTTTGATTGAAACTTAACCTTTGTTTTCTTTCCCTACTAACATTCTTTGCAAATGATGTTTGTAGGTTTAGTTATCTTGGGAAAGTGTCTTACCAGACCTTTTAAACTTACTTTCACTAAGTTATCAAAGTTTACATGACCTATTCTTTGATACCACAACCAACTTTCATCTGCTTGACCTATTAGATAGCTCTGACCTTGTACTTCACAAAGATTGTAAAGATTCAAATTAGTTATCACTCCATGTGCAATTTTTTTCCCATCCTTCCTTATCTTACAAACATCAGAATCAAATGTGACCTTACATTTGTTGTCACACATATGAATTACACTTAGTATATTGTTCTTTAAGCCTTCAACATAAAGGACTTCTTTAGTAGGATTTTTACCATCTAAGCTCAAAATTCCTTTTCCACATATCTTTACTACAGTATTGTCACCCAAGCTCATTGATCCTCCTTTACATTTCTTGAGTTAGATGAATTTACTCTTATCTCTAGTCATATGCTTGGAGTAGACACTATCTATCATCCACAAGTTTTGACTTTTGGCATGTGAAGTGTTGTTTGTGCAATCATTGATTGTGTGGGAATTTGTTCTTTTTCTTTCCATAGTTTTCTTTTCAATTTTTTCTTCCTTCTTCTCAGGAGCAGTAGACTCCTTTCTCTCTTTAGGTGGTGTGTTTTTCTTTTTCTCATTCTATATCTTTGGTCTTATGAAATTTTTTCTATAATTCTTAGTAATATGACCAAGGTTGTTACAATTGTAACATATTACATTCATGTCCACTAAAGGAGAAAATGGTTTTTTTCTTACAAAATTTGTACTCCTTTTAAGAACTACTCTACATTCTTTATCCCTATGACCAAATTGATTATATGTAAAAAGATATCCATAAGAGTATGAGGAGTACCTAGTCATAGCATTTCCTTGAGTTGGATGAGGAGGCCTTCTATGTATGGGATTTTTCAAATCCTTCACCCTGGTGAATCCTTCTCCACTAGTTCCTATGTTCTATTTCCTCTTTTGATTATTAGGAACTGATTGGTTATTCTTCTTGTCTGTAATAGGCTTCTTCTCCTCTTCTTATTTCTTTACCTCACAAATCTTCTTCTCAGAGGACCCTCCTTGAAACAATTCTTATCATCCACACTTGAATTTTCTCCTGCTCTAAATCTTTCTTATAGCTTTGCAGAAGCATCTATAATTTTTTTTTCCTTTCTCAAGCCCTAAGCTTGTTTTTTCTTTTTTGGAAGGATTTTGTGTGCTCAACAGTCCATCAAGAATCTTCGAGCCTACTTTTAGTTTTAGGCCTTTCTCTATTTTTTCTTTAGCCTTTCCCAAATATTTTCTTGAGGATACTATTTCTTCTTCTAACTTCATACATTTTTCAACTTCAGACTATTGCTTGGAATTAACTATTTCTTCAATCCTTTTGGCTTGTTCCACTTGCAGCTTTATGCTTACCACATTTTGATTAGATTATTCAAGTCTCTTAGTTAGCTTGTATTACTCTTTTTTAGAAAGCTTATTTTGATGCTTATTTTCCTTTTTTAATCTTTCAATCTCCTCTCTTAGGTCATCAATCTCATCCAATGCACAAATGAGTTCACCTTCAAAGTCAACCTATCCTTCCTCTTCACCTTCTCTACTAGGATCCTCAACATTTTTGACCCTCTATTCTTCTAATTCTTTTTCCATGAAATGAAATTCATTTTCTTTCATCATGAAGGCACAGTCCTAGTCTTCATTTGAACTACTACATTTTTCTGATACATCACTATCTTCTTGGATGTATAGAATCTTCTTCTCTTAGAGAAGTAGTGTTTCTTCATTTTACCCTCTTCTTGTTCAGAGTTATCCTTCTTATTGTATGGAAATTTTGCAGCAAAATGACCTACTTTACCACAGTTAAAACATTTGAAGGGTAGTTTACCTTTGTACTTGTTGAATCCTCTTATAAGTCTTCTGATGAAATTGGCCTCTTCTTCATCAGTCACTTCCTACCTAGATATAGTGGCTTCTTCCTTAGCTTTCTTGGGTGCATCCTCCTTCTCCTTTTTTGTAGCTTTGAATGTAGCTTCTCTTAGATGGTTTTGCATTTTCCATCCTCATCTCATACGTAGTGAATATTCCATGCAACTCATCAAGATTGATTTTTTCTACCTCTCTTCCTTCCTTTATTGTAGAAATCTTGGCATCATATTTGGCAATCATGGACCTTAAAATTTTTTGTACAATGACATTGTCTTTTACTTCTCCAAATCCTCTGATAGAGTTTACTATTTCATCAAATCTAAGAATATAATATGTGATATTTTCCTCCTCACTCATCTTTAGACCTTCAAACTTAGATTTGAGCATTTGTAGCTTGGCCAACTTTACCTTGTCATCTCCTTCATAGATGCTTCTCAACTTCTCCCAAACATTGTGTGTAGTTTGACAGTGCATGACCTTGACAAACACCGAACTAGTCAAACCACAAAGAATAACATGATTTGATTTGGCATTGTTCTCTCTTGCAATATTAGCGGGAGGAGTAGCAGGAGGAATATAATTATTCTTAACTAGCATCCAAACATCAAACCCTAGAGACCCCAAGGATGTCTCCATCATAACAATCCAAAAAGTATAATTTGAACCATCAAACCTAGGTGCTTTGTTTGTAGAGGACCCTTTCTATCTAGCCATTGTGTTCACTGGACCAAGATCTACCCAAGCTGATTAAGCTTCTCCTAGGGAACCTATGCTATGATACTAATTATTAGAACACAATGATCTACTAAGAGGGGGGGTGAATCAATAGATAATATAAAAATTTAGTCCTAAAAAATTAATTTCCTTAAACTTTTAAGTGCAGATTAAGACTTAATTTGTAATCACACAAACATGCACATATAACATCACATAACACAAGATATACATGGAAAACCCAAGATGGGAAAAACCACAGTAAGAAATGCTACTAGGAGCTACTATCCTAATCCAGCCTCATAATCAAAAGCTTTGTTACAAAGTTTAAGGGCACCAACCCTAAGGAGATTGTTGGTTCCCAAAATTGCAGATTGCAAACCCTTAGAGTATGCCAAGTTCTATGATTAGGTTTAACAATGTTTTGGCCAATGAAATGGAATTAACTAATGTGGTTAGAATTACCTTCTCTTCAAGCTTTGCTATGCTTAGGGGGTATACCTTAATCATCAATGTCCAAGCAAATTAAACCTTTTGAAGATCTTGTGTGATCAATTTTTTCAATTAAATCATCTTCAATTCCTTTAATTAGATTATCCTCATGTGATCACAACTTCTTCAATTAAATGATATTTCCCAATCTATTTCAATATGGCATGAGGGTTTTGAAATAGATGATTTAAAGGTAAAGCTAACTTCTACTCTTACTTCTAATGTAGAAAATGAAAATTTATAAATAAGGTTTTATGAAATATTGTTTTGTAATAAGTGTGATAAATTCCTTCTCTTATTGGGAAATGGAGTCAAGATGTGAATGATATGTGTTTTCTTTTTGGCTTACCTCAAATTATTTGACACCTTTTGATGTTTATGTCTTGCATAAACATGCAAAGATATGATTATCAGGCTCTTCTTATCGATCCAAATGACTCTCCTAGGTTACTGTGATTTATTTAAAAGGATTTTAATTATTGCTTGAAGAAACCAATTAAAATGACTTTTTTAAAAGGATTTTAATTCTTGTAGAAACCAATTAAAATGAATCACTTAGAAGGATTTTAATTCTTGCTTGCAAAAACCAATTAAAATGAATCGCACAAAGGCAAAAAATGTGTCTTGACAAATTAAACATATGCTTGATACATTCAATTTGAATAACACGGAAGAGATCAAACTAGAGACAACAAGATAATCATAAACAATTGAACGCCATAATTTTAGCCACCAGATTATAACTTCTCCATTAATTTGCTTCAAAAGATTCTACAATTCATATTAGAAGTCTTCTTTATAGTTTCAAAATGATATTCTATTAATTCCTCTATTCTACTCTATTGATGCCACTGAGGATTTTACTTTTACGTTCTTGGTTTCCTTCTTATATGTGAACAAAGGAAGTGACAAGCTTCAAACCGTTACAACTTTTAATAATCTGATACAACTTTTCATTACATTAATTATCTTTTGAAATAAAATATTTAATATTAATTCCTTTGTTCATACATCCCCGTGAGAGATAATTCCACCAAAATAAAGTATTTTGTAATACTTTAATCTTAATTTCTTTGTTGGAAAATTTCTTGTTTATATTTACCTATGTGCATTTTCACCCTCATTTGGTAAAATATCCCTTGGATGAAATAATTTGCCACCCCATGATTTTTGTATTCTCTTAATTTCCTTGGTGAAAATATTTCACTTCCCAGTGAAAATATTTATAGTTGCACATTTCAAAATAATATGCGGTGATTTATTATTTTTTAATAAAATACCGCATCCAAATTACATTTTTCCATAACCTTTGTGGGGAAATAAATTTGATATTGCGAATTAAATAGATTTCTCCTAAATATGAAGTGCTCGCTATATTTTATGGAAATAAAATTCCATTTATGCTTTCACCAATATTTAAGGGACTAATATTCTTGTTTCAACGATTTTATATTTCTCCCCTATGAATTTGTCACACCTTCTATGTTCTTGTTACATCGAGGGGACTTGAAAAATAGTCAACCCAATATCAAAAGGTCCCTTCGATATCATCAAAAAATAACACCTCTAGTTTATAGTTGTGTGGAACACGTGTTGGAATGGAAATTGAAGCTATTAATGCTTCCATTGTGCATATGCTTTCGTAATGCCTTGCCTTTAGCTTGCTTCTTCAAATACCCTTGCAACTTTGATCCTTCACTGGCTAAAATGATAACTCAGCTATGACGTTTTCTTCCTGTTCTTCTCACATAGTCTAGAAGAA
This sequence comes from Sequoia sempervirens, assembly GCA_007258455.2. NCBI lineage: Eukaryota > Viridiplantae > Streptophyta > Pinopsida > Cupressales > Cupressaceae > Sequoia > Sequoia sempervirens. The sequence goes on from VDFB02271358.1 coordinate 813,494,586, forward strand.
TTCCTTCCAAATAGTTAGCACTTCTCGTATTTGGATTGCCTCCAAACCCCATCTCAATATGTGCACATTAAGTCTTAATGTTAGATTAAATTTGAGGCGAATCACATGTCTAACAACGTTTGGCATGCTTTTAGCCTCAAAATCTCTTGGAGTGCAAGAAACCCTTCTATGTGTCACAACAAAAAGTCGTTCATGAAGGCATGGAATAGGCTAAGGCCTATACTTATGTTGATGCTCTATTTTACACGAGCATGGAGGATATTGGAAAAGTTCATCAAATATGGGTTTACACTTGCTAATTCCATTTTCTTGAGAGTTTCAAATCATTTTCAACAAATCCATTTTGTGCGCAACGTGCAATCATTGCATTCCATGAGACTAAGTCTCTTTGAGGATTTCTGCCAAATAGTTGGCACGCCTTGCCTGTGCTTGTCATTATACTTTGATGAATACTTGGATATCATATTCAAAAGATCCCATTTTGGTATGGCTTTGAGGAATGTTGACAAATGTTGGATAACTTTATATTTTACTCATGTCATATACATTTGCTTAAATTTTATGAATTCCTTTCCAGCGAATGAATTGTTTGCATATCATGCAGTCATTGCGAGCCATGCGATGTCATCCCCTTTGGAAAATTATAAAAAACATCCACAATCTTAACAACTTATGGAGACTTTTCTATGGTATAATATGTATGCAGCCAATTCATGACCAAGTTCTCTACTCGCCCTTTCCGAGTCGTTATGCTAAGTTTAGCTTAAATGATAAAGTCCCATATTATACATTAGATAATAAGAAACATCCTTCCAACTAAGCCTCACAAAGTTAATTATGTCATGCATCCCCCATTAAACAGCTTTTATCACCGAGTATTTTGAGGATATCAAACTTTTCCTTAAGTGAGATGAAGACACTATATGGGAAAACATTATAAAATATAAATGTTGAGACAGAATCCAAAAAAGGTTTTGCTATTTTAAGGACTTATCTGTCTCTTGACCTCTATGCCATGTTCAAAACTGATCCAATTGTTTCTAAAACTGTCCTTGTTAAAAAACCAATTTGAACTCACCAAGTCACCATTTTGAAAAAATACCAGAACACTTCTTGGGAAGCTACCACTTGGGGAATTAGTTCATCTAAGTCAAATGCACATGTGTGCAAAAGGGCTTTTCACCAATCCACTTCCATCATAAAATACTAAAGGTCAAAGTTGACCCCTCTGAAACAAACATCAAAACTATGAAAACTCCATTTGCTTTTGAATTTTGAAAAAATATCAAACGAGATGTTGGGACCTTGAAAATGGACATGGGAGCATATTAGCATGGGTAAAATTTCAAATACTAATTGGTTTTCCATGAAAATAATCTATCTCATAAACATTGGCCTCTAAAGTTGACCTCCTTAGCAGATTTAACACCGTGCAGACATCAAACTCTTGCAGAACCCTCCAACTTGATGCTTCAAAACTCTATCAAATCTGATCATAGGAGGTTGAAATTGGCCATACACACTTACATATGGTATATGAGTATGCTTACCAAGTGATTTGGCATGAAACTGAATAGGCTTTAATTTATGATTTTCCAAAGTAGGCTCTTGGGACATATTTTATAGGTTCATTTGAGTGTTGCAATCAAATTTCTCATCATGGACACTTCAAATTTTGTAAAAAATTGAAGGTTCCAACAGAGACACCAATCCACTATTTTTAGGAGAACCTACTCCAAGGAAGCACCCACTCCCTACTTTGAGCACCTACCCAAATATTTGTATAAGTCTTTGAATTTGTTCAAAGAACACAAATCAGTGTTGCAACCTACTTTTCAACTACTCAGCTACTTTTCATATCCTCTGCAACCTAGTTTTCTGCTTTGCACCTTCTTAGTTTTGCACTTGGAGATCAACCCTAATTAAGAAATTCTATTTTTTTGGGTTCTACTCATCCATAGTTTCTCTACAATCTCTCTTTCTTTTAATGTATTCTCTATATATCTCAAGAGATTTAGAACATCGTTCTGTAGTATATGCGTCTATACTTTCTATTCTACCACTCTTTGCAACTTAGCCAAATTCTAACTTTCCCTTTTGTGTACATCACCGACTTGCAAGATCTGCCTAGATATGCACACCATATAGATCTTCTACTAAGGTTTGATATTTATCTTCTCACACAAGCCATCAAACCACCGAGCCACACATACATACTTATCAGGTTTTTTGATTTTTCTAATTTTGGCATACTAAAAAGCTAGGGTTCCAATTTCATTTAATTCATGTTCTTTGTATCGGATCAAAATCTAATTCTCCATCCCCTAATATTTGTGTCATTGATCCAATCATTCCATCACCAATAAGAACTGGTAGTTGGATCAGTTGAGCTAATTGAATTCGTTCACTGAGATGATTTGTAGTCAAAAACCTCATTCACACTGTCGTAGCCTTTGAAGATGCCTAGTTTGAACCTAAGCCATTGATCTACAATTCTTGTGTACCATGATCCTACATTTTTGGTTTATCATTTTATCTTTAAATCATCACCGTTGGATAAAGTTCCTTTTTAACTAGTGCCATTGATTTTCCTTTTCATCATGTATCGTTGTTTTGTCGAGCACTGCCTTATTCACAACAGTGATGTGAATAAGCACTATGATGCAATCATCCTTTGCTATTTGTCCTCAGAGACACTTGTCCTTGTTATTGCACCATCATAGATTGATACATGGGACCCGCTAACTTCTTCTCATTGCTCATTGCAGAAAGCCTTTCCTTGTTTTGCTTAACAACATTGATGTGAAGCAATAGCCCAATAACCATTAGATTTCCCTCCATTCAATCTCAACCATTCATCGCTCATCTGGAAAACAACCTAATTCCAATGATGCCTAGACACCATGTGAAGAACCTGCATGATGGCCATTGGATCTTCAACCAAGAACACACATCGTCATATCTTCATCGCATGCACATCACACACTGCAATAAAGACATGGCCATTAAGAGTGCAATCAATGATGCGAAGGGAGGTCATGATACACAAGCACCATCAGCTGGAAGTACTAGGTAAGAGGGCTGATTGCACAAACGATTTCAATGGATTAAGTTATCACTTAAGTGACCCGCAACCTCCATTAGGTAGTCAACATCAAAATAGAAGTGTTGCTCATTTGCCATTACTATAATTCTAGGTTTTTTCAAAAACCCTAATTTAAATTGAAAGCACAAGTAATTCCTTTCTAAGTACATTCTGTCACCACTAATCATGTAGACCTCATCAATTGAGTCCATTCAAGAAACTCATATCAAATATGCATCCCGATTTATCTCCAAACACTTGAAAACTACATTTGTAGTGTTATGACAACATTGCACCCTTTTGAGCAACTCTACAATAATTGTAAAAAAAGCTCCTTTCTCCATTAATTATCACCAGGGCTTCCATACCTTGAACCTTTGTTCACCATGTCATCATGCCAACAATCTCCCATACATGATATCACACATAAATCCCCTTTTGACATCAATGACAACATTATGCCAACAAAGTATAAAGTGGAAGCTCTTCGTTGTCAAACAAAGCATACTAGAATTTGGAAAAGTGTTAGGGTTGGAAGGAAAATATCTAACAATTAAATGTAGATTTGATCAATAAAACAAAGAAATAAAACACACAAAATTATAGCAAAAACAAGAAAACATGAAGAATTTAACGTGGTTCACCCAATCTGGGTTACATCCACAAAACCACAGCCATCCAATGATTTTATTATCCAGTGTAAAACATATTAAAATCTCACTAATATTAAAATCCAAAATTAGGGTTCTACAAAGTCAGTTTTTTCTTTTGTCAGTGACGAAGCAAAAAAATGGGAAAAAACAAATTCTCGGGGGCTACCGCCCCCGAACCCCCACCCGGGGCCCAGCCTAGCCCCAGACCCTGGCAAGGATACATGAAGAGTGTATAGTATAGCATGATCAGTCGCCACATACCAACAAAAAGTACTAAATGAATGCAACACTATTAGGCATAAAAATTAGAATAACCTACTAGGTATTGGTCTTCATCTTAGGAGAGAAGGAAACATTGAGGATGAGGATAAGGAAACACTAATGGGGATTTTTAAAGGGATGATTGATAGTATCTATAATAAGTGATAGTTCAATGTTGAAAGCTTAAGGAACCTCAATGGTATCGACTTAGCTCTGTTTCAATTTGATGGTCTTACTACAACTTACACATAAAAAATTGAGGTGGGAAAAGAAAACAAAGATCTTTGGAAACTCAGAGCTAAGAATGTAATTATCCCTCAGCATGGGGTGATCCCACAATAGTAGTTTACAATTTTTGGCCAAACTGGACATTGAAATAATTTTTTTAACTCAATCTTCACATTCGGGCACCTATAGCAGCTAAATTGTGAGGAATGTGAAGATGATGCAAACTAGAGTTTCGTGACATTTTGTCTGTAGATTCTAAATATATTTTTTTCAAAATTTTTGGAATCAGATTGCACTTCTTTTTCCATCTCCCTCGAAAACTAGTTTTTTTTAGAAAACAATATTTTTTAAAAAGTAATGCTCACCGTATAATGCATAACTTTTTTTTCTATGAAGGATAACATTCTAATTCTTTCGAATTTAGATTTGTAACTCCAATATCGAGTGCTTCCACTTGGTTAAAGATAATATTTTATTGAATATTTTTTCTTTAATCAAGTTTCAAAGTCAAACCAATTACAATTCAAACATAGCACGACCGTATAACTTTTTTTGTATGTATCAGAATTCAATTTTTCTCTTTTGTTGGATCAAGGACTTCAATATCTGGTGCACTCATATTTTTCAAATTTTTTTTGATAATATGCTATTTTTCCACATGTGCAAAACAAAGAGCTTGATTTTCAGTGAAAAACCTATGTTTAGTAAAACTAAAAAAACAAATAGATAATAAAACCAAAATATATTAAAATTATATTTGTTGGATAGCTCATTCTGAGGACTACCTGATACCAGTTGGGTTTGTGAAGTCTCTATTTTCATCCTCAAATCAAGCATTGAAGTGCAAAATTTTGGACATTTTTTGGTACCTGGTGGGAGAAGGGTGGTTCGATCGAACTAGTGTTCGGTCGAACCTCATAAATATGTTCAGTTGAACAGAGGTTTAGTTGAATCTAGGTTTGACCAAACCAGTTCAAAATAATATAAAAAAATGGTAGGTGGATTGGTTCGATCGGACTCTTAATCGACGTCCGCTCGAACCCCCTTACCATGAATCCATTTTATTTTATTTTTTTTGCCATTTTTCTAATAATTTTATTTTTTAATATATAATATTAATTATATACTTTTTAATCTCTACAATATAAATTATATCTATATAATAGTTATTAATAATATATAAATCATATATATTATTAATAATTATAAATAATATACTATATACTTATATATTATAAATAATTACAATAAATATTATAATATCAATATATACTTTTGATTGTAAGATAATGAATCCTGCATGTGCAAAATTAAATCATGAAAAGGACACAGCTTTTAACTCTCATAAAATCATGTTTTTCCTCTAATAAAAAGAAAACCATTAGAGGTTGCTCACTCATTTGAGACCAACCACTTTCAATCCTTGCACCCCATTTAGTCACCTCTAGTTCGAGCTACAATCTTGTGTTAAATTTGAGGAAGGATAGCCTCAAAGATTTCCTACTAGGATTCATCTTGATTGTTGAATTTATGCTTAGCCTTAGCTTTTGGTCATGGAAACCATGAGAATGTGGCTTTGGAGAAGATATTATAAATGGTTTTGAAGTCTTTTTTGAAAACATGAAAGAATGACTACGCTATAGTTTGTTAGCTACCCAAATGGACATGAGTTTCTAGAGAGAAATGATGAGGTAGTAATATCAAGAGTTTACTATCTACCCAAATGGATGGAGAGACTTGAGAGAGAGATAGGGAGGGAGTGGAAGACAGATAGAGGGTATAGGGTTAAGAGTAGAGGGTAGAGGGTTTAAGGGTAGAGGGGAGATCGAGATAGGAGTGAGTGAGTGAGAGAAAGAGGGTTTAAGGGTTTAAGGATTAAGGGTAGAGGGTAGAGGGGATCAGAGATAGGAGTGAGTGAGAGAGAGAGAGACTTGAGAGAGAGAGAGAGGGAGGGAGTGGGAGAGAGATAGAGGGTAGAGGGTTTAATACCCATTTAGGGTTTAAGGGTAGAGGGAAGCTCGAGATAGAAGGAGTGAGAGAGAGAGGGTTTAAGGGTTTAAGGCTTAAGGGTAGAGGGTAGAAGAAATCTAGAGATAAGAGTGAGTGAGAGAGAGAGTTGAGAGATGGAGAGTGGGTAGGAGGGAGAGACTTGAGAGAGAGAGAGAGAAGGAGGGAGTGGAAAAGAGATAGAGGGTAGAGGTTTTAAGACTTGTTTAGGGTTTAAGGGTAGAGGGGAGATCGAGATAGAAGGAGTGAGTGAGTGAGAGAGAGAGAGACCTAAGAGAGGGAGAGGGTAGGAGGGAGAGACTTGAGAGAGAGAGAGAGGGAGAGAGATAGAGGGGAGAGGGGAGAGAGACAGAGGGAGTGAGTGAGAGAGAGAGAAACCTGAGAGAGGGAGCTCAAGGGTATGAGGGAGAGACTTGAGAGAGAGATAGGGAGGGAGTGGGAGAGAGATAGAAGGTTTAATGGTTTAGGGTTTAAGGGTAGAGGGGAGCTCGAGATAGGAGTGAGTGAGTGAGAGAGAGAGGATTTAGGGGTTTAAGGCTTAAGGGTAGAGAGTAGAGGGGATCTAGAGATAGAAGGAGTGAGTGAGAGAAAGAGAGACTTGAGAGACGAAAAGTGGGTAGGAGGGAGAGACTTGAGAGAGAGAGAGAGAGGGAGGGAGTGGGAGAGAGATAGAGGGTAGAGGGTTTAAGAACCGTTTAGGGTTTAAGGGTTAAGGCTAGAGGGGAGCTCAAGATAGGAGTGAGTGAGTGAGAGAGAGAGACCTGAGAGAGGGAGAGGGTAGGAGGGAGATACTTGAGAGAGAGAGAGAGTGGGAGAGATAGAGGGTAGAGGTTTAAGGGTGGAGGGTTTAAGGGTAGAGAGGAGAGAGATAGAGGGAGTGAGTTAGAGAGAGAGACCTAAGAGAGGGAGCTCAGGGGTAGGAGGGAGAGACTTGAGAGAGATAGAGATAGGGAGGGAGTGGGAGAGAGATAAATAGTATAGGTTTAAGAATAGAGGGTAGAGGGGAGCTCGAGATAGAAGGAGTGAGTGAGTGAGAGAGAGAGGGTTTAAGGGTTTAAGGCTTAAGGGTAGAGGGTAGAGAGGATCTAAAGATATAAGGAGTGAGAGAGAGAGGGGGAGGGTTTAAAGGTAGAGATGAGAGAGGGAGAGAGGGTAGGAGGGAGAGACTTGAGAGAGAGAGGGGGGAGTGGGAGAGAGATAAAGGGTAGAGGGTACAAGGGTTTAGGGTTTAAGGGTTAAGGGTAGAGGGGAGAGGGGGAGAGGGGGTAGGAGGGAGAGAATTGAGAGAGAGAGGGAGGGAGGGAGGGAGTGGGAGAAGAGATAGAGGGTAGAGGGTTTAAGACCCATTTAGGGTTTAAGGGTTAAGGGAAGAGGGTAGAGGGGAGCTGGAGAGAGGGGTGAGAGAGAGAGCACGAGAGGAGGGTAAGAGGAGGAACTTGAGGAGAGAGAGAGATAGAGGTATAGGGTTAAGAGTAGAGGTAGAGGTTTAGGGTTAAGGAGTGGGTGAGAGATAGAGGGTATAGGTTGAAGTGAAGGTAGGGTTTAAGGTTTAAGGGTTTAAGGGTTAAGGTTAAGGGTGAAATTATAAGTTTAAGGGTGAGGGTAGAGGTAGAGGATGAGGGTTCTCACAAGGTTTAAGGGTTAAGGGTAGGGTAGAAAGTTTAATGGTTTAAGGCAAGGAGGTAGAGGCTGAGGGTTAAGGGTGAGGGAGAAATAGGAGGAGAGAGTGAGAGAGACTTGTGAGAGTGGGAGAGGGGTAGGAGGAGAACTTGAGAGAGAGGGGTGGGAGAGATATGAGGTGGGGAACAAGGGTTTGAGGGTTAAGGGTAGAGGGGAGAGAGGGAGTCATATAGAAGTCATATAAATATTGATTTGGCAACTAGATGGGAACATTCTATTTCCATTTGCAGTATTTTTTGTGAATTAAATTGATGGAAACTTTTTTTTTATTTGCATTGATTTATGTTTTAAATCTGTGTGCAAATTTTTTATAATTAGATAATACTTAATTTTAAAAAACATAATTTCCCATGGAACAATTCCATGGAACAAATATAAGCTGTAGATAATTGTAATTTAGGAAAAATGAATTTAAAAAACTTCACTAGACTTCAAATAAGTATTGAAAGCATATGTATGTGTTTACATGCAAGCAAAAAAAGTGAGATGATGTTATAAGTGTAACTTTGAACTTTCAAATGAAATCAAACACTCTTGAACTTAAGAATTCCATGGAACAAATATGTACATATAATTGGAATTTATGCAAAATGATTTACAACTATGTACAAGTTACTATAAGCTCTCACTTGAACATGTATATGGTTACAAGTGAACTTGAAAATCATGGATATAATCTAACTCAAACATTTTGGTTCAGCTCGCTCTTCAATAACATGTAATTTTTTTTTATGATCATCACTATCTAGTCTCCATTTTTTTCGGCCACGTGCATGTGGAACTGCATGAAGATGTAGGGCGGTAGCAATTATTAAGTGACTATATTGATATTTCTTGTTATTAGGTTGATAGTCAACAAAATGTATCCCATGTTGAACAACTTTGACTTGTTTTAGATATATCCCTTGCACTACAATAGAACCTGCATGGTAAACATGAACTTGAGGTAAGACATGTGAATGTGTACAACATTTTTGTGCTCACGGTTTGCACAATATAATTTAATATTTATAATGTAATGTGCACATGTGAACACAATGTATATATAATTTTAAATTCAAACTCACCTGTGGGAAATAACATTCCATCACTTGTTTCAGGTTGTGTTAGCTTATTCCTCTCTTCTATGCAATGCAATAAATAATAGCTAACACCTTCTATATTTCTAGGCTCTACTAGTTATGACTGTAAAACAATCTTCTATACACCAAATTTACAAAAAAAATTCTAAAAAAATTAGAAATGTCTCTAGAATTTAAAGATCATTAACTATATATATAATATTTAAATTATTGAAAACTTACACATGTACCTTTTCTAACCATTCCTGAAATATGGTCATAATCAATTGAAATCAAAGGAATGTCTCAAATCTTTCTTCCTCATTTTCATTGTATGTTTATGAAACAACTAGTGGCACCGTATCCCATTTACAAATATATCCAAGTTCTTGGTTGTTGCATGTATGATCAGAGTTTCCCGCAATGCACTTAGTGCAAAAACATGAGTAATCCCTTGTGTATAATGTCCATCCATGACGACTATTTGAACTCATAACACAATGCAAAGATCCTATTTTGTCTGCCCTCTTGCATCCATGCATTGATCTTTTTTCCACACCTAGATACATGTACAACAACAAACTTATGTGAACAAACATGTATATATATATATAAAAATAATAATTTAAATTTAAATAAATTCAAATTTTTGAAAATGTAATCTATACATACCTAATATCTCCCAAAACACTCTATGTGGAATGTGTCAGTTTGTTCTCGAAGATGTGTCAACCACATTTGATGCAAAGTGTTTCTTACACCATTCAACAACATCATGGTCATTGTCTATACGATCTTTTGAATAACTCATTTGATGCAAGCTCCTACTCCATCATGCTCACCCTTTCCATGCCCACTCTCAAAAAAGATTCAAACATGTGGTATTTTGTAGATTTTATGATATCTACAAAGTGCATAGAATGGCCGTGAAGATTTGAATTGTGTCGCACATCCATCTGACCATACAAAATGCTTTTCAAATTTTGCACCCCTGCTTCTCAAATTCTCAAAAAAAATTGTAAAGCAATGTTGTACAAAATGCATGTCATGCTCTTTATCATTGAACTAATATAAAAGTGATATTCTTTCTTAATGGCTCATTCTTCATCTATACTCTCAACACCATCCAATTTTGATTGTGCATGTTGATAACACACATGAACCATAATAGTGATCTTCTTTGAAAAGTAATATTTTGATTGAATCTCCTTTTGATGTACAAAGGAGTAATTTTTTGTAAAGTCAACTACTGATAGAACTATTCCAAGTGGGAAAGTATCTCCCAATGTTTGGAATTGTTGTGCTTGCCACTTAGCAAAAAAGGAATGTTGTATGTATGGTTGTATCAATTTTCGAAAATCTTCCATAAATTTTCCAATAGGAATCTCCTCTTCTACATATTTCAACCTTGTGGATTCTTTTCCAAATTTTTTTTGAAACTTTACATACTTGTACCTGTGCGAGTAAAAAATGTGAATAAGTAATAAACCACACAATCAATCAAACATTACAATAGAGAATTCAAATAACAATCTAATCAAATTGAAACAAATAAACTCTCTAAAAATAGTACCTCTTGCAATTTATTGTCTTTGTTAGGTCAAGTATCTTCATTTCTTGAAGGAAATTTAGCCAAATTTCCACATGTTTCACAAATTCCTTTTATGCAGTTTATTTGTTCTCATGATCACATAACATAGCCTTTATGAACAAACTTGCTTGTTTAGGAGGTGTATTTTGAAAACCACAACTTTCTTCTCTCATCTTTCGAAACCCCTGATAGTAGAGATCAAATTCAATATGATAACGACAACAAGTTTCAAAAAACTTGTTTATCTTCACATAATATGGCTTTAACCTTTCAAACATTGTTTTCCCAATCTTTATATGAGGATATATATTACAAAAATTCATATACATCTCAAGTTGTGTTATGTCTAGCCAATGTTTGATATTATTTTCATAAATACCAAGCCCAATCCTATGTCTCATAACATCTCTAGTATTTGATGATGGATGAGTCTGATCATGCCAAAGACTTGAGATCAAGTTCCTAACAACATCATCAATCTTGTTAGAACAGGGAGCTCTACACATAATTTCCCAATTGCCTTCTGAACTCTCATCCAAAATCTCTCTTTTTCTCATATTTTATTAGTGTGGTTCTCCTATAACCAATTTCAACCGAAAGTGCAAATTTTTTTCTTTTTCTTGTTATATCTTGATTTATAATAGATTTCAACATCACCCTTCTTGTAGTGGCCTTATCCACTGATCGAGATCCTTTCCCAATGGAATCTAAACCCTTTTTAACATTTTGAACAATATCCTTTTGTAATGCCATGTGTTTCTTCTTATTTGATGTTGAATGTACACCCAACAATTGTAATGACTCTTTCAGCTCATTACGAAGAAGTAAATGTGATAAAAATTGGGTTTTTTTAAGTGTTTCAAGATGATTGAAATGATCATTGATTATTCCATTTAAAGATTTAGTCATTGACCTCTTTCTCTTATTTGCAGGTTGGTCGGCATAACATTTCAGTTTCTCCATATCCATTTCAAGTAAATGATCTAAATTTCTATAATAAATTTGTTTCATCACCTTTTCAGCTAGTTTTATATGCTCATCCATACCAGTAGAAGGAAGTGATCCTGACCCCTCTCCAACATGCATTGTTTGAACTTGGGCCTCCTCCCTATCTTCAAGGTCCATGTGTTCTTCAATGAATTCATTTGATCCAATATCTAGATTTCGCTCAACTTCAACATGAGAACTTCCTGCTTGTTGAGCCCTTTCTACATGTCACAAAATATTTTGAAAAGAAAGTGAGAGATGATGCTATATAAGTGAAGTTTATGTATGCAAGCAAACAAAATGATAAGAGATTATGCTATTTAAGTAAGAGAAGTTTCAGTTAGTTTTATATGCTAATCCATACCAGTAGAAGGAAGTGATCCTTACCCATCTCCAACAAACATTGTTTGAACTTGGGTCTCCTCCCTATCTTCAAGGTCCATGCGTTCTTCAGTAGATTCATTTGATCCAATATCTAGATTTGGCTCAACTTCAGCTTGAGAATTTCCTGCTTGTTGTTTGAATTTACATGCAAGCAAAAAAAGTGAGAGACTATGAGATATTTAAGTGGAGTTGAAACAAATAAAATCAAAGATTCTTGAACCAAATAATTCCATGGAACAAAAGCAATTGGAAATAGATGATAAGGAATTTCGGTAATGTTTATGCAAGATGATTATTTTTTAGTATTAAAGTTTCCAAGTTAAATCTAACATGGTTTTCATAATTGGAAATATGTTTATAAGGAAAAAAATTGAGGTGTTAATAAAAGTCCTAAACACACACTTGAGAGAGAGAGAGAGAGAGAAGAAACAAGCATGTATCTTGTTTCTTTCCATGATAATTTTCCAAGTTTTGTTCACGCCTCTTTTGTTCTTCTTCTTTTGAAAATTTTCATTGAGACATATTTTTTCTTTTTCTTTGTTGTCCCATTTTCTTCTTCAATTTAAAGATGACTCAAAACAAATCCTCTACCAACTTAGTTAAATTCTCCTTGAAAATTTTCCTTGATTGATAAAAATGAGAAGTTGCCTTCTCCAATATTTGCTTCTTTGATAAATGTGCAAAAATATCTTCTCCAAAATATGTGCTCCAAGTAATATGAATGCGAATTAATCTTGCAATTTAATATGGAATAATTAAAAAGAAGCTTGTATTTATATGCATATGGGAAAAAAATTAAAATTAAAATGCATTCTAGTGTATGGAATAACTAGATCCTAGTTTAAATGAATCAAGTGACCTAATTAAACAAGTTATTTCATTGTGGAGTTTGTTGTTATTTAATTTATAGGTATGCAACATAGAGTAATTTTAGAATTTTGTTCCTTGTCAAAAAGATAATATTCGTCAAGCTTGATACCAAAGGTGCAAGATTATCTCAACCAATGAGATAACATAGTGCTTAATAAAGTGTCTCTTAGATAAGTTATGCTCATTGCAAAGTAAGGGAACAACCCAATATATAGTAGAGGAAAATTTCCATGGTCATTCTAGTTAACCAAACACACCTAGATGGTTCTAAATCAATAGTTGAGATATTTTCATTTGTAGGAGATGTAGAGAGGGTAGAATAATGATTTGAGCACATGGAAGTATAATTTGAATTGAATTTTCTTAATGTTTCAAAGAATAAAATTTTCCTATCCTAAGTTGAAACTAGCAAATTATGCATTGAATTTCTTTAAAAATCTATAATTTTATATCCAATTGTAGGAAATCACGATCATGTTAAATAATGGTGTAGATTAAGAGATTATTTATGAAATATTTTAACATAAAATTTTATAACTTAGAGGGGAAGTGTTTTAAGGATGATATAATTATAAAAGGAATGTTCCTACCTCTTCTTTATAATTATATTTTGTTCTCAAATCCTCAATGGTTCATGTTGCTTAAGTCATTTTTAAAAAATAGGATTTTTGTGTACCACAAAGTGATGCACTTGATTTGTTCTTATTTTGTATCAAGATTTTAATTTCATCATTTTTATCAGATTTTAAAACTAGAAGAACATGTGCATTAATAAATAGGCTTGTAAATACACTCATTTATAAAGTATCATTAGTTTACTTGCTTGGCAACCATTTATTTTATAATTTTTTACTGCTTACTATAAAATTCAAGGGGTGTGTGTGAAAAATATTTATTGTGATCAACACGAATGAACTTAATTATGAAGTGGCATTCATTTCCTTATCTTTGGGAATATAGGATCAAATGGGATGTTGTGATCAAATGAACTAAAATAAAGTTTCAAAACTCTAGGGGATTCTATAATAACATTTGAGACCATTTTGATGGTCTTTGTTTGTGGTTTCAATGTCAACAAAACTTATTTCAATGTGCATTATTGATTTTTGGCTAAAATGAAATAGTCTTCTCCTAAAATTCTACTAGAGATCAAATGTATATCATATAAGAAAATGTATGTATATCACATAGACATGTAAACATAAGAAAACACATACATACATGTAAATAGATTCAATGTATAAACATAACATGTTATAAGCAAAGAGGTCATCAAATAAGCAAATGTATGTATGTCATATAAACATTTAAACATAAGCAAACACATACATACATGTAAATAGATTCAATGTATAAACATAACATGTTATAAGAAAAGAGGTCATCAAATAAGCAAATGTATGTTAGAGATCAAATGTATATCATATAAGCAAATGTAAGTTAGAGATCATCAAATAAGCAAATGTATGTATGTCATACAAACATTTAAACATAAGCAAACACATACATACATGTAAATAGATTCAATGTATAAACATAAACATGTTATAAGCAAAGAGGTCATCAAATAAGCAAATGTATGTTAGAGATCAAATGTATATCATATAAGCAAATGTAAGTTAGAGATCATCAAATGTTGAATACTAGAGATCATCATATAAGAAAATACATGTAGTAAAGATCATAAATCTAGTGCAGGGCCTAATATGAATGTCGACTCCTACTCGAACGACCATCTAAATGAGAAACTTGGTCCAATGGATGTGTTGATCCCTGGAAATAAATTTAAATATCTATCTAGATCTATGCATACATATGCATGTACATATACACATGTATATATAAAAATTTAAAACTCACATGTCCACTAGCAGCAGAATCATCCACAAAGTCATGTCAATGTACACGATCTAGATGAAGGCTAGGAGTGACTTGAGGTAAGTCCACCTACAATATATATACATATATATCAGTACATGAATATCTAGTTAAAACTAAAATTTAAAAATAATTAAAAAAATAATTGAAACATGAACATGCATGCATACATGCACATCATCTAATATCAGATGAGCTATGTCCTCTGCAATGGTCATCTCCACCATATCAACCAAACAGTTAAGTGACGAGTCAACATCTACATCCATCTGATCTGTTTCATGTTGTGACATAAATGATGAGTGAAGAAGACTATGCAGGTGAAATGACATCGACGATGACGAACCAACACCAATCAACATCTCAATAAAACCCATAGTCCATGTAACAACCAAATGATTTGTAGGTGGATCCCGGCGTGCACTAGTGTTGGGCTAAGAGTGATGGAATCTTGGATGTGAATGAACTCCATGTGCCAAACGATCTCTGGCATGCTCTATACTAATCCCAAAGTCTGATGCGATGAAGGCATATGCCTCCAAGAGGTCCTCAACCAAACAATGCAGAGTCCTACGTGCCATATCTGTTGTAAGTCTGTCAAGCTATGTGGGAGTAGGGATGCCCGTCACTGTAAAAGGATCCATGGTGGCCCACTATGCTACAAATGGCATGGCACAAGAACATCTAGACATTAAATATTGGCCTACACAATCAGTAGATATCCTAGTGGTGGCAGCTACAATGTCACCTATAGTGTCAATTGCTTCCTTTTGGGAAGTAATGACAACCTCATCTACTATGGGGTCCAGAGTTGGGGTGAGAGTAGGAGACCTCTCGCCAACCAATACCTTAAACACTGGGGCTGGTCTATCTGCTCAATGATAGGTGGCCTATCAGCAATCTTGCCATGCCCCTAACCAGCATATGGTGGAATGTTCAGGTAGTTGACTTTGAGGCCCAAATGGATCTTAGCATACAACTGTTGAACAAAATATAATAGAATCTGGTCATTTTTTGGATATTGACCATGTGCTATGAGAAATCATGGGTAGATCAATGGGGCCATAGCACGATCCACACATCTAGTGACCTGGTATCCCCTCACCTTACGTTGATTTTGATAGAATGAAAAACAAGTGTTTTTAATCATTTCTTTGGTCATAGTATCATGTATTTGTTTAAAGGGGACCTCACCATGTACTTCTTCCTGCATGCGGGAAAGAATAGTAGCTACTCTATCAGGGGAATATGCACTAGTCTGTCCAAGTTCATCTCTTAGTTTTTCTAAGCTTTGTAATATTGACATGCAAACTTCTAAATACATCCCTGTGTTTGCACCATTTGCAAATGAGTCTCTCAATTTCTTAATCTTACTAGTAGTATTAGAAAACAAAGATTCTAGAGGTGGAACATCTACATTTTCTATGTTATATATGTATGTACACCTAAAGGAGCAATGAGACCTTGGTAAATAATATATCTAGATCTAGTGAATAGAAATCTAAAACAGTTCTAAATAAATTTACAAGTGTGCATTCACTAGTTCAAATAATTCATCTAGGGATGACAAATAGAGCATTCACTAGTTCAAATAATTCATCTAATCATCAATAATATTTTCATACCATTAACAAAAAAAAATTCAACATATATCATAGTTTTTAATAATCAAATCATTCAAATTACTAGATTGCACACAAAACATAATCTAAAACAGTTCTAAAATTTAAATTTACAAATGTGCACTCTAGTACAAAATGTGCCATTAAAGACTTAAAAAATCTTGATAAAGGTTGCATCTAAGATTTATTTCCTAGAACTAGTAATAAAGGGAAAGCATCATTACTTAACATTTGTGGTCATGTAAGATCAATTTAGTCATTATTAAAGGTACAAATAAGAGAAGAAAATGAGAGAGAGGATAAGCTTGTAAATATAATTTTTAAATTATTGAAGCAATATTTTGATGAGGAAACCAAAAAATTAGAAATAAACTTCCTCATATCCATAAAGAAAATTTGATAGGAGGAAGGGACATGCACATAATATTTATCATGAAAGTTACCATACAATGTACAAGAACATGATACTAAGGAATAAAGGTTTCTTATAAGTACACAACAAACCTAGATGAAGATTTAACCCTAGTACAAAAAGAAAGAAATAATGAAAGAATAGGAGAAAATGAAGATTTAATCTTTGTACATATTTTTTCTATTACCTCAAATCTTCCACCAATATAAATTGAATTAGTGATTAATCAAAATACTAAACTTTTAAAAATTGAAAATTGAATAAACATTAATACCCTTCACTTTCACCTAATTGAAGGATTAAATTGATCGCATAATTTAAGTTTTAGTGAATATAATGAGGTCACATCTCAAATCAACTGTCAATTACCTAAATTATCAACTTTTTGAGAAATTTTGTGATTTTGTGAAGTTGTGACTTACGACAAGAATAAAGATGTCAAAAACTACTAAGGTCATATTCTTGTCACATTATATTGAAAATCCATACTTTACTTGGAATAAGATCATTTGTATGGAATATTAGGTATTATAGATGAAGAAAATGTGATTTATTTGTTTGGTCTCATCTACCATGGGTATCTTCAATTTTTTTGATCATTCCTCCTACTAACATTTTGTCTAATTTTATCTCAACTCTTGTTTTGACATTGAAGTTTTAAGTTAATATTTTATTTTCCTTTATGGTTTGGATCCTTCTTTTAGTTCTTAATATTTATCTTTTTCCATTAATTTAACGCTTAAATTTAGTTACAAATGGTCTACACACCTATTCCAAATGTTCCATTTCATGAATTTTATGGGTTTACCTTATCTTGCATGCTAAAGTCACAATTTCCTACTCTTGATTAAATTACTACAAGAAACTAAGGAACTTGGGATACCCACCTCCCAATGGTCTTGGAATGGATGCATTTAGATGGAGAAGGATTTCAAAAAGATCATGGTACTTGTCGACCCCTCAAAGGCATGATATATAACACATGAACTCTATTTATGAAATTTGGTCTTTAGTTGTTGGCTTCTAGTATGAATGTGATTTATAAGGTGGAATTCTTAGTTGAGACTCTCAATCTTCCATTGTTGGTTTCTAGTGTGATTATACAATATGAGCCAAGCATTAATCTAATGTTAATTCTTGAAAGAAGGTATATATTATTCTCATCTTAATTCTCACACAGAGTTGTCTTAGTCAATTTCTCATATGAGTTCCATATTTGTAAATTTTTCTTAATATAAAAACATATTTTATTTCATTAATTAACCTATCTATTCTATGTTACAAAGGATACTTTTATTTTAAATTATAAGTATATAATTCAAAATTAATTAGTAATTCATGATAGAGTACACACAATATTTAGTTAAAATAAAATAATATTCTTATTTGGAATGAGAGTTATGTAGAATGGTAGCTTGATGTCTCAAAAACATTTCTTTGATTTACTAAATTTTTATCATTACATTATGAGTGAATCATCTCAATTATATAGCCAAGCACATCAAAAATTTATAAATTGGAAAGCAAAATAATCACACATTTATCATATTTTTATATGTAAAAAGTTTCTACCATCAAACTATTTATACTCATAGATTGCATAAAACTATAAATTTAATCATTATTCCTAATTTATTAAGAATCAATCTAATAAATTTTGACTTCATATTGTATACTTGTTATAAACATCTCACTAATCCAACCATACATTTTATATATGTTAAAAAATATATAATATAACAAAATACAACTTCTAAATATGATAGTAAATCTAATTAATTGATTTATTTCAAACTAAGACTCCAAAACCAATAACCATTCAAAATCCTTAAACAATGATAGCATAACATTAAATTATAGGTTTTAAGTAAATCAAAAAAGTAATTTAATTATTAATATAAGAACAATTTAAGTAACCTAACTCTAAGATGTAAACACTATGATTTCACATTGGGACACAGGTATATGACCTTTTTAATATAAAAATAACCCCCACCAAAACATGCACCAAAATATATTAAAAGTCTTCTCATTTTGTTTTTCTTGAAAGTAATCTAATGTGCATAGGAAATTGCTTGGAAGTTGAATGTTCAAGATGGAGAAGATTATATCAAATCCCAAGAGATGCTAAGTATCCTTGGTTGAAACCTCAAATATTAGCTTTGTTTTTAAATTGAAAATGAAATCTTAGGACTAGACAATATCTCACTAGATCATAATATGACAACCCACATGGATGACCCTTAGCTATATGACAACAATTCTAAAGGAGTCTTCTAATAAAATTAGTCCTTCAAAATTTAAATTAGATTTAAGTCAACTTCTTGTTTGTTAAATGTTATTTTATTGACTTGAATTTCAATTATGTTGATTATATATTTGATTAATATATATAAATGATAAATTTTATTGAACATTGTGATGATTTAGAATCTAAGATATAGTTTGAGAGTTCTTTTATACATTGTATAATCATATAAGTATATCATCAACATAATCTTAACATCTGAGTTAATTATGCATATTATATGATTATTTGGTGTGCCTTCAATTATTATCTTAAAAAATTTAAATTGGAAGAGCAATTTGATCAAAGGAGAATGACCTCACTTGGTAAATTTCTAAAAGCACATCCTTAAACAGTTGTACTATATAGGTTTTTATGATAAGTTGCTTAAATCCTTGTGGATCCTACTATATTTGTGGCATGCTATGATTAGGTGCAATAGTCCACATTCCCAAAGTCTCATAGTTTGGATTTGTCAAGGCTTATCTTATCTAGATAGGAGGAGATATCCACTATCCATTACTAAATTTTTACCTTGTTCAAGTGTCATTTAAAGTTTGTATTGACTTCAAAAGTTGTCAGTGTATTGTGATTGGTGTCAATCTAATAACTAATCATTTATGTACTTTATATTCCAATTCTCTCCTCCATTCTAGATCTAGTTCTCAATTTGATTACAATTGTCTTCAATCTTCTCAATTTATGAAACAACATAGTTTTTAAAAGAAAATTAACAAAAAAAATATAAATAGGAATGAAGGTTTTGCAAGTGAGCACCTCAAATTTGTATTTGATGACATATCCTCCATTTTTGAGGAAGTATAACAATAATTTAGGGATGAATATGCCAAAAGCAAAGAGTTGGGGAAAATTATCAAAATCTCTTGATATGAAGTGCAAAATAAAAATAAACTAACAATTAGCACTAATCTCCTAACAACTAGAAACTAAACTCTAAATTTTGACTTTTATATTTTGCATGGGATATAAACTAATAAAATTATAAAATAATTCTTATTCTATAACTTATTTTATTCCATAATATGAATCATCATCAGTGGTGGATCTATAATAACTTGTAGTCATTGGAATGCAAACAAAAACTTACCAAAAAAAAAAAAGTATAAACAAATATTTATGGGTGATGTAAGATTAATATTACACCGTAGAGGATGCTCTTATATCATAATTACTTTAGTAATCTAGAAAAACTAAGGTAAATAGGACCAATCAAGTATTATATTTAGAAATTCTAGAACCTATCCTTGCAATTAGAAACAATTACAAAGGAGAACTTGAATGACCTTTTTTGTGGGTTTAAGGATCACGAGCAAGATTAGGTTATACATGTTTAATCCTCTTATTATATTCAATTCTTCTATCATGGAATGCAAGGTAGAGGAAAATTTATATCTTCCATAAGACAAGGGTTCAATAACATGAGAGAGGAGAGCATATTAACATAGGCATTCCATTGGCCTACTAGATTGAATCCTCAAAAATCAACGAAAAGAGGGAAAATGGTTAATTTTAATTATGATATCAAATATGTAGATGACATAAATGTGTTGAAAATATCTTATTCTACATTGAAGGGCCTATTAAGAAATAAGAAGTATTAGAGGTCATCAATGAGATAGTTAATCTATTGTCATGCACTTTGTAGAAATGGAATCCCATAAACCCTTAATGTAGTGGGTTTCTTGAAAAAGAAAGACTAATGGTATTGATAGATTTAGGAAAAACTCATAATTTCATCAACAAGAAGCTAGTCTCTCATTTTAATTATATTATTCCACTGTAGCAAATGGGTTTGTTGAAAAGACTTTAGAAACTTTCAAGCAAATGCAATTGGCAGCTATAAAGCCAAATTGCAGAGCAAATGGGTTTGTTGAAAAGGCTTTAGAAACTTTCAAGCAAATGCAATTGGCAGTTGTAAAGCCAAATTGTAGAGCAAATGGGTTTGTTGAAAAGGTTTTAGAAACTTTCAAGAAAATGCAATTGGAGGCTGTAAAGCCAAATTTTGTAGATCAAATGGGTTTGTTTAAAAGGCTTTAGAAACTTTCAAGCAAATGCAATTGGTAGCTGTAAAGCCAAATTTTGCAGAGCAAATGGGTTTGTTTAAAAGGATTTAGAAACTTTCAAGCAAATGCAATTAGCAGCTATAAAGCCAAATTTTGCAAAGCAAATGCATTTTTTTAAAAGGATTTAGAAACTTTCAAGCAAATGCAATTGGCAGCTGTAAAGCCAAATTCCACAACCTTCACCCTTCGTGCGCCAAAATGGGAGCTTTGAAATAGGGTATATTGAAAATTAAATATCAAATTTGTTTGGGAGCTTTGGTATCATGGAATGCTTTCATTTTAAAGGAAACACACATGATAAATTTAGTCTCGTGGAATGCTATGATAAAATGATACACACAAAATGGATTTGTTTTATCACATTTAGGGTTTAGAAATTTTCAAACAAATGCAATTTGAAATCAACAAATCGTAGCAAAGTTTACCAACCTGGTGCTATGGAGGTCGAGGTTGATGTATTGTGGCAAGGTGGTGCACGTTGAAGCTTCGCCCTTGGGAGTTCGTCGTTTGCCATTCAATTCACACACTCTATTCACATTCATCACAGGCAGAGAAAAAGAATGTTGGTTCGACAGTGACATGAGTTTTTAAAAAGCCCTATTTCAAGGTGTTCGAGCGAACCCCCATTCGGTCGAACCCCTTAAAATATTATTTTTTCGTTGACCAATGGGGGGCTCGCTCGAACTAGTAGTTCGATTGAATGTCTTAAAGGGTTTGCTCGAACATGCTAGTTCGAGCAAACCCCCCGAGCTAGTACAACCACACAAAAATGAATTTTCCTTCCTCCATCAAATTGTAAACCACTATTATGGCTTCACCCCATGGAGATATGCCACCTATTGTAAAGGCTTACTATGCATACCAAGCTTGGAACACCATGACAACATCCTAGTTGGCTGAAGGAGTGAATAACAAAGTGCCACCCTAGAAATGATTTATTTTCTTTAGTTATATTTTATAAGACTTACATTATAAATTTAAAGATTTTCTTTAATATTGAACAATTATTTAAAAATAATCGGTTACACCTGCTTAGTATTTATGTAAATCTCTCTTAATAACAACACCACAATTTTTGATATACCATATACAAAATTGAAATCTTTTACGTCTGTGTGCATTTAGCATGTCATTTGAATGAAAGATAATCTTATTTAAATATGTGTGTTTGATTAATTCTTTGAGTTATATCATTTATGTGTCAATGAGTAACAATTTCCTTTATATGATTAATTTCAGTTTTGATGTTATATCAAGTTGATCATTTCATTTCAATTATATGGGATGTTATGCTAGTCTGTGTACCAGTAGTTATATTTGTTCTTATATTCATTACATTCAATGTTTGAAAGCTTTCGAGCATTAAAGATTGATGCCTTTCCTACTTTCTAGTGAAAAAGAATACATCATTTAAAATTTTGTGTTATCACGATTTTATTGAAAATCTAAAGAGGGAGTTTTACCTCTTTAAAAATTTAGAGAGTAATTATTTCACATAGAAACAACTAACTCAACTATTGGCATGATTGATTGCATATGATTTGTGCAAAACTCGTTAAATTTATACCATAAATTTAAAGATGCAAATCTGTTAACCAAGAGTCAGTCTCTCCAGTTGGTTTCTAATGTTGTATCCCTTTGACTCTATTGCCCAAATGACAAAGCACTGATCTTTGCATAATTATGGGTTCATCCTGTGTCCTTTGCAGTTCTTGTCCCCAATCAAAGCTAGATATTGTCCCTTGATGTTGACTAGTTCATTTTTAAAAAAAATCCACATTAAATCATCACCTGATGCATTGATATTCGGGGTTTCTTATGGAATGTTTCAAATCCTTTATCTTGAGCATTATTGGAGGTTGTCGGTTTGAAAAATCATATTGCTAGTTAGTCAAGCCATGCTCTATTTTTGCAAATCATCATATCCAAACTATAATCCTTGATTGTAATTGATTGATTTTGGTTGGTGATGTTGGTTCAAATATTAGATGCCAAAGTTGAAAATTATTTTATGAATAGTTCCAGTTGTACTCAAAATCGACCTCCTGAATTAGAAAAAAAAGTGAAAACAATTAAATATTGAAAACCATGTGTTTCTAGAAGAATCTATCTTGAAGGGATGTTCCTGGTGGTTTTTTGAGCAATGTGGCAAGTTTTCACAACAACTCGGTTTCTGGATTGGGAGAATTTAATGTTTTATTTTTTCTAACAAAATGTTAGAAATAATTAAAATATTAATTTTTTTGCTCAAAATGAAGTAATTTTTATGGGTTTTTCTCTTCATGATATTTTTATTGTCCTGAATTTTTTTAGGGCAAATGGATTTATCTGTTGAAAGTTATGCAAGTTTCAATGTTGTAGTGATGAGAAATTATCAAGGGGGTTTGTTGGAAAATATGTAAAATTATTTTAAAACTTTTTTAAAGTTTTAAATAATTACTAAATGATGTTTTTATGAGCATTTTAAAGTCTTTTTTGAGGCACATTGAGTTGGCTTAGTAGACATCATCTCTTCATTAATTCTATTGCTCACTTTTGTCCAATTTCTAACCTCATTGCTCACCTTTTCCTATTTCCTAATCTCTATTACTCACAAAATTGAAATTTCTAACCCATTGCTCATTTATGCACATTTCCTAACCTTCATTTTCTCGCATTTCATAAAATTTTAACTTTTTTTTTTTCACTTGGGTAAATCCTAACCTCATTGCTCAACTTTTTTTAAATCCCAACCTCATTGCTCAATTGTTTCTAAATCCTAACTTCATTGCTCATCTTTTTCAAAATCCTAACCTCATTGCTCAATTTTTTAAAAATCCTAACCTTGTTTCACTTTTCTAACCCACATTTGCTTGCATTTCAATAAATTTGAACCGTTTTGCTCACATTTCGGTGAATTTGAACCTTGCTCAATTTTTAAAGATTTCTAACTTGTGAGCATTTAAAGGCAAGGAAAACAAAGGTTAATCATTTTCAAACAAATTGCGGGTGGTGAATGAGATGTGTAGTGCATCTTCTAGTTGCTCCTCTCTACACAATGTTGTTTGCATTTCAATAAATTTGAACCGTATTTGCTCACATTTCGGTGAATTTGAACCTTGCTCAATTTTTAAAGATTTCTAACTTGTGAGCATTTAAAGGCAAGGAAAACAAAGGTTAATCATTTTCAAACAAATTGCGGGTGGTGAATGAGATGTGTAGTGCATCTTCTAGTTGCTCCTCTCTACACAATGTTGTTTGCATTTCAATAAATTTGAACCGTATTTGCTCACATTTCGGTGAATTTGAACCTTGCTCAATTTTTAAAGATTTCTAACTTGTGAGCATTTAAAGGCAAGGAAAACAAAGGTTAATCATTTTCAAACAAATTGTGGGTGGTGAATGAGATGTGTAGTGCATCTTCTAGTTGCTCCTCTCTACACAATGTTGTTTGCATTTCAATAAATTTGAACCGTATTTGCTCACATTTCGGTGAATTTGAACCTTGCTCAATTTTTAAAGATTTCTAACTTGTGAGCATTTAAAGGCAAGGAAAACAAAGGTTAATCATTTTCAAACAAATTGTGGGTGGTGAATGAGATGTGTAATGCATCTTCTAGTTGCTCCTCTCTTGTTTGCATTTCAATAAATTTGAACCGTATTTGCTCACATTTCGGTGAATTTGAACCTTGCTCAAATTTTAAAGATTTCTAACTTGTGAGCATTTAAAGGCAAGGAAAACAAAGGTTAATCATTTTCAAACAAATTGTGGGTGGTGAATGAGATGTGTAGTGCATCTTCTAGTTGCTCCTCTCTACACAATGTTGTGAGTTTGAGATAAGTAGTAGATGACAATGTCATTTCATGGTTGCAGTATATGCACAGGACAGATTTGTTCAGCAATTTTTTATAGCTTAAAGCAAATGTGAGCAGCAGGTGCTCTAGTTTACATGCATGCCAAATGTTGAAGAAGATTTGAAGGCAAAAATGATTTTAGATAAATGGTCTCTTGAATTGCAAAGATTGCAGCTTATGCACAAAATGGATTTGTGAAAAAGGTTTCAGAAACTTTCATACAAATGTAGTTTGCAGGTGTAATGCCGAATACGTCTACAAGTATCTTCTTCCAGCCACAGTAAATTTTGCATACACACAGAGAAAAGAGAGGCATGAATTTGTAGACCAGGCATATGTGCAGAAATGGATTTATTAAAAATGCTTTGGAAGTTGCAATAAAATGCATTTGGCAGTGCTAATATGGATATTATGAAGTCGATTAAACCCATGAGAGTGAACGCGATTCTTGGACTTTAGACCTGCATGCCAAAATTTGGATACAAAGACAAAGCTTGGGAGTATGTACAAAGCACGCTAGCTATTGAAAGAATGCCTCAATGGGATGTTCTCTCATGAAGCAAAAATATGATAGGTTTATTAAATGCTTTTGTAAAAATGCATGTAAATGGTGAAACGCAGGGAAAGCATGGGAATTATTTGACAAAGTGCCTCCAAAGAGATGCCAGCATATAGCATGCTACGCTTACAGGATATGTACAAGATGGATTAAGGGACATTTCAAATCAAATTGGTTATGCTAATTTCTTCCCTGCCGCACCAATATGGAAGCTTCGAAACAGCGGGTGGATATCCATCAAAGCGTAAAGGGTAGAGATTTTTGTCAGATTTTGTAATTGCAATTGCCTTAGTAGATGTGTGTGCAAAGGGCGAAGCATCGCAAGATGCACACAAAATGGATTTATTTAGAGTTTTAAAAACTTAAAAGCAAATGCAATTAGCAGGCGCAAATCCAAATTCAACAACCTTTTCCAGCATCTTAATCGCTTGTGCCTAAATGAGAGCTATGAGACAGCACGTGGACATCTATCAAAGGGATTAAATATAGAGGAATTTTGTTTGAAGTTGTAGCTGCAGGCTACACATAGGGAAGGCGTGTGAACTGTTTGACTAAATGCCTCAAAGAAATGCGGCGTCATCAAATGCCAACATTGCAGGATTTTCACAAAATAGATTTGTTGAAACGGCCTTAGAAACCCTCGCGCAAATGCAACAACGGGTGTAAACTTTTAAAAAGAAAATGCAAACTAGCAGGAGAAATGCTAAATATGGCATGATAAATTGCTTCAAATCCGACATCATTTAATGGCGTGCACAGAATGGGAGCATGGGAGCAGGGTATGGACATCCATCGAAGCATAATGATTCAAAGAATTTTGTCAGATTTTAGAGTTGCAAGTGTATTATCGACATATCTATGAAATGTTGAAACATGCACAGGGAATGCAAACTGTTCGACAGAATTCCTCAAAGATAAGTCATCTCATCGAACATTATGGTTACAGAGGAATGCACAAAAAGGAGTTTGTTGAAAAAGCTTTAAAACTTTCAAGCAAAAGCATTTGGCAGTTGTGAAGCCAACTTCACGAATATCGCCAACATCCTCTATGTCTAAGCCGAAATGGGAACTTTGAAAAGGATATTGGAATCCATCGAAACTGGTATCAAGGCGTTGATATTACCTATGCTATGGTAGGCATGGAAGCATACACAAAAGGCATAAACTGCCCAACAAAATGCCTCATAAAAATGTGTTTTGATAGCCGCCGTAATATGCTAGTAATGTCCACTGATGGGCTTTTTGGTGCTTATGTAAATGCTTATGGCTGTGTTCATGAAATTCTGACTCTCTACAATACCAAAGGATTGGCAGTAAAAGGGCGTGATGAAACTGTGCGCAGTTGGTTTCCAGGGTATGCATGGACTATTGCAAATTGAAGTGTTTGTGATTCACACATGATGCTGCCTTGAATGTGTGTATATGTTACCAATGATGTTACCTCATATCTCTTAATAGCTCTTTCCATGCTACAAATGATAGGCCAGATTTATTTTCTCCATTTGATAGTTGTTAAAAATCCAGGTACAAATGGAAAACCTTTTGAGAAACACAAGTCAAGAGTTAGGTGTATTGTGAATCCAGTTATTCCTTTTGGAAATCAATCAAATAGTATGTGGTGCAGTTCGTATTCAATAAGGATATTTATGATGGATCTAAAGAAGATAAATTAAGTGAGCCATAATCTAAGGATGACGCGATTATAATGATACTGCCAATGCAAATTTATTCTCCACAAATGATTAGGATCATGGCCCAGTTCAAGACGCCATTACATGTATCAATTTGAGTCTTCGGAGAGGGAAATCAAAATGCTTGCCACAACATTGCCTACTAAGGAAGCTCACTATGTTTTCAATCACGTTGCTCTTGCATCATAGGAAAGAGTATTTGTGGTAGGAATAATTTATTGTTTTGGTGAAGGCCACCTGAATTAAAAGTATATTATTCTTGAAGGTAGTATCAATTTTTACTACAAGTTGGATATGGGTTTTCTTTCTTTCTTCCTTAGTAAGGTGATTGGAGTTGAAGAAAATAATCTTAATAGACATTGTTGAATATGTAGTCAAGAATTCATTATTAGCAAGCGATACACCATGATCAATAATTTGGTCTCTTTTCAAATATATAGTTTCTAAGTCACCTTTTTAGAAAAGTGACTTATGTCAATTCTTATAATCTAAAGGTTAGAAATTGAACCTTATTTCCGGATTAATGATGTAAAACCTAACAAAATAAGATTTATTATTTTTAAAACCATTATATTTCAAAAGGGTAGTTAATAAGTGGTTAGAAAGTAGTTACAAGGTAGTTATCCTGTGAGGCTTATAAATACAAGGCTATTTGTTATGTAAAGGAGAAATTTTAGAGAGGGGACACTCTAGAGGAATTTAGAATTTTTTTTTTGATCTTTTGGCTTTACACATTGCACAAAAAGGGTTTCTAAAATTGTAGAATTTCATAAAGATAATACAAAATACTTTTGGCTTGTATGTTCTGAATGTATTTGAGTTATTATTACAGTTCTTTTGTAAGTCAAGCTGGTTAATCCCTTTATGTCTTGGTGGGGATCATTTGTTGTCTATATAAATGCTTATTAATCTCTGCAATTTATGTAGTGAAACACAAGCAACCTTTGGTATCTCAATTTGAATTTGTTAGAATTACTTATCTCTTGTATGTCAAGATTTGTAGTCCTTCCATTGGAAATGCATATTGAAATATAAATTATGGTGAAACCCCCTTTGTAATGGTTATCAATCATGAAGTGCTATTTGGTATTCGTACGTCTACTAGTATGGTATTTGTTGTTCATCTCTCTTTAGTTTTCTTCCTTTTCTTCTTTATGTACTTCTAGGTTAAAAGTACACAAAAATCCTCAAAATGCCATCATACAAGTGAGTTGCCCCTCTCAAACACAGAGGAAGATTGCCATTTCACAAGGAATCACTCCAACTATTGGTGCATTATTGCCACTTTCCATTGAGCGAGTCAAATAGAATTTCAAGTGCCAATTTACTTACCAACATTTATCTTGTACATAACTCTTCCTTCAAACCTTAGTTTTTATATTTGAAGGAATATGAAGGAACTCAAATGATTTCAACTTCATAGAAGGAGGGGATTTTAACAAAACAATGATTATAGTCTTTTACCTTTTGACCCCATAAATATTTTAGTATAAATTCAATTTGACTCCACTAACCTAGATCCCTAAGAGGCTTATGACCATACCATGCATCTTCTTAGAATTATGCTTTTGACCCATTATTAATAACCTAGGATAAATGTGGAAGGATTAGGGATCTACATGAGGAAATAAGTTCCACATTTTAGAGCTGCATGAAAGATATTTCAAGGTGAATATCCTTTCCCTTTCTATGGAATCTAGATATTTATGTTTCATGATTTTATTCCACTTAGCATCTGACTTTGGATATATTTTTTGAGTAATTTTTATTGGGATTAAGGTGTCTCAAACTTTTAGTCCTAGCATTAATCATTTGATTATTAGGTGCATATTAATTTATCCTAATGTATTAAACTACCTAAGTTTTCACTCACTTTGTGGGTCCTATTGTTGAGATGACATCCTACATGGCTTTTGATGACATATGACAAGATCCTTATTTTTTAGGAAGTTGGCAACCACTTTAGGAGGTCCTATGGATGATGTCACATGTTTCTATATTGGTGAAAAACTATTTTGGGAAGCTCCTATATTGACTTGGGAGTCTTAGTTAGCTGTTACTATATCAGATTTGAAGAGGAATACAAATTTGTTTGGCTTTATCTATTTTAGACGTCCAAGATATGGATTAAATATGGATAAGATGATTTTCTTGGATATAGACACCAAGATAAGGATAAGGCTATTTTGAATTGGCGGGTTGATTTTAAAGCTCGTGCTTTTTGGGATTTTGTAGATATTAGATTTGTAGAAGATTAATGATGCTTTTTAGGCCTCTATCTTGGTGCTCTATAAATATGAGAGTTTGCTTGAGGAGTTGAGAGGATAAATTTTCATTGAAAGTGAAGGGAAGAATTTTGCTTGGGTTATAGGGTTTGGGACCTAGAATAAAAAAGCTCCACACTCTCATTCAAGGATGAACGTAGAGATCTCAATCCAATGGAAACAGGGGAAAGACATTTTGCAATAGGGTTGTCCTAGGAGATGATTATAAACTAATGAGAGGTTCACCACCAAGTTATGAATTGGAAAGACAAATGAAATGAAAGTTGTAATGCTTAAACCTAATGCAATATAACCTTTCACTAAATGACCTAAAAATGCATATAAAATAGAACAAAAAGTTGCAAGATGAAATGTATGCACCTGGAAATCTGGAGATGACTAGATGGAGCTTTGAAATGCTAGAAATCTTAAAATTTTGATCTATTGGGATTCATATGCCAGTCTGGGCGTATCAATCTCATATCTATATTTTTGTGCAGAAATATGAATCTCGCAAATGGGTATCTGGTATTGCAAAAATTTGGAAAAATAACCTATAGTGGGACTCATACACCACTTCTAGCATATCAGCCCTGTTCCACTTTTTTGGGAATTTAAAGTTCAAATTTGTGCTCCTATATCTGCCCTTCCCTTCCAAACTGATTTCTGGATCTGAATCTGCGAAAAGACCTACAAAATAGAATATAGACTTGATTTACTTATTGGGGGGTTTTCTGAGGCAAACCCTTAGTTTGGTCATTAAACCTTGATAGAAACAATGAAATATGCATGTAAATAGGAATGTTAACCATAACCTTAAGGGTGTTGAAGATTAGGAAATATGAAATGCAATGCAACCATATTCTAATATGCAAGAATGAGATGCCTAAATGACATATGAAGATGAATAACTAATGCAGAGGGGATGGGAAATTTATGAAAACAACACAATGATTTCAAAGGTCACAACAATGCACTCTCAAACACCCTTATAGAAATAAGGCTCAATGGCTCACTTATAACTTATATGCTTCCTTATGGACCCAAACCCTAGGAGTGCTCTTAATAGACTCATACAAACTTGTCTTGAATGTTTACAAAGCCCCAATCCTCTATCTTAAGCACAACTCTCTTTTTGCAACTTGACTAGGCTTCTAGCCCAACTAGGCCTCTAGCAATGGATTCTTGAACTTTCACTCAATGTTCCCAAAGGACCCTCCAAACTAATGATTGAACCATATGTGGTTTATGATGCTACACAACATACTAGATTCTTGATGGCACTTGTTTTGGAGCACACCAACCAAAATCTGCTGTTTCCTCAAAAACTAGGCCTAATTAGCCCTCTTTTTCAAAGCAACCCCTCTCTAAACTCAACCCATGACTATGAAACTTTCAAAAGCCCCTTAAAATGTTCCCAAACCAAGGATTTTCAAGCTTTTAGTCTTCTATGACACCCTTAATACGCTCAAACACAAAACCCTCCATAAATTGCCTTAAAACTAGGGCTTTTTAGTTACTCACCTTCCAAACACTTCCAAAACCATCTCTTTGACTTTTCACCATTAGATCAACATAATAAATCAATAAAAACTCAAAAACTTTCCCCTTATTAAGGCAGATCTTTTGCTGCTATACTGTAGCCCCCATTTTCATGCACTTTTCCCTTTGACAACTCGGTGTACACCTTGATATTCTTCCTTCCTGCACATTAGTTTGTTAGGTTTGTATTATACCTGTTAGAATTAATCCATTTCAAAGGTTACAGCATCATTCTACCTTGAAATGGATCAATCATCCATAAAAACCCTCAAAATCAATGAAAATCTGCACTTTCTTGAGGACGGTCAGTTATAAAATACAAAGAATTGATTATTGTTGTTTATCAGAGCATAAAAAGGCCTTAAAACATGTAAATATAGGTTCCTAAAGCATCCAACCAGACATATCTTCAATGGAAATCAAGTTTTCATCAAATGAACACAAGAAAAATGCAAAAAACTGTAGTTTCTCTTGATTTTCTGAAAACAGTCTGTACAAAAAAAAGGTACCAACCACTCAACCTTCATAAAAATTACTTCTATGGCTTTTAATAACCTTTCTCCAACTTCTCAAACTGGTTTGGATTGATTAATTTACATTAAAGTGATTAAAACATCAAAAAACTACTTTCCAGCCAAAGTTGGAATTTGAAAATCTGAATTTTCCAACTCTTATTTTATTGATTCCTACAACCTAAAAACTATTGAATCTTTAACATCCAACCTTATTTGACATAATTAAATCATTTTATACCTCTCTAAACCCCTAGGACACTATTGGTCCATTTACAATCATTTTTGGTCCTATGGTCCTTATCAGGGCCCTTAGGACTTTTGATCTTCCAATTACTCTCATCCATGCCAAATGCCATTATAGGCTTCAAGACATCATAATTGATGCTTTGGAATGATGAAAAAACCTTCATGTCTCCTACACTCTCCCGAATCTTCAATTGACTCCTAATGAGCTTGGGTGTTTCTGCACCAATAACTCACTTTGAGAGAGCTCTAATCACCCAAATGAGCCCTAATAATGTTTGTACCTTCCTTAGGATGAATGTAGAGTGATAATGGAAGATGGAATCACTTAGAAAACAAGTCATTAGGCTTGGATTGATGGCTAGTTGCATCTCCCCAACCTAGAATTCATCATGATTCACCATAGACAACCATTATCAACTCTTGACAATGCTAGATCTTGTTGAATACCCAAGATACTAAGAGGGGGAATGAATTAGTATCTTCTTAAACTTATTGAACAAACACCATCCAATTACTCCAATGCATATAACAGTAAGAATGAGCAAGAGCATTAGCAGAACATAAAAGCACAGAACACATGAACACCATGATTTTTACGTGGGAAACCCAAAATGGGAAAAACCACGGTGATGATTAGCTCACAATATAATATCACCGGTTATAAGATATTACAAAGGGTGGCTCACATCCAAGACTCATTGCCCAAAATGGGAGGCTCACTGCCTACAAAGATACAATAGAGAAATGACTTACAACCAGAATATGAACTGATAAAGTTACACCTAACAAGTGTTGATTTAGTTCCTTTGATGCTCAGTAAACTGACTTTACACTCTTCATCATCTTCACATACTTGTCTATCACTCACTTTTTTTTCACATGATAAAATCTCAAAGCTGTCCAATATATATATTTGACTCATGTGCAAGCATCAATTAGGTCGGCCTAATTAGATGCAACCCTTATTCACTAGAAAGATTAGGTGTCAGCTTCAAGCTTGTACAAAACTTTTCCAAAAGCCAATTCAAGCATATAGATGCTACAACATGTTGACATGGAAATAAGATAGATCACAAATACATCTGCAACACAAAATTAATTCGTTATAACATCAACTATTGATTAGGTTGGCTAGGGATAGGCCTAATAATAAAATGCAACAACAAAATAATGCCAACTCGTCATATGAACACCTGTACACACAAAATTTTGAATGTACAAACTTCTAACATCGAAGAACCATTTCCAAAAACCACAAGTTATGATATTCATTAGTGGAGGATTACAGACCCAAATACTAGAGGATAATAACTGCATATTGGTTCAGAATATCAGATCAAGCTTGAACTTAAACTTAGTTGCAACTCATATAAC
This sequence comes from Sequoia sempervirens, assembly GCA_007258455.2. Lineage (NCBI taxonomy): Eukaryota > Viridiplantae > Streptophyta > Pinopsida > Cupressales > Cupressaceae > Sequoia > Sequoia sempervirens. The sequence continues at coordinate 813,527,701 of VDFB02271358.1, forward strand.
ATGGTGACATCAATGACAATACAAAAGTTGCATACTGAAATGTTCTTCATTCTTCCAACAATCTCCCCCTTTTTCATTGATGGCAACATGTGCCAAAGAATTTACAAAACTCCTATGTGCAACACACTCTTCCCTTTTCTCTCCATGACATTCTCTCCCTCTTTGACATCAAGGACAAAGGGTGATCCAAAAATATGAAAACTAAAAAAAAAAACATTACCCAGGGTAAACCCACAAAAGTGGTTTACAATTCCAATGAGGAAGGAAAAGTTGCAAAAAATGATCCCATGCAATTTTTTTGGTTTTTAGGGGTTCGAACAAACTTTTGGTTTGAGCGAACCCAAATGGGGTTCGATAGAATCCCCCTTCAAGCAAACCCATTTAATGATGGGGTCCACCATTCCCGACAAAATTCCAAAAGTGAAAGATTGTGAAAAGGGGGTTCGATCAAACCCCCCTGGTTCGCTCAAACCCCCCATTTCTCCCCTTCTCTCCCTCAAGCACCAAAAAAGTACATAATCTTTTGCTTCAAAGCTCGGGTTGAGGATGAAAATGGAGGAGAATTCATAGACCCAACTAGATGATGGTAGTCCTCAGAATGAGCCATCCAATAATTATAATTTTAATATGTATTTGTTTTTTAGTTTTATTAAACATAGGTTTTTCACCAAAAATCAACCTCTATGTTCTACACATATGAAAAAATAGAAGATTATCAAAAAAAATTTGAAAAATATGAGTGCACTAGGAATTGAAGTACTTGATCCAACCAAAAAAAAAATTGAATTTTGATACATACAAAAAAGGATACATGTTATACGGTCCGCCTATGTCTAAATTGTAATTGGCTTGACTTCGAAACTTGATTAAGGAAAAAATATTCAATAAAAAACTATAAAACCAAATGGAAGCAGTAGATATCATAGTTACAAATCTAAATTTGAAAAAATTAGAATTTTATCCTTCATGGAAAAACAATTATGCGTTATACGCTAAGCGTCACTCTTTAAAAATGTTGTTTACTAAAAAAAACTAGCTTTCGGAGGAGATGGAAAAAGAAGTGCAATCTGATTCTAAATTTTTTGAAATAAATATATTTAGAATCTACAGAAAAAATGTCACAAATCACTAGTTCGCATCATCTTCAAATTCCTCACGGTTCAGCCGCTATAGGTGCCCGAAAGTGAACATTTAGTTAGGAAAAATTATTTCAGTGTCCAGTTTGGCCAAAAATTGTAAACCAGTATTGTAGGATCGCCCCTCAGAGGAAGGTGAGCCTTGAAGCTCCTTGAGAATACCTTGTCATGTTGTCTTGCCATTCTACCAACTCTTCTTAGTAGATATTATCATTTCATTCAGAGATTCTAGTTCCATCAAACTTTCTTTTGCATCATCTAGAGTGCCTGGAGTCAGATTGATATTTTCTAATTTTTCTATATTTTCCAAAGCATAGGCCACCAGAGTGTACCCCATTCTCACAAGGTCACCTAGCTGACCAAATCTTCTGATGGTGTCTTCCTTCTGCTTTTGTAGAATAAATAATTTCTCTCTATGAGCAATGATAGCATTCCAAGTTGTCATGTCTTTGTCTTTAGATGCACTATATATATTGGAAACAACTGTCAACTAGGACTCGGTGGAGTCCATGAGATCTTTGATACTCTATGTAGCATCCATCCACTTTACGCAGTAAGCAAATATAGTATTTGTTTCAGACTCACAAGCTTGCACAACTTCCAGGATCTTTTCCACATTAGTGTGTACTAGAGCACACTTATCATGAAGTTCTGAAAGCCTTTTCTCTGGCATTTTCTCCTCAACCTCTTGCCTTGTCTTCTCACCTAGTCTAGAGGAATAATCCATAAAGGAGCCCAATAAAATTTTTGGATTCTCTATTAGAGTGAGAGATGTATCAATTGATATACTGGGGGTGGCCTCCTGCAAAGCTTTGAGGGCATCATCAATAAGCTTTGTCCCCTTTTGGTGTGTTTCTAGAATTTATTTTCTTCCAGATGCATGCAATGCATCCCCTAACACCAATTTGTGAATGAGAGAAATCTTGTCCAAATCCACACTACCTTGAACCATGGGGAGTTGTAGAAGTTTTAGAGGAATTATCGGTTGGAATCTAATTTTCTTGGATAACAAGCCCTTTAATACATCATCGCTGGAGGAGGATTCTCCGGAGGACCTTTGTGAATCCACAACTTTCCTTTGATCTTCTTCATTCTTCATGGTAGATTCTCCATTTCTTTCTTCTTCCTCTACCTTTTCTTCTTCTACTACTACTTTTTCTTCTTCTTTTTCATCTTTGTATCTTTCTTCTTCATTCCTTTCACCTTCATCTTTATCTTTTTCTTCTTCAACATGCTCCAGAGGGACAACATCAAGCTTCTCTAGTTCAACTTCATTTTTTTTCTCTATCTTTGGAGGATTGTTTGTAACACCTATTTCCAGAAGGGTATTTGAATCACCTATTCTCTGAGGAATGTATTCCTTTACCTTTGCAAAATCCTTTTCTCCTAATTTAGGTGCAGAACCGGATGGGAGTGCACCAAACATACCATATTTCTCAGCCATACCCCTGATGGCTTCTGCAATTTCTTTCTTTATTTTGTTTATTTTCTTTTTATCTTTTGTCATCAAAGTGTTTACCCTTTTCTTCATCTGAAACATCTTTGAGCATACCGTCTTCAAGGTTTCCAAATCATTTGGGGTAAAAAAGGACACAATTTTCTCAAACGCCTCATTTCTTATCTTTTCTTCCAACTCAACAACCTCTGACCTTCTTTTCATTAGGGCATCCCACAATTTCTTAGGTACATTATTCTTAACATAGTCCCAACTGACTTGCAAAGTAATAACATACTGAATAATAGCCAAAATCAATGTTTTCCTGTCCTCTCTACCTACTTGAGTATAAATTTCTACTATAGGCTACAACATATCTTCAAAATGCGCTAAGCTATTAACCAATGCCTCTAATCTAAGAGGGGAACCAAGTCTTACTAGTGAGGCCTTTTGTTCTTCCTGGTTCAGAGAAGCCTCTTCTAACACTTTTTCCTTCTTCGAGCCTAGTTTGGTGTTCACATGAATACCAAAACGTTGTTCTTCATTTTCTTTAGAGGATGACACATATAGATATCTCTTAGTCCCAACACTTGATTCATGTGAAGCACCTTCACCAGAGGGCATGTTCCCTTTCTTCTTTCTTATCAATTTAGCTTCAGGGTCTTCCTCTTCTTCTTTCTCTTCGGTGATACTAGGGTTCTCTTCCCTTGTTGCCTTTTAGTTTTTACCTCTCTTGAATGGTACCACTGGAGGAGTCTCTTTTCTTTTTCCATATCTTGTAGTGGGTTCAGAAGGAGCCGGGCCTTTTCCTTTACCAGGAGCACTAGTTTCTACCTTCACCGATGCAAGAGTTGTGGTTGGTTTTGAAGAGGTAGACTTGTTGGATCTCCTTATTCATATTGATTCTCCAGTCATCTACTTTCCCATGACTCTTCCTTGTGCAATTTTTTCATCAATGAAGCCAACCTTTCTAAGCATTTGATCTGCATTCTTTCTTATCATAGGCCTCTTATGCTTCAAGTGAATTTCCATAGATTTTTCCTCATAAGTGCCCACTCTTGGTTCATTGGTATCTTTTTGGGATTTTCAATAAAACTTGTACATAGCCTTCTGCTTCATCCTATGTAACTTCATAACCCAACAGTTGAATCCAAACAGTCTGAGTTTCAACAATTTCAATCATCCACTCATTCGAGGAGACATGAAATATGATGTCATTCTTGTAATTTTCAACAAATTTCTTTGGAATCCTTTCACATTCATTCATGTTGCTTTTGAATACAACAAAGAATGTTGTCAGGGAATTGTAACGACTCTTTAGATCACCCAAGTTGTGCATATAATTTTTTTTTTGATGTGCAACAAGTCTTGATGTATCCCAAATCACCACATCATCTCTTTCGAGAAGTCATCTAAGAAAGTAGAACAATAAACAAAAAATCAGGGAACCAAACTTAAATACATATTTCTTCTCCCTTGTCATCTTAGGTTTTCAAACAATTGCTACCAGAGAAGTTCACACATATCATATTTTGTACACCATTTTTTGCCATGTAATATCTGGTGTATATAGTTGTAGCAGACATAGAATTTCCCTATTTTTGAAGTAGATCTTGTGATCGATCATAATAGTTGCAGACTTCACAACATGATTGCTAATAGGATTTGTTGCAAGATCCCTTCTGTCAAATGTTACGTCGGTGAGTTCCATCACCACTTCATTTTTCATAGAATACTAGTACCGGTCTGGTATCACAGAGTCCAATAATTTCCTTAATCACTTCCTTGGTTATTAGATGAGGTCTTTCAGTCCACAAAAACTTATCATGAATTCTACTAAGAGTAGGTTTAACATACTTCTCATCAATAGTGGAGCTAAAGTTAGGAAAATAATTCCACCGATCCAACTTCTTCGCAACAATATTTGTATACTCGGGTTTCATCAAGAAATCATCCTCGATGATCTCCTTCTGACACAAGTCTATCAATTTTTTGTGATTATATTCCTTAGTTTTAACGCGAATGTGCCCAGAGGGTCACCTTTGAATACCTTCATGGAATACTTCTTGTAGGAAGGTATAGGTATTTTTGGCACGTTTACAACTACAAGAGTTTCCATCTTTTCACAAACCAAGTTCTAATGATTTCAAAAAGAAGATTCACACAAACCCACAACAACACAGAAGAGTAAAATACCTTTTTCCTTCGCAAAAACTAAAACTAGGGTTTGCATAGCTCACTCTCCAAATCACCTCAAGAGTGCTCCAAATTGCTCTCCACTTTCTTCAAATAAAAAAGTGATCAAAATACCTTACAAATCTACTTTATAGATCAACGAGCTGCCCTAGTTCACATTAAATGTGGTAGAATTCAAAAAGCTAATAAAAACCTTTTTTTCACTACACTCAAAAACCCTAATTTTCTCCACAAATGATCATGCCTACAACTTTTCTTCTAGTTCCTTTTGCATAAGCTCTTTTTATTCATTCTTCACAACATATCTTTGTGCCAAAGTCTGACACATTAGATATCCAGGGGGTTTGAACAATTTTTTGTTAATGCTCCCCCTAAGACCATGCTGGGTCTAATTGTCAGAGGAATTGTCTGCACCAGATGAGGGAATAGAAACATTTGATGTTATTGGTTCTTCTTTCTTCTTCCATATCTTGTTCATTTATTGCTTAACCTCATTCTTTTCAATTGTCTTTACTGGTTCATTCTTCTTTAATAGATCAGATTGCTTTCCTCCTTTACTTCTACATACTCTTGAAATGTGTTTAGGTTTGTTGCAGTTGTAGCAAACAATATTTTTCTGATTTGTTTGACCTCCATTAACCATTGATCTACACTGATTAGCTTTGTATCCAAACTTATTATATGCATAGCAGTAGCCAACAAAAGATTGATTCATTCTACCTCCATTAGAACAATTCATCATCTGAGTTCTACATTCACTAGCTCTATGTCCAATGTTCTTGCATGCAAAGCATTGTCCAAAGAAGGGACTAGCATATTGGTTTATTCTACTTCTACACTCCATTGCCTTGTGACCAAATTTATTGCATGAAAATAAAACATCATTGAAAGATGGGTACCTTTGAGCATTTGGATGTCTGATAGGTGGTCTTCTAGCAAAGCTTCTTGGATTTCTTGTTTGTTTTCCTCTATCTTGAGTCTTTTTATTTTCCACTATGTTTTGGGTTTGCATAACCTTAGAGCTTTCACCTATTTCCATTCCCAAACCACCTTTATCTTTAGTTGGATTTTGTCCTGCAATCAACTCATCAAGCTTGGTGCAACTTGATTTGAACTTATTATCACAAAGTTTTTCTTTTTCCAGAACTTCTCTTAGGTTTACCACTTCTTGTTCAAGCCTTGATAATTCATCAATCTTGTTTTGCACCACTGCATTCAAACAATCTTCAATTCTCTTGTTTTCCTCCACTCGCACCTTCAATCTGGTGATCTCTTCATTTGCTTGTTTTAATTGCTCACTTACTTCTCTATGTGTTTTTTTGAATTTCTTCAATTGCTCTTTCAATTTTTAGATACATTCATTTGCCTCATCAATATTTTCTTTCAAATCTATGTTTTCATTTTCATCCTTATTATGATCTTCAAGAGTAGCCCAGAGTTCTTCTTTATCATCCATTTGTTCAATCTTCAAGATCTTCCTCAAGTTGTTAGGCTTCTTTGGAGAAACCTAGCTCTGATACCAATTGTTGAATACCCAATATACTGAGAGGGGGGTGAATCAATATCTTCTTAAACTTATTGAACAAACAACATCTAATTAATCCAATGCATATAACAGTAAGAATGAGCAAGAGCATTAGCAGAACATAAAAGCACACAACACATGAACACTAGGATTTTTACATGGAAAACCCAAAATGAGAAAAACCACGGTGAGGATTAGCTCACAATATAATATAACTGGTTATAAGATATTACAAAGGGTGGCTCACTACTAGGACTCACTATCCAAAATGGGAGGCCCACTGCCTACAAAAATACAATAGAGAAATTTCTTACAACCAGAATATGAACTGATAAAGTTACACCTATCAAGTGTTGATTCAGTTCCTTTGATGCTCAGTAAACTAACTTTACACACTTCATCATCTTCACATACTTGTTTATCACTCTTCACTTTTTTTTCACATGAACAATCTCAAAGCTATTCAATATATATATTTGACTCACCCTCAAGCATCAATTAGGTCAACCTAATTAGATGCAACCCTTATTCACCAAAAAGATTAACTTTCATCTTCAAGCTTGTAAAAAACTTTTCCAAAAAATAATTCAACTGTGTAGAGGCTACAACATGTCGGCATGGACCTAAGATAGGTCACAAATACATCCGCAACACAAAATTAATTGATTATAACATTAACTATTGATTAAGTCAGCTAGGAATAGACCTAATAACAAAATGCAATAATAGAATAATGCCAACTAGTCATACGAGCACCTGTACACAAGAAATTCTAAATGTATGAACTTATAACAACGAAGAACCATTTCCCAAAACTACAAGTTATGATATTCATCAGTGAAGGATTGTGGACCAAAATACCAAAGGATAATTGTAGACACTGAAAAATGTCCTAAGTCTGCGAGTGCCATTTTTCTTGGTCTTCGTCCTTCAATAATTGAATAATTTTAATTTATTCGATTATGTTTGATCATATTCCTCCATTAATTAAATAATTTTTAATTATTTAATTAATTCACTTTTTCATTTCTATCTTGATCAATTAAAATTATTTAATTGCATCGCTAATATACCCCTTTCTTCTATAATTAAATAAATAATCATTTATTTAATTATTTCTCTATAGTCAGATAATAATTTTTATTGTTTGATCTTTTATTCTTGCATGATTAAATAATTGTCGAAATTATTTAATTTCTCTCCAATTCCCATTCTCCCATTTAATTAAATTGAATTAATTCAATTTAATTAAATGCTACATCTTTTATTTCCTCCAAATAAATGATTTGAATAAATAATTTATTTGCCAATTGTCCCTTTTCCTCTATTTTGTCCTTTTTTTTGAAGAAATAATTTGAAATAAATTATTTATACATCCTTCTCCAGTCAAAGATGCCTTGTCATTAACCTCTGTCATAACCTTCATTTCTATCATAGCTTTCACTGTTTTCATAGCTGTCGGGTGTCATACCTATCATGATTCCTCCAAGAATAGCATATTTTTGGTGCATCAATTATGGACCATTGATCTTGGCATATTTTATGAGACTCAATCTCAACCATCCATTTTCAAAACCTCCCTCTCATGCATCCTCATCTGTCGATCTTGGAATCCTTCTAGAGGATTAATCTTAGCCGTCCATTCGAATGGTTGTCCATAAAAGCAACCTTCTTCCTCCATTTTCAACTTAACAACTAATTTTATCCAAATTTCTTGCTTACTATTTGTAGGTTTTGCACAAGTATTCCAACAAATATGAGGGAAAAGTAGCATAATAAGAAGGAGAGCAAGGGAAGTGAATCAACCAATATGGGGAGTAATTTGTTTTGTCTTATTTTTCTAATTCTCTCCATTATTTTGCATTCTCTTGTTGATGTGGTTTTTTGGTCTAGAGGTGTTAGTTGTCACTATTCTAGGCTAGAAAATAAGAAACCCCATCTCACAATAATAATGACATACTGGTTCAGAATACCAAATCAAGCTTGAACTTACACTTGCAGTTGCAACTCATATAACATGGTGACATCAATGACAACATAAAAGTTGCATAATGAAATTTTCTTCATTCTTCCAATAGATCTTGAATGAAAATGAGCTTGAAGACCTCCAAAAACACTTTGGTGCTACTCCAAGACTTCAACTTTGCTTGCTTTTAAAACTTGAAGGCTCTTGTGAAAGAATGCTTGAAGATTCTTGAATGCTTGGATCTTGAAATTGCTCTTGAAAATGATTGCTTAGATGAAATAATGACTTAGAAGCTTGCTTATATAGGCATTAACACCTAATTGACTGTTATTTAGATCTCAAAAGATGACATGAACCAAAAATTTGAATTAAAAAGGTGATTTTCCCGCTAAAACCCTAAAAAAGCCCCAAATGGGACTCATATGGCACCTCTGGCATATGGGTCCCACCTAGGGGGATTCATATGCCCAAGCTGGCGTATGAGTCCCACCCTATATTTTCGTGGTGGGTTGTTAAAATTTTAAGTTTTTTTGATGATTTTGTCAAGTTTTTAGTTGAAATAAGCCTCACTATCCAAAATAATGGGTCTTAAAGGCCTATTAATGATGATTTAAAGGGTATTTAATGCAAGGGTGCCAAAATAGGTCCAAATTAAGTGTGAAATTACACCATTTTCAAGAGTGTACAATTTTCTATAGTACATTTAGCCCCCACTTTAGCGCCCATATGACTCTACATGCATATGCAAGCTAAAGGACTAAAAAATAAACTTTGTTTCATAAAAGGATATACATATAAGTTCATTCACAACATGGGAGAATGAAGCCACCACTGTAGCTATCTACAAAACTACAACGTTAGGAACTGCATCCTACAACAAAAATTCATTAGTTGTCCAAAAATCCTCTTATCTAACTTCACATTCGAGGGTAGATGTATTCCCCCTTGATTTTGCTTGCTATACGGAGGTGGAATCAAGGTAGCAGTCAAACCACATCGAATAATGTAAGTCATATCATAGGGTATTTCCAAGTACCATACCACATGATTATAGACATTTAATGAGGATGGTAGTGGAATCATGAATCCAACGCAACAATCAACATAAAAAACAAAGCTCTCTAGCACCCGTTATGTTAATTTGAATGAATGACACTTTTTTAACCCTAATATAGTAAAAACCCTAATTTTGAGCATATATAAGAGTAAAAAGTGAATTAATTTCTAACTATTTTGTCATTTAGGTCTTCTTGTAGCTTGACTTTGGTAAAGAGTGATTGAATATGTCAAGCCAACAGGAGTACAAACTCCTGAGACTAGATGCCTTATGAGAGAAGGTAGCCTGCAATGAGCGTCATTATCAGGTGCATTGATTTTTCTACCTTAGCTTTGTACTTACACATTTATTTTATGTTTTGTATGAATTTCTAGGTTGATTTAGGGCTTTGGAGAATTTTTTTTGAAAGCGTCCCTTTTTTTTTCACAAAGTGTCCTCTTTTTTCGTAAAGTGTCCCTTTTGGTCGCGAAGTGTCCCCTTTTGTCGCAAAGTGTCCCACTTTTTTGCAAAGTGTCCCATTCTTTGCAAAGTGTCCCAAAATGGGCCTAAAGTCTCTAGGACCTTTAGAAAAGTACACTAGAACAACTTTAGTACATTCTTTTTAATTGTTGATGTATAAATTTAAGATGTTAGAATGCTTATAGGACATTTTTTTTCTTTTTTGTTAGATTACACCTCGATCATGGTAGTGTCTTAGTGGTAGATAGATCTATCACCTCTGAGACCTAGCCCCAATACTTTCAATGTAGGATAAAAATATATTATAGACCACAAGATTTTATTGTGTGTACCTCATGCCCCACATGAGGTACCATGATGCTATGTTGATGGCATTGGCAGAGCAATGGGATGTAGATACATGCACATTTCATCTCCTAATAGGTGAGATGACAATCACTATAGAGGACATCCATCGTATACTCTGAGTTCTGATTCAGGGTGAGAGGGTACATTTTCTGGGGGATCAATCATTTTGCAAGATGAAATACGATATGCAATACTGTCTTGAAGGGTTGATTCATGCTAACATCATGCGACCACAAATTGATCTAGTGATGCTACTATATTCGTTAGCTCCACTTGTTGGATGGATTATGATGTTTATTGTAGCACTAGTACTTGTCCTTGACAATTGAGGAGAACATTTAGAGGGAGGACTAGTACATATGATGTGAGGGATGACAGAGTAGATGATTGTGTATGCCTGGGGGTGCAACATCCTTGTGCAGTTATATTATGATCTAGGGTGATTTTCATTCCATGAGGTCGACAGTATGGTACATTGTATTCTGCTGCAAGTGTGGTGCCTAGAGCATATCATGTGCACTAGGCTGATAGGATTTCCATGTACATTAGCCCTAGGGTATCCTCACGCATTCAACTATCCACTAAGGAAACTGTGGTAGTATGGGGATTTCCATTTTTGGAGAGTCCAATTTGACCGATTGGATGAGAAGGAGATCATATGGAGACCTTACCAACTTATACCACAGTGGCCAGATGAGACTTGTCAGCTAAGGAGATTAAAAATGGATAGATTTCTGATAGGTAGACACGATTACATAATATGAACCTTCTACTATGCTTGTTTCATGCAACAGTTTGGACAAGTCTAGGTACCACCCATGGTAAACTTCTTTTTTCAGGAGATCAATATGGAGTGCCTGGAGGCCCGGTGATACTAGACAATCCACTACCGATGATGTCGTATATAGTGACTTTGATGATGACGATGATGATATGCCTTAATTCTCTGACACTTATGACGTCAGTACCACAAATGCCTATGAGGAGTGGTGGAAAACAACATGACCAAATCCTGTATTCTTGATGGATGATCCAATAGGTGATGCATGGCTACTCTCGGATTAGATATACGAGGAGGAGGATAGAGCTAAGGAGATATAGGTCAGGGCTGTAGAAATATTCATAGATGTGATAGATGAGGAGTTTGATGAGGCTATAGATCCTGACTATGATGGCCAAGAGGAGGAGGATGAGGAGGAGGACAAGGAGGAGGAACAAATGATGAGTGAGGGTGATGAGACAACAGATGAGGATCTAGTGGCTCCTACTCATGTGACTAGATCACGGTTAGTAGTTGTAGTAGGCACCAACACCTACAGTCATAGAGAGGCTAGCACATCCTCCATGCCTCCTACACATGACATGGTTGGCTTTACACAACCAACTGAAGAGCTAGGTGATGATATTTTATTTACTGCCATGCTTTATGATTATGTTCATGCTTTATGTTTTAATGTTATTTTCATATATATCATGATGTGTACTGATTCTATTTATGATTTCTATCTTGTAATAGTTGTGAGAGACCTTCATGAGCTCTATTGTCAGGTGGCTACCACGATAGTGACCCCATCAGTCTATGAGGAGGTTGTTGATATAGACTATATGCTCCCACCCATTGTGGAGTGAGATCCATAGCTATTAGATCTTTACGTCAAACTGTGAGAAACATATGAGAGTTTTAGGAGGTGCACCCAATGAGGCAAGGCTTCCCAGGATGCTCAATCATCTCGAGCCCCAGCAGAGGTTGAGAGACTTCAGTCAGAGGTATCTAGGCTATAGGTGGATAGAGATCATCTAGAGGAGGATTGCCAAGAGGCCCTTGGGTGAGTCTAGGGTTTTTAGTATGCTCTGGATGTACTCGAAGGATCATGATCATGATCACATACCACCATCTCTCAACATACCACCTTTAGATAGCTACGAGCACCATATCCTGAGGGATCTAGCAGTCACAAACCTCATTAGCATTGTATGTATTGATGACATGTACACAAAAACTATATATATATATATATATATATATATGATCATTTGATGTTTGGGTACTTATGTTTATGTGTTAAATGAAAATGCATTTGATCAAATAATCTTTGTAATACTATTTAATAAATCTCTCCATGATTTAACATGTTTTATGTGATCTAATTAAAACTTATTCTAGTTTCTCTTAGATGCAACATTATAATTAAGTATATTATGCTAAATTAAATGTGCCTATGATCTAATTAAAGAACATTAAATGCATATAAGGATCTAATCTAACACAACATACAAGATTATCTTGAATAGTATGAAATCTAAAGTAACCATTTAAAATTTAATTTAAATAATTACTTTAGTATTCAAGACACACAAATAATTGTTTGTCAAGAATGAATCAATGTGAGAGCACATAGAACATTATTTACTAACTCTTAACACCAAATATTTATCATCCACACTATTCAAGAAGATTAGGGATAATAGCGACACATATGCACAATATTTATAGTCTCCTTAAGTGGTGTACCATCCATTTCTATTAATGTATGTGTTCTAGAGCCATAAATATCATTAATTATATAAGGTCCTAAACAATTAGGACTAAATTTTCCTTTTTCAGTTGGGTTGGCATAGCTTTACGTTTATTTTTGAATAACACCAAATCACCTTTGTTGAATACACAAGGGGTAACATGATCACTATAACTATGTTATAATTTTGTAGCATAAGCTTGGAGATGTTCAAGAGCGTTAATGCACTATTCATCAAGCATCTCAAGTTGATGCAATTGTCGTTCTTTATAAGTGTTGTCATAAATAAGTCCTTGAAGAGAAATCCTTAATATGGGGATTTCTAACTCCATTGGAATAATCACCTCGGTACCATAGACAAGGTTATAAGGAGTTTTACCAGTAGATTTTATGATACTAGTACAGTAAGTCCATAATGCATACATCAACTATGTGTGCCAATCCTTATTGTGTTTGTTTACTATCTTCCTTAGGATTTTCTCTAGGGTCTTATTAGTTTATTTGGCTTGACCATTAGATTGTGGGTAGTAAAGTGTTGAAAAGTGATGTTGGATGTTAAATTTTTCTAGGAATTTCTTCACATAATTATTCTTATATGGTGTCCCATTGTTTGAAATCAATGTGGAAGGAAGTCCAAAGTGAGCAATAATTTGTTCCCGTATGAAATGACATATCACATCAACATTTTTTGATCGAAGAGGAATAGGTTCTACCCATTTTGTGAAATAATCTATTGTGGTGATTATAAGAGTATGTCCATTGGAGGAAGGTGGTGATATTTTTCCAATTAGATCCAGTCCCCACAATAAGAATGACCAAATAGGAATTTGGGCTAAAAAATTAGAAGTAGGGGCATGAATCAAATTGCTATGTTCCTGACATTTGTGACATCTCTTAACATAATTGAAGCAATGTTTTTCCATATGTCTCTAGTAGTATCCCATGCGAACAAGTTTTTGAACTAATGATCGCCCTCCAAAATGACCTCCACACGAACCTGCATGAGCCTCTTCAAGTGCTATGGGGATTTCAGATTCCCTGAGGAATCTAAGTAAAATAAAATTAAAGCATCTTCAGTATAACACATTGGAAAGAATTATACACTTAGATGCTAGTTTTCAAAGACAATCTCAAGTATTCTTTGTTGTTATCTTAGGAAAGGTACCTTCTTTTAAATAATTAAATATCAGTGTATACCATTCACTAGAGCTTTCCATATTTTTTGATAATACTTCTTCAACTTTGGGTTCGATTGATGGTTTCATAACTATATGGATAATAATTTTGAAATCCTTTGAAGGATGTTGAGGGGATATAAGAGAAGTTGCACTTTCCATTGCATCTGCTTGTTGATTATCCTTTCATGGGATGTTATCAATGGTAAATGATTCAAACTTCTCTAAAAAATTCATTGTGAGATCCTTGTATTTCAATAATTTGTCATGCTTTGCTTGGTATGTCCCATTTATTTGCTTAATGAATAATTGTGAATCATCGAATATCTTAATATTTCAAACTCACAAAGCTAAAATAGCATGCAAACCAAAAATTAATGCTTCATATTATGTCGTGTTGTTGGTGCATAGGAAGTTTAAGTGATAGGATAAGGGAATATGCTTTTTTGCAGGTGGGATTATTATAACCTCAGTGTTGGAGCTTGTTCTACACTTAGATACATCAAAGTATAATTCCCATACATCTTCATATTTCTAAATATTCCACACATTCTCATTAGGGAACATTTCTATATTAGGTAACACCAAGGGCGAGGGCACATGCGCTAAGTGGTTGGTTAAGGCTTATCCTTTAATTGATTTTTGTGAAATAAACTTAAGGTAAAACTTTGTTAACAACATAAACAATTTAGCTAAGCATCTTGATAAATCTATTTTTAATAAAAAGATGTTTTAGAATATTGAATCTCATCATCACATGTATTTTAGCATTCGGTAAGTAATGTCTCAATTTACTTGTATCGAATACAAGATCCAAACATTTTTTTTATATCATTGCGTATCATTTCTCATAATCAATCAAAGTTCGGCTAATGTAATAAATAGGATGCTCTTTACCATTTTTGTCTTGTTGAGCCAACAATGCTACGAGAGAATGGGCTGATGCTACCATGTAAAGGATGAATGGTTTGTTTTGCATAGTAGGTTGTAAAATAGGTGGAGTGGCAAGATAATCCTTCAAACTCTCAAAAGCTTGTTTACAATCTTCGTTCCAATCAAAGTGCACATATTTCTTGAGGAGATGTGTAAATGGTAATGTTCAATCTGCTAGCAATGCTACAAAATGATTGATAGCTTGAATTCTTCCTTGTAAGGTGTGCAATTGAGAGATGTTTCTAGGAGGTAGCATGTTAAATATAGAATCAATTTTCTTTGTGTCCACCTCGATTCTTCTGTGAGATATAATAAAACCTAAAAATTTTCCACTATCTACACTAAAGACACCTTTTCAGATTCAATCTCATGTTGTATTTTTGCATTCACTCAAAGATCTTCTGGAGGATATTAACATTGTCTTGTCTAGTTAAAGATTTGGTTAGAACATCATCAACATAATCTTACAAAATCTTATGTGTGTAATCATGAAATATTAATGTCATATCTCATTGATATGTTGCTCCCACATTCTTCAATCCAAAAGGCATCATGACCCATCAAAATGTTCCCCAAACAGTTGTAAATGCTATTTTTTATTGATCTTGAGGGTTGATAAAGATTTGATTGTACCCATAAAATCCATCTATATGGGAAAATTTATCATAATTATGGAATCAAAACCATACTTCAATGAAGATGCAATGAAAAAACATTACAAGGAATTAAACACGCATATTAAATGTAAAACCTCCCTTATAATATTCAAATTTCTCCCTTCATTAGCCTTCTTTCCTCTCTAATCTGATTTGAAATGTTGGTTCAATCCATTGTACAAATGCATATGAAGCAAGGAGAAAGCATGTCCTGTGAGAATACTAGAAGAAAATGAAAAAAAAAACTTATGATTGCACGATTCGAAATGATAATGTAGATGGAAACTCATGAGATGATCCAAATGAGGAGATGAGGTCCAAATTTATAATCTTTCAAAAATGAGCGAACATACAAGATCGAAAATAAATTTGATAGACACGATCAAATGAGAAGATGAGTTAGAAGGGAAAATTGCATTTAAAAGTGAGTGAGGAATGGAGTTAAGTAAAAAAGTAAATGGAAGCTTTCATTTACACTCAAATCATTCCATTCAAAACTCAAACAAGCGACATAGAAGACTATGAAAAAAACTATGACAAACTAGAGAGAAAATGGGAAAGCAAGAAATGAGGAGGAATTAATAATCCAAAATTATTAATTCCATTCATTTCCTAATTAGCCAATTTATAAAATAATAAATTGTGAGAAGAAAGGAATAAATAAATATTCATTTATTTATTTAAAAAAGGGGGACATGTTAGTGAAAGGGGATTGAATAATTATTTAATTATTCATCCTATGGAAGAATGATAAAAATGGTTCAAAAATCCAACCCTAATGTTGAATTAGGTCCCAACGGTGATTGATAAAAACAATTAATCAAGAGACATTACAAAATTAACAAAAACTGACCAAAGTTGATTGAAATTGAGTGAAAATGATGACATAAAAAAGACCTAGGATTTGATGATGATTTGATAAGAATAAGAAATTGGTAATGAAAAGAGATGACAATGATGATTAAAATTGATTGAAAATGATTGATAGGGAGATTAATTGAATTGATTGAAAATGATTGATAAAGAGGTTGATAATTAATGACTAATTAATATCAACAAAGGTTGATTAATTGAATTGATTAAAAATGATTGATAAAAAGGCTGATAACTAATGACTAATTAATTATCAATAAAGGTTGATTTAGGAAAGATTGATCGAATAATATAATTGTCGATCATGATGATTAATTACCAAATGTGATTGAACAAGTTTGCTAGGGTTGGAAATGAGTCAAAAGGAATGAAATGAAAGAAGAATGACACAATGTTACAAATGATAAACATCAAATGTGACATAGAAGAAATGTTAAAATTAGGTTTTGCGACACTGACATAAACCAATTTTAAGTGTCTACACCATCCATGAATGATAACAAAGCATGTTCCATAGTTGAATCTACTATCATGTCGATATTAGGAAGGGGAAAGTCATCATTTAAAGATTATTTATTCAAGTCACAAAAATCTGTACGCATCCTAATATGATTGTTAGGTTTTGCAATTGCAACAATGTTCGAGATCTAAGGAGAATAATCTATAGGTCTTATGAAACCAGCCTCAAGGAGTTTTTCAATTCTCCCTTAACTAGCAAGGATACCTTAGGATTCATCTTTTGTATGTTTTGTCTAACCGGTTTAGCATTTTCAGCAAGGACTATATTATGTGTCACTATCTTAGCATCGATTCCTGGCATATCCAAACAATTCCAAGCAAAAAGTTCAGGAAATTCATGGAATAAAATTGTGTGATCTTCTTGTTCTTCATCATCAAGGCACTTTCCTATCTTAATTACTTTCTCCTTATCATTGATGTCCATTGGTATGTCAATTGTATCTCCTAGAGGAAGTGCACTTATTTTTGGAAATTCAGGGTTGTATTCTTATTTACTCATGTCCATCTCACTACTTTCCTTTTGTCCATCATTTTTTTTGGTGCTAATCATAGCACATGTAACCCATTTATTTTGAGGAGGAGTAGATGGTTTATCATAAAATCCTATCATTTTTTTCAAGGCTTCATCATCTTCAAAGTATTCCCATGATGGTTTAGAATTCATATCAAGAAATTCATGATGCTTCAAGGTGAGGTTGATTTTAGGTTTACACATAATGATGTTTATGTTTAATCAAGGTCTTTTGTTTGCTTGTGTTATCTTAGAAGGACAATATCAAAAACCACTTTTTGTTTCTTGCGTGTTAGGTTCCATAGGAACATCAATGCTTTGTTATTTCTTTCCATATCCTTTTCCACTATAGCCCAATTGCTTCATAAGTTCATAATCTCTCCCATAAATTCTTTCCATTTCTTTCAGGTTTGGTGGTTGTTGATAATCTATCTCATTGAATTTTGTTATGTAGCTTGTGTCTTCTTCAAGGGTAGATGATGTAGATGCTTGTGAGTTTTCTTTCGAGTTCTGCATTGAAATAACCATTGGTTGCTTTTTTTTTTCATCCTCTTTTCTTGTGATTATGTATTCTCCCATAAACGAAGGTGTGAACTCCAAGGAACCCCAATCATCATCTAATAACTTTGATACTATGTCTGTTTCTTGTTTTCCTTCTTCCATAGGTTCTATGTTCATGTTGGAATTAATGTGTTTAGAGGACTTTCCATTCCTTTTTCAACTTGTAGACAACTTTCAGGCTCAGGGTCTATTTCAATTTAATATACCTTATTATTGTAGAAATACTTCATTATACGATGAAGAGTTGAAAAGGAATTGCATGCATTTCATGAATCCAAGGTCACCCTAAAAGAAGATTATATGAAAGATTATCAGGAATTGCATGAATAGGGGTCTACAAGGTAGCCTTTCGAACTGTAATAGGTAAAGTAATCACACCTAGCTGTTGTTTTCCTGTGTTATCAAATCCACAAATCGAAAAGGAATTAGGTTGAATTTTTGACTTATCCACACCAAGTTTATCCAAAAGTGTGACACTACACACATTAAGAGTGGAACCATTGTCAACAAGGGTTCTTTTTATTCCTAATCTGTTGTAGATGGCTATTATAATGAAGGAATCATTTTTCTTTCTCAATTCCAAAGGAGGTAGCTCATGTTGATGAAAGGTAATGTCTACATTAACTATATTCATTCCTTGTATTAGAGCTTCCAAATCATTTGAATTTGTACCAGGGGGAACTACTACTTGTTGTAAAGCTATTTGAAGCATAGTGTGATAATTAGGTGAATTCTAAATTAGGTTCCATAGGTATATCTTTGAGAAGTATTTTTAAGTTGTTCAACAAGATCATACTCCTTCCCATTATGTGAAGTTAAATGAGGAGCGCTAGGAAAAATGGGATTAGGAAAAGGTAAGGTTTTTGGTGTTGGTTGTTTTGGTTGTGGATTGTTTCGAGTGTTGTATGTATGAGCAATGGTATTATTACTTGATTTTTGAAAAACATTGTTCTTAGGTGGGTAAAGAGTAAATTTAGGCTTGTTTTTAGGTTGAATATTGTGTGAAGGTGGGTAAACGATAAGTTGAGGTTGAATCACGTTAACTTCTCTTAGTTTCAATTTATCATAACAAGCCTTACTGGATGAATCTTGTGAGATGAATTACTCAAGGGATTCATCTAACATGTCAAAGTCATCACTACTAAAAGGCTTGAGGGTTAGGTTAACTTGGAAAAAGAGATTTGACATAGTCAAATAACTATAATTCCTCCAAGTGGTTCATTAGTTTAAGTGTTTTGTTTTTGTTTTCAAGTGAATGCCAAATGTACTCTAATGTAATTGAATTATGAGCTAATGCTGAAATTGAAAAGTGCAAGAATCTAATTCTATCCATAATTGCAATGAATGTAGATTATTCTAGTTCTAGTAATTTGAATGTAATCAAAGCTATGCAAACCTGGGACTGGTGCAGAATTTGCACTGGGACTGATTCACCCAGAGGGGTGTATGAGTCCCAGTGAGGATTTTTTTCAAAATTATCAAAAAAATTTAATTGATTTTGATGCTTTTTATGTTGTATGATCTGTAACCTAATTGAAAATGTAGATTTTATATTAATTTCAACAATTTGAGATGCAAAAATGCAACCTATGTGCACTTTCACTAATGCAAAATTAGAAACCATAGAATGCCAATTAACTAACGTAAACCCTAATGCAATTGTTAATCCAAGCAAGATCTAGGATGATGATGCACTCCAAATCAAAATTATGATTTTCTAAATACAGGTTCACCAAAATGAAGGGAATAATTTTGCTTGGGTTTTAGGGTTTGGGACCTAGAATAACAAAACTCCACACTCTCATTCAAGGATGACCCTAGAGATCTCAATCCAATGGAGAAAGGGGAAAGAGATCTGGCAATAGGGACTTCCTAGGAGTTGATTGTAAACTAATGAGGGGTTCACCACCAAGTTATGACTTGGAAAGACAAATAGAATGCAAGTTGTAATGCTTAAACCTAATGCAATATAATCTTTCACTAACTGACCTAAAAATGCATATAAAATAGAATAGAAATATGCAAGATGAAATGTATGCACCTGGAAATCCAAAGATGATTGGATGGAGCTCTAAAATGCTAGAAATCCTAAAATTTTGGTCTATTGGGACTCATACACCAGTCTAGGCGTGTCAGTCGTAGATCTAGATTTCTATGCAGAAATAGGAATATGGCAAATGGGTATCTGGAACTACAAAAATTTGGAAAAGCTACCTATAGTGGGACTCATATGCCACTTCTAGCATATAAGTCCTGTTCCACTTTTTCAAAATTTTAAAGTTTAGATTTGTGCTCCAATTTTGGTTCTTCCCTTCCAAACTAATTTTTGGATTTGAATATGCGAAAAGACTTGCAAAATAGAACATAGAATTGATTTAATTATGGGGGATTTCCTCGGTCAAACCCTTATTTTGGTAATTAAACCTTGATAGAAACAATGAAATATGCATGTAAATAGGAATGTTAACCATAACATTAAGTGTATTTAAGATTAGGAAATCTGAAATGCAATGCAAACCTATTCTAATGTGCAAGAATGAGATGCATGAATGACATATCAAGATGAATGACTAACTTTGAGAGATCTCTAATCACCCAAATGAGCCCTAATAATGTGTGCACCTTAGGTTGAATGTAGAGTGATAATGGAAGATGGAATCACTTAGGAAACAAGTCGTTAGGCGTGGCTTGATGGCTAGTTGCATCTCCCCAACCTAGAATCCATCATGATACACCATAGAAAACCATGATCAACCCTTGAAAATGCTAGATCTTGAGTGAAAGTGAGCTTGAATACTTGTAAAAATAGTTTGGTGTTGCTCCAAGACTTCAACTTTGCTTTCTTTTGAAACTTGAATGCTCTTGTGAAAGAATCCTTGAAGATTCTTGAATCCTTGGATCTTGAAATTGCTCTCAAAAATACTTTCTTAGTGAAATAATGACTTAGAAGCTTGCTTATATAGGCATTAACACCTAATTTATCATTATTCAAATCTCAAAATTAGACATCAACCTAAAATTTGAATTAAAAATATGATTTTCCCACTCCAACCCTAAAAATTCCCCAAATGGGACTCATACGCCACCTCTAGTGTATGGGTTCCACCTAGGGGGACTCATATGCCCGTTATGCCCAAGGTGGCATATGAGTCCCACCCTATATTTTTGGGGTGGGTTGTTAAAATCTTGAGTGTTTTTGATGAGTTTGTCAAGTTTTTAGCTGAAATAAGCCTTGAAAGATCTTAAATAAAGGGTCTTAGGGGCCTATTGATGATGATTTAAAGGGTATTTAATGCAAGGGTGCCAAAATAGGTCCAAATTAAGTGTGAAATTATATCACTTTCAAGAGCTTACAATTTTCTACACTACAAAAAGGCTATGCTGTTAGATTTCCTTTAGAGAAGACCAAGATGTAAATCTCTATGTTAAGGCTTAGAGCTTGGAAGTGTATTGTAACTTTATTTTTGTAGATTAATACATTGGTTCAATGCTTTAGAGTATGTGGTTTTTATTTGAAAGGGTTTTCTCCACGTATAATGGTGTTTCTTCTCTTCTATCTTTTATTCTTCTATTTTTATTCTTGTATTTTCTTAAAGTGTTAATTTACATGTCATTATATTGCCAAAATTTACTCTTATCTAAAAGCTACATTATCTTTCCTATAAGGGTTAATGTGATGGTAATTACGCTATGTCTATTTTTGCTTTAATGGCATAGTAGCTTGTTCTTGTATCAAGTTGTTAAAATATGGTTTAAAAATAAACATAGGATACTAAAGGTGCATACTGATTCCTAGAGGTCTTTATGGGGGTTCATCTTTCCCTTTCAATCGGTATCAAAACTTAGATCCATGGTTTGCATGTGCATGTATGTGATTTGCATGTACTTTCATGAGCTTGCATGTTGCGTGCATGTTATTGCAAGTGTTGGATTCATGGTGTTTAAGGTTTTGGCTATTTCTTTTGTTGTGATTTATTAGCCTAGAAAGCTTGAGGGAATATATTTTAAAGGAATTGGATGATTATCAATCCTCATCTAAGTGGATTTTGCAACTGATCTTGTTTTTAGGATACAATAGTCATTTTGAAGGATTAAGAATATGGAGTTTTATGGAGTTGATAATGTGGTTATATTTGATATGATATTGATATAGAGCTCTTGTTTGACAATATATTATAGCCCTCATGAATGGTGACTTATTCTTATATTCTGTGGTTGTGTGCAACAAAGTATTTTGGGTGCTTGGTTATATGGAGAAACTTGGGTTGTCATGACTATGGTTTGATGTGCTCATTTTGGGTGCTAGGCTTTAATATTTGACATTGGAAGGCACTATATCATTAGCCCTAAATTCATGTAGGCTATGGAGTTGATCATTATATAATTTTAAATCTTTTGGAATATTTTAGCTCCTTTATATTCTTATACATGATGGTGGTTGTGGAGTTGGCCTATAAATGGGCCTAGAGTTCTGAGACCTCTTCTTCCTTTAATTGGTTGTACTTGCGTGTCTTAGTTTCATGTTGGTTGGTGTTATGCCTTGCATTGTCACCCCATTTTATTTTGGAACTAAATGGGTCCCCCTTTTGATTTTTTTGTATTTGGTTGATTGTTTGGGTCTTAGGAGTTGTTCATTTTTTCTCTTAAGTTTTCCTTTCTTTTGTTCTGTCGAAAGTGGAGTTAGAACTGAAACTGTACTCTAGACTTTTCTTCGAAGTTCCTAGTTCAGGTTTTGTTCCACCTCTGGTTCTACCTTCTTTCCTTTTTTCTTGTTTTGTTCTGTTAGTTTGTTTTGTGCTTGCAGGTTTGTTTCTGTTCTTGGGTTGTTCATCATTTTCGTTGTGTTTCAATTTTGGCTCCGCTTGTTTGCCTTGTTTTTTCTTTTGTTCATTGTTTGGGCCGGGTCCAATTTTTTATTTGTGGTCCTGTTTCCCTTCGTGCTTGTTCTCATTGTTTCTTGGTCTTTTGTCAGGACTATAGCCAGAATTGGAACTACACCCAAAAATTTGTAAAAGGTTTACAGTTCAGTCTTGGCCCCGTCTCCGTTTCTGATGTCCATGTTTGTTTGTCCTTTTCATGGGACTGAAATCGCAATGAACTTTGGGCGTGAAGGATTTTTGAAGTTTTCTTGTTCCAAGTTCATTCCCGATTTCGTGTTCACCTTGCTTTCATTTTTTCTCAGGAGTTAACTGTTTGTTCAAGTTGTTTGTTCTGCCTTCGACCAACCTCATTAATGGCATTAATTGCGGCATCTTCGCACACACAAATTGATTTTTAATCTCTAATTATGTTTAACTAGCTCATTATCTTTGTTATTCGAGATGTTTAAGCGCATCAAAGCTAAGAAGACCTCGATATGAGTGATTTGATTGCGGAAGCAGTTGCAGAGCAAATCTTGGTTGGATTTTCATCTTTCTCGAAGAGAATTTTGAGGTAGGGTTTCTTCTCTTTTCTATTTTCTTATTTTTGGATTGTTTCATTGTTGTGTCATTGTGTTCTGGTGCATTCAAAAAAGCTTTCCTTCTAAGAATTCTTCATCCGTCATTTGTTTCTTTCCTTTTTTTTTTCCTTTTGTATTTTTTTTCTTTCCCGTTCTATTTTGTTTGTTTTTTGTTTTCATTTTTCATCATTTTTTTGTTTGTTGTTGCTTTCGTGACATGTGGGTTTGTCATGCCCTAGTTTCTAATTAGGGCTTCCATTTTCAAGGGGTTTTCTATACTCTAAATGTCTAAATTTTTTTGGAAACCCTTTCTCATTTCATCTTGTATTAACTCTACATTTTCTAGGTTGGGCTTTTGTGATGCCCTAATTTTTAGAGTCAGTGTGTTGAGCAAATTAGGGTTTGCTTGATAACCTTTACAAAATGGTCTTTGCTAGGGTTTAAATTGGATTTAGTATGGTTGAGCTATTTGGGGGTTTAGACCCTTCTATTTTTTATTCCCTCATTAGCCCATGTGACCTAGGTGTTAAAATCCATGTGACTGTGCTTTTGGAAAGTTTCTTTTGTGTTATATTTATGGAATTGGTGGGAGTGGACTTAGGAATATGCTTTTCCCAAGGTTTTTTTCTTTTAGGATTAGATCCTAAAATGATTCCATTTCCAACCATTATGGTATGGAGTCTTTATGCTTGTCCTTGAGCAGAATCGGAGTTGGGGTGGAAGTTGAATTTGAAACTAGCATTAGTTTTTGGTTTAGTTTTCATTCCAGTCCCGGTTATGGTTTTATCCTCTTTCCGAACCTGACCCCACCAGTGTTGAAAATTGTTTTGTCTTTGGTGCTTCTATGGTTTCACTTCTGACAAAGGTGAGTATTGATTGATGTATTGATTTATATGTGTTGATAATCTAATATAGGAGTTTATTGCAGAATATCAGAGATGTATGGAGCATCAAGAGAAGCTTCTCAAAGGAGTCAACTAGCAAAGACTTCTAAGTAGGGAGCCAAACCAAAGAAAATTAAGGTAGAGCAACTCTCCTACACTCTGAGGTGTAAACATAAAGAAACTATCCTCACCGCAGGTAGGATCGATTCTGACTGGGAAAATATTACTGATACTAATCTGTGCCCTTTAAACTATGAGGAACTGAAGGGTGAAACCTTTATTGAAGATATTATGCCTAGAGCCCAGAGGATTTCTGAATCAGGACTAGCACATGTTGCACTATTCCCTTTGTTTGCTCAATGTCCAGAATTGGTATTAGCAGCTATTGGCGCTTATAATCCTACTACTAGGAAGTGTATGGATTTACAAGGGAATGTTATTATTGAACTAACATCCCAAATGTTCAGGTTCATGTTTGATGCACCTATTCCTCAGGATCCTAAGAAGTTGAATGAAGTAGATGCTTTGAAGCTTTACAGTCACAACAAAGATACCAATAGATCCTACATGAATAAGCATTGGATGAGGATAGAGAAAAAGTCCCTAACCAATCTTTCTGATCATCCAAAAAGGGAAGATTTCGGTAAGGAAATTGGGGACATAATCATGCTACTTTCTAGGGTGTTTGGAAAAAGGGATGCTTCACAGTTCAAGGAATGGATGTTACCATTCATCCATGCTATCTTGGAAGGTAAACAATAGTTTGACTGGCAAACGCTGGTGTCAGAGAGTATCCATAATCAGATGCTCAAAGTGAAAGAAACTAAGAGTTTCTTTATGGCCTCTTATGTGGTCTATGCGGCAACTCAGATGGGGATCTTTCCTAGACTCAATACAATTGGCATATTGGGAGAAGCAGATGGAAAAAAGAAGGTGTGGGAGCACTTTAGTCAACTCACATTGCAAGCATTAGAATTACATTATAGGAGGGTTAATGATGCCTTCCTTTATGCAGTCATCAATAGAATCACTGGCGATGCTAGATATAGACTAAGTAGGGAGGCAATGACATTTATCAATGATTGGGGACACTGGTACATCCAATACCCCACATACACTTATTTCAGATTAGGAGGCTTTGATGGTCATCCTCATTTTCTTCCTAGGTACTTCAACAATAGAATTATTTTAATGGAATTCATATACCAAGCTCGGGTTATCAATTTCAAATTTGGTAACAAGCACAAAATAGGATTTCACAAGTTTCCCATGAAGTTGGGTGAGTTTAGCTATCCACACATTGTGTCAGCCAAAGATTTTTGTGATGAATTAATTTATATGAGGTTGGGTCTCTATACTGCTAGAAATTATTATGATCTCGGTCACAAGATGCAGGCATTGCTTCCTAGTGTTTTTGATAAACATTTCAATCTATTAGAGGACTTCTGGTTGGATTTGCAGGATGATTATGCTCTTAGGAAGAAGAATTATGAAAGATTATCTATCCCACTCATGGTTGAGTATGGGATCAAGGAGGACATTCCAGAGTCATTGTCTAATGATGGAGTAATTTTGGATCCTCAGTATGATGCATATAAGATTGGCTCTAAGAATCTTGATCCAATAGTTTGGAATGCAGAAGAGTCTATTGATATTGTTATCACCTAAAATTGCACCCTTGTTGAACTTGATGTTCAACACCTCAGTGTAACATGGGAAGACCTTCGAAGTTTTGGGTCACTTATAGACAGAGGTCAACCTCCAGAGAAGGCCAACTTCCTTTGGTGTCACCTAAACTAATGATTCTGTAAAGGGAAAAATGAAGAAGGAATGCCTAAAATAAAGATTTAAATCTAAGGTGATACACCAAAATGATGAGGAATTCGGAAAAGAAAAACAGGATGAACATACACTGGGAAACCTAACTGTAAATTTTTTATGTGCTCAACACAACTTCTTCTAGACTTATGCATCAATATTAACAGGTTCGATCTACATACACATCTTAGGAAGGAAAGATTAATTTCATAGCTCTAAGATATAAGTGCAAAATTTATAAAACACAGTTAAAGACTTGCATAATCAAAAGAAAGATACAAAAATGAGAATAGTACAAACATGAACACTAGCTTCCAAGGTAAACTCTACGTTGCATTCCATATTCTGATTTGAGTTACAAAATATACATCAGTTGAGGAAGGATAGCTAAAAATCACTAACTCTTCTGGATGCATTACCCGAACTACTTACAAAAAGGAAAAAAAGCCTTATATATCAAAATGTGTCGGCCCCTTAGGGCTTACAAAAATATCCAGCCCTGGAAAGATCTATCTCTCCTCAGATCTTTTTGACTGAGTTAATGTAGAACCCTGTGTGTCCTTGCCGTATGTGTCAATGGAGAGCTACTACCTCGAGAAACCTTATGATCTTTCCACAACCTCCACATTCATTTTGATCTTGGCATCGTGTCCTATTCGAACCACCCTGGTTGAACGCTTTGAATGCCCTAAGCTCACTACAGATACGTGCTACATTCATTCCATTGACATCCTTGATCCTGATTAGACTGCCACGGCTCATCTCAGTTCCTCATGGTTGGTCGAGCGCAGTCCACGCAGGCTCTGCCGGCGATTGAAACTCTTTTGAAAAGAATCGCATCTCGAAAAGACACCAAAAGTGTCTTGCTAATGCGATTATGTCATCTGAAACTATCGGCACAGCATGGATATATTGATGAGAGTCTTTATCGAGCTTTAGAACTCATATCGAAGTTCCCTAAGTGGTTGCCAAGACAATCGCTCATCGGTAAGACATCATACCGAGTGTACAGCCTCCTCCCAAAGTCTCCTCGATCTTGATATTACAAACCATATCAGCCAGAGTCTGTTGATGTCACCACAATGCATTTTGCTCCACTGAGCCCTACATTCTTTGTTGAGATCCTAGATCGAGTTGGCAGGATATCCATGGGTCACTAAGACCTTTTTCCAAATTCCTTTTGTCTGCCCGAGCTCACTTCATTTCGCCGAGACTTCTCCTTGGTCACTAAGACCTTCTCTTCCTTCGGCAAGACTGCACCACCTCGGTAGGACCTTATGTCGAGCTTTAAAACTTTTGGCAACTTCTACCTTTTGGAAAACTGCTCTTGTCAGGGTGACTCTGCATTCGGCAAGAGTTCATTTTTCTTTGGTTGGGGAGACACTACCAACTCGGCAAGACCTCTCGTCGATACTTGTGTCCTTTTCCGAGACTGTTTCACCCTAACGATTGTCAGCGAGACCTCTTGTTGTCACCAAGACCATATGCTAAAGGCACATCTTATGCTGATGGCAGAAACCCTCTTTAGGTGAGACACCTATCATCAGGAAGACTCCTGTCGAACCCTCTTGTGATCGCCAAGAAATTCCATTCTCGCTAATACTTCTTAGCGAGCTCCTTTACTTACCTTGAAGTGCCCAGTCGGTGTAACCCTCATCCTTCAGCAAGACACTTTGCCGAAGGCTATATCCTATGCTGAGCCCTCTCTATTTCTTTCGGCAAGAGGCCATTAGTGTCTCCTCGAATGCATTTTACCTTACCGAGCTCCGCTTCCTTTGCTGACGCCGCCTCAAGAGTGATTTTCAGGGAGACTTTCTTTACTCGGTAAGACCTCTTGCCGATACCTATTTACATATGCCAAAGGCTATCCTTTCAGCGAGACCCCCCTCAGATGGGCGTGACATCCTGGTGAAGGCTCCAACCTATGTTGAGAGCATTCCTCTTGGTATGACTCTACTCTTTCGGTGAACCTCTTGGCAATAACCTCCATTCTTCCTGGAGATGCATTTATTTATCCTTCAGTCGGGGAAACATCTTCACTTCAGGCAAACCTCGAGGTGAAACACAACACTGTACCGAAGGAAATCCTTGTCGGAAAGATCCACTCAGTTCGCCAAGACATCACGTAGAAACGCCCCCTTTTGGTGAACTCCTTTTCATTTTGGAGGCTCCACTGGTTGGTAAGACCTTCGCCGATGACACCTTCTATGTTGCCAAGACTTCTCTATGCCGGCAGGACCTCAGGGTGATATCTTCAATTGTTGGCAAGCCCCTTTCATTTTTTGGTGAGTCCTCCCTTTGACCTGTCGGCAAAACCTTTTGTGTTTGTTGAGACCTTTTGTCGAGCCCTTCACCTTTTGTCGAGCTCTAATCTCGGTGAGACATTATGAGTCGGGGAGACATCTCGGCGACCTAAAAGCTACACTGAAGGTTCACTGTTGTCAATGAGACATTAGCAACCACCGAGACTATATGCCAAAAGAGATCTCATCCCGATAGGATCCCTAGCTTGAAGCACTTGGACTTAATGGAAACCCTGCTAGTTGGTGAGACCTTTTAAATGTCCTACCGACTTTCTCCTTAGATGATTTTCATGCCGAAGCTCCCTAGGGCAGTTTTTCCCATTGAGTTCTCCGTGACATAGCAATAGATGTAGAGTCTTTTCCCTCATGTGAATGTTCCATTTCCCTCTGAAGATCTAACACATGTTTATCTTGCCTGATTTAAACTATAGGTGAAATGTAGGCAACAATTCTGGCAACTCTAAGCTCAAATCTTCTGGTTTCACAGACACAGGTCTTGGTATGTCTCAAAATAATCTGTTAATTATTAATTTCTAGCTCTTTAACTAAAAAGATGTCAAATAATTATGAAGATGCTTACTATTACCCTCCATATCATGATTATGTTGCTACTATCAGAGTGTATTGGACTTGCTCCAATAGATTGGCCATACGTTGTGGGATATGAGTCAAGGTCTTCACAATATGAAGATTAATGATATTAGTAAGGTGCTTGTGTGCCTATCTAGGATATTGGTTGATATCAAAATGTAGCAAGGTACCATTATGCGACAGCAAGAAGTGGCTAAGAAAGTCGACTTTTATGGTCAAGAAAGAGTGGCAAAAAGAATCCGGTTCGAGGAAGGTCTTGAATAGGAAATAGCTGCTAAGGAAGAAAAAATGAAGCTACTCTCTGCTAAGGTGCAGAACACTCAAGCTTATTTAGATTATCAACACCAATTAATGGAGGAGTTGCAAAATAAGCAATTGGAAGAGAACCTTTCCCAATAGCTGGCTGCAAAGGAGGCAGAAAGGAGGCTAAATTTTTTTGAACAAGAGGTTCCCAAGTACAAGTTTCCCAGCTTTAGGCAAAGTCAGCTCCTTGACTCCCCTAGTAAGTCTTCTTAGCTTGAAATTCCAAGCTTTAAGGGATTCAATTCGGTGGAAGAGAATGTAGTACTTGAACAAGATCAGTCCATCATCCCTCAAGAATAGCCCAATGATCAGGTTGGTTCAGTCACTATGGGGGAGGACAGAATCCCAAATCTATTACATCTAGCTATGGAGGAATATAGAAGACAACAATAGCAAATGATTGAACAGCAAGAAAGCATGGGTGGGTTGCTTATTGACGATAATAAGCAAGACAATAGGGCCTTAATTTAGGGAGAACAACTTGAGATTGAACCTGATATTATCTTCTAAGGTGGGAACTTTGATGTTTTTGAACATGTTGGGGTTGGAAAAGCTACTGTTGAGTTCTTGGAGGAGGAAGCTAACTTTGATCCTTGTGAAGACTCAGAAGTAGTTGATAGTCATGATGAACTAGGACAATAGGTTCATGAACTTGAACAAATGCTGAAACATCAGGAGGAACCTAATGAGCCTTATTTTCAAGGTTATAACTGGTTGGAGGAACTTCCATTTCATTGTACAGAGGGACCTGAGACCTCATCACCACTTGAATTGTTGTCTTCTTGCATTGAAAAAGACAAGCCTGAATCAGAATGTAACTCTTCTAGTGCTGATGAGAATTATAAGCAGCTTCCTTTCTAGTCTATAAAGGAGTCCGAGGTTGATGAATTGATTAAAGATGTGATGGAGGAAGCTATCTCTTTGTTCTCCATTGAAGAAATGAGTGTTCATTCAGGAAAGCATGAACATATTGAAGAGGTTTCTATTCTTTCACCAATTTAGTCACAGAGATTAGATCTTCCCAGCCAACAAGGTGATAAAATGGCAGTTCATGAGCAAGAGGTCAAAGGAAGCTCAATCCTTTCCCTTACCGGAGGCTGTCCAATCAGGTACTAGCTCGGATGGAATCCAATACAACACCAAGGATGAATCTTACACCCAAGCATGAGGATACTGCTCAGGAGGAGCGCACTCAAGTCACCTTTCAACCTCAGAACGTGAATGTTTACATTCCATACGAAAAGGTTATTAAGCCTGAATATGTTCTGCCAAAGATCTTGCAGCCATCTATTGAATTGTCATGCATGCTTCATTTATCTTTAGTTGTTCTCCAGCATGGAAAAAATTGTAAATTTTTTAGAAAGGGCAGTTATTTTACCCAACCTGTCAATTGGTTTGTTTGACCAATTTCTTATTGGTTAGTGTAGGGTAGGTTTAGATGCAGTTTATATTCCCTATGTCAGCAGCACAGCTAAATAGTTTCCTTTACATCACCTTTTTTCTTTGTTTCTAATAAGTTTCAAAGTGATCTATGCCCCAAGTTACGTTGTACAAAGCTTCTGCTCCAAGTATTGTTCCCCGGAATTTTCCCTAATGACTCCTGGGTTTTCCAATGGATAGGCCTAGGCTAATCGGGTCTTCCTTCATGTTTAGCAGGAAAACATCCAGCAAAGGTCACCATAAATGTTACCTAATTTTCACCCTCAGGCTCAATCATGCAGAATATCATGTGATAGGGGTTCCATTAGGTCCGAATGCTTCAAACTAGGGAACATATCGGTGTGAGAATGGCAAGGTCCCCCCAATCCATTTTTGAAATATCTATGTTGCCTATCGGCAAGACATTTCTGATGTCATAACAATTTTACATGCCGCAAAGGCTTTCATTACGATATTCACATGGTCTTGGCGACAGATCTACTCTGCATGAGTTGTGTTCACCGCTGAGAGGTCTTAATTTAATGAGTTAGTCTCATCGATTAACTCATGAGGGTGTCTTCATCTGGCCAATAATTCCTTGCATCGGTTATTGTTGTTTACCTGTCTTGTGTCTTGCCGATTAAGTACAAGAAGGACTATATTAGCAAGACTTATTTAATGTCATAGATCGTGGATCCATTCCGTGGCATCTATCGCGATGACATCTCTTTTGTTTCGCGATTTAAAAGGATTATACTAGCATAAGTAAGTTATACCATTGGTATGTGGTCACAGTGAAATTACTTTGTCTCACCGATTGGAGGTTGAATGGAACATATTGGCAGGAGTTTAAGGCTTCGGTGAAGGGTCATAGCGAAAAGGTTATGTCTCCCCGACCGTGCACCGAAAAGTCTTATCAGCATAAAGAGATGCCTTCGCCAAGATGTCACGCCGATCTGTGGGAGGTCTCACCGAAGGCATACCTTTGGCGTATGTCAACAGACTTCACTAATAGGTCTTACCGAGGACAAAAGGTCTCCCCGACAATCATTAGTGAAGCGAGTTTCAGGATGGGTCTTGGCGACAGCGATGAGGTTCGGCAGGAGTCTCGCCGATCACGAAAGACTTCGCCAAGAACATTGGATATCGGCATAGGGTCTTTGTGACCAATGAATGTCTCGCCGATGATGTGATGTCTTTGGTATAACTCTTGGCGACAGATGGACACTTCAAAGAAAGGTAAATGAAGTTTCCATGGAAGTCTTGGTGAAGGCTTAATGTCTCCGGCTGCTAGCTGAAAGGTGGCATCGGCTGAAGGAAACAAAGCTCGACGAGGTCCTTGCATCGACAACCAAAGGTCATGCGTCGCCTAGGCCTTCACCAGAACATCGCAGGAGCCGGAGATGTCTTCCGACCGTGAAAGTCATGAGGACGAAAGATATGAGATCTTAGTAGAAAGAGAGAGGACCTCGGTGTGAGGTCTGGGTGATAAAGAAAAGTCATGTCGACTGATGAAATAAGACCCTCGCCAAAGCAAAGCGCCTTCGGTATGATGTCTCACCGACACACGGATGTCTTGCCGACTATAAAGGAGCTTGCCATGAGTTGAAACCATCAGGGTAAGGTCTTGCCGACCCGGTAAGGTCTCACCGAAAGCCAAAGGAGCTCGAGCCCGGGGGAGAAGAGTGAGCTCCGCAATTGAAATGAGCTTGCCATAAGCTCTCACTGACTGTCTATGATATGTCGATAGCTGAAGAGACACCTAATCGCATCAGTGAGACATGATTAGTGTCTCACCGATGCGTGATTCAATAGGAGAAGTTTTTGACCATCTGGGAGTCTACGTGTAGTTTTCCCAACCAATCATAGAAAGCCAAAAGCAAGCCATGGCAGCTCAAATCCGTGATGAAGAAGACTTAATGACAAAGTGCTGGTATCTATTCGAGCCTAAGTATTCAAGTAGATCGACTACGATAGATTCAAAGACCAACACAAGGATCAAGAATGAATGTGGTGGTTACCGCTAAAGATCCGAGGGCTTCTATGGGTGGTTCTTCTACATCGACATGAACAATGTAGACACGCAGGGTGCAGCATTAACTACTTGAAAAGATCTGGATAGATTTCTGGGACCGATATTTTTGTAAGCCCTAAGGGGCCGACACACAGTCTATAGATAAGGCATTTTTTTCCTTTTTGTAGTTAGTTCTGATTTATGCTCGTCTAAAGTCTGTGACCCTTTTTTGCAGTCCTCTCTTAGACTAGTACATTTCTGTAACTCAATTTGGAACATAATATACAAAATCTACCTTGGTTACTATTGATGGTCCATCTTTTTCCTTTTGATCCTTGTGAAGTATTGTGCATTCTTTTTTTTGATTCATTGAGCTACTTAGTGAAATATTCTCTTTCCTTATAGCTTTTGTTTCATGTCATGCCTTTTTTTGTAGAAGTAGTATCATGTAGGTTGAAAACTATGTTTAGTTTATCCTGCACATGATCTTCTAGTTAGTGAAAATCTGCCTTTCCTCCTTGAAGGCATGTGCATGTCAAACCTATTTGTATGTGTGATTTGCAGGATCTTGTTGTGTAGTCCCATGGCTGTCACCAGTATTCAAGTGTAAATCGAGTATCTCATTGTTCCTGTCATTTTGGCCCTAGTATTTAATTTCCATTTTTATGTTTCTCCTTCTCCCTTTTTCTTACAAGATCATTAGTTTAGGTGATACACAAAGGAAGTCGGCCTTCTCTGAAGGTTGACCTCTGCTCACAAGAAACCCACATCTTTAGAGGTATTCCAATGTTACACTGAGGTATTGAACATTAGGTTCAACAAGGGTGCAATTTCAGGTGATAATAGATATCAAGGAAATTGCAATACCAATTTTGGATAGAAGTGTGCATTGGATCAATTTAAGAATTAATTAGTTGGAAGCTCAACCATCTAAGAAAAGAAATACTGATGGAACTACCTAGTAAAAAGAAAAAAAATGAGAATTCTCCCTAAGGAACCTTTGGAATTTATACCTTCTAATATAGATGAGGAGGTGGTTGCCCAAGATCTCCTAGAGATGCAAGAAGGTGAGATAGTCATACAAGTTGGTGCTTCCACATCCATGGCAGGGGAGGTATCTACTCAACCCCTTGTTGCAGACCAACCAGGTGAGGAAATGACTACGAGAGCTCTCCACAAATAAGCTGAGTAATTAAAAGAGAAAGATCCTAAGATGGTAAGACATGATATTGCAATAGATTCAAAGGCCACTCCATCTGATAAAGAGGCCCATGTAGTAGCATCCCTTGATGTAACAGATGATGCAGGGACCAAGCATATATTGATAGAGGAGGACTAGTGGAAGCTTTTTGAGGATGCCAAAAGGGAAGTTGATGCTAAGGTACAAGATGAGGCATTGGCTAAACAACAAGAAGAGGATGGAAGAGAAAAATATTACTTGGAAATCAAGCAACAAGAATTGGAAGCCAAGGTTAAGGTTGATGAGTTGGATCAGCAACAGCAACGAAAGGAACATGAACTCAAGATGAAGGAAGAGAGGGACAAGTTGGTCTTGCAACAACGGATTCATGAGTTGGAAGAGGAAAAGGCTACTCACATAAGAGAAAAGGAAGCTCTTGAGGCCAAATTCCAGACACAAGAAGAGGCTCATAAGAAAAGGGAAGAGCAGGAACATTTGGAAAGGGAGAAAGAGGCTGCTGATATTGTGCTGCATGAGAAAAATTCCAAGGAATCCTAGGATTACAATGAGGAATTAAAGAAGCAAAGATACTAGGTATTAGAGGAAAATAAATTAGAGGAATACTTGAAGTAGGAGTTGGAAGCCAAGAAATTGCAGGAGAAAAAGGATAAGGAAGAGGCTGAGAAGCTTGCACAAGAGAAGGCATACAGTGAGTAAAATATATGTGCAAAAGGTTGATTCTTAGCCTAGAAATATAATATTACAACATTTGTCTTCTACTACTGTCGCCTCTTCTTCAACTCAAGTCACTACTACGCCACTTGCTCCTACATGGTTGAAGCTGGATTTGGAAAGAAAGTAGGTAGTTCAACCACAACCATTGAACTGGGATGAAATGATGAAATATATTCAGAAGGAGAAAACAAAGAAGAGGGCTAGAGTTCTTCACTCCACCAAGCTCACTGATACTGGAGAGATCATTGTTGAATGTGCCATACCAATGGTGGACAAGAGTTGTGATGATATGCAAATCACTGATTATTAGTTGGGAACAGTAAATTTGGGAAGGCCTACAAGAAACCAGCAAATGAATTTGATTGATATTGTGGCTTCCTCTACCAAGTCTCAGATGATCAAGGACAAACATAAGAAGGATGAGCTTAAAGCTCAATTAGATCAACTGCACAAGTTTCTAAAGGATGTCTCGAATCCTATCTCTTAACAAGTTGCAACTCCTGAGACTCCAATCTTATTAACAAAGGAGGTAGATGATTTGGTTCAAATGAAGAGCAAGGTGGGAATGTTAGAGAAATGGTTGGACAAGATTAATCAAGAAGTTGATGATGTTCTTGTTGATGGTTTTAGGAGTCACAAGGAAGCTCTAGAGTTGGGAGGGGATCTAGATCAACATACCAAAGATATAGATAAGCGAGATAAGGAATATAAGGAATATGTTAAAAAGCTTGAGGACATTGCTAAAGTACCTAAGTCAAATTTGTTTGAAAACTCAATTCTTGAGGAAGATAGTGCAGATTTTGTTGAGAAAACTGTGAGTATAATAAGGTATAAATCCAAGGCTATTCATGTGCATCAAGATGAAGTTCAAGAAATAAAAAAGGATTTGAACCAACAGATTGATGAATGGGAGGCAATTATAGCCATTCTAATCAATCTAGACACTTCAGTTGAAGAAGGCCTTTCTATAGATAAGACAAGGGAGAAATGAAGGGGTAGATTTGAAGACATAATGCAAAAAGGAGGTGATGGGGAGGATCTATTATTAGATTAGTTTATGGATATCAGGGAAGAAGAAAAGGCTGCTAGAAGTGAATTAATTAAGTTGAAGGAGGTACAAAAGTTGGTTTGAATTGAATTAGGAAGGATCAAATTTGAAGATGATTGGTTGGATGGACCTGATGTAGGTACTCTTCAACAAGCGTTTGACAGCTATGATGAATATGTCCTTGAGCATGCAATGCAGGGATAAGTTGGTAGTATAAAACCTTCTCTTGACTAGACACAACGTCTCCTTTTCTCCTCTTTTGTAGGGCTTTGATGTGGATTTGACTCCAATTCCCCTTTTTAGTTCCATCTTCTATTTCGAATGTCAGAATTGTGTAGCATTTTGCTCCAGTCTTCTAACTCAAGGTTCAATGGTTCAGTTCTTCATTCAGTTATGATTCCTTGATTGGTGGATCTGGATTCCAATTAGGGAGGAATTCGTGCATACTTGACCTATATGTATTATTTGGTTCCATTTTGTAAAAGTCAGCTAATTGAAGCAAGTTTAGCCACCTGATGATAGTAAACAGGAATAGTCTTAGGTTTTGATAATTGTTAAGCAGATACTCTTAGATTTCAAGTTTATTCTAGATACAGTTTTTATAGCTTTATATAAGTTTTTATGTTGTCAAGTTGGACCTATTTTGATGATTAATGATATATAATCGATCCATATGCCAGTGATTTTTTTGTGCCTAAATTTTTCTTATTTGATGAAAGTCAATAGAAGGAACTAGACTTAAGATTGTTTCATTAAGTTATCTATGAATGAATTGTTGTTACATCTATTTGATCTATGTTTTTATGATGAGTGAATGGTTTGTTTCAAAGTTTCATGAAGTAAAGTTTAATGAATGGTATGGTATTGAATTAACACTATGGATGTATGCAATATCATAGTTTATTTTGTGGATTGCATCTTGCTGTGGTTGTGGTTAGGTGAATAGACACTCATTATTGGTATACATGTCTAGATATTAGGAATTCTCATTCATACTTTTCTGATTTTAAAGCTCTATTCTATCTTTTTTATGTTTCTTTAAAACCCCCAAATGTAGATTAGTTGATTTCATGCAGTTCTATTCCTTGTTACCAACAAAGGCCCCTTGCACATTACATTGACCATTGAGCAACATCAACATAATTGAGAACCAATTATTAGGACCTTGGGAGTTAGATGGCTACATGTTATCTTTCCTTTTTCAGGAAAAATAGAATAGTAATATTATATTTAATGTTGTTGTGTTGTTTTGACCCTCGACAGTTGGATATGAGGGTTTTACAAATTTTCTATTCAAAAATATATGGTAATACATACATTCATGTTATTCCATTATTTTGGTTTAACTATTATCGTGTTTTTCAAATTTGTGGGTCTTCAAGATGATAAGTTGATATGGATTTGAATGTGTGTCTATGTACACAAAGATGATTTTGTAGGTTTTACATGTTAATAAAATGTGAATTAGGAAAAGTGATCCTAGATCCAACTAGGATTAACTTCTTTTCATGTGACTCCATATTTGAACACAAAACCAACTAGGGTTGATGATTAGCTTGCTACCACAATGAAGAGCCGATCTTCTAGGGATTTTTGTGTTTTTTGAGCTGTAAAGGAGAGAAGTTTGATATTTTTTCTAAAAATACTATTTGAAATGTAGCTCGAGATCTAAAAATGTAACTTATCACACATACAAAGATGAAAACTAACAGAACACTTGCAGATCTGAGAATGAGATACAAAGAGGAACTTGTAACTAAAATTGAGGTTGAATTGTAGGGACAAGGGAGTGGGCAACCTAGACCTTAGATGCTTTCCTTTTGGTAAGTGTTCTTTGGTTTGCTTGCACAACTAGCTAGGAAGACTTTTCCCTGTCTTCATCCAGGAACCTGATAGCTTCTAGGTTTTGGTTAGGCTTAGGTCATTAACTAAGCTCTGTTCCAACTCCTCTCCAAGAGTTTCTCAACTTTGTGCTTCACCTTGGAAGACTAACACCAATTTGAATTAGCAACTTTCTCCTACACTTAGAAGACTCTAAGTGCCAACATCACACAACACCTTGAACTGCTTGCAGGGGTGTCAGAGATACTGGAAACATGCCTTTCACATCCAATTAGATCCATATTGGATGGTCTTCAATCTTTACTCTTACCGATTTCAAGAGTTTGCCTTGAGAAGGCCTAATTCCTTGTAGCCCTTGACAGTGTCCTTTTTGCTTTTCTTGCTCAAACTTTCCAAACAACCTGGAAAACAAACTTCACTTCCAGATACCCTTTTTGATCCTTTAAAAGATTCACAGGGTTTCAGACCCCTGACTCCTCCGTACACAGGTTTCCTATAACCTAGGGCAATTAGGGCTAAAAGGCCTAATTACTAGGGTTTCCTTGATTTCTCATTCAAATCTATTTCAAATGGATTGGTAGAAACCTCAATCCTTCTAGCATACTAAGATATGGCTCTGCCCCACCTGGAACTGTACTTGTTCCGTACGGTACCTCTTTCCCCTGCCTGATCTCTTCAGTTCTTGACTGTCAAACCTCTAACCAGGCATATTAAACTCGCCTAGGGTTTGATTTTAATCATACTTGCTCGACTCCACATGACTCCTACTGCTAAGTATTTATAGATTATTGGCTCCCCTAACATATCCATCTAATCTCAGGAAGATCCTATGGCTAGATTTTATGGGGGAGCCATAAAAAGACTGACTGGTCAGGACAGGACTAGAATAAACCCTTAGACCTAACTTAAGAATTCAACACACTAGATTAACTCAAAACAATTTGATTACAGAATGAAAAATGCTTAAGACTACTCTATGAACACAAATCTAATGTCAAATCAATACATCTAACTCATCTAATAGCACTGTCACTTAAAAACATTCGGTATACACAGAAAATGCAGAGTTCTTCTATTCCAAAAACCAAAAACTTGATTACAACAACTCTAACATCTTGCATTCGAGCCACACCTTTCATAGATGCCATTTGCCAAGTTTTTAGGGATGTTGGTCGATCCCACACTCCTATCTTTTAGGGGATCCAAGATAACCAAGTTGCATGCAACATGACAAATGTTGTCATGCAACTTTGTAACAACTTTTTGCAACTTATCATTATGTCCTCTTCCTAACTCCTAGGACCTCTAACTCCTTGATTCTGAGCATCCAACTCCCTTAACTGCCTCTTGGCATCTTCTAACAACATAGATGTGTTTAGAACACATTTAAGACTCCAATCCCATCTTAAGCTATTTAAGGCTAATTAAAGCTAGACTATTAATGAAGATTAAACTTTGGTGAATCTTAGTCCTAATGACTAATTCACCTAACCACAACAATGACCTTCTAAGGTCCAAAACAAACACACTAAACTCTGACTTGGCTAATGTCAGATACAAGCCAAAATTTCTTAAACTATGGAGGTTAGCCTAGGTGCTCCTGCACCATCCTCCCCAAAACAAAAGAGTTCAATCCACCCTTGGATTGAGTAAGTTGAGATCAATGCCCAACTTCTTGAACTCTGATTCTTTGATCCACATTGCATCAGCATCAGATTGACCATACCATTTTATCAGATGTTCCTTATACTCCTTGGTTCTAGTCTTCTTGTAGACCCTAGAATCCAGTATACTGTCAGCTTGTTTGATTGTAGTAGAAGGTAGTTTGAGCTCTTCCACATCATGGATGACTTCATTGAGGTTTTGATCCATGTCTAGTGGTGGTCCTTTATAATGAACCAGGTCTGCAATGTTAAAAATAGGGGATAGTCCACTGTCATCCGGTAGCTATACTTTAAAGGCATTGTTTCCATATTTTGCTAAGATAGGACAGGGACCTATCCTCTTCATCTGCAACTTGTGAGGAACTCCTTTTTGCAACCTAGACTTGTTTAAATGCACCATCACCAAGTCTCCAACATTGAACTTCTCTTCTCTTCTATGTTCATCCACCTTGGTCTTATACTTCATGTTATTTTCTGCCAATGTTTTTCTGACTGTATCATGAATTTCCTACATTGCATAGGAAAAATCATCAGCATATCCACTTCCCTTGACTCCATCCTTTAAGTCTCTTAGTTCATAGACTCCTCTAGGGTGTAAACCATAGACAATTTCAAAGGGACTCTTCCCTGTTGACCATTCACAATGTCATTATAGGCATACTCAGCCTGTCCAATCAACTGATCCCATTGTTGACCATACTCCTTGGTCAAGCACCTTAAAAGATTTCCAAGGCTTCTATTAACAACCTTGGTCTAACCATCAGTTTGGGGATGGCATGCAGATTCAAAAGATAAATTAGTTCGCAATCTCTGCCAAAGAGTCTTCCAAAAATGACTCATGAACTTGGTGTCTCTGTCTGACACAATGCTCATAGGTAACCCATGTATCCTTAATATCTCTTTGAAGAAAAGAGAGGCTATTTGACTGGCATCATTGGTTGTTTTACATGGCACAAAGTGAGCCATCTTGCTGAATCTGTCCACAACTACATAAACATTGTCCATGCTTTGTCTTGTCTTGGGTAATCCAACTACAAAATCCATACTCAAGCATTCCCATGGCCTAGTAGGAATAGGTAGTGGTTGGTATAGGCCTGCATTTGAAGAAGTACCTTTGGCCTTTTGACATACTATACAACTTTCCACATACCTCCTAACATCTAGATTCATTCTTGGCCAATAATAGAACCTTTGAACGAGTTCTTGAGTCTTGGTGATCCCAAAGTGACCACTTAATGCACCATTATGCTTTTCTTGTATCAAATTCTCTCTAATAGAGCCTCTAGGGACACATAACTGATTCCCTTTAAACAAAAGATCACTTTGCAAAGTATATTCAACATATTTACTATGAAAATGATTCTTGTATTCAACACATACCTTATAAATGTCTACAAAATCTTCATCATCTGCATATAGATCCTTGAAGTGATCTATTCCCATGCTCTTCAACTGAATTTCTTGAATGGTGAGGACTCTTCTACTCAAGGCATCTGCCACCTTGTTGAGTACTCCTTTCTTGTGCTTGATATTGAAGGTATAAGCTTGCAGGTATTCAACCCACTTCATGTGTCTGTGACTCAATTTCTCTTGTGAATTCAGGAAACTAAGTGCTTGGTTGTCTGAATACACTATGAATTCCTTGGGAAGCAAGTAGTGCCTCCATTTCCTTAAAGCCTAGACCAATGCATACATCTCAAGGTCATAAGAAGAATACTTCTTCTTGGCTTCACTTAACTTTTCTGAATGAAAAGCCACTGGTCTGCCCTCTTGGCTGAGAACAGCTCCAATAGCCACATTGCTTGCATCACACTCAATAGTGAATAGCTTCTCAAAGCTTGGTAACACCAAAATAGGTTGGGTAGCTATCTTTTCTTTCAACAACTCAAAACTTTTGTTAGCTTGCTCATTCCATACAAACTTAGTCTTCATCCCTCCTTTAATGGTATCCAACATAGGAGCACAAATAGCACTAAATTGTCTTATAAACTTCCTATAGTATTGAGCAAGGCCATGAAAACTTCTTACCTCTGTTGCTGTCTTTGGAGTAGGCCAATTGAGGATGGCTTCCACTTTGCTAATATCCATTTTCAAGTTGCCATGTGATAATACAAATCCAAGGTACACTAGCTCTATCTTGATGAATTCACATTTTTCTAAATTGATCATCAATTTATCCTCTTGCAGCTTCTTGCAAACCAACTCTATGTGTTTGAGATGCTCTTCTCTTGTCTTGCTATAAATAAGTATATCATAAAGATACACCACTACAAATTTACCAATATAGTCTTTGAGGATTTCATTCATGAGTCTCATGAATGTGGAGGGCACATTAGACAACCCAAATGGCATAACCAACCACTCATATAAACCCTCATTAGTTTTAAAAGCTATTTTCCACTCATCTCCTTCATGTATCCTAATTTGGTGATAACCACTCTTTAAGTCTATCTTGGTATAATACCTAGCTTCACCTAGACAATCCATGAGGTCTTCAATCCTAGGGATAGGGAACCTATATCTAATGGTTATCTTGTTTATGGCCCTTGAATCAGTACAAAGCCTCCATTCCCCTCCCTTTTTAGGTGCTAAGACAGTGGGTACTGCACATGGACTGATGCTCTTTCTAATGAGACCTTGGTTTAGGAGTTCTTGTATTTGCCTAGCTATTTCCTCATTTTGTTGAGGGGTCATCTTGTAGGCTGGCTTATTTGGTAGGGTAGCCCTTGGTATCAAGTCTATCCTATGACTTATGGCTCTTTTAGGGGGTAATGCTGCTGGTTGTCCACTGCTCACAATGCCTTCATAGGTCTGCAACATTTTCTATATTTCTTTAGGTAATTCTGGCTTCTCAGCTACTTTGTCATTATTGACCTCTCTTGGCCTTAACACTAGTGCATAGCCAACTCCTTCTCCCTCTTCTAAGGCTTCTAAGAACTCTTTTTCACCTACCATGAGCAAGTTAGGACCTGCTGTCTTCACCTCTGTATCTTCTAACAGTGACTGAATTTTAAATGTTACCTTATCCTTCTTGAAAGTATAAGAGTTCTTCACTCCATCATGCATAGCTTGGCGATCAAATTGCCATGGTCTACCTAGGAGCAGGTGACATGCATCCATAGGTAACACATCACACAAGACTTTGTCCTTGTACCTACCAATTGAGAACTCCACCCATGCTTGTTCATTTACCAAGACATGTTGGCCTTTATTGAGCCATGTGACCTTGTAAGGATTGGTGTGGGGTATCCTTGTCAACTTCAGCTTGTTGACTATCTCCTCTGACATAATATTGTCAGTAGACCCTAGGTCAATGATGACTTTACATACTTTCCCCATCACTTTACACTTTATCCTAAATAGGGACCTCCTTTGGCTTGGTTCTTCTTTAACCGTCTCTTTGATCAAAGTTCTCCTCATCATGAGGTTCTCACCTT
Organism: Sequoia sempervirens; assembly: GCA_007258455.2. NCBI lineage: Eukaryota > Viridiplantae > Streptophyta > Pinopsida > Cupressales > Cupressaceae > Sequoia > Sequoia sempervirens. The sequence goes on from VDFB02271358.1 coordinate 813,570,245, forward strand.
CCTCTTAATTTAGTGGTACCTTAGAATGTTTCTCTGCTGCATTTGTCTCATCATGAACTAGATTAGTTCTCTTGTCACCTCCATGAGAAGTACTACCTTTCTCTGGACATCTATAGGCCAGGTGTCCCATTTGATTGCAGTGGTAACACTTCATGTTGGTAAAGTAATTACCTCTTCCTTGTCCACCACTTCTTCCTCTAGAGCTAGAGCCTCTTCCTCTACCACCTCTACTAGAGCTTCCTTCTTGCTGCTCAGAGTATCTGACTTCTCCTTGGCCCTTGATTCTGAACTCCTTCCACCATAGCCACCTCTTTGTCCTCTATTGTCTTTTCCTTTACCTCTACTTTTGGAGGTCTACTCTTGCTTCTTTTTTCCTTTCTCCTCTATCTTTAAGGCCATTTGATAACATTGGTAGATGGTTTTGAAGTTCACTAGGCTCATGTCTTCTTGAATAGACCATTTAAGCCCATTCAAATACCTTGCTAGCTTGATGCTTTCATCTTCAACCACCTTTGATCTGAGGCACAACTTTTGGAACTCCTCGGTGTATGTTTGGACATCCATATCTTTTTGTCTAAGGTTATGTCTCCTCCTATGCAACTGGACTTCATAGTCATCAGGTAAGTAGGTCTGCTTGATCTTGGTTACCATGCCTCTCCATGTAACTATAGGACCCTTTCCTTCTTTCTCTCTTTCACCTTGCACAAACTTCCACCATGTGAGAGCTGAACCTCTCAACCTTGACTTGGCCACCTTAAATTTTTGGGCTTCTGTTATACCATCACATTCAAAGTGATTCTCTATGCTTTCAATCCAATCCATGACTGAATTAGGGTCCATTTGTCCACTAAATAGTGGCACTCCTTCCAAAGCTTTGCCACTTAAGGCCTGTAGTGCCTTCAAGAAGGGTTCTTCAGCAAGGACAGGGTTAGGTTTTGGAGCTTCCTCCTCCAAGTCCAATTCCTTTTCCTTTGCTTCCTGCTCTTCCTTCAGTTCTATTTTATCCTTTACTTTATCTGCCTTTTCTTGGACTTCATCCAAGAGCTTCTCCATTCGGGACAACCTTTCTCTCAGCAGCCGGTTATCCTCTTCTTGCTCTTCTACCTTCTTGGCTAACTCAACATTAGTCACCATGGTTCTTTCTTCCTTTGGTGTATTCTCTCCTACTGATTTAGTGGGTTGCAACATCAATCACAAGCCTGATCAAACAAAGGCTCTGATACCAATATGGTGTGAGTGTTCTTTGGTTTGCTTGCACAACTAGCTAGGAAGAATTTTCCCTGTCTTCATCCAGTAACCTGATAGCTTCTAGGTTCTGGTTAGGCTTAGGTCATTAACTAAGCTCTATTTCAAATCTTCTCCAAGAGTTTCTCAACTTTGTGCTTCACCTTGGAAGACTAACACCAATTTGAATTAGCAACTTTCTCCTACACTTAGAAGACTCTAAGTGCCAACATCACACAACACCTTGAACTGCTTGTAGGGGTGTCAGAGATACTAGAAACATGCCTTTCACATCCAATTAGATCCATATTGGATGGTCTTCAATCTTTACTCTTACCGATTTCAAGAGTTTGCCTTGAGAAGGCCTAATTCCTTATAGCCCTTGACAGTGTCCTTTTTGCTTTTCTTGCTCAAACTTTCCAAACAACCTGGAAAAAAAACTTCACTTCCAGATACCCTTTTTGATCCTTTAAAATATTCATAGGGTTTCAGACCCCTGACTCCTCCGTACACAGGTTTCCTATAACCTAGGGCAATTAGGGCTAAAAGGCCTAATTACTAGGGTTTCCTTGATTTCTCATTCAAATCTATTTCAAATGGATTGGTAGAAACCTCAATCCTTCTAGCATACTAAGATATGGCTCTGCCCCACCTGGAACTGTACTTGTTCCGTACGGTACCTCTTTCCCCTGCCTATCTCTTCAGTTCTTGACTGTCAAACCTCTAACCGGGCATATTAAACTCGCCTAGGGTTTGATTTTAATCATACTTGCTCGACTCCACATGACTCCTACTGCTAAGTATTTATAGATTATTGGCTCCCCTAACATATCCATCTAATCTCAGGAAGATCCTGTGGCTAGATTTTATGGGGGAGCCATAAAAAGACTGACTGGTCAGGACAGGACCAGAATAAACCCTTAGACCTAACTTAAGAATTCAACACACTAGATTAACTCAAAACAATTTGATTACAGAATGAAAAATGCTTAAGACTACTCTATGAACACAAATCTAATGTCAAATCAATACATCTAACTCATCTAATAGCACTGTCACTTAAAAACATTCGGTATACACAGAAAATGCAGAGTTCTTCTATTCCAAAAACCAAAAACTTGATTACAACAACTCTAACATCTTGCATTCGAGCCACACCTTTCATAGATGCCATTTGCCAAGTTTTTAGGGATGTTGGTCGATCCCACACTCCTATCTTTTAGGGGATCCAAGATAACCAAGTTGCATGCAACATGACAAATGTTGTCATGCAACTTTGTAACAACTTTTTGCAACTTATCATTATGTCCTCTTCCTAACTCCTAGGACCTCTAACTCCTTGATTCCGAGCATCCAACTCCCTTAACTGCCTCTTGGCATCTTCTAACAACATAGATGTGTTTAGAACACATTTAAGACTCCAATCCCATCTTAAGCTATTTAAGGCTAATTAAAGCTAGACTATTAATGAAGATTAAACTTTGGTGAATCTTAGTCCTAATGACTAATTCACCTAACCACAACAATGACCTTCTAAGGTCCAAAACAAACACACTAAACTCTGACTTGGCTAATGTCAGATACAAGCCAAAATTTCTTAAACTATGGAGGTTAGCCTAGGTGCTCCTGCACCACTTTTAGGATTTGTAAATTATGAAATGTAGGTTAGAGTTTTCTCTGTGTTTCCTATGATTGGCTCTTGATAAAACTTCTAGATCTGTCCCGCACACCTGAAAAGAGGGGAAACTGTTATGTTGTATAGATGTTTTTGTACGTCAAATCCCATTTTGGCATTTCCACCTATATTTATAATAAATGATGATGATCAAGAGGACATGCACTAGGTTAGGAAGAGGCCAAAATTATAATTGATTGAAATGATAAATGGTAATTGATAAGATTCGTTTGGTATGAAATCCTTCATGAAGTGATGCCAAACCACAAGTTTCCACAAATGTTGATTGATGGATGACTTAATTACTTGATAGACCTACAAGAGGTTAGTCCACAAAAAAAAATAGATTGTTGTAGGTAGTATGTAGAAGATAATTCAATACATCTTCATAAAATGACATGATTGATCCTAATAGATTCTTACACATAATTGCTTCCTTCTTCCTAATGACTTGCAAGCATGATCTTGATTGATGAAAACACTATAATAATGCTACTAATTTTTCCCTTGAATTACCTTGACTACTTTGAGGATTCTCAATATATTTTTATAGGATTACATAGGATTTTATTAGGATTTCACATGGTGAAAAAGACTTAGTATTTTTTATGCATTTCTTTAATTTCCCATAAATTGATTAGCAATAGCCAACAAGTAAATTCAAATTTCTAAATGTTAAAATACCGACACTGACATATTTGAATTGGGGCCAAAATAGATTGGACACAAGAACTAACACGCTATTCCATACCTATGTTGGGTCTTTCAGTGTCAAATATTATATGATAATTATTAATTTAACTTTGATTTCCTAAAAAATGATAATAAAACAAAAAAAATATAAGCACAATTAGGTATAGGCACATAGGGGGAGCTAAACCCAGTGTGAAATTGTCAAGGGTGACAATTTATGATGTTGCATTTAGGCCCCACTTAAGTGAGAGTACGAACTTATGCTCATGCTCACACTAAAGTAAGGATAAGACAAGAAGGGTTTTTTCATCCAAATATTGGACCAATTTCACATGAAGTTAGGCTATCCATGGCTTTTCTCCATGAATGTCATTCTGTCAGTTGTGCATAAATGTTTAAAGTTTCCCTTTGGCAATGAAATCCTTACTGTGCATCATAGTGTCTTTAATCCCGTTTCTTCCTATGGGAACTTTTCACTGGATTTCTTTTGGCCCAAGCCTATTGAACCTAGTAGACCTCGTGAGGACTACTTTTTCAAAGCATATCAAAAGTTTATGACAAAAAACATAGTAGAATTATCCCTTAGAAATATGCCTCAACCCGTGATTGAGCCACCTATCCTTGATGAAACAGTGATTGAACAAAAATCCCTTCCAAATATCCAAGAGCAACCTATGACAAATCATCCTTCAATTTATTCTAATAGACCACAAGACAATCAAAATAATCTCGCTGTGCCTCCTAAAGTCAAACAAGTTTACAAAGCCAAATAGAAAGTGGTTGAAGAACCTCCTATGGTTCCTTCCATTCTTCCCTTAAGGGAAGAAAATAAACCTGTTGTTGATAAAATCGCTCCTACACAAACCTAAATTGACAATAGATTGAAATGAAATTGAAATGCTAGAGAGTGTAGGCCTATATGCCATGCTATTGCTTGTATGTTACAAACTAAAGAAGAAAAGAGCAACATAGAAAACAAAAATTTGAACTTTCCTAAAGCCACGCATGATGATTCTATACCCTCATCACAACATAAACAAGAACCTTCCAAAGACATTATCATTTGACCTCCTATTGTGGTTAATCTAGACGATGACATTGAAATTGCTAAGATTGATGAACAAGTGCATAATGAGTTGAATTCATTGTTTTCCTCTTCTATGAGCTTAAATGACAATTCTCCTAAAAAGAGTGTTGAACTTGGTATGTGTCCTAGTTTGACACTTAATTTTTTCCCTTTGGCTAGTTGTCTGCCTTCCACATATACCGACCAAGATTGGGATACAGACGACCTCCTATAGGTTGACTCACATGTGCCTTACTAGTCTTTTTGCTTTTCAATTTTTCATGTTTCTTTGTGATTGCATGTGTGTAATATGATCCCCCGTGCTATTTTTTTTTGATATATCTCTCTCTCTTTTTGTGCATTCCTCTATTTGTACCTACATTCTTCTCTATGTCGTAAAATTTTTATCTTTTTTCTTGTCTTATATTTTCCTTTTGAGGATGACAAAAGAGTCGAGGAATTTAGGTCTCTTTCATGTTGACCTGAAAGGATTTTTTTTGTTTTCGATCTTTATGTGTCATTCTTCTAGTTCTATGAGTATTTGGGGAATGATGATATTTTCGAGCTCTTAAACAACATTGTAGCAAAGACATGCTGACCCTAAATCCATAAATCCCTTATGTATTTTGGGGGAAAACCCTCCCTCCTTTTTCATGGCGTAGCTTTATTTCAGAAACATATGACTTGGCATAGGGTTTTCTAAGGAAAGCTCTCATTTCTTAGGAGAAAACATTGGCTACTTTAAAGCAATTGCTCACAACAATGGTGTTAGCAACCGCTTTATAGTGGGGGCATACATTGATAATCTTTCAATATTTTGCATATTTCATGGTGTATTTTTTTCTTTCTTGTGATGCATCCTTTTCTTGGTGCGTTCATTGGGTTTGATGTCTTGCAAGAGTGTGATATTTCTTAGTGTATAAATTTCTCTTAGTGGCTTGATGTGATGTGAGGCATCCCCTAAGTCGCAATCAATTACTCTTGACTTGTCCTCTCTTGGAGACATTATTGATGTGATGATCCATAAGAAGAAGATCTTACACAAATGAAGCAAGATCCCTTTGAACAAGAACCTATAGACATTATTGTGCATGGGTGATTAGCATAGAATATCTTGTTAAGCACGAGATAGGAATGTGAGTGGCACCCTATTAGAGCTATTAGAGGGATAGAGCTATATGGTAAGTATAGTGAGAACCACACACATGAATGAATTTCTCACTAAGCCACCTTCTTGGAGGGATACTCACCTAGTGGATGACTTGAGGTTCCACTGCCCTTGAGTGAGTGAATGCATTGCTTGCATAGTGGACATCGAGTTCTGCTTGTGAATGTTTTTAAAAAATAGTTGAGATGTGTTCAACATTGTGTTAGACAGTCAAGGCTTGATCCACATCCCTTTTCTTCTTAGTATTTGATAGTGTATGGTTGTGTATCTTTGTCATTATTGCATACATAAGTGTCTTGAATATCTAATTTAGTGTGAGTTTCACATGGGGTCACACTATCACTAAAGTGGGGGAAAAATGTAGTAATAGAAAAAGTGTCCCTTTTTCCTTAATTTGGGAAAATGAGCTTAATTATGCCTTGATTTAGTGTTGTAATGTGTTTTACACATTCACATTAAGTTTATGACCTTGATTAACTAAATGGACTTAATGATGCCTTATTTAGGGTGTTGTAAAGTGTATCTTTACACTTTCACATTAATCTAGGGCTTTATTAATTAATTGAGGTTGATTTTTCCTTAATTGGCCCCTTTAATTCAAATCCAAGCGTAATTAATTATAGATTCTGAGGGATAAAGCCTGATATTCATAAATGATATTAGACAACATTTAATTTTATAAGGTATGTGTCCTAGGTTAGTGACCTAGGACCCATTTTCCACCTGGTGAATGGGTCATCACTAGGTCCTAAGACCCCCTTTTTACATAACATTTCATATTTCCTGAAGTGTGTCTTAGTTAAGTGTGCTATGACCCATTCACCCTATGGTGAATGGGTCCTCACTTAACCCTAGGACCCCCCCTTGGAATATGTTTTTGGTAGTATTTTAATGATTTAAAATCCTAGATCTGATGTCGGCTTGTGTTATTTGAATTTCAAGATTTAATCTTAAGACAAGTATAAATACAAGGCTATTTCACCTAGTTTCACCTATAATTTCTATGAGCAATCAAGAGTACTTTCACAAGAGAAATATAAAGCATTCAAGAAGGCATTCAAGGGTAGATTATTAAATTTTATTGTACCTGTATAAGAGCAAAATTGTACCCTTGTGATTTCCCTTACATTCTTGTTTCCAGTTTAGTGTCCGCTCCTTTAGCATCTTGAGTAGGCTCATTTTAGCCCTTGCATCAGCCTTTTTTCCTCTCAAGATGCTCCAACACCCCTTTTTAGTAGCTACCCTTGTGTGCTAATTTTGCATCAGACTTTGTACCTTTTTGGTTTGCATTGTTTTGTAGTGTGACGTGTCCAGACACTAGCACATTGCGCGGACGTCCGCACACCGCGCTAGCATCCTGTGAGGTTTCAATGCTTAGATGACCGTTTCTAAGCATGTTTTCCACTTGTCATCTAAGTTTGTCAGTGGAAATGGCCTGGGAAGCTTCTTTTCCCTCCTTAAAAGTCATTTTTTCACTTCATTTGAGGGACTTCCTTTACAGCTAGCTCCATTCTGCCAGTCTTTAGCTTGAATCCATCATTTTATATAACTTTTCATAGTAGCTCCAAGCTATCTCAAGCTTCCATAACACTCTTTGTATTTTTATCTCCCTTCCATGCTTGTGAGCATCTTGGGATTCCATATCCCCTTTGCACATTTACTTCGTGATACGGGTTCTCCTCCTCAAGCGAAGTTTGCTTTTATCACACGCTTATTCGTGGTGTGGGTTCTACTCCTTAGTGGATTTTTCTTTCACCACATGTTTACACTCTTTGTCTTTATCTTCTTGGCTGTCCGTGGAGGTGGGAACACCAAAATAGGGGTTTGACTGAGGCAAACCCCTATACAGACCCAACATTCTCTCTAGATATCACACTTGTAGGTTTTGAAGACATTTGTTCGGTGGAGGCTTCATCGCTCACATGATTGTAAGTATTTATTTCCTTTTATTCTCCTTACCTTTGTCATTTCTATTTCTTTATCTCAATCCTATCGCTTTCTGCTATTTTGTTGAATTTTGTGGTCTTAACATTTAGAGTAGAAATAGTCACTTTAGGTGTTTTGGGGATAAACTCGTCCTCTGAGACGCAGTGTGCCACACTGTCATCCACTTTCTTTGCTGATGTCCTTTGGCCAAGAGCCTATTAGTTTTTCCAAAGACCCTCTATGACCTCTTTCAAATTTTAGAACTTTCATTTTGTTCCATTGAAGTAATATAGGGCAGTTCATCCGATGAGGATCTCTGAGCAAAGAGAACTCATGAGTAGCGAATCCCCCTATATCACATTTTGGTGAACCTGATGTGAAGAACATTGTTCTTCGAGGAAATTGTAATGGATTTAATATCTTCTTTTATCAGTTTAGTATCCAACTTTTTTCAAAATATTAATGATATTCCATTCGATGCATGTGATGGTGACTTGGCTCTGCCCATGTCACTTGGTATCTTTGATCCTTCTCATGAGAATCCTCTTGCTATAGAGGATGTCTTGTTGCAAGAAGAAATCATTGATAACTTTCTCAATGTTACTTTACCTTCTATTCATTCCAATACACTCTCCCCTAGAGATGGTGCATTTGTGAAAGACAAAGCTCCCTCTCCTTTCGATGCACTCTCTTTTGGAGATGATGCATTTGTGAAAGATGAGCCCCCTTCCACATTTGATTCACCTTGGATCAATGTTGAGAATGTCTCTTTAAGTAATTATTCTATGTTTGATCCTATTTGGATTGATGTTGAGAATATGTATTTAAGTAATCATTCTACTAGTTGTGGTGAGTCCTTAAATGTGGTGAATGTTTTTGTTGCCCCCAAGGGCCTAAGAAACCAATCATTCATGAGACTCTGACTAGTCCCGCTCCTAAAAGGATTTGTGCTATCGATGGTGTCCTGTTAAATAATGGACCTCCTGACCTTCCTAAGGCACCCTCCTATAGCGCGATAGCCTACACTTACGACAACAATATGAATAAACAACCAAGACTTCTTCAAGCTCCTAAACCTACAGCTAAAGCACCTAGTGATTACAATCTTGTCAAGCAATCTTGAGTTAGTTCAGATAAGATCTCCCTATGAGACTTGCTTTGGTCTGCTCTGGTTTATCAAGGTATGCTTTAGGAAGCCTTGTGAAAGATCCTCTTGCCTTCTTCCACTAGGCTAGTAGATGCTCTTGCGTTGATGGCGTATATTTGTGCAAATTTTCCAAATATTATGTTCTATCTACGAGATCTCCTACCCCTAGAAGTACAAAAGCAAGTGGATCCTCTAATGATTATAGTCAATATTAATAAGATATTCATTAGAAACACTCTCATTGATGTTGGTTCAACACTCAATGTATGTAGTATTGATCTACTCCCTAAGATTAATATTGATCCATCCTCTCTTAATACTTCTTCTCTGGTTCTCCGTGGGTTCAATAATGTCGGTTGAAAATACCTAGGCATGATAGTCTTGCCTTTAAGGTTGGGACTTGTTACTATTCCTACCCTTGTATATGTCATGGCAGAAAAGTTGTCATGTAACTTTCTTCTTGGTAGATCGTGGATTCACGCTATGCATGCAGTCTCATCTACCTTGCATAAATCTATTAAGTTTATTTAGAAAAATAAAGTAGTCACAGTAAAAGTTGACCCTGAGGCTATACACCTATGTGAGATAGCGACTATTGGTCGAGCTCCAGTTGTGCCTACTCTTATTCCCTCAGTATCTTCTAGTGTGTCGATGTTTACCCCAGTAGTACCTACTACAAAGGATACTCTCGAGGTAGATGTACCTAAAGAAGATCCTTCTGAAGCAAGGAGTCCTAAGTGTGCTCCTTCCACCTCTTCTCAAAGGAATGCACGTCTTGGTGGTGATAGGGGTCCTTTAGAATTTATAGAGTCCTTCGTTGGAGAATATAAAGTTGACTCAATCCACTTAGACCTTCTGACAACATCACCTACACCTGCTATCAAAGATTATTATTATTTTATATTGCGGAGTAGGGCAAGAAATCATTGTAATATCCTTAGTATTGATCCCCCTTCTGAGGAAGAGGATTACACTTTAGCTAAGGAGGATAGTGTTGGCAGTCCTATTAATAAGAATGATGGTGATCCCATAGGGGAGTGTGATCCCCATTGCTGGGACAATGCTCTTTATAAGGATCCACCTTCTTTTCAAGACTTGCAAACACGTTATGGCCCTGGATTTAGGGTCATCTCTAAATATGGCTATGAGCATAAAGGTTGTGGGAACAATGAACAAGGAATTCAGGTCCCTATAGAATTTGTGCCTTGTAAGCATAACTTAGGGCTTGGTTGTTTGAATGAACAATATGAAAGGGGACCACGGTTGAATGGTGACATGAATTCCACTCAACCTTGTTCTTGGGGACTGATTTATCCTCCCTTGTCTTCTACCTTTGTGCCTTCTTCCTCTTCTTGTGAGAAGTTAAACCTTCCCCCACATGAGAAAGGTTTGCTTCCTGCTCCTCATTCCTTCTCTAAGCAAGAGCGTATTTTGTTGAGGCTCCTAAAAGCCCGCTTAATCACTTTTCCTTCTCCCACACAAAATAAACTTCATAAACATGATGAAGGAGAGCATTATTTTTGTGCATACCATCAAGTGCTAGGTCATTCCACTAGTGAATGTAAGGACTTGAAAGAAAAAATACAACAACTTCATGATTTAGGTGCCATTAAACTCCCGTTTGATTGACACACCTACCTTTACTTTGCATGACAAGTGATAATGAGGTTTACCTCTATCCTATTCTTGGTATTTTGCATAGTTCTCTTCCCTTGCATGTTGGGGGCAGTGATAACTCATTTTGGAGATGTGTGTCCTTCTTAAGGACCCCTCTCTTTGCTATGTCTTGCAATTGAAGCATCCCTTGAGTGGACCCCTTTTCTCTTTTGAAGGGTTCCCGAGGGACCTCTTTGAAATACTTTCTTTCAAATGAATTCTTTGCATCTAGCCTGGGGGTAGCCTGACTAGATCTTACCTTTCAAATAGTGCATCCCTCAAGTGGACCCCTCTTTTTTCACACCGCATTCCTGAAGGACTGCTTTGAAATTTTTTCGGTCTGCGTGACTGACTACTTTAGACATGTTCTATCTACAAGTAGGCATGTCACCACTTTTAGATGCATTCTATCTGCGGGTAGACGTATCAATGGTTTAGACATGTTCTATCTATGGGTAGGCATGTCACCACTTTTAGATGCGTTCTATCTGTGGGTAGATGTATTGATGCTTTAGACATGTTCTATCTACAGGTAGGCATGTCACCACTTTTAGATGCATCCTATCTGTGGGTAGACATATTAACACTTTTAGATGCATCCTATCTGTGGGTAGATGTATCAATGCTTTTAGACATGTTCTATTTGCAGGTAGACATGTCACCACTTTTAGATGCATCCTATCTGTGGGTAAACATATCGACACTTTAGACATGTTCTATCTACGAGTAGACATGTTTCTGCTTTTAGATACACTCTATCTACGGGTAGACATATCGACACTTTAGACACACTCTTTTTGCTAGTGGACATGTCACCGCTTCTGACATGTTCTATTTGCGAATAGACATGTCACCACTTTTTGACTCTATGGAGTCCACTTCTTGGGGTTTCCTTCATGTGAGAGTTCTTGAAGGATTCCTTCCTTGCAGGTCTATGGGCTTGTAAGGCATTTTTCGGTGATACGGGTTCTCCTCATTTAGTGGGGTTTTCTTTTATCACCTCTTTTGTGGTATGGGTTCTACTCCTGAGCAGGTTTTTCTTTCACCACGCACTCTTATCTCTTGCATATACCAGATTGAACATATGCACCTTCTTCATCCTGAGTATATGGTCTTTCTCTCTTCATCTTTGAAGTCTTCTATGTATTATTTGGGGATGACGCATAGTACTGAGACAAAATTTCACATCGAGGTCTCTTTCACTTTGCTGACTCAAATCCTTTGGCTTTTATGTTCTAACATTGCTATTTGGTGTAGGTGCTTCTTGTCTAATGTATTGGTTTCACAGATCGTCAGCCTAGGGGCATGCTTCTGCAGTTCAAAGAATTATTTGCTTCCTCTACAATATCCTTTTGGCATATGATGTTATTTATGTTTAGTAGATTTCCTTTAGCGTGCATATTAATGTGGATTCATATGCCCACTAAAGTGGGGGAAAAATGTATAAGAGAAAAATTGCACCCTTGCGATTTCCCTTACATTCTTGTTTCCACTTTAGTGTCCACTCCTTTAGCATCTTGAGTAGGCTCATTTTAGCCCTTGCATCAGCCTTTGTTCCTCTCAAGATGCTTCAACACCCCTTTTTAGTAGCTACCCTTGCATGTTATTTTTACATCAGACTTTGTGCCTTTTTGGTTCACGTTGTTTTGTAGCATGACGTGTCCAAACACTAGCACATCGCGTGGAAATCCACATGTCGCGCTAGTGTCCATCAACATTTCAAAACTTAGACAACCATTTCCAAGCATGTTTTCCACTTGTCATCTAATTTTGTCAGTGGAAACAACTCAGGAAACTTCTTTTCCCTCCTTAAAAATCCTTTTTTCACTTCATTTGAGGGATTTCCTTTACAACTAGCTCCACTCTTCCAGTCTTTAGCTTGACTCCATCACTTTATACAACTTGTCGTAGCAGCTCCAAGCTCTCTCAAGCTTCCATTATAACACTCTTTACAGTTTTATCTCCCTTCCATGCTTGTGAGAATCTTTGGATTCCATATCCCCTACTATTTTCACATTTGCTTTGTGATACGGGTTCTCCTCCTCGAGCGAGGTTTTCTTTTATCACACGTTTATTCGTGGTGCAGGTTCTACTGCTAAGTGGGTTTTTCTTTCACCACATGCTTTACACTCTTGATCTTTATCTTCTTGGCTGTCTGTGGAGGTGGGAACACCAAAACGGGGGTTTGACTGAGGCAAATCCCTATGCAACCCAAACATTCTCTCTAGATATCACAATTGCAGGTTTTGAAGACATTTTTTCAGTGGAGGCTTCATCGCTCGCACGGTTGTAAGTATTTCTTTCCTTTTATTCTCCTTACCTTTGTCATTTCTATTTCTTTATCTTAGTCCTATTGGTTTATGCTATTTTGATGTATTCTATGGTCTTAGCATTCAGAGTAGAAATAGTCACTTTAGGTGTTTCTGGGATAAAATCATCCTCTGATCCATACGAGACACTAGCGCTCCTCTGAGACGCCAACGCGTCACATTGTCATCCGCTTTTTGTGCTGACGTCCTTTGGTCGAGAGTTTGTTAGTTTGTCCAGAGACCCTCTGTGACCTTCTCTTTCAAATTCTAGAACTTCCACGCTATTCCATTCAGGTAATGAAGGGCAGTTCACCCTGTGAGGATCTTTGAACAAAGAGAAATCATGAGTAGCAAATCCCCCTATATCACTATTGGTGTAATTAATTATTTAATTACACTTAAGCATAAGTTTATTTAGGTAATATGTTAATTCCTAAGTTAATTATTCTCATCCTTATCTTGTTGAGCTATCTTGTTGCTCAAGATAAGATTAGGTTATGCATACTTGCTTTTATAAAGAAAATCATCTCATGTAGTTATGAATTCTTGAATAATATTATTTGCACATCTTTTGCAATAGCTTTGCTTTTCTCGCTTTTCTCTTATGTGGTTTTTTGGTTTGCATAACCGATCTTGGTTTCTTAACATGGTATCAGCATGCATAACCCTCTTTTCCCACTCCTAGCCTTGATTTTCCCTTCTAGGGTGTGCGCATCATCTTCTTCTCTCATTTTCTTCTTTAGAAAACATAACACAGGCACAACTAGTTTACATACTTCATTAGATATGAAGGGACATGCTCTTTGTGCTTCTTCAAGTATTGGATCAGGGAGATGGCTTCTAGATTTAGGATCATCTCATCATATGGAATCTTCACAAACTATGTTCACTTCCTTTGAGCCTTGCACTATGTCTCCCATTTTGATGGGAAACAACACTTACATGAGTGTTATAGGGAAGGGGTCTATTAGTTTTGGGGACCACTCCTTTCAGGATGTCTTGTGTGTCCCTCACTTGAAAAACAACCTTCTTTCCATTTATCAATCACACATGGAGGCACTGGGAGATCTGTGGAGTTCACACCTGATTTAGTTATCATCGAGACTTGGAGAGTAGAGCGTTATTGCTACTGGGATAGTGGATCACTCATCTCGGTTGTATTCCTTTCACCAATTTTGCTATTGATGGTGCCTTTGTTCCTACAACTGTTCCTCACACTTCTAGAGTGCATCATCATTCAAAGGAGAGATTTGGATTCTTGAACATTGGTGTTCTCACTTCAGATCCTGTTCTCGAGCCTTCCATTCCATCTTCTACACCTCCTATTGCTATTGTTGTGGCTACCGATGTGGCTTCTTCTATTTCAGTGCAGTAGGATCCTATTGATCTTCCATCTCTAGAGGCTACTCTTGAGTCTTCACCTACTTTGACTTCTTCATTGGTTGAGGTCACACCTGCTTTTGTGGAGACATCTTGGGCTACTCCTACTTCACCTTCAAAGATTGCATTCATTTGGCCTCTTCCCTCTCACTTCTTTCAAGAGATGCAGTTTCTTCAATTCTTTTGGAGCTACTTCATTCTGGGGGGATATGTGGTCTATTTCTTCCTCTCTTCTGGGGGGGTTTATTTATGTATCTTTGTGATGGATGGTGTCCTTGTGGGGTCTTATGGAGTCCTCCATCTTTCATCACTTAGTTTGCATTCTATTTTTGGGGAGGAGTTTTGTTCCCATGTGGTTTTCTCCTTTACCCATTTGATTTAGTTTCCATTGCATTTGTAAATGAGTACCTGATCAGGCCTTGTTGCTGGGACTCATCTCTTGCATAATAATTTTCTTCTCCCTAAGTTGCACTTATGGAAGGTGTTGGTGTAATTAATTATTTAATTACACTTTAGCATAAGTTTACTTAGGTAATATTTTAATTCCTAGGTTGATTATTCTCATCCTTATCTTGTTGAGCTATCTTGTTGCTCAAGATAAGATTAGGGTTATGCATACTTTCTTTTATAAATCAAATCATCTCATATAATTATGAATTCCTAAATAATATTATTTGCACATTTTTTTGTATAATAGCTTTGCTTTTTCTTTTTTTCTCTTATGTGGAAGGTTTTTTGGTTTGCATGTCTGATCTTGGTTTCTAACAATAACAATAGCAATCAAGATATTAATCATCATGTCAAAGTCATGCATGTGTTAGGGTTCAGGAAAATCAGAGCAATAAACATTAACAATTATATGCAGATTAGATAACCCAAAAATAGGAATGAAGAATAACACAAAAGAGATCACACACATAAATTTAACATGGTTCATCCAATATGGGATACATCCACATAAACTCAACCACCCAATGATTTTATTATCCAGTGAAAAACATATTACAATCTTGTGAACACCATACCACAACATACATCCCAACCGCTTATAACAAGCTTTTTGGAAGCTTCTAGAATTAGGGTTTTACAAGGTCATTTTTCATTTGATGTGTTAACATGAAAATCTTGATGTGTTAATGGGAAAAATTCTTGACATGTCAGTGGGAAAACCTTGACATGTTAACGAAAAAAGAATTTCAGGGTGATACCTTGAATCCCACGTCTTATTACAAGTGTATAGTATTTGCATGATTAGTCACCAAATACCAACAAAATGTTGTTGAGCTAATATGTTGATGTAGCATTGGAGATATTATTCAAGAATTGTTCCAAATCAAGTTCATGATCAATATCTATATCCATTGAGGCCATTTCATGCAAGGTTGTTGATTTGTACTCTAGAGTTCAATTGAGGATTGGTGAGTTGTGACTCTGTTCATTCATCTTTCCTTTTATGCATTGTTTGATTACAAGTTTTAATTACCAAAATTGGGTTTGACAAAGGAAAACCCCTATTCCCTAACAATCAACATTTTTCTCCTCTTTGATGTGTGATTGCAGGTTTTAGGTTGAAGATCAAGTGGAGAGAAAAAGTTGTCAAAGTTGCAAAGTTATCATCTTTCTTGACAAATCATGGAAAGTCCTCTGTAGAACTCATTTTTGACTTTCAGGAGCTGAACACCTAAGATCTAGGAGTGCATACATTGAAGAATAGAACCCATAAATTAATTTTCTAGAACCCTAGCAGAGACCCATTCACCATTGGGCGAATGAGTCCTTAGTGAGGCCCAAAAAAACACTTTTTGCAACATGTACACAACATTTGACCCTCTTAAGACTTACCTTTTGATTGCTATATTAGTTAGGTTTGATTTATGCTATTCATTTATGCATTATTACCCTCATAATTAAATGAAGGGTGATCCCACAAAGCTGGTTTACAATTTTTGAGAGATTCTAATTTTTGCTAAAATTACATATTTTTAGAAAATATAATAATTTAAGACTTAAAAATTTCCATTTAAAGTATTCCAATTGAAGAGGGTTTGATCAAACTACCTCAGATCAAATCCCCTTGGATAGAACCTCGCTAGTTTTAAACCATACCTATAACATAGTCTCCTTTACACCTATCAAAATGTTGATAAAAAACCACTTTTGATGTACCTTTTGGGGGATCAAATGAATTCATTTAAAATTTATTTTTTGTAAGTATGTAGTCCTTATTATAAGCTTCCCAAAAAGTATAATTTTAAATAAATTTAATTTTATTATGATATTTATTTTTTTATTTCTTGTGAATGCAAGCTTTTCACTGAAAATCAAGCTCTCTATTCTACACATGTGGAAAAATAGAATATTATAAAAAAAATTGAAAAATATGAGTGCACCAGATATTGAATTCTTTGATCAAAAAAAAAAATCGATACATACAAAAAAATTTGTGTTATATAGTCCGCCTATGTCTAAATTGCAATTAGTTTGACTTCAAAACTTGATTAAGGAAAAAATATTCAATAGAACACTATGAAACCAATTGGAAGCACTAGGTATCATAGTTACAAATCTAAATTTGAAAAAAATAGAATTTCATCCTTCATGGAAAAAAAGTTGTGTTATACAGTGAGTGTCACTCCTTAAAAATGGTGTTTACTAAAAAAAACTAGTTTTCTAAGGAGATAAAAAAAGAAGTGCATTTTGATTCCAAAATTTTTGAAAAAAATATATTTAGAATCTATAGACAAAATGTCACAAATCACTAGTTTGCATCATCTTCAAATTCCTCATGGCTTAGCCACTATAGGTGCCCGAAAGTGAATATTTAGTTAGAAATAATTAGTTCAGTGTCCAGTTTGGCCAAAAATTGTAAACAAGTATTGTGGGATCACCCTGAAATATAGGGAATATAAGGTTCATCATCTTGTTAATTCATTTTGGTGAACCCTATTTTTCCATGGTTCAAGAACTAGTATTTTGCACATATGAACTTGTAATGTTGTAAGAGGTTGGTGTCATAGAGAGATTGAGTTGGTGCTAAATCAGGTGTGCAGTGTACCTTGAGGTTGGTGCCTCAAAACATTGTCTTTGGTGTATAGTGTAACAAGAGGTTGATGCCTCAAAACATTGTCTTGGGTGTCAATGTACTTGTAAGTGGGTGCTTATAAAACATATGTAATATCTTTGATTGCGAGGTCGGATTTGAGCTGTAGAATCAAGCAAATTTTCTCATTGTGGTTTTTCCCTTCTAGGGTTTTCCATGTATATCTAGTGTCTTCTTATGTGTGTTGTTTTTCTTGATCTTTAATATTATCTACTATTTTAATATGTTAAAAATTTGTATACACCAGTTCACCCCCCCTCTCAATGTATTAGTGTTCTTTCAAGGCTGGAAATGCCATAACTTGCAGCAACCCACTTTCAATCAAATGTTTAATGATTGGGGGCCTATCTTCCTTTCCAGTTCTCTCCCAAAATTCATTCAAGTTTTTGTGCCCTAATTTTGTGTCTCCAATTTCTAACAATGTACTAGACCAATTAGACAAATTTTCATAATCTAGATACTTAAACTTCATAATAAATGTAATTTGAGTGAATGTGGACATAATTTATGTTTGGGAATGATCCAATTAACTTATGTGGGTTGTTTAAATGACACTCAACTCTCAAATTTGCAATAATTCCTCACAAATTATCCTACGATAAGCTAGGGTCAAGAAGAAAACCACTATATACCTCTGTAGTAAACTTGAATGTTGCAAGAACTATTGCTCAAATCCTTCTACAAATTTTTTCTTCCATCTCTTGCAAAATCAATCTTTGAATGCTTGTTAAAATAAGCTCTTTTAGCAATATAATCCTTATATAGACACTTGCAATTAATGTGTGAAACTGGTAGGTAAATATTAATGGCACTCTTAAAAATTGGAACATGTGAGTTTTCTCCTCTTATATTTAGTTATAAAACTTTTTAAAATTTTGAATGAGAATGGCTATGAAAGCTTTTCAAAGAATTAATTGGTTTTGAAAACCCTATCCAATCTATGAGAGCTTTTCAAAGAATTAATTGGTTTTGAAAACCCTATCCAAGTCTGACATAGTTTTCAAAACCTTTATCATTATTCAAATATCTTTGTTAAAACATATTTTGAAGAATGCAACCTTATAATACAAATCCCTTTGACCATAGTGTATAAGAGAGAATTTGCACCCTAGGTGCAATTCCCCCTTTCTCCTTATTACACTTTAGAAAACCTAAGTCAGAGGCTTAATTCACTTAAGCCCGCTGATGGTAGTTCACTTGGCATTTTTTTTGTGTGACAATGGAGGTGTTTCTGTCAAGGACGCCCGTGCAGTGTGCAGACGTTTGTGTGACGCACTTACGTCCCTGGCAGATTCCTGCAGCTGAGCCAGTAGAGGTGTTACTCTTCCCATTGGCAGCAAAGTTGTAATGCCTTCTTCAACCACCCAACTCGAATATGGCTGTTTCTTTCCTCATTCCTTCATAATCAAGCCTTTGAACTTGCATTAGAGGTTGGATGAAGATTGGAAGAACTCTACATCACTTCAAGCTCATTTAGCACTCACATTCCAACATTCCAAGGATTCCATATCAGCAATATCACACTCCGTCACATCGATAGAGAAATTTTGGGACCACGCCATTGCAATAGAGGCTTGAGTTCCTCTCATTTCTCCCCCAAGCAGCCTTGAGTGCTCTTGGTGAAGGTGGTAAGCTTCCCTCTCCTCTCCTCTATCATTTGGTTGAGTAGAATAGTACTGTTTGTAGTGCTTGTGTTTTTATCACTTCTTTATCTCTTTTCCATTAGTTTTCCGTGGAGGTGGGAACACCTAAATGGGGGTTTGACTAAGGCAAGACCCTATACAGCCACCCCCCAACATTCCCTCTCTTATTTTGTGTAGGTGGTGCAGGGGAACCCAAGCTCCTTAAAGACCATTTGAAGGGTCAGGAAGTTGCAGGGGTCATGAAGACCTATCAAACATCTCAGAGCCTATCAAACATCTCAGAGCCTCAATTATTCTATTTTGGAACCTATAATGGCATTTGGAATGGATAAATGTAGTAGAAGGATCAAAAGTCCTAAGGGTCCTGATAAGGACCATAGGACCAAAATGAATTGTAAGTGGATCAATAGTGTCCTAAGAGTCTAGATAGGTATATAAGGTCTTAATTATGTCAAATAAGGTTGGATAATAAATATGTAATAGTTTGGAAGGTTTTTAGTTAGTAGAATTCAATAAATTAGAAGTTGGAAATTCAAATTTTTGAAATCCAACAGTTAGTTTCAGTTTGGGCAGGAAAGTAGGTTTTAGGTGTTTTAACACTAATAATGTAATAAAATAAATCCAAATTGGTTGGAACAATTGGGAGATAGGTTTACAAAGTTGGAGAAGTCATTTGTACGGAAGAGTTGATGATATTGCAGAGATTGTATGGACTACTATAGGAAAAAAATAAAACTTCAGTTTTCTTGCATTTTCTTGTGTTTTTTTGATGAATGTCTGATTTCTATTGATGATATGATCAATTGGATGAGTTAGGGACTTTTATTTACGTGCATTTAACCTCTTGAACGTCCTGATAAGCAATAACAATCAATTTCTTGTATAATACAAATGACTGTCCACATAAAAGTTTTTCTTTTTCACTAATTTTGATAGTTTTCATGAATGATTAATTCATTTCATGGAAGATTGTGACCGTAACCTATGAAATGGATCAAATCTAACATGTACTATATAGAACTAATAGGGTAATATGCAGGAAGGAAGGAATCTAAGGTGTACACCATGATATGACAAGGCAAGGTGCATGGGAATGGTGCCTAAGGTATAGTAGTAAGAGTTCTACTTGAACAAGGGGTATATTTATGAGTTGGAATTGATAAAACATGTTGAGTTATTGGTGAAAAGTGAAAGAACCAGTTCTGGAAGTGATTGAAAGGCTATTAACTAAGAAGCCCTAGTTTTAGGGGATTTAATTGAGGTTTTTGTGATTAGGGGTCTTAAAGGCATCATAGGAGTCTAAAAACTTGAAAATTCTCAGTTTGGAAACAATTCAAGACTCTGTAGAAAGTCTCATGGTTAGGGGACAAGATTTGAGTAGGGTTGCTTTGAGAAAAAGGACTAATTAGGCCTTAATTCTGTGGAAACAACAGATTTTAGAGAGATTGATCCAAAACAAGAGCCATCAGAGTTTGAGTATGTTATGTAGCATCAAAAAAGACATTTGAATCAATCATTATTTTGAGGAGTCATTTTGGAAAGTTATGAGAAAAGTCCAAAAAATAGTCGTTGGAGACCTAGTTGGGCTAGAAGCCTAGTCAAGGTGGATAAGTGGGTTTGTGTCTGAGACAGAGGTTTGGGGATTTGTAACCATTCAGGACAAGTGTAATTGTGTCCCTTCAGATCATTCCAAGGGTTTGGGCCCAGAAGGGAAGTATATAAGTCATAAGTGAACCTTTGAAGCCTTATCTCCATAAGGGTGCCTAGAAGGAGGTTTAAGAGTGCATCATTGTAGACCCTGAAACTTTGTGTTTTTTCCTAAAGCCCATACCCTCTACATCAAAGTGGTATTAGATTAGAGAGTAGGTCCTTTAGGGGTTGAAGGTTCAATAATGGCACCTAAAAATCAATTAGCAAGAGAGTTGGAGGAGTTGAGGAAAACCTTGGAAAGAGAAAGAAGGGAAAGAAGAAAACAAGAAGCAACAAGAGAGTAGGCCAAAGCAAGGGAAGAGAGGCAATGGAGAAGGGAGAGAGAAGATATGCAAGCTAGGATAAACAACCTTGAGAGAAATAGGAGAGAAGAACAAGAAAACCAAGAAGACAATGATGAAGAAGAAGAGCATGTGCGGGTAACTCAAGAACAACTAGCAGATGAGATAGAAGACCCTCAGGAAAGGAGGTTAGTAAGGTTGTTGAAAGCAATACAAGGTCATGGAGGAAAAAGTCACATAGATTTTCCTATCTACCAAGGAAATATGGATAGTGAAGAGGTTTTAGGATGGCTTGATGCCTTAGACAACTATTTTGAGTTTGAAGAGATGGAAGAAGAGAGGAAGGTTAAGTTTTCCAAAACCAAGTTGAGAGATATAACATTGACATGGTGGACTAGTTTTCAGAATGATAGGATGGCTAGGGGATTGGAAAAAGTTTCGACATGGGCAAGAATGAGGATTTTGGTCAAGGAAAAATTACCATCTGATTATACAATTCATGTGAAGAGGATGAGACATAATTTAAAGCAAAAAGACATGGATGTGATGTCCTATACGGAGCAATTTCATAAGCTTAGTATCAGAGGAGGATATGAGGAAGAAGATGAAAAAGTAGCCAGGTATATCAATGGTTTGAGGTATAACTTACAAGATCAAATTGGTTTGCAGGTACCAAGGACATTAGGAGAATGTTTTTAGTTGGCTATTAGAGCATAAGAAAAGGTGAAAAGGAAGCAAGAGGTCAAGAAATGGTGGAAGAGGGGGTAGTTCAAGAAGAGGTAGAGGTAATAGAGAACAAGGGCAAGGCAACAATGATAAAAGAAACAATGACAAAGGAAAAGAGGTGTTTTCAGATCAAAGAGGAGGATACACTCAAAGAGGAGGAGGCAGATTCAGACAAGGTAGAGGCACATTCACAAGCAGGTGTTGCAAATGCAATGAGCCAAGGCATCCCTCTTTCAAGTGTCCTAAATGGGAACAATCAGATAAGGGCAGAGATAGGAGGACAAATTTGGTACAAGAAGAAGAAAAAAAGGAGCCAAGGACATTTGTGGAAAACCCTGAAATTGATGGTGAGTTCCTTATGGTAAAGCAAGGGGAAAGACTTCATCAAGAGCCAAAGGTAACCATTTTCAAGACAAATTGTTTAAGCCATGGTAAATTATGTAGGTTGCTCATAGATTCAAGATCACGTAGCAATTTGGTTTCATCTCGATATGGTAACTAAGTTAGGGATTGAAACATATGATCATCCTACTCCCTACAAGGCCATTTGGGTAACCCAATTACAACATGTAGAGATTAGTAAGAGGGCTTATGTGGATTTTTCAATTGGTGCATATCAAGAAAGGGTGCTTTGTGATGTCATTCCAATGACTTGTGGCAATATCATTTTAGGGAGACCATGGCAGTCTACTAGGCAGACAGTGCATGATGGATACTATAATACACATTTGGTTCACAAGGGAGGTAATAGGTATAAGTTGAAGCCTTTTCCTTTGGATCAGTTAAGTGAAAATTTTGTGATCTGTTTTGAGAAGAATTTGCAGGTGGATATGTAGGGTAAGATAGGGGAAGATATTTTTTGGGTGAAAGATAATAAGTTGCAGCAGAGATATGAGGTATATAGTCTTAAAAATTAGAAAATTTGGGACTTGGGAAGTATCAAGATTGGGGGTATTGAATGCCCAACTGTTGAGGGTACTAGAGGTGGTGTTCCCCTACAAAGAACTCAGTGGAATGAAGGAAAGAACAGAGTACAAAGATAGACTGAGATCACATAGCAAGGAGGACAAACAAATCACTATTTTGATTCTAATATGTTTTGTAACAAGAGTACAGGTTGGAAGAAAAGGAAGAAGGTGAATTTAGGAGATTTCATGTTCTGTAATCAGAAGGTGCAGACATCCAAGAACAAGGAGCAATGTGATGGCAAAAAGTTGGATATCTCTTGGGGCAAGAGTTTTTTTATTCTTGGGGAGTATGGTGCAGGGGTACCCAAGCTCCTTAAAGGCCATTTGAAGGGTCAGGAGGTTGCAGGGGTCATGAAGACCTATCAAACATCTCATAGCCTCAATTATTCTATTTTGGAACCTATAATGGCATTTGGAATAGATGAATGTAGTAGAAGGATCAAAAGTCCTGAGGGTCCTAATAAGGACCACAGAACCAAAATGAATTGTAAGTAGACCAATAGTTTCCTAGGAGTCTAGATAGGTATATAAGGTCTTAATTATGTCAAATAAGGTTGGATAATAAATATGTAATAGTTTGGAATGTTTTTAGTTAGTAGAATTCAATAAATTAGAAGTTGGAAATTCAAATTTTTGAAATCTAACAGTTAGTTTCAGTTTGGGCGGGTAAGTAGGTTTTAGCTGTTTTAACAATAATAATGTAATAAAATCAATCCAAATCAGTTGGAATAGTTGGGAGACAGGTTTACAAAGTTGGAGAAGTCATTTGTACGAAAGAGTTGATGATATTGCAGAGATTGTACAAACTGCTACAGGAAAAAGAATAAAACTTCAATTGTCTTGCATTTTCTTGTTTTTTTTGATGAACTTCTGATTGCTATTGATAATATGATCAATTGGATGGGTTAGGGACTTGTATTTACATGCATTTAACCTCTTCAATGTCCTGATAAGCAATAACAATCAATTTCTTGTATAATACAACTGACTGTCCACAGAAAAGTTTTGATTTTTCACTAATTTTGAGATTTTTCATGAATGATTGATCCATTTCATGGAAGATTGTGACTATAACCTATGAAATGGATCACATCTAACATGTACTATACATAACTAACAGGGTAATGTGCAGGAAGGAAGGAATCTAAGGTGTACATTGTGATATGACAAGGCAAGGAGCATGGGAATGGTGCCTAAGGTATAGCAGTAGGAGTTCTACCTAAACAAGGGGTATATTTATGAGTTGGAATTTATCAAACATGTTGAGTTATTGGTGAAAAAGTGAAAGAAAGAACTAGTTACGGAAGTGATTGGAGAGCTAGGTGCAGGAGCACCCGGGCCTTCAAGGAGCACTTCAAGAACCAGGAGAGTGCAAGGGTCAGGAGGACCTTCCAAGCAAGTCAAAACATTAATTATGACCTTTTGGAGCCTATAATGGCATTTGGGATGAATAAATGTAATGGGAATGTTAAAAGTTCTAAGGTTCCTGATAAGGATCCTAGGTTAAAAATGCAATGTAAAGGGAAAGTCATGTTCTAGGGATTTGATTAATGATCTAATGCTTTGGGTAGGTCAAATAAACTTGGATATTGAAGATCCAATAGTTTTAAGGTGGTAGATTTTAATAAATTTCAAGATTGTAAAATTCAGATTTTTGAATTTCACTTTGGGCGGGAAAGTAGTTTTTTTGAGTTTTAATCACTTTTATGCAACTTAATCAATCCCAAACGGTTGGATCAGTTGGGGAAAGGATATACAAATCCAAAATAATAATTTGTATGGAGGTTGGGCGTTTGGAGCAAGTACTGTACGGACTGTTTTCAGGAAATAGTGAAAAAACACAGTTTTTGGCACTTTTATGGTGTTTTTTTGTTAAATACTTGATCTCTATTGAATATATGTCCAGTAGGATGCTTTAGGAGTTTTTGTTTACATATTTTAACACCATTGAAGGCTCTGAAAGCAGTGATAATTACTTTCTTTTCATTTTATATTGACTGTCCTAAAAAAGAACACAGATTTTTCACTAATTTTGAGGTTTTTCATGGATGATTGATCCATTTCAAGGTAGAATGATGCTGTGACATGTGAAATGGATCATTACTAACATGTATCATATAGATTTAACCAACTAATGTGCAGGAAGGAAGAATATCAGGGTGTACACCAAGTTGTCAAAGGGAAAAGTGCTTGAAGATGGAGGCTAGGGTGTAGCAGCAGAAGATCTGCCTTAATGAGGGGCATGTTTTTGAGTTTGGATCAACTAAATATGTTGTCATAATGTTGTAGAGTCAATGAGAAAGTTCTGGAAGTGATTGGAATGTTAGTTTTCAAGAAGCCCTAGTTTTTGAGGCAAGTTGAGGAGGGGTTTGTGCTGGAGCATGTTATATGTGTCCTAGAGGTCTAAAAACTTGGATTCCTTGGTTTTGAGTCATTTTAGAAGACTTCTAAAATTTTCATGGTCAGGGGTTGAGTTTAAAGGGGGGTTGCTTTGTAAAAGTGGGCTAATTAGGCCTAGTCTTTTAGGAGACAGCAGATTTTGGAAGGGTTTGTCTAAAGCAAGTGATATCAAGGTTTGGATATGTTGTTTTTCATCACAAACCACACTTGAAACAGTCATTATATTTGGGTTTCCTTTGGAAAGTTTGAGTGCAAAGTCAAAAAATCACTGCAGGAGGCCTAATTGGGCTAGTAGCCTAGTTAAGGTGAAAAATTGGTTTTGTGTATAAGTCAGAGGGTTGGGCTTTGAAATCATTTAAAACAAGTTTTTTTGGGTCTCTTAAGAGTGTTCCTAGGGTTTGGGTCCATAAAGAAGGAAAATAAATCATGAATGCAAAGTTGAGGCCTTATATCCATGTTGGTGCCTAGTTGAAAGGTTGAGAGTGAATCATTGTTAGTCTTGTAACTTGGTGTTTCTTTCAAAGTCCCTAACCCTCTGCATCAGCTATTAACCAAGAAGCCCTAGTTTTAGGGGATTTAATTGAGGGTTTTGTGATTAGGGGTCTTAAAGGCATAATAGGAGTCTAAAACCTTGAAAATTATCAGTTTGGAAACAATTCAAGACTCTGTAGAAAGTCTCATGGTCAGTGGACAAGATTTGAGTAGGGTTGCTTTGAGAAAAAGGGCTAATTAGGCCTTAATTCTGTGGAAACAATAGATTTTGGAGAGATTGATCCAAAACAAGAGCCATCAGGGTTTGAGTATGTTATGTAGCATCATAAAAGACATTTGAATCAATCATTATTTTGAGGAGTCATTTGGGAAAGTTGCGAGAAAAGTCCAAAAAATTGTTGTTGGAGACCTAGTTGGGCTAGAAGCCTAGTCAAGGTGGATAAGTGGGTTTGTGTCTGAGACAAAGGTTTGGGGCTTTGTAACCATTCAAGAAAAGTTTAATTGTGTCCCTTAAGATCATTCCAATGGTTTGGGTCCATAAGGGAAGGATATAAGTCATAAGTGAACCTTTGAAGCCTTATCTCCATAAGGGTGCCTAGAAGGAGGTTTAAGAGTGCATCATTGTAGACCCTGAAACTTTATGTTTTTTCCTAAAGCCTCATACCCTCTACATCAGTAGGTGTGTGAGATATTGGAGGATCAACTAGAGAACAAGTTCATTTGGTGAGATTCTCCTCATCTTTATCACTTTTTCTTATTTGTTTTATAATATTAGCGATTACTTAATCTATTTAGTTACATCATTCTGGCCTTTTAGTTAAATAGATAGGCTGATAAGTCGTTTTGGTGTGTTTAACCTCATCTTGAATGTGTTATAATCGTATGGACTACAATGTGTTTCTAAGATGCCAACGCGTCATGCTGTCATCCGAAGTTCACGCTGACGTCCTCAGGTAGAGAGCTCCCTAAGGCACAGAGTTGGACCTAAAGATCGAATCACCTAGCCCAACCTTGAAACTTGGTATTGTAGAGTGATCGTAGGAATATAAAATCCTCATCATTCTCATCCTCATTTCCTAAAACATACACTTAGCTAAGGTAAGTTAGGGAATCCTCTTGCATCTCAACCCTCCATGGCTTAGGGTCTTGCATGCGGTGGTCCCCCTCTCTTACATTTTTGGTTAACTTGACCTGAATCAATGCTTGTTCATCTGTTGGTGTTAAAAATCCCTTTAGATATTTCGTGGTTGTTGTGACCTCACGTGTTTTGAAGGTTTATGAGCATTACAACCAAGTCCATAACTTATGGGCATATCATGAGGAGAAGCATACGATGCCTCTCGATGGATAGAACGAAGGTCTCACTTGCTATCTCTATGGGTCTTTTCTCTGGTCCCACCATTAGTTTGGCCGCATGGGAACAATTATTGAGGAATGAGATGGGGTTCGCTGATGAGACTAATCACATTCCCACTCCTCTGACATCTCCCATGCCATCATCGGTGGATGAGCATGAGGCCATTCAAATTCCCGCTGATTATGTATCTTCCCTCACTAAAGGATTGGACGACCTTGAAAACCATTTGGAAAGAAATAAGAAGATGGATAGGGCCACTTGGGTTGTTAGCAAATTAAAACATATTATGGAAAAAGATTGAATGGGCATCAAACTTCCAAGTAGTCTCTTTGGTATCACCAAAGCATGCGCTCCTTCGGGAAACTCTAGTTCCGCACAAGGAGTCACCTTCGAAGAGCCCAAGAGATAATTAGGAGTTTCAATGCATTCTACTTCAGTTTACATGACTGATGCAGTCCCTTCCATTAGTATCCCTTCCATCCCTAATCAACCAAAAATTGTCAAAGTGAATAAGGTCTCGTTGGGATTTAGCTTTACCCCTTCTATCACCTCCGGGGGTGGAGGTTTTTGCGGAATAGGTGGTGGAGGATTTGGTAGTGGTTGTGGATTTAGTAGTGGAGGCGGTGTTGGCAGAAGTGGTTTCGATGGAGGTCATGGTGGTGGTTCTAACGGAGGCCCTATCGGTGGTGGTGGCTCTAGTAGTAGCTCTGGCGGAAGTAACACCAGTGGTGGTTCTGGAAGTGGACCTAGTAGTGGTTCTAGAGGAAGAGGATCCTCTAGCCCTCTATCTTCTAATGACCCTATTCTGAACACTCTACTTTAGAATATGGGTAAGATGCATAGTCAGTTAGAAAACCTCTCCCAAGCCTCAGCCCAACCCATTTTCTAGCCCTTCTTCTAACATAGTCCATTATCAGTCACTATCTTGAACACTCCCTTCCCTCAAGGAATGGAGACTCCAAAGTTTGAGAAATTCGGTGGCAAAGGGGATCCCTAGACATATGTGTCTTCCTTTAATGCTCTTTGCACTAACTTCTTTCATCATGATGCTTTGATGGCTAAACTATTCCCCCGATCTCTCAAGGACACAACACTCGAGTGGTATTGTTCCTTTCCTGATAATTCTATCTTTTCATTCGATCAACTTGTTAACTAATTCCTTAGGTAGTTCCAAGAAAACATCAAGCCGAAGATGACCTTCTCGGATCTCGTCCGATGTAAGCAAGGAGACAATGAGAAGATCACTGACTTCATAGCATGTTATCAAGCGCTTCTTTCACAAATCGTGTATCAGCTGCTTGACTCTAACATGCAGAAGGTATTCATAGGCAACTTACAAAGGCCTTGGAAAGATAAGTTTGCAAAGTAATGAAATATCCCTCTTTCGCGCATCTGTGTGCAACTTTACGAGAGTACCAACAGACGGTTGCTCAGTTTGGGGGATATTCCTCGTGCCTCCATTCTAAAGGGAAATCCATTATATCAATATCCAAAAAAGAAAAGCCATTGTGAATGTAGTAGCCACTGCTAATGACAGTGACCTCAAACATACTTAGAAGTTCACAAAGTTATCAGAATCCTATACCTATATCTTAGGGAAGTTGTTCAGAGATAAGATCATAACTTTGTTGACTCATAATCCCCTTAAGGAACCTTACCCTAACTGGTATGATGGGAGCACTTACTGTCAATACCATCATGTTAACGGACATGATACCGAATGTTGTATGTCATTGTGTCACGAAATACAAGACCGCATCGAGGATGGTAGCATTTGTCTCAATGGGAATAAACATAACACGAAAAAATTAGTGGCAAAAGAAAATAGTGAATTGCAGATATACACGAACCCATTTCCGTTACATTCTGCTAACATGATTATCAATCCCACTAATTCTGCTTCTCATCTTGAGGCCTATGTAAATATGGTCATGGTGACTTTCGCTATTTCATCTGCACTTGACTCGTTGGATGTTGCATTTACAACACAAGATCTACCTTTGAACAAAAATCCCTCACCTCTTTACATTCCCGCTCGTATCAATGGTAACATTGTGACATGAATCTTGATAGACCCTGTGAGCCATGTGAATTTTGTTACTATGGAAACATTGGTATTAAACTCACTGCAAAAAAATATATATGGAGAAACAAGATCTATCATCCATACCCACGATGGTATGAATCTCAAACCTTATGGCTCAATTACTTTATCCATCCTAGTTGGACCTAGGACTATTGAAACGGTCTTCGACGTTATTCCGGAGTCAGACCTGTTTAGAGTGAAGCTAGGCATTCCTTGGTTGAATTCCATGAATGGGATCGCTTCTGTTATCCAAAAATGCTTAAATTTTTCCCATGAGGGTGTCGTGCATGTAGTGCATGATGCCGGATACTAGCTTTTGGTATCTCATGGCAGGTATTCGTTGGATCAATTTTGGCCCTCTTCTGTCGGTTTGCTTCCTTCGAGAATGAACCTACTTTACAAGAACTATGTGAAGTATAAAACTAGAGGCAAAGGGGAGCCAAAGCTGACCCTTCCTGTGGTAGATCAACCGGTTACCTCCTCTTCCTGGGAAGAGAAGAAGAAGCCCATGCCAACAACTACTCCTCTAAAAGAGAAAGAGAAGTCCATGCCAGTCCCTTCTCCTTCCCTCGAAGGTAAAGAAAAGGTTACACCATCCATCCCCTCTTCCCTAAAGAAGGAAGAGAAGCCCATAGTGGCTCCCTCATCTTCCTATAAAGGTAAAGGGAAGATGACCCTTTCATGGACTGCCTTGTCCTCTCCCCTTTCCTAGGAAGAGTACTAGATGAACAAGCCCGGTGGCTATCCATTAAATCCGATGATTCCTCCTTGGCATAGGCCCAAGATCAAAATTGCAGACCTTCCTAATGAATTTCTAGGACCATGGTACTACTTGTACGACAGAAAGAAAGGTTCTCACAGAGAATTTGATCCACAGCCTTAGAGGCCCACTGCCAAGGCTCTCAAGTTGACTCCTCCCATCAGTCAGCTTGCTTCCCCTACTCCTACATAGGAACTCATTTCTCCACCCAAAATGGCCATAGTGGAAATCCCTATGGTCGAGCAGGAAGCTCTTGTCCCTTCGCAAACTACGGCTCCAAACTCTAAGAGTTATAGGAACCACCTTGCATGAGAGCGGAAGCACCGACGAAAGGATCTCCTAGCCGAGCAAGCTGCTTCACAATAGAAGGAAGAAGAAATGACTATCCTCGCTTCAGGGCCCTCTAAAGTGTCATCTTCCTCTTCTCATGTCATGTCTCTTCTGCCTGATCCGTTCCTGGCTTCTGTTATGAGCACAAAAGCACCTAACCCTAATTGGGTATAAGTGTTTATCGCTCCCTTAGTGGAGCCACCTTTGTTGATGTCCATTTCGAATATTCAACCCTTCCAAAAACCCTAGGATATGGTTAACACTTTGGTTGTATCCATTGCGGTTCTATCCTCTTCCTCCTCTGCACCTCTAGCTTCATCTACGGGGAGTTCATCCCCTCTTGCGAAGAAGAAGGTAGGGGTTAGTCCTTCTTGTGATAAAGGACATAAGAAGATCCCACCTTCACAAGGTGGCCCTGTGATGCCCCATTCTATCCTTGTAACATAACCAGTCCCGACCTCTCCTGGGTTTTTCACCACTCCTAAATCATTCGATGAGCCTAGCAGTGTATCTCAGGCACAACTCGTCTCACCCACTAAAGTAAGACATGGAACTCCCATGGGGTGCTTGTTTAACTTTGTGGATGAGGTCCCAACCTTGTCAGCGATCTTTGTGAAATTGCTGACTTTGACTCCACAAGAGTTTGGTGGAGAGGACCTTGAGGGGCCCTCTTCCTTGGCCCTTGTCGTGGGAGGGTTAGATGCCCCTCCTCTTAACATTCTTCCTTTGTAGACTCATCCTCCTTCCCCTTACAAAGATTTGGATTGGGAAGTGGACAACCTCTTGGCCGAACAGTGTTAGGAGGAGGCCCCCTCTTTTCTTAATCTTGTGTGCATGTGTGCATGTCTTGTGATGTGTTCCCCCGTACCCATGCTATATGTGCCTGGATGACCCTCGTCACCCTTGTTGGTGCTTGGATACATGCATGGTTTTTGTTTCATTAACTTTCTTCTATTTGTACCATCATACTTCCATGTTTGTGCTTGATTTTTTGGTAAATTGGGGACAACGCAAATCATTGTGGACATTTAGGCTTCCCTTCCATGTTGACCCAATTTTTTATTTTTACTTTGTTTTCCATGCATTCTTCTTGATCTGGTTGGGGATTGATTGTTTTTTCACCTTGCATTGTGGTTACCTACTATTATATGAGCTCAGACAGATCTGACCCCACTAAACTAGATCCCCCAGTGCCCTTTGTTTGTACTTTTTGTTTTCTCTTTAGCTTTTTCTCTTTTTTTCTTGAGTTGTCCCTCCTATGTGTGACAACGTCCTTTAACACTTCAACTTTCAGAAAATGAATTCATCGCCAATGAATCTTTTCTCAAAATTCCTCACAACACCCTTTCCTTAGAAGCGCATTCTTAACATAAAATCCTGACAAAATTTGTTTCCTTCATCACAGGTTCATAAAGAAAGGACTTGAAGACCTTCCTCTAAAGTGGGAACTGCTTTGACTTCCCCTCACATGGGGGCATGACCTTCCTTTTGAATTCCTTGATGAAGTGAACATATTTTGAAAGGATCCCTTAATGAAAAATCACTCTAAGATGACAACTTTTGAACTTCATGTCCCTTGAGTGGACCCCCCCTCTTTCACGATGGGTTGCTCAAGGACCCTTTCTTCAAAAGCATTTGTAATGAATGGACTCTTACACGTCTAGCCTGGGGGAAGCCCGACTAGATTTTTTCCATTCACCCTTTCGCGTACAACTTGGGGGCAGCCTGACTAGACCTTGCTAAATTTCAAACTGTGCATCCCTTGAGTGGACCCCTCTCCTTCTGAAGGGTTCCCGAGGAAACCCTTTGAAAGTTTTTTGGTTTGCATGACCAACCGCTTTAGACATGTTTTGTCTGTGGGTATACATGTCACCACTTTTAGATGTGTTCTATTTGCGGGTAGACACATTGACACTTTAGACATGTTTTGTCTGTGGGTAGACATGTCACCGCTTTTGGATGTGTTCTATTTGTGGGTAGATGCATCGATGCTTTTTAGACATGTTCTATCTACGGGTAGACATGTCGCTGCTTTTAGATGCATCCTATCTATGGGTAGACGTATCGACACTTTAGACACACTCTACCTATGGGTGGACATGTCACCGCTTCTGACATGTTCTATCTGCACGTAGATATGTCACCACTTCTTGACTCTGTGGAGTCCGCTTCCTTGGGGCTTCCTCCATGCGGGAGATCTTGGGGGTTGCCTCCTTGCAAGTCTGCAGTCCTGTAAGGTGCTTTGTTGTTCCAACTTCATAGTTCCAAGTAGCTATGGTGTCCTTTGTTTTCCCTGCATATTCAAGTTTTCCAGATCGTGGTCTACATCCTTGATAGTTTAGGTATACTTTTCTAACCCTGCTCTCTTCTTGATCTACTTTACCGAACACTCATCAGTACTTGTGCTCGCTAAAGTGGGTGAAAAATTTATAAGAGCAAATTTGCACCCTAGGTGAAATTCCCTCTTTTGCCTTATGACACTTTAGAAAACCTAAGTCAGAGGCTTAATTCACTTAAGCCCATTGATGGAAGTCCACTTGGAACCTGTTTTGTGTGATGGTGGAGGTGTTTCTATCAGGGATTCCCACGCATCACGCAGACATCCGTGCGGCGTGCTTACATCCTTGGTAGATTCCTATGGCTGAGCCAGCAGAGGCATTGCTCTTCCCATTGGTAGTGAAGTTGTAACGCCTCCTTCAACCACCTGACCTGAATATAGTCGTTTCTTTCCTTATTCCTTCATAATCAAGCCTTTGAACTTGCATTAGATGTTGGATGAAGACTGGAAGAACTCTACATCACTTCAAGCTCATTTTTCACTCACATTCTAGCATTCCAAGCATTCCATAGCAACAATATCACACTCCATCACGCTGGTAGAGAAAGTTTGGGACCATGCCATTGTAGCAAAGGCTTGAGTTCCTCTCATTTCTCCCCCAAGTATCCTTAAGTACTCTTGGTGGAGGTGGTAAACTTCCCTCTCCTCTCCTCTATCATTTGGTTGAGTAGCAGAGTACTGTTTGTAGTGCTTGTGTTTTTATCACTTCTTTATCTCTTTTCCATTGGTTGTCCATAGAGGTGGGAACACCTAAATGGGGTTCTGACTAAGGAAGGACCCTATACAACCACCCCCCAACATTCTCTCTCTTGTTATGTGTAGGTGTGTGAGCTCTTGGAGGATCAGCTGGCGAATGAGTTCATTGGTGAGATTCTCCTCATCTTTATCACTTTTGCTTATTTGTTTTACAATATTAGAGATTACTTAATCTATTTAGTTACATCATTCTGGCCTTTTAGTTAAATAGCTAGGTTGATAAGTTGTTTTGGTGTGTTTAACCTCATCTCAGCTATTGTTTGACTGTACGGACTACAAAGCATTTCTGAGATGGTAATGCACCGCGCTATCGTCCGAAGTCTGCACTGACATCCTCGGGCAGAGAGTTCCCTGAGGCATAGAGTTGGACCTAAAGATCAAGTCGCCTAGCCCCACCTTGAAACTAGGGATTACAGAGTGATCGTAGAACTCTAAAATTCTCATCATTCTCATCCTCATTTCCTAAAACATACACTTAACTGAGGTAAGTTAGGGCAGCCTCTCGTGTCTCAACCCTCCATGACCTGGGGTCTTGCATGTGGTGGTCTCCCTCTCTTACACATAATTAGGGTTTTGACAACCTTGCTGGGACCTAACGAAGGTTTCAAAACCTATGTTATGTTCTAAAATGCTTGTTTTAATCTTTAGTTTGCTTGAGACCTTTGAAATGCCATACTTGAAGTTGAAATTTCACTTTCTAAAAGTACAAAGTTTGGAAGAAAGTGTGCAATCGAATATGAATGAGGTTTTTAAAACCTTTTCATAGTTTGACATAGGTTTTGAAACCTAATAAAATTTCTAAAACTACAATAGTTTGATCAAATGACTTAGTACTCAAATTTTTTGATTTGATATTGGATTTTGGCTAGGTTGTGAAAATCATTTTGGATGTTGATGTAGTTTCAAAATCCTTTGAGAAAGCTGATTGAAAGGAACTCTTAAGCTTTAACATGAAGACGATGGGATAAAACGTGGTTATGACAACCAAGTCAGAACTTGAGGAGGTTCTAGAAACCAAGGTAAAAGTCAATATTTTATGACAAGGCTCATTTGCAAATAAAAATACGTAGTTTTCAAAATAACATTGAAAACTATGGTAACAACCCCAAATTATAGTTAAACGAAAATTGATAAAATTTGAATAGAACAAAACCACTAATTTACATTGTTGATACACTAATCTAAAAATATATACAAATGAAAGATCGAAAATAGAATATTTTATACCTATATATGGAACTCTTAAAACATCTAACACATATGTTGAGTTTATATGAATATATGTACCAGCTATAATTTAGAAAAGGAATGAACATATTCAACTAAAAATTAATTTTAGCTTCAATTTTTAGCTTTTAAATAGAGGGCAAGTGGGAATTTTAAAAGCATCTCCCAATGGAAAACTAGTTTATGATAAAAAATGAGAGTTAAAAATTATAAAAAGATGATAAAAATCTTATTTTACAATATAGAAATGCACATGCCATTTTATGTAGGAGAATTTCTTAAACATAGATAGGTACGTCATTCTATGTCAACAACATTAAAGGGGTTCAAAGCCTATAAAAACAACTAATTAGGCATAAATAATATAAAGGATGAGTATAATTAATAATTATAATACCCTAAAAACTAACTTCCTATAAGAAACTAAGTGTTAAATGGTGAAAAATCAAAGAAAACAAGTTAGATAAGATGTTAGATGGAACCGCTATGAAATGTAACATATACATAGAATTGTAGACACATACTCTGAACTATAACTTAAGAATAGAAAATTATTAAATACACAAAAAATGGATTAGTAATATAAATTTAGGTCACACCTAGCATGCTTGAGATGCATACATGAAAAAGTGAACATAAAGGAGATATCTAAATCAATTCAAACTACCCAATTTACCATCAAATACAACACTAAATGTAAGGCCTTGGAAGACAAAACACAACAAAAGATCATGCAATTATACTTTAGCTATCCCTCCTTTTTGTACCAACATGAGGTGGATGTGCCAAAAGAGTTGATTTGGTGAATTTTCTTAGATATGTCAAGTGTTCTAAACAACATAACACTTTATTAAAAAAAAAACTTCCAATTGTAAAGGGGGGTATCATTTTATAGAATTTGGGTTGAAGAGATGGAGGGTGAGTATTGAATATGAAAATAAAGGGCTCATATTGCATTAGACACCTTGGAGGATGGGGAGATGAAGAGTAACATATTTTGATTTGTGAGAATGGAGGATTCCAATATTGGTGGCGGATCAATGGTAGGATGTGAACTTTAGAAAAGGGTGAATGGTGAGGATCTTGAGTTACTTTGGGAGTACCTACAAAAGTGAACTTTTAGAGTCTTCTCATACATCAAGTAGATTAGGGGAATTTAAAATTATGCATGTCCAATCTCTCAAGTAGATGAGAATAATTAAAAATTATGAGTTTGAAAGAATGAAATATTTGACCTATGCCCCAATTTATGACAAGATATACACATCATGTCAAGTGGGTCCACATGGGAATATGACCAAATAAGCCTTGACTATTCCCTGATTAGGCATGTGTAGATAACTAGGAGTAGGTTTAAGTGATTAATTAAATGAATAATTAAAAGTTCATAAATGGTGAATTAAATAAAATAAATTATTAAATTTTATTTAATTTTTTAATGGAAAATGAAATGATCTAGGTAAGTAAATATTAAATATTTATTCACCTAAAGTTATACCATTGAAGAGGGGGATTTTTTTCAATTTTAGATGATGAATAAAGTAGGAAGAATAAGATAATTATAAATTAATAAATCACTTAAATCGACTCCGATGTATTTGCACATGCCCAATCAAAGATTACTCAAGGATTATTTGGCCATTTCCCCATGTGGATCCACTTCACATGATGTGTACATTTTGTCATTAATTTAATAAGAAGATGTCTTATTTATGAGACTTTTTAAAATATATTAGTCTTCTCCATGTATTTAATAGAAGTATATGTCTTATCAATGCTTTATGTAAGAATATCATCTTGATGAAATTTAGGAATGCAAACATGGATGGATAAACTTTAAGAAATTAGTCTTGTGTACAAACATTTTTGTGGTGAATACAAGTGTATCTCTCACACATTTAATAGTAAGATGTATTATCAATGCTTTATGTAAGAATTCCATCTTGTTGAATTCTAGGAATGCAAACAAGGATGGATAAACTTTAAGAAATTAGTCTCGTGTACAAACATTTTTGTGGTGAATACAAGTGTATGTCTCACACATTTAATAGGAAGATGTCTTATCAATCCTTCATATGGACACATCATCTTGATAAGTTCTAATAATATAAATGTAAATGGATATTCTCACAAAATTAGAGTCTTGTATACAGTATACAAATATCTTTGTAGCAATCAACTTTTTTATCTCTCTATTTGCAAAATTGGACAAAACATTCGTCAAATATTATTATTTTCTCAAAATAACAAATTTTTAAATGATTTTGATAGATTAGAATATGAAACAAAAAATATTTTACTTATTCCAATAATTCATTATGATTTCTCCTCTGAAAATTATTTAACTTTTCAAATATATTATTCTTAAGATAAACATTATAATCTTACATAATCTATGCATTATGTCAATATCATATTTTTTTTAACAATTTGTATAATAATGATTCTAATTCATACAATCCTTAAGATGAATATCTAAATAATGATGAGAAATCATGGATCCATTCTTGACAGAGTGTTCCAAAATACTTCTATATTTACTATTTGACCTTTCATATCTGGAAATCCCTCAATTGTTTAAGTTCATCTGGACTGTATCCCATTTGTCAGAATGCTATATTCCAAACTCGTCTACTCGATCTCAGATTTCCATATTTTTATGAGATCTAGTAGGACTTCCTTGCCCAGAAGAAGACATATTCCTCTCAATACAATCCAAATCCGTCGACAGCTTATTTGTAGCTAAGGACAACATAACAAAGATGTACACAGTTGCGTAAAGAACCTTCCAAGCTTGATCAAGCATCTATTATTCCTAATTCATTGTAAGGGATTTGAGAATTCCAGCATTGTAATTATCTTTACCCTAATAGAACACCCAAAATAAGGAAAAACAGCTTTTTAACCAAAACCATAAAATAGCTGGCAAGCTCCATATAGAACACTTTCTATGTAAATATTGCTCCAGTTCTTTATCTTTTTCAAGCTTTTTATGAATTGAATGGAGAGGCCCGCTTCGCCCACCATTTATGACCGCCAATCATGCCCTCATCGCAACCGTCGTTTTTCACAGCTTTTTGGGGCCCCGTAGACCCCAAAATGATTTCTATCACTTTTGAAGGTGTGACATATGTGATTCACAAAACTACTGACACACCGCCAAGCCAAGCCCTGCCAACTCCCTCGCCGCACACCCATTCAACAAGTCTTTATCATTTTTTAAGAATCTCATTTAAATGAGCAGCAGCAGCAACGCGCCAAGAGAAACGTTGATGCAGAGAAAAAGGAAACATTTCCTTGTCAAACTGAAATGGGATTCAAGATCATCACCTCATCCACTAAGAAAACTTTTATGGCCAACTAAGCAGTATCAGTTAAAAGCTGCCATCTGCGTTGCATATGCACGAGCACTGAAATTGAGACTGGAGGGAGGTCCCATTTGCATATAATATCATCTGGCGTGCAAAGGCTCTTTCAACAGAAAGGATGATGGGTATAGAAATAAAAGAAGATCCAACTGTACTCCTCAATCAAAATGATTGGTAGGCCCCAACAAAGTCGATACAAAATTGAATCTTTATTTCTCTTTTCAACTCTAATTAAAATGCTCAATTGGTGTAAAAACTTGGAATGGTGAAAATTGTTTAGCTTGTCTAAGTAGTGTGTTTTTAATAAGGAATCGGTATATTATTTTAAATCTACAACCCAAACTAAATCTAGTTCGATTTTGTGGTATAAAATTGATTCTAATTTGATTTTGCAATGTAGAATTGGATAGTTTGATTTTGTGACATATAGAATTGACCTTGATTTGATTTTGTAATGTCAAATTGAACCCCACTTTTTTAAGATTCAAAGTTCCCATTAGGTCCATGTCATCCCTCCAACTAATTATCATGTGTTGACTTAAGTCACAAACATTTCAAATTATATTCCAAGATATTGTATGTAAAAGGATAAACCATAATTCATTTTAACATAGGAGAGTTCTTATTTGTCATTTGGATGATCATTCGAGGAAAACATCTAAGAATTCACTATCACATTAACATATACATGCATATCAACAAGTAAGGATATCACATGGTTATTCGTTATATTTTTTCTTTGTTCACAAGCTGTTATATTAACCTACAAAGGGGTTTGACTAAGGGATAATGCACTCTACCTAGCAATCTCCTCAAATGTGTTTGAAAATATTGCTAGTATATATTCAAATATTATAAGGTGAGGAATACTAGTTTTAAGAAAACAAAACCCAACAAATCAATTTCATGCATAAGAGGTTGATTCTGCATCACATAATTAGATCAAAGAATATATTAGTTTATTGTATGCCAAAACATCAAAAAGTTAGATTTGGTATGAAAGCATCATTTTGGATCACAAAATTACAATTAATGATCTAGCATTATCAAGCCACACATAAAGCTAAGTAACCATTATCTATCTATCTCAAATTTTAAAGAGTGCTCTTTTCTATTTACAATTTACCATCTCATCTCAATTAGCTAGGTAAATTTTGTAATGAAGCTAAGGTAGCGAAACAACTTCCTACACTAATCTTGTGAGGAGGGTTATGCAAAAGAATTTAGATCTTCACAACAATAGCAAAAAATAAAAATAAATAAACATGAATATCATTCATGTACCATAAAATAATGATTTAGTTGGGGAAAACCATTTCAAGAGAAAAACCCCACTTTAAAGTCATCCAATATATTATTTTGAAATCAACAGGATTACAATATACTTGTAGAGCAATATTTTCATAGGATTATCACCAACCAAATATCTAGAGACAACTCAACATCTATAATACTCTCCCACACGACCTCTATCTCAAGCACCTAATATATAAGAGACGTACAATATATGAAACCATCAAATAACATTTACAAAAACATGAGATAAAACCACCCAAAAAGAAGTAGCCAACTTATCTCCAATCAAATATATCCTTTGATGTTTCCAAACACACACCAACTTGCATAACTCCCTCTTACATCTCTTTTTTGTGTCCAACATGTTTTCACATTTCCCAATTTGGGAGACCAACTTCCAAAGGCCATCACTTTTGATCTAGGAGTCTAATTGATGAATCATTTCAACCATTGGAAAAATCATGAAGTGCTCTATCAAACTATAAGCTTCACCATTTATGTTAAATTTTGGGCCCAAAAATGGCCTCTAAGGGCCTCAAATTTGACTTTGAAACTTTCAAAAATATAAAATCTAATATCTTCAAATCCAAACATGACCTTGCAAAAAAAAATTTCCAACATGTTTATTAGCCACTGTGTAGCTTTGGGGAAAATTTTGGACCAATCTATACTCAAATATAAACTTACTATAATTAGTAACCTTGGAGTAAATAAAAAATCACCTATTAATTAATTAATTAATAATTAGGCCCCTTTTTACTTTATTCACATAAGCTAAACTTAGGAACTATCTTTCTATTATTAGATTGAGCTAATTATAGATCATGTTGTCTCGTTGCATGGGATGAGAACACTTGTTATAGTCTAATATAATACTCACCTAAGGTTTGATCTAGGGTTTTTTATTTTTCCTTTTCACAAGGATTCATTTTTCATTGTAATCAATCATTTAGGCTATTGCATCAATACAATATTCAAGTTGTTAAGAAAATCCATCTTGATTTTATCTCTAGATTTTTTATAAAATAATTATTTTCATGTGATTTTTAGGAGTTGTCAGGTTCACCATCAACTCCAACATGGCATCAAAGAACCAAATCTATAGTCACTAGTTCAAATTTTGAGAGATACAAACTTCAAAAAATCAATGCATCCTAGAGTGAAATGGACCTTACCATTGCATCTAAAGTAGCCAAAAGCCTAAAGATCACCTATCAAAACATGAAAGTTGGAATAGTTGAATTTTGGTGTGCAATTTTATTTAGGGCATAAAAATCAAGAAAAAAAACCATACACCTAGGTACAAAATACATATAATCCATATGAATATATACAGAGCCATATAAAACATATCATATTATACCCCATAAATTGTACTCTATGTAGGTTTCAAGCATGTGTCTATGCAAATTTCTAGTAGTGTTATGCAATTTTC
The DNA here is from genome assembly GCA_007258455.2 of Sequoia sempervirens. Classification (NCBI taxonomy): domain Eukaryota; kingdom Viridiplantae; phylum Streptophyta; class Pinopsida; order Cupressales; family Cupressaceae; genus Sequoia; species Sequoia sempervirens. The sequence continues at coordinate 813,610,762 of VDFB02271358.1, forward strand.
AAGCAGTTATTAAAAATAATGGTGGAATTTTTGTAGTTTCTTAATAGGAATTATTATTTGTAAATATGTGATGCAGAAATGTTTTATCTGACATCAATTATCAAATTTTCATGTGAATTTTCTCAATTGAAGTCACTGGTGGTCCAATTTCCACCAATGCTCCACCATAGTGATACTTTCTAACCATTGGGCTCCTCTCTCATGGCTCCTTCATCTACACACTTAGCTAACCAACTCTATGCATAGTTTGTGGTCATGTAGGTGACCAAGGGCTAGCACTCATTCAACACCCTACACCAATCCACCTAGTTTGTTATAAGAATAGGGGATTTTTTATCCCCCTGTGTTGTTTGAAGGGAAAATTGGGTAGATTTTAATAAATTAAGTATAATGTGGGCATCCTATCTCCACTTTTTTTAACCATATGCCATTGGAATGTTGGTTCTAAAACAAGTTTAATGGTCTAGCTAATTTTTCTATATTCTGCTATTTGTGAGTTTTACATGTCCTTAAAGTCACATAAAATTGTTTTCACATAGAAGCTCAATTTTTTTTCCTTAGATATCTGAATTTCATAATTTGTATGGCATTGGAAATTTGGTTTACTACTTTACTCAAATTTGAGACCCATATCTCAATAAAATTTACCAGGTTCCTATTATTTTTATCAAATATTAGGTTTTCCCTTTTTGGTTCTTTTCCTAGAAACATGTAAATTAGGTCATTTTTTGCATCAAGAGGTTATTTTATTGCATTTTTAGGGTCTATACTACTCTTTGTCTTCCACTTTCTATATTTTATTATTCAATCATGTAATGGATCCAACCCATATCTCTCTTATCACTCCATACAACTAAAATGGGTGGAAAAGAATAATAGAGATACATCTAAAGAAACAAGGTTTATACTGAGTGATCCTGGGTATATAAATTGAACCTACAGGAGTTTCAAAGAAGATGAAATGGTTTAATAGGTGATGAGGATTTTGGGACATTATACATACCTATGTCTCATTATCTTCTCTTTCATGTTGAATCTTGCACCACACCCAATCATATTTGGACTTAATTAAAGTCCTTATTTTAGAAGAATGATACCTTTAGAGAATTTTTGTTGGAGAATGAACTTATCAATTTGAATCCTTAAATTTTTTACATCTAGGAGTTGTTCACCAAAATAAAGTCTCTCATATTGTAGTTGACATAGTGTGTTATTGACAAATGTGACTCATAGTTGATTCTCTCCATCCTTTCCAAGCTTGACCGGGTCCTAACTATTCAATTTTTGTTTTTAACTTTTATGACACTAGAGATGTTGTTGGTATTAGATTCACTATAACTTCACTTGATTATTTTGCTATATCACTCACCAAGGAGTAGGTAATGTTTGTTGAAATGGGCTCATTGAAGTCTTTCAAACCACGAGCTCTTATTGCAACACAAGGAAAAGACCAAAAGACTTCAAATGGAAAAGGAAAGAAATATAAACATGAGAGTTCCAAGAAAAATAAGAAAGAAAAGGAATCACATTCACAAGATACCCCTAAGATCTCTTCTTCCTAGATTATGAGGGGGATTAATATAAGGAAAGGATGAAATGTGTATATTTCAAAAATTCAAGAAATGATATGTATTAGTATTATGCAAAGTACATTGACGAGATAAAATACCTTCTACAAAAGAATCATATTCACTTGTCTTCATCTATATATTCTAGTACATACTCTTCTTCCACTTTAGCACCTATACAATTAGGGTCACTCACCATGGCATGTGGAGTAGACAAGATGAAAGGTCATGCACTCTTTTCATTTAAATAGCCGCAGTCCTATCAATGTCTTCTTGATTCAAGAGCCTCATAAGACATGGATTCATCTCTGATTATGTTCTCTTTATATGATCCTTACACATAACCAAACATAATAATGTAGAACAACACTTATATGAGTGTTGGTGGGAAAGGATCTATAAATATTTGTGATGGAAAATTTCATGATGTAATTTTTTCCTTCACTATCCTCCAATCTCCTTTCTATCTATTATATTCCACATAGTGGGGCAAGTAAGATAATTAATTTCACACCTAATTCAATACTTGTAAAAAACCTACATAGTAGAGAAATTATTTTAGTTGCAATAGCTGATCGTTCCTCTTGATTGTAAATCTTCTTTCATTTTTTGTAACAACCACCTCCTATAAAGAATTTACTTAGTTTAATTTTCCATACACTAGCAAATTAACATCATATAAGTAAAATGGGATATTAAAAATTTCTTTTCACTATTTAAATTGCAACTACATAACCAAACATATAAATATTTTATAACAACATAATTTCCTTTTTGAACTGAAAAGAGTAATCAACTTTCTCCTTTTACTTTTGAATAGGAATGATTACATATAAATAAGATATAACATTAAGTTTTAAGGAAAAAGTTTAGAGATCCCATATCTAGATACTTTCTATCTTCCAAGGCTTGGCATGTCATTTGCAAGAGGGAGAGCATCACCTAGGTGATTTACCTCCAACCATAGACTGGTAGTCCCTCACACACCTTGGTAACTGGAAGTGGACCTACCCTTCAACAAAGGGTATAGTTAAGAACCCCTTTTTTTTTTCATATAAGTTCAAGTGTTGTGCCCTAATTAACCAATACTATCAAAAAACTATGGATACCCTCCAACTATGTATAACAATGCTAATTAGTTAAGAAAATTTGGGCTAATAGTGAACCGACAAGTGTACATACAGAGACTATTGCATTCACTTTAGCCAAAGTATTTGAACTATGTTTAACCACTACTTATGAGTCGAGTCATTTTTTCACCCACATCTACTTGACTTGGAGAACCATATTTGACCTAGTGTTGACCCAAACTAACTATTTGACCAAAGATTAATCATAACGAAAGCATTTACTTTACACACATTGAATTCCTAGTCAAAACTCAACTGAGTTGAATAGTTGTTACTAGCTTCAAAATCTTGAGTTACACTACGAAACTACCTAGGTCTTGGAAATTTCCACAAGTTTGAATCTCACCATACTCATGAGAGTAACCACTCTCAAAATTAGACCTTTGGTAAACTTGACAATAAGAGACAATAATTTGACTTATCTAGTCATACAATAATATATATAAATCATATACGAATACCCAATTTGGGTGTTTTCCATTATTGAACATAACTCTTTTTTAGGTTTTAGCCTTTCAAGATAAATGGTGAGGTCTTTCTTTTCAAAGGTTTCATTTTAAATGACTAAGTCTTTCAATAAGAATTCAGTGAAAGAATGTAAAGAAATAATTACATTTTACATTGGGCACTTAACTAGCAGTTTATTATGCTTTAAACTTCTCTATCAAGTCCTTAGTTCTTAGCCATATAATATTTGGTTCATTATCAACCAAGATAGCGAGTTCAATTTTGTTCAACAAAGTTTCCTTAGAATGACTTAATTTATAAATTATTTACCTTTCAACCATAAAATTATCAATTGAAAGAAGTGAAACAACTTTCATTCAAAATAGTGTAAGACTCTCATAGAATAAAATATAGATTTTGGCTCTTTACACAACCAATTCATGAATAATAAATCTAGTATAATTAAAATATTTCCCTTACTATTTTAAAGAGGATTCACCATTCCCAAATAACCCTTGAGGTTTCTATTTATACTAAGATACAATAAAAATATGAAGACAATGCTTTCCTACTCAAAAGAATGTAACTGGTTTGGTAAAGCTTCCACTCAACCCAAGCTCGTAGCTCAAGAATAACTACTCAACCTCATAACTCAACCTTACTATGCAACTAAAAACTACTTTCTAAGAGAATGAAAAATAGATGAAACACTTCGCAACAACTTGTTCTAGTTTTCTACATCACAGTAGTATCGAGGATTAAAAAATCTTCTTTTGCACTATCTATCACAAGTATAAAACCAAAAATATCTCTTCCCTTATTTCTTGATCATAAAATGAGAAACTAAAACCCATAATAGTCTTCCTATGAAGTTTGACCATCTTTTACACCACCTACATCTTATCTCTTATCCTAACTTGGTGAAAAGTCATGCCAAATTGGAGCTTATGGTTTACTCCAATAATTGAATTCAGTTTCAATTTTTAGCATCCAAATAATACTAGAATGGTTTCCCTCAATTCTCATATCCCATGACCATTCAAAGGAAAGAAACAGTTACAAAAGTTGGTTAAAGAATAGTTTCAAACAACATAGAAATATCCATCCATTATCATGATAACATAGAGATTTTATTCAGTTTACAGTAAACCAGCCTTAATAATCATTGATCTAAAAACTTCTTGAATTGTTCTATTTTCCCTTGCAACGACTCCATTATGTTGCGAAGTTCTCAGAGCAAATGACTATCTCTTTATTCCATACACTCCACAAAAAATTTTAAACTCATGGGAGGTGAATTCTCCACCTTTGTAAGACATTAAGCATTTTATCTTCAAGTTCACTTCATTTTCAACCATAGCTTTGAATGCCTTGAATCCATCTAATGCATCTGCTTTCTCTCTAAGAAATGTAACCCTTGTATATCTAGAATAATCATCAATTAAAAGCATAAAGTATCTTTCACCAAGTAGACTTCTGACTCTTGTAGGACCACAAATATCTGTATGAACTAAATCCAATAGTCTAGTAGTGGTTTGTTCCTTTGATCTGTAATGATTTCTTGCTTGCTTTCCAAACTAAAAATTCTTGCAAATAGTGTTAACAGGCTTTATAATTCTCAATAAATCTCTCATGGCTCGAACAACACTATTCCTTTCCATGTTATCAAAATTCATATGGCACATTCTCCTATTCCATAACCAACTATCATTAATCTGAGTAATAAAACATCATCCATCTGTACCCTTAAGTTGATAGATATTCCCTTCATATTTCTTTCCTATAGCAATCAATGTTTTGGATCCTTTCCAGATCTTACATCTCTCATCCTTAACCACAAGATCATATCCTTTTTTGTGCATCTGACCAACACTCAACAGATTATTCCTTAAACCCTTAACATAGTAGACATTGTCAAAATGATGCTTGCCATCAAAACTCACTAAACCTATCCCACATATTTTAGCACCAGTACCATCTCCAAACATAAACAATCCTCCATCATGTTTTTCAAGCTTAAAATACTTACTTTTATCACCAGTAATGTGATGTGAAAAACCACTATCAACTACCCAATAATTCTTCTCTTGTTTAGAATGTAGGCTAGAGATAATCGTACCTTCATTTTTCTCCTTCTTCAGAGGGATTTCTTTTACCTATTTTAAAGAATTAGTAGAAGTAGGTTCATCCTTAATCGCCAAGAACAAGAATTCATTGTCATCGGGATCTTCATATTCTAAATCCTCATGAGATATACCAACATTCTCATTCACAAAGTAGGCTCTGTTAATCTTCTTTCCTTTTTTTTCTTTCTCATATCTTTTTTAATTTCTTGTAGCTCTTTCTGGACACTTTGCAGCATAATGGCCTATTTTTCCACAACTAAAGCACTTAAAGGGAAACTTACCTTCATACTTACCAGAGCCTTTCCTCATTCGTCTTACAAATTTAGCTTCTATTTCATCAATGTTTTGTTCATCTGGACCTTTAGATTTTGTAGCTTTAAAAGTAGTCTCTGATTTGCACCCATTCCTTAGGGGTATGTGCAGGATCATGATGGGCCAAAAAGTGGCGATATGATGGGTATGTGTAGGGTATGTGGCTAATGACTTTTTTCTTACCAAAAATTGATGAAACGAAAAGGGTTGTTAAAGGAAATTCTTAGCTTTCCACCAATATAAATTATGCTTTACTTTGAATTTAATAAATAATTATTATTTATTTTCTATTTGAATTATGACTAAAGTCCTAATTGATAGGCTAATTGAAAAACATCTATAGCTTTCAAATAGTATCACATATTTTGAATCCAAAACATGCATCACATTCTATGCTTCACATACTATATGATTAAAAAGAAAAAAATGAATTTCATGAAGTTTTGACCAAGTTAAGGTGGTCAAACATACAAGTTTTTATATTTTTAAAAAATTTAATAAAAATCATAATTAATTATTTACTTGGAAAAAATTACAAAAAAATATGCATCACATTCAAACATGAATCCTCTACTTATATCTAAAATATTATAAAAAAAATTATCATTTTATTGTGATTAAGGTGGTCAGACAGACACCTACTTCTTATTTTTTCCCTGAAATTTAAGTATTACTGCATTGAAATTTCAAATTTTCACCAAATAGATTTTTTTAAAATAAACCTCATAGTTTACAAAATACATTTAATTTGCTACAAATTTTATTCTTACATATTTTTGAAATAATATAGATAACTTATTCAAAATTTTATGTCAAGTTGCCTAACTTTGATTTTTCTGGATTTTTTGCCACTTAAGGGCCTATTTTTTCCATGATGATCATACATTCCCTTAGACTTGACTTCCTCATCTCATAAGATGTCAAAAATCCTAGCAATAGATCCTTAGTATAGGTCTTATAATCTATAGTCTTCTCAATAGCACTCACCATCTCACTATAAGCATTAAGAAGAGTTTTGCGAATCTTCTTTACAATCCTAGTTTCTTCTATAGTAGCACGAAGTCCTCACATTTTGGCCACTCTCTCATCCAATCTTTGCACATGAGCTTTAATATTCTCATCTTCAAACATATGTAGAAGATCAAACTGTGTTTCCAAGTTATATATTTTTTCCTCTTTGACTCTTTCATCACCATCATGCACTCTTTCCAAAATATCCTAGACTTCCTTAGCTGTCTTCAAATTTTAAACCTTAATCAACTCAGAATGTACTAGACTATTCTTCAAGATGAACTTTGCCTTATTGTTCACTTCATGTGCTTTGATCTCCTCAGGTGTACTCAGACCATTAGCAGGAGAAATTTAATGATTTTTGTAAGCTTTCTCCACATCATATCCATAATATTCTAGATAATCTTCCATCAATACTTTATAGATACCATAATTAGTTCTACTGAACCTTGGGTAATCAAAAACCATTTTTCCAACCTTCCTGGACCTTCCTCAAGCGGTTAAGATCTTCACCAAGGCACCAAGATCTAATACCAATTATTTAATAGGACAATTGAGAGGGGGGTGAATTAGTTGTCACAAATTTAAACCTTTAATTCAATCACCAGAACTAATACTTAATACTACTTAAATGATTAATCATCAAATGCAAATGCAAAAAATCAAATCCAACACATAAATACAATTACACCAGATTTACGTGGAAAACCCAATGAGGGAAAAACCACAGTGAGGATTAAATCACACTATAGAGAATATGAAAACTAATTACAAGAGGCTCAATGCCTGAAATAAGGCTCATTGCCTAAAACACAGACTCATTATCCAATAGGGCTAACAATTTAGAGGGCTCACTACCACAGAGATACAAAGAAGACAAAGAAGACTTGTTATAGAGAGACTACAATCCCAATGCAACAAAGGATTCCACCACAATCACTTGATCAACTTGCATGAATGATAGAGTGCACCTTCTGTTCACTGCATCTGAAAACTCAGCATTAAGCTTTGCACTGATCTTCCACACTCGCAACACACACTCTTACTAAATAGAATCAATGTTGCACCAAACTGTACTTTTTCTTTTCTCTTATTGCTCTTCTTCTTCGATCTTGTATATTTTCTATCACTTAAATTATCTTGCATTTATACCATCTTCAACTTTGAAACATATCCAAATTCAGCCATACAAATCAAAATTCAAATTAGGTTGGCACCAAAACATCCTAGGGTGGAATTAGAATGAGGGCGACCCAAACACACGCTTCTTAGGGAACCAAATAGATCCAACACACTTCATCAACCTCAAAAGTATCATTTCACACAAGGTCATCCAAACTAGTGTAAATCACACAGAACCATTAAGCACGAACTTTCCAAATGCCAAAATTATCTTCAATACAATCAGGGCAACTCAACTTTAGAATTGCATGTCATAAGACTGTTACAAGTATGAGAAATTTTGGTTGTGTTGTCATTGATGTTGTCATTGATGTCAACATAGTACAAGATGTTGCAGATTATGCATGTACATAGTTGAGATGTTGAAGAGATATTGTGAGTACATGGAGCTATCTTTATGATGTTGCAGATGTGCTGATATGATGGGTTATCAAGTGCTTTTCAAAAAATTAATAAATAGAGAAGTTAGAGTTATGTGAATGTTAAGAATGTGCTCTAGTATGTTCTTTGTATTTCTTCTTTGTTGATCCTATGCTTGTGCATATCAGAGTTGTTTTTGGGCATCTGTTGGTGATATCTCCTACTTTGTAGCTTCTAGTTTGATGGATAATGAAAGATATGTTCATCGGTATGTGAACTAGTTTTATAGAGTTGTTTGTCTAGTTTGTTTCAAGTCTTGTGGATCTGGAATGTCTTATAATGGTGTTCTTTGTGTTCTAGCAAATATTTTTCACAATTTGGTGCTTCAAAAGTTGAGTTTTAGAGTTGTGTGTGTTTGTACAATCTAGATGGGCTAGTGAGAAGTATTATGAGTTTGAATGTTGTTGCAGCTGATGTAGATGTATTTGAAAGTATTTGAGATGTGTTATAATGATTAGTGAAGTGTGTTGTTCCTATTACCAACTTTTCACTATAGCTCAATTGGTGGAGCTGATTAAATTTTGTTATATCTTAAAGTGAAAGTTCAGTTATTTCTGCATGTGCATTAAGTGTTGTTTACATTGAATTTATCAAATACCAGCTATGCAAGTGTTTTCAGTGAAATAGTTTCAAAAGTATTGGTCAATACTTTACAATTCAAATGGAGTACAAAACTAAATATACAAATGATTAAGTATATCAATTGCTTTCATTTATTTCATAATGCTATTCACATTATAGATTTCATTTGATTGCAAGAATACAAATGATTGTACAATTTGCATTTTGATGCATTTCTTTTAGAATGGAAATGAAAGAATAAAATTGAAGAATCCAAACAAGCCATGGTTTATAGCTAATTCCATTCATTGTGGAAAGTAAATTCTACAATTGAAGGTAAAAATAAATAGGAAAGAAAATAGCAGAAGATATATCCATCATTGTCCGATTATTGGTCTTTAGTTGTGATGCTTGCTGCTTGTTTTGTTCTGCTTTCGATCCCAAGTACACCTACAAAAAATTGGGAAAGTCCCATTAGAGCTCCGGATATGAGTTATACTACATGCTTTACCAACATAAATATAATTCACTCCTTGAAATGCATGGAATCAACTAAAAGAAAAATGTAGAAACAAGATCTAAAAAATGGAGTGTCACTTTATTATTTTTTATGCTAATATTATTTTTTTCTTGTGCAGGTATAGGAAAATCCTTGTATCTGATCATCTTATGAAGACATAAAGCATGTGGAGTAAAATGGGCTCCCACAAGGGTAGAGCTCAACATGCTGCCCCTTAAACTTACAAGTGGGCTGAGAAGGAAAGTATAATTATCATGCTCATCTAAGCTATTCAACTGAAGGAGTAAAAAAAATTTTCAGTCATCAAAGCAATCAAGTGCATTGTTCATTCATAACAATCAAGTCTGAATAATGAAATGAGAATTACCATTGGACAATGAACTTGATGGATTCAATTAAACTGAAATGCATCTTAAAATAGTGTCAAATTAATTACATTTTTCTGCCATTTGTTTTGTTCATATTTATTCATGTTGTTCCATAATATTTTGTTCTGATACAATAAGTTTTCATGCTCATAATGTGATAGTGAACAGGCATACATAATGCCTCATCGATAGAACATGGAAGCAATCATAAAGGAAATTGTGTAGTTTCATTCAGTTTAAAACAATAGTGAACTTTGAAGAAGCTTGCAAAACATCATTCAACTGTGATACTTTATATTATCATGCTACTATTTGAAGAACAAGAGGTGTGACTGGTAAATGCTTTCTAAAAATGTTGACCATTGAACTATAATGACTGCTCATGTCTTTCCAAGGAGATCTTTGCATAAAATTCAAAACAAAAATAAGAAGACATCATTTAAGGGTCTTTGTTCACAAGCAATCATCCATTAAGTGGTGCAAGAAGCAACATATTTAAGTGCAAGGTACAGTGATCAAGTATGATTGATAAAGAGGAATATGAGGCAAGAGGCCAACAATGCTGATGATTGTTCAAGAAAACATCAATGAAAGGACAACATTTAAGGTAACTTATAAGGAGCACAAATACCACTATTTTTTAATACGCAATGAAAGTATAATTTTTTTTTATTCCCAGATGCATAACATGAAGGAAAAAATGAAAGCTTGATGTCAAGCTAGAATGCATCATGGGGTTTTGAATGAGGATCTGTCTTACAAATGCAAATTGGAAGAAATATGAAGTGGCATGATAGTTAAAGCAAGGAACTAGAATCAATTTCAAAATTGCTACAACAACATTCATGTACATTGTATGGGAGGTAACAAGTATAAAGGAAATCATACAAGCAGAGTGGTGAGTGAAGCAGAAACCATCAGATGCTATGAGCCCATTCATGAAGGTTCCAATACCATAAGAGTATAAGAGTATGCCTTAGCTAGTGAACGACAGATATGGTGTTGTGTATGAGAACATAATTATTTTTGGAATGTATTGCAGATGTCAAATGAGTAGCAGCAATGGTATGAAAGTAAGTATTTTTCCATAGTATGACAGTGAACAAACTAAAAGAGCTTTCAATAGGCATACCAGATTTTTTCAATACATGAACGACCATAAGAGGTAAAGGAAATAGAGAATACAAAAGGCTTTAATCTTTGTCAAGCATTTGAATGTAAGGTATATAGCTACAAATGGAATAAGAAAACAGTGAAGAGGAAGACTATTTTAGTTCCAAAAGTGCATTTTTCACGCTGCTATAGGATAACAGAGAGGTTTTCTTTCATTTTCCCAAATACCCATATGATGTTTTCAAAATAAGATACAAATTTTTTCTCTTGTTTCAGAAAGCCTATTTGAGAGTTTTGACATAGAACAGTAATAGGTGTTTCTTTCAGATTTTAGCATAACCACATTGGGTTTTTAAAAAAAGTGCAGTTTATGCTTAAAATGTAGAATACCCATATGGATGTTTTGTAGTCAAAGTGCAGATTTCTTCATATTATAGCATACCCATGTTGGGTTTTGATCATAAAATAAAAAAATAGGTGATTGTTCATTATTTTTAGAATACCCATGTGGGGTTTTTGTTGAGATGAAAAATTGATACAATGGTCTCATAGGTCAAGCTCGAGTATTGGTTTTCAAATGAAAATCATAGAATAAGCATTATTTCTTCAGGATACCGAATACCCACATTGAGTTTTGTTTCAAAAATAAAAAGAGGTAAAATGTGATCATGGGTTGAGCCCAAAAAGATTCCAGAATTTCTAGTTTGAGCATGAGTGGTTGTGGCCTGGAGAGAGCTTTTGGCTCTTAATATGTTCATGTTTTCACAGAAGAGGGAAAAAATTCATTTAAATTTCATCAAGTCTAAAGATACCTGAAGCAAATAATGATTACAATGCAATAGATTCTTTATAGAATTCTATAACGCGATAGCCTGTAAATTTACAAATAGAATCATCCTTTTGCAAAAATATTAAGCTTTCATATGCTTTCTTTTGAGTGGGAAGTGAACACAAAGATAGAGCTTACCATTCATGCCTGTAGAAGACCAAGCAAGATGGTGGCCAAGCTCTCATAGAGCTTCAACTCATAGCTCGAGCTCACCCTCATGGTGGCTAGTGGGAAGATAAATACATAAATGACAAAAGATGCATCAAAAAATATGTTTATAGCTATGGCCTATGTGGCCATTTTTCTCTTCAAAGGAGCCAAGGAATCAAATAAAGATGACAGTTGAGCTTACCATGAGCAGTGGAGACCGAATCTGGTGGAGAATTGAAGAGGAGAGGGCTTGAATGGAGTTTCAGAACTGAAACCCTAATCCTCCCATGGTGGCACTTTTGTAGAACATTTTCCCCAAAGTCACCAAAGGAAAATGATTTGAATTTAGGGTTTGCTTTAGGTTTTGTCTATCCTCATGCCCTAATTCAAAAATGGGCTTTTCATTTAAGATTAATTCCTTAGATTTCTTCTTTGATGACTTATACCTACCTTAGGTCAGGCATTATAGAGGTCTTCACATTATGATTTGCCTAAGTCTTTAGGCTTGTTTGATAAAATATTTCATAGCTTAAGACTTTAGGGATTGTGTAATGTCAATATTGCCTTAGTCAAAAATGGAGAATGACTAATTGCCTTAGCTTTTTTAATTGATTTTGAGAGAAATCAATTAAAATATGAATGAGAAATTACTTATGCCTTAGGTAAAACCTTTATGACTTGGGTTTTGTTTTCAAATTTATTTTAAAGAAATCAATTAAAATATTCATAAATGTTTTATGATTTTTTGAGAAAATCAAATATTGTAATGGAGGAATAAGTTTATAATTTTTACAAATATTTCCAAATCTTAATTGCAAAAAATTAATCAAATTGAGAAGATTTAAAATTTGCAAGTCTTGTAAAGCAAGAATAAAATAATGCTTTATAAATTGTTTTATTTCTTTGGTATTTTTAGTAGATTGGTGATTGATTTTTCCTCTTGGTAGGATTTGAGCTTCATGGAGAGAAGATAAGGTGTTTTTTTTGCTTTTTAAGCAAAGGAGACCTATTTTTAGGTGCTTTTCAACATGCACATGTAAAGAGGGAGAGTTTTCCATTTCAATTACACTTTTTGGGGTAGTTTTTGATGCTTTTCCTTGAGATTTCTTCTTGAGCTCGGATTAAGGTTTTGAGGTATATCTTGAAGAAAAACTTAGTGTTTTTTTGAGTCCAGATTATTGTTTCTTCCTCTCATGCTAAAACAAAGAGTTTTGCAACCAGAAATTTGTATTCAAACTTTGATACTCCTTCAGTTGAATAAAGTAGCATCCCTATTTCTCAATTTTGTGTCTATTTGCAGTTTTAGTTTGATGTCATATTGTGATTTTTGTTTACAAAATCATTGTTATGTCCTAAGATTGTAATTCTTGATGCAAAAAGTTCAAAAATATAGGTTGCATGCTGTATTTAAATTTGAATCTTCATGCAAATCATTTATGTGTTAAGTGTTCATGAGAGATTGTGAAGTATTTTTTTTTCTAAAAGTTGTTTGTGGGTAAAAACCAGAGTCATCATTTAGTCACCATTAAGTTCTAAAAATCATTTTGAGTAATAGGTTTTAATTTCACTTTATCCTTCTTCCTTTTACCTTGAAGATATTTTATAATAGATTTATCATTCAGAGAACCGGCTCACTCTTCATATTCCTTCTTCGTTCAGATCACCCACATCTGAAGAAGGTTTCCATGTGTCAATAGATAGTTAAATTTCTGCAAATTTAACATAGGGTGCATATTTGATTGATAATTGTTTTTGGTAGGCCCGGTGGTACTTTGAAAATGAATTTTAGAGAAGTTTTCAGTATTCTAAAGTTGTTGTTTGGTGTATGCAAGAAGTTATTCAACCTTTTGGAGGCTCGTTTCAATATACCTAGCAACTCTGTTTCTGATTTTGCATGCAGACATAGTGCATCCTGCGCATGAGAAAAGTACAAACTAGATCAAGTTCTGTACCTTTTGAGTACTGATAGTTATCCTCACCATGGAGGAGAGGTAGAACAACAAAGAGACTGTTTGAAACACCTGCGAGGTCAAAATCAACATCTCCCTTTTTTAGCTCTTTATTTTTATCACCAGGAATTCTTGTTCCCATAGCACAAGCACCGCCAATGGAAACACTAAGATAGCACCCGTTTGCACCTTTTAATGGAGGGAACCCATTGAATATTTTCCAGCATGATGATATCCCATTCGCAGCCCTCAAAATCCTATCGTACTTTATTGGAGAAGATCACACAATGTCGGTTGAACATATTCATGATGTGGCCACCTTAAGCTCAGTTCACAACATAATGCAAGAGAACGTAGCACTGAGACTCTTGGTTGTGCCACTCAAAGGAAAAGCATTGCAATGGTTCAGAGGCCTCGCAACTAACTCAATTGTGACATGGGATGCATTAGGCAATGGCATGTACTAGTATTTTGCTAATAAATCAGATCATTCATCTTTGTTGGAGCAACTAAGCATGATCAAGAGGGCTCTACATCAACACTTGGCTGATTTCAACTATTGATTTCAAAGAACCTGGGACCGAATCCTTGCAACGGTAAAGCCTTTACCAACTCATTCCTTTCTATTTTTCTTAAAAGCCTTAAATAGAAAAATTTCAGTTATGACCCAATCTATGGGTGGTCACACACTCCCCAATGCTTCTGACATCACCATTAGAGCTGAGAATTGCCTCATTCAAGTTGGGGAAATTTCCCCTAGGCATCCCATGCCTCTGTTTCCAAAAAATCAAGTGCCTATGCCCATATCTTTAAAACCCTTAGTTTTTGTCCCCCTTGCTCCAACAATAGATTATCAAGCCGCAACCCAACAAATTGCTGCTCCAACCCAGTCCCAAGAGCTTCAGGAGATTAAAAGTATATTGAAGACCTTTGGGAATGATCTTGTGAGTATAAAAAAAAAAATTGGTCAAGAGCATAAGCCCTATCAAGCCTTGTACTAGCAAAACTAGCCTAATAGGGCAGCCTTTCAGAATGACTACCAAGGCCAAAGAAAAAAATTCAACCCAAGGCCATTCTAGCCATATAACCTGAATGCTGCTAGCTCATCAAAGGAGATTTAACATAAAATAACATTGCCCAAGATTGTGATTGGTGTTAACCATGCAATCAATCCCATAACTAGTCAACATGTGCAAACGACATGAGAAATTAGGCCTTAATGGTCCAAAATAGTTATGCTAGTTCAGAGAATATTCTAGGCTAGAATCAAGAACAACAAGAAAGCTTCGAGGTCACTTTGCCAAATTGGAAGAGTTCTAAATTTTGTGGCATGAATGACCAGGATCAACAAAATTCTCATGTTTTAGCCAATACTAAATAAAAAAATGAGCCATGGATTTGGGGCAGCAAGTTGAAAATTCATAGCAGTAGCTTACAAAAGACCAACAACCTATTTCTTCATCAACTATTAATGTTGCAACACAATCTAAGGTGCAAATTTTGTAGAGAGGCCAAGAAATACCTAGCAAGGAATAGTCCAAGATACAATTGTAGCCTATGCAGAAGCAAAATGATGCTGCTATTGCAAAAACTAGCATAAGGTAACTCCTACTTCTTTCAATATTGTTGAACATATCAAAAAAGCTACTATCAACATGTCGGTATTAGATGCTTTGCACATCTCAGGTCAGAAAATTTTGTTGCAAGATGCTTTAGCCAAGCTTTCCATTTCTAATGATGCTAATCAAGGAGGTGCTAAGGTTGTGCTTGCAAATGATTTGGAGGTTAAGAATGATAAAAAAACTAAAGAGGTAAAGCCTCCCTCATTTTACTTAAGTACGATTATTGACAATAAGAGAGTACATAATTGTATGGCAGATTATGGTGCTAATAGCTTAGTTATGCCTAAGAGTTTAGCCAATAAGCTAGGTCTTGTTTATGAGCCTAACCCCGAGAAGGGCGTAGTTTAGTTGGATGGATCTATTGTTAAAACTGTTGTTATAATAAAAAATTTAGCCCTTAATTTGCATGCATCCCCGAATTTCACAATCCATTAGGATATACATGTTATTGATTTGTCACCCCACTTTTCCATTTGCCTCTCAAGGGATTTTATAGCCAAGCTGGGTAGGTTTTTTTCCTTTAATTGGTCTCATCTATTTTTTAGAACAAGGTATGGTACGAAAGTGACCATAAAGTCTGAGCCTCTAGCCAAAGATCATTTAGAGCCATACATCCTAAACCCTATAAATGCTAACCTCTATGCCACCCTTGTACTGGAGGAGAAAACCATGACCTTAGACCACAACACCCCTATAGAAAATGTGAATCTAGATGAATGGGAAGCCGAAGGTCATGAGCTTGATCCTTTCCAGCACACAGATGAGATAGGATTAGAAGTTTATATGATTTGAGAACCTGATATTGATATACCTAATTTGTTTAAAGAGGAAGGACAACCTACAAAGATAGAAAATGAGATTTGGAAGCTTTATTTTGATGGCTCAAGGAGCAACATAGGTGCTAGTGGTGGAGCTATGTTGGTTTCACTAGATGGAAACAAATATTATTCAACTTTTAGGTTTGCTTTCAGCTATTCAAATAATACAGTTGAATATGAAGCGTTGGTGCATGGCCTAGAATGGGCCAAAAGAGAGGTATTAAATGCTTTCATGTTTATGGTGATTAAGAGTTAATAGTAAATCAAGTTAGAAATTTGAATGCTACAAAGAATGATTTACTTAAGAAATATAAGCATCGTGTATGGGATTTAATGGAAGATTTTGATGCTCTTACTATCATTTTAGTTCCTAGAAATGAAAATAAACACGCTGATAGGTTCGCTGCCATAGGAGCCCAATTTGATATTCCAAATGAGATTCATAAGGTAGAGGCACATCAATATGTAAATATTGTAGTTAGAACTTCTGTACCTGACAATAATGTGAGTTGGCAAGTTTTGACAACAATGAGTAAATTGTAAACTTCTTAATTGCTGAAGCTGAGTTCGTTGATGGAAACTAGCAAAAGTGGCAGCAACAATATGATAAAGAAAAACAAGCTGCCAAAAGGGCTAGTAACATTGGAATCTGTTTTCAACTTAGATGAGTAGGTACGGAAAGATAAGTGCATCATGACTGTCAAGGAAGAACACTATGAGGCAATCGAGATTTTCAAAGGTAAACTTCTCAAATTGGGAAAGGTATGTAAAAAAGAAGAGCAACAAGATTTTATTCTGTTATGTCATAAATTTAGTGATGTTTTTGCTTGGGAGTACAAGGATTTAAAAGGTTTTGATCCAGAGCTAGCTCAGCATACTATCAAATTAGAGCCTAGAGCAAAACCTGTGAGGAAAAAACAGAGACCCCTTAATCCCAAATTAGAACACCTTACAAAGGCTGAGTTGAATAAGTTAGTCGAAAGTGGTATTATTTTTCCCATCAAGCATACTTCTTGGGAGTCAAAATTAGTTCCAGTTAGGAAGAAAAGTGGGGAAATCAAGTTGTGTGTTGATTTTTGAGATTTAAATAAAGCTTCACTGAAGGATCACCACCCACTCCCTTCCATGGAGCAGATTTTGCAAGTAGTTTCTAGTTCTAATAGATTTTCTTTGTTGGATGGTTATTCAGGTTATAACCAGATTCTGATAGAACAAGAGGATCAGTTCAAAACAACATTTACAACAAGTGGGGCACAATGGCCTACAAAAGGATGCCTTTCAGCTTATCCAATGTTGGAGCAACATTTCAGCAAGCAATGGACATGGCCTTTCACGACCTCATGAACAAGTTTGTTCTGGTATATTCAGATGATATTACTATTTTTTCTAGAAATGCTAATGAACATCTTGATCATTTAGAGAAGATTTTTTTAGAGATGTAGAGAGTTCAGAGCATCTCTCAATCTAGAAAAGTGTATTTTTTATGTACACAAAGGTAAACTCCTTGGACACATTGTTTGGAAGCAAGGTATTTCTATAGACCCTGAACGAGTCTCTACTATTCTTGAGTTGCCATTACCAGCTCACAAGAAAGGCTTGCAAAGATTTCTTGGAAGAATAAACTTTGTGAGAATATTTATACCCAATTATGTAGCTTTGCTGCAACCTCTCACTGCTATGTTAAAAAAGAATATTCCTTTTAGTTGGACCAGAGAAGGTAAGAGGATCTTTGAGCAGATAAAAGAAACCCTTACAACTACTCCTACTCTCATTAATCCAAATTATGATAGAGATTTCATTATCTATTCCTTTGAAGGGGTAGATACTATTTTAGCTATGTTGTGCCAGCAAAATGACGAAGGCTTGGAGTAGCCTGTAGCATTTTTCAGCTAGGTATTGCATGACTATGAGGTAAAATATTCTTTTGTTGAGAAGCATGTTTTTGTTGTTGTGAGAAGCCTCAAAAAATTCAGGCATATGTTGTCAAACAGTTGAATTCATTTATTGGTTGCTCATTCAACCGTTAAGGACTTCTTACTTAAATATAAAATTAATGATAAGTGTGTTGGTTGGATAATGAAGGTGATGGAGTTTGACATTAATATTAAACTAACCAAGCTTTCCAGAGGAAAAGGTTTGTGTGAACAGATTGTAGAAAATACAATAGGCAACAACTACAATAGGAAACAACTTAAAAGAAGCTGAAAGTGTGGATACAATAATAAATAATGGTGATGAAGTTGTTGTTTCAGTTCCTATTGCTACTTGGGTGTAGCAAATGATGCACTATTTACAAACTGGTGAGTTCCCTGAAGGCTTGGACAAAGAAAAAAGAAGGTATTACAGATTACAGTCCATTCCTTTTGCAATTATTGATGACATTCTTTATAAGGGAGACTTTCAAGGTGTTTTATTAAGATGCATTCAACCTGATCAAGTTGACAAGTTGTTAGCAGAATTTCATAATGGGCCTTCAGGAGGCCACTTTGCTACAAGAACAACAACCCTAAAAATTATGCAGGATAGTTATTACTGGCTGGATCTATTTAAGGATGCTATTGTTTGGGTCTAAAGGTGTGAAAAGTGTGGTTTATTTTCTAGGAAATAGAGGCTTGCAACTCTGCCTTTACATCCCATTCAGGTGGAGCAGTCATTTTCCAAGTGGGGTTTAGAATTTCTTGGGACAATCAACCCACCTTCAAGCACAGGTCATAAGTGGATCCTTACTACAACAGATTACTTCACTAAGTGGACTGAAGCTCTTGCTTTGAAGGAAGAAAACAAGACTTTAGTGCTTAATTTCTATCAAGACCTAGTGTCAGGATTTGGTATTCTAGATTCAATAATCTCTGACAATGGTTTAGCTTTTATCAGTTTGAGGATTTCTGATTGGTCAATCAAGAATAAATTTATTTGAACACATCTTCTAACTATTATCTACAGGGTAATGGTTAGGCATAATCTACAAATAAGAATCTGATATGGATAATCAAGAAGACAGTTGAGGACAATCAACAAACATGGCATGAAAATCTTAAGTTAGCCCTTTGAGCTGACAAGGTGACTCCTAAAAGGGCCACTGGTTGTTCTCCTTATGTACTTTCTTATGGCAAAGAGGCTAAGTTACCTATTTCTATTGAATTACCTACTTTGAGCTTTGTTAAAGAGTTGGAATTGTTGAATGAACAAACTCTTGAAGTGAGATTTGCACAATTGATAGAGCTTGAAGAAACCAAAAAAGAAGCATTAAGGCAACCCGAAATACATCAAGCTTAGATGAAGAGATGTTTTGAAAAAATGGTAAGACCACAAGATTTCATCATTGGTGATCTGGTTTTTAAGTGGAATGAATTTAAGAATAAACCTGGACGACATTCCAAATTTGATGCAATTTGGGACGGGCTTTATGTGATCACAGAGTGCAAGTAGAACAACTCTTTCCAACTTTCTAAGTTGACTAGAGAGGTGTTGTCTATCCCAATTAATGGGATCCACCTCAAGTATTGCATCTGAGATAAGTTATATCTTGTAAATAAGTAGAGTAGTTGTTGCAAATAAGTGCTTTACACACATTTCCTTCAGTAGTTTTCTTTCCCTTAAGCACGGTTGCACATGTTTTGGTTGGCCATTAGGGCATGTTAGTTTGCTTTCTACATTGTTTGCTTTTGTTTTGCTATTGTTTGGAGTGTTGTTCAAATTTGTGAGTTTCATGAAGGGGAAGATTTGACTCCACACCCAACGGATTTTTAAAAGGCAACTCATCTAATGCTTAGCTGGCAAGCATTCATCGGAAATCACTAAAATGTTACCAATTTTTCACTACAGCTCAGTTGGTGGAGCTGATTAAATTTTGTTATATCTTAAAGTGAAAGTTCAATTATTTCTACATGTGCATTAAATATTGTGTACATTGTATTTATCAAATACCAGTTGTGCAAGTGTTATCAATAAAAGAGTTTCGGAAGTATTGCTCAATACTTTACAAATCAAATGGAGTACAAAAATGAATATACATGTTACCTAATTTTCACCCTCAGGATCAATCAGGCAAGGCATCTATGTTGCAGATGCTCATAAGGGCCAAATGGGATATCTCCATTGAGGGTTATTTCATGCGTCTGATGACATTTGATAGGGGATTCAGTTAAGAGGCCTACTCTATTGGAAATATGCCTCAGTGGTTACAGGCTCAGCCTCCATTAGAGCTAGGTCGACATGACATCCTCACTATCTGACCGACTGGTTGCTTGATACTTTCCATTTTGAATAGGTCGCTGTGACCCAGTTTCTGTCCTGCCGAACGAAGCTGCAGAGCCTATCGCGATAACATTGAGGGTTTGGTATGACCTCTTATTGCATGAATTTCTCTGGCTGATAGGCCATTCAATCATGAGCTCGGGGAGACTCATGGTGACCAAGGGCTTTGGGGTAACTTCTGGCGCTTAGTGAAGGGTCCCAGCGAATAGTTGGTGTCTCACTGAAAGAAAT
The DNA here is from genome assembly GCA_007258455.2 of Sequoia sempervirens. Lineage (NCBI taxonomy): Eukaryota > Viridiplantae > Streptophyta > Pinopsida > Cupressales > Cupressaceae > Sequoia > Sequoia sempervirens. Next base: position 813,631,376 of record VDFB02271358.1, read on the forward strand.
CTAGAGCCCGGTGGAGTGGAAGCATTCAGAGTAATTTCCCAACGATAAGAGAAAGGTCTCCTTGATTTAAGAGCCTTCGGCATAACAAATAAATCACGGTAAGGTCTCCCCGACTTTAATGTCTTGCCGAAATGAGGCAGTGTCGGCAAAGGAATGAAACTCGGCGAGATGTCTCGCTGACACCAAAGGGTCTTGTTGATAGTAGGATGGGCTCGCCAAAAGATTTGAAGCTCGGCGCAAGGTCTTGCTGAAAGCTAGTGGTCTCACCGAATAAAGAGGAGCTCGGGGAGATGTCTTCCTAACCAGTGGGAGTCACAACGAAAGACAGGGAGTCTCAGTGAATAGAGGACAGCTCAGACAGACAAGGGGAGTTCACTATGAAGTCTCAACAACTGCAAGATGTCTCACTGACCAGAAATTAAAGACCTCACTGAAAGAGCTTGACATCGGCATAAGGTCTTGCCGATACGTGGATGTCCTGTTGACTAGTGAACAACTTGGCGAAGGAGAGGACCTTAGTGCGAAGTCTGGGTGAAGAAAGAAAGTCTCGCCAACATAAAGGAGCTCACTGAAGAGTAATCTCAGCAAAGTAAGGTGATATTGGAATGACTTTTGGGCTCACTAAGAACTCTCATCAACAGTTCCATGTTATGTTGATGGTTACAGAAAGATATAATCGTAGCGGGGAGGCATGATTAGTGTCTCACCGACATGCAATTCTATAGAAGGATATTTTGACCGCCCAAAGAGTCTGCATGGAATATGCTCAACCAATCAGAGAAGCCAAAGCAAGCCATGGCAGCAGAACCAAGTGCTAGGAGAAGGTAATTAACAAAAGGAAAAGTAGCTCGACTGAGGAGGTTTGAGAGGACATAGAGACAGAGGAATTAATACAACAAAATATTTGAAGGCTTCCCTTGAAGGAAATCTTTCACACCGACATAAACAGGCAGACAACATTAACTCCATAAAATATCTTAGGATAGATTTTTCTAAGACTAATATTTTTGTAAGCCCTAAGGGGCCAACACTCTCTGTATATAAGGCATTTTTTTCCTTTTTGTAAGGAGTTCCGATGTATGCTATTCTAAAGTCTGTGACCCTTTTTGCAGTCCTCTCTCAGACTAGCAGGATTCTGTAACTCAATTCAGAACATAATATACAAAATTTACCTTGGTTACCATTGATGGTCCATCATTCTGCCTTTTGATTCTTTTCAAGTATAGTGCATTCTTTTAAGTGATTCATTGAGCTACTTAGTGAAATTTTCTCTTTCCTTTAACTTTTTTTCATGTCATGCCTTATCTTGCAGAAGTAGTATCATGTAGCTTACAAAATGTGTTTACTTAATCCTGCACATGATCTTCTAGTTTGTGAAAATTTGCCTTTCCTTCTTAAAGGCATGTGCATGTCAAACCTATTTGAATGTGTGATCTATAGGATCTTGTTGTGCAGTCTCATGGCTGTCATCGGTATTCAAGTGTAGCTCGAGTATCTCATTGTTCCTGTCATTTTGATGCATCACCTTAGAGTTTAATTTTCATTTTTATGCATTATCTTTCTCCCTTTCCCTTCAAATAATTAGTAGTTTTAGGTGACACCGAAGGAAGCCGGCCTTCTCTGGAGGTTGACCTCTGCTCATAAGAAACCCACATCTTTAGAGGTCTTCCAATGTTACACTAAGGTGTTGAATATCAGGTTCAACAAGGGTACAATTTTAGGTGATAACAATACAAATGATTAAGCATATCAATTACTTTCATTTATTTCATAATGCTATTCACATTACATATTTCATTTGATTGCAAGAATACAAATGATTGTACAATTTGCATTTTGATGCATTTATTTTAGAATGGAAATGAAAGAAGAAAACTAAAGAATCCACACAAGCCATGGTTTTTAGCTGATTCCATTCATTGTGGAAAGTAAATTCTATAATTGAACATAAAAAGAAATAGGAAAGCAGATAGTAGAATACATATCAATCATTGCCTAATTCTTGGTCTTCAGTTGAGATGCTTGCTCTGTCCTGCTTTCAATCCCAAGTACACCTACAAAAAATTGGGAAAGTCCTGTTAGAGCTCCGGATATAAGTTATACTACATGCTTTACCAACAGAAATATAATTTACTTCTTGAAATGCATGGAATCAACTAAAAGAAAAGTGTAAAAACAAGAGCTGAAAATGGAGTGTCACATTATTATTTTTTATGCTAACATTGTATGTTTCTTGTGTAGGTATAGGAAAAGCCTTGTAGTTGATCATATTATGAAGACATAAAGCATGCAGAGTAAAATGGGCTCTCACAAGGGTAGAGCCCGACATGCTACCCCTTAAGCTTACAAGCGGGCTAAGAAGGAAAGTATAATTATCAGGCTCATATGAGCTATTCAACTAAAGGAGTAAAACATATTTTTAGTCATCAAAGCAATCAAGTGCATTGTTCATTCATAACAATCAAATCCAAATAACGAAATGAGAATTACCAGTGGACAATGAACTTGATGGATTCAATTAAACTGAAATGCATCTTCAAATACTGTCAAATTAATTACATTTTTCTTCCATTGGTTTTGTTCATGTTTATTCATGTTGCTCCATAATATTATGTTGTGATACAACAATTTTTCATGCTCATAATGTGATAGTGAATAGGCATACATAATGCCTCATCAACAGAACATGGAAGCAATCATAAAAGAAATTGTGTAGTTTCATTCAATTAAAAACACCAATGAACTTTGAAGAAGCTTGTAGAACATCATTCAACTGTGATAGTTTCGTATTATCATGTTGTTGTTTGAAGAACAAGAGGTGTGACTGGTAAATGTGTTCAGAAAATGCAAACCATTGAACTATAATGACTTTTCATGTCTTTCCAAGGAGATCTTTGCATAAAATTCAAAACAGAAATAAGAAGACATCATTTAAGTTTCTTTGTTTGCAAGTAGTCATCTATTAAGTTGTGAAAGAAGCAACATATTTAAGTGTAAGGTGCAATGATCAAGTATGATTGCTAAAGAGGAATATGAGGAAAGAGGCCAACAATGTTGAGGATTGTTCAAGAAAACATCAATGAAAAGACAACATTTAAGGTATCTTATAAGGAGCACAAATACCAATGTTTTTTAATAAGCAATGAAAGTATAATTTTTTTTTATTCCTAGATGCATAACATGAAGGAAAAAATGAAAGCTTGATGTTAAGCTAGAATGCATCATGGGGTTTCAAATGAGGGTCTATCTTACAAATGCAAACTTGAAGAAACATGAATTGGCATGACAGTTAAAGCAAGGAACTAGAATCAATTTCAAAATTTCTACAACAACATTCATGTACATTGTATGTGAGGTAACAAGTATAAAGGAAATCATACAAGTAGAGTGGTGAGTGAAGTAGAAACCATCAAATGCTACGAGCCCATTCATAAAGGAGACAATACCATAAGAGTATAAGAGTATGCCTTAGCCAGTGAATGACATATATGGTGTTGTGTATGAGAACATAATTATTTTTGGAATGTATTGTAGATGTCAAGTGAGTAGCAGCAATGGTATGAAAGTAAGTATTTTTCCATATTACGATAGTGAAGAAAATTAAAGAGCTCTCAATAGGCATAACATATTTTTTCAATACATGAACGACCATAAGAGGTAAAGGAAATAGAGAATACAAAAGGTTTTAATCTCTATCAAGCATTTGAGTGTAAAGCATATAGCTACAAATGGAATAAGAAAACAATAAAGAGGAAGACTATTTTAGTTCCAGAAGTGCATTTTTCACGCTGCTACAAGATAACAGAGAGGTTTTCTTTCATTTTGCCAAATACCAATATGATGTTTTCAAAATAAGATACATAATTTTCCTCTTGTTTCAGAAAGCCTATTTGAGAGTTTTGACAAAGAATAGTAATAGGTGTTTATTTTAGGTTTCAACATACCCACATTGTTTTTTTAATAGAAGTGCAATTTATGCTTAAAATACAGAATACCCATATGAGGGTTTGTAACCAAAGTGCAAATTTCATCATATTACAGCATACCCATGTTGGTTTTTTATCATAAAAAACAAAATAGGTGATTCTTCATTATTTTCAGAATACCCATGTGGGGTTTTTGTTAAGATGCAAAATTGATACAATGCTATCATAGGTCAAGCTCGAGTATTGGTTTTCAACAAAAAATCACATAATAAACATTATTTCTTCAGGAAATCGAATACCCACATTGGGTTTTTGTTTCAGAAATACAAAAGAGGTAAAATGTGATGATGGGTCGAGTCCAAAAAGGTTCTAGACTGTCTAGTTTGAGCATGAGTGGCCGCGGCCTAGAGAGAGATTTTGGCTCTTAAGATGTTCATCTTTTTGCATAAGAGGGAAAAAACTCATGTAAGTTTCATCAAGTCTAAATATACTTGAAGTAAACAATGATTACAATGCAATAGATTCTTTATAGAATTCTATAATAAAGAGTGTACATTGCATGGCCTATGTGATGGCATATAAATTTACAAATAGAATCATCCTTTTGTAGAAATATTAAGCTTTCATATGCTGTCTTTTGAGTGGGAAGTAAACACAGAGGTAGAGCTTACCATTCGTGCATATAGAAGACCAAGCAAGATGACGCCCAAGCTCTCACAAAGCTTCAACTCAGCTTGATCTCACCCTCATGGCAGCCAATGGGAAGATAAATATAGAAATGATAAAAGATGCATCAGAAAATATGTTTATAGCCACGACCTATGAGGCAATTTTTCTCATCAAAGGAGCCAAGGAATCAAATAAAGATGATAGTCAAGCTTACCATGAATAGTGGAGACCGAATCTAGTGGAGAATCAAAGAGGAGAGGGCTTGAATGAAGTCTCAGAATTAAAACCCTAATCCTCCCATGGCGGTGCTTCTGCAGAGCATTTTCTTGAAAGTCACCAAAGACAAATGATTCAAATTTAGGGTTTGCTTTAGGTTTTGTCTATCCTCATGCCCTAATTCAAAAATGGGCTTTTCATTTAAGATTAATGCCTCAGATTTGTTCTTTCATGTCTTATACCTACCCTAGGTCGAGCATTATAGAGGTCTTCACATTATGATTTGCTTAATTCTTTAGGCTTGTTTGATAAAATATTTCATAGCTTAAGACTTTAGGGATTGTGTAATGTCAATATTGCCTTAGTAAAAAATGGAGAATGACTAATTGCCTTAGCTTTTTTAATTGATTTTGATAGAAATCAATTAAAATATGAATGAGAAATTACTTATGCCTTAGGTAAAACCTTTATGACTTGGGTTTTGTTTTCAAATTGATTTTAAAGAAATCAATTAAAATATTCATAAATGTTTTATGATTTTTTGAGAAAATAAAATATTGTAATGGAGGAATAAGTATATAATTTTTGCAAATATTTCCAAATCTTAATTGGAAAAAATTAATCAAATTGAGAAGATTTAAAATTTGCAAGTCTTGTAAAGCAAGAATAAACAATGCTTTATAAATTGTTTTATTTCTTTTCTATTTTTAGCATATTGGTGATTGATTTTTCCTCTTGGTTGGATTTGAGCTTCATGGAGAGGAGATAAGGTGTTTTTTTTAATTTTTAAGCAAAGAAAACCTATTTTTAGGTGCTTTTCAACATGCACATGCAAAGAGGGAGAGTTTTTCATTTTAGTTACACTTTTTGGAGCAGTTTTTGATGCTTTTCCTTGAGCTCTCTTCTTGAGCTTAGATTAGGGTTTTGAGGTATATCTTGAAGAAAAACTTAGTGTTTTTTTGAGTCCATATTATTGTTTCTTCCTCTCATGCTGAAACAGAGAGTTTTGTAAGCAAAAATTTGTACTCAGACTTTGATACTCCTTTAGTAGAATAAAGCAACATTCCTATTTCTCAATTTTTTGTCTATTTGTAGTTTTAGTTTGATGTTATATTGTGATTTCTATTTACAAAATCTTTGTTATGTCCTAATATTGTAATTCTTGATGCAGAAAGTTCAAAAATACAGGTTGCATGTTGTATTTAAATCTGAATCTTCATGCAAATCATTTATGTGTTAAGTGTTCATGAGAGATTGTGAACTATTGTTGTTTTTCTAAAAGTTGTTTGTGGGAAAAAACTAGAGTCGTCATTTACTCACCATTAAGTTGTAAAAATAATTTTAAGTAATAGGTTTTAATTTTAGTTTATCCTTCTTCCTTTTACCTCGAAGATCTTTTAGAATAGATTTATCATTCAAAGAACCAACTCACTTTGGAGATTCCTTCTTCGTTCAGATCACCCACATCTGAAGAAGGTTTCCATGTGTCAAAATATAGTTAAATTTCTGCAAATTTAATATAGGGTGCATATTTGATTGATAATAGTGTCATCTACATGTTATCTTCCTATTGGGAAGTGTGTAATTCGAAGTTCATTTGTGTTTTCATTAGGTTTGGAATACCTAGTGTTTACACTTCATTCAAAGGATTAATAATTAATTAAACATGTGATTGATTCAAGATGATGTTTTGGGTCTTGGTTAAGTGCTAGTTTGGTCCACTCTCATTCCTTTCCACAACGGGAATGTTGATTTGTCGACCTAATTTGAATTTATGAAATGAAGCATGTATAGCCAACCTTGGAGAAAGTTTCTAAGGTTGACGAGGGTATACATACAAGTCGATATGTTGCGAATGAATGAATGAAGAGACAAGTTTGAGAAGAAGAGTTGTGCGAAAGTGAGTTAAGGCAACAATACTTTAATGTGTTAGATTCCTAAAAACAATGAGCTAACGGTGTCTACAATTTTTCTAATCTAGGTTGCGGGTGTGTGTAATTTGTTGTGGTGGATCTTTCTGTAATATTTTGTATATGTAGGCATTGAGCATCCCTGTTGGATTGTGAGTCCTTTCTATAGGCAGTGAGCCTATGTATCCTGATAGTGAGTCCCTTTTGGGTAGTGATCCTCTTTGTATTTGGTTGTGCAATTACATTATATTGTGAGCTGATCCTCACTGTGGTTTTTCCCTTATTGGGTTTTCCACATAAATCTAGTGTTTTCTATGTTGATATTGTTTTCTATTATTTGTATTTCATGTCCATACTTAATAACATAATTAAGTGGATAAGAAATTTATAAGTGTTTGAAGTTTTGTATTTGAATTTGGTGACAAATGATTCACCCCCCTCTCAGTTGTCTTGCACCTTTCAACAATTGGTATTGAATAGCTTTGGTTCCTTGGTGAAGAGCTTAACCGCTTGAGGTATATTTGATGGCACACAAATTGGAAATCCCTATGTTTGGTGGATCTGACTATAGTGACTGGAAAGTGCAGATTAAAAGTTACATAATCTCTCTTGGTTACAAGACCTAGAAGGTTGTTGAGATGAAATATGTTGCTCCAGCAAGTGGTCCTACTACTACAGGTGAGATTTCTACCTATGAGGAGAATGAGAAAGCAAGGTATGCAATTTAAAGTGCCTTATCTAAGATTGAGTGAACAGAATTTATTTCTTTGGGCACTACTTATGAAGTCTAGATGAAGTTGGAAGATATTTATGAAGGAAATGAGAGAGTGAAATCAACAAAGAAGATGAAAAAAAAGCACAGATATGAAATTTTGAAAATGGAAGAAGGTGAAGATATTGCAAGCAATTTCTAGAGGGTTGATCTTGCAGCAAATGAAATTAGGAATCAAGGGGGTACTTTGGAAAATGAGGATATAATAGAGAAGATTCTAATGACCTTACTAGAGAGTTATAGTGATAAGGTCTCAGTTATTGAGGAAGTGTATGATCCTAAGAAGTTTACCAAAGAAAAACTATTTGGCATCTTGACTACATTTGAAATGAGAAAGTTTGGAAAAAGAGAGGAGAAGATAGAGTCAACATTTAAAGCAACAAAGACTAAAGATGATCTGGATAGTGATGGTTCAGATGAGTTGGAAGCAAAATTTACAAGGAAGATGAAGAAAGGTACCAGTAAGTACAAAGGTATGTTCCCCTTTAAATGTTTTAGTTGTAGAAATATTGGTAATTATGCTCCAAGATGTCCAAATAGAGTTGTACATAAGAAGAACATAGACAATAATAAAGAAAGAAAGGATAAGAAATACATGAATTTCTATTATTTTAGAGAAGATGTTGGAATTTCCAATGATGAATCAAAATTTGAGGATAATGATGATGAATGCTTGTTTTTATCTTTAGAGAATAAATCTATGTTCACTAACTCTAGAAGATGTGCATGGGAAAGTGGTTCAAAGACAAAGAAGGATGAGAAGGAAGGTACTTTGGTTATTGCACTGTTGGAAACTCAAGGGAAGACAACTGAGAGGGGGGTGAATCAGTTGTCATTGAATCTCAAACTTATTCAGTTTATTAGCCTTAATTTTAGATCTGATCATTAATCATGAAAGAATAAATGAAAAACACATCAAAAGTGCACATAACACCAAGATTTTTATGTGGAAACCCTATTAGGGGAAAAACCACAGTGGAGGTCAATCCACAAGATTATACACTGTTAAAAGTATAAGGAAATATGAATGGGGAATGCACATGCATTTAGACACACTACCTAGAGCTCACTTCTCAAATAAAAGGCTTACTGCCCAAGGAAGACACACTATCTTACAGAAAGATTGAGATTAAAACCATCTGGATTTGAACTGAGAAAATAGCATCTGCTAATGCTTGGTTAGAATTTTGGTTAAGCACATGAACACTTCTTCACTCTTCTTCACTACTTGCTCTACCTTCAAATGATCTAAACTTTATTCACACACAGGACTCATACACTTCAAATTCACACCCGCACTCATTCCTTGAAATGATAAAAAAATAACTCTTATATATCCGCAACAAGAAATTACATCGCTATAAGTCAGCCATAAAAGATAATAAAATAATTACAAGTAGTTGACCCAAAACAAATAAATATTATTCATGTGAATTAACCAAGGTCGGCCATAACATAGTGAAGACTGAAAACAACATCTCCAACATGAAAACACTTCATTTAATTTCTCCTCGAAGATCCACAACATGCTTCAACACCTTGTCAGCCAAGAACATGAAAAACATGAACACACAAGAGAAAATATCATATCACGAGCACAATGATCAACACAGACATGCCAAAAAGATAGAGAATGAACTAGAAACATCCACAAGCATCATGAAACACTAGAGAAGCATCCACAAAAGCTGAACTTATTGAAATCACATAATCTTTAATCAGGAACACTAATTGATGCAAGAAAAAAACTTTTAGAATGAAAATCACCATAACTCGATCAACTCTTCATACAGATTTCTAAAAATCAATGTGGATAAACTAGACATACTAAAAAAGAAACCCTTTAGTCCACAACCTCAGAAAAACAATGTACTAAACACACCGACAAAAAGAACTTCACTTCACCACTAACAACCTGTAGCACTTCTTATTACAATTTTCTCAATATCCTCGACATATACAACTTCTAATGAAACAATGCTAATAGTGTTGACATCAATGACAACCAAATATCAACAAAAAAACCACAACATATAACAATCTCCCCCTTTGGCATTGATGGCAACACATGATGTGAAAAATACCATCAACACAACTACGCTTACTTCTTCCTTTAAGTTCTGAATTTTCTTTCCTCACATGATCCTCTCCCTAGATAATCAATCATTTGTTTTTCACATTACTCTTCTCCCCCTTTGACATCAATGAAAAATATCTCTTCACTACAAGCTTTGAACTAGATATCTAAACTTTTGAACATTTGAACATCTGACTACTCCCCCTGAGTAGCAACCACCACGACATCAATCTAGATCAAAATATGATCATGAAATGTATGGATTGATGCAATGCAATGCATACTTAGTTCTGATTAGGAGGGGTAATCACCCCTAACTTCCCTCAGAGATACTCAAAAGTATCCCTAGGCAATGAATTTGTAAAGATATCTGCAATCTGCTCCTTGGTAGGCACATACTTCAATCTGACTTCCTTTTCACTTACCTTCTCTCTCAAAAAGTGAAATTTTATAGATATATGCTTGGTCTTTGAATGTAACACTAGATTCTTAGAAATGTTAATAAAACTTTAGTTACCTCAAAATATAACAATAGGCTCATCATACACAACTCTAATATCCTTCAGCATTTGTTTCATCCACAGTACTTAAGTACAATTATTAGCAGCAACAATATATTCTTCCTCTGTAGTAGATAAAGAAATAACATTCTGCTTCTTACTCAACCATTAAATCAACTTCTTTCTTAAGAAAAATGCTCCACCACTAGTACTTTTCCTATCATTCACATTTCCTACCCAATTAGCATCAGTAAAGGCACTCAAAGTAATATCATCATCTTTAGGATACCATAGACCAAAAGCAACTGTCTCTTTCAAGTATCTAAAAATTCTCTTCACAATAGTCACATGAGATTCTTTAGGATCATCTTGAAATCTAGCAACAATACATATAACATTCATGATATCAGGCCTAGTTTGAGTCAAATAAAGCAATCCACCAATCATTGATCTATATCTTGTTTGATTTGCTTTTAGAGAATAATCATCAGTTGTCAACTTGCATCCAGTCACCATGGGTGTACCAACAGGCTTTGAATCTTCCATACCGAATTTCTTCAACAATTCCTTCACATACTTGGACTGAGATATAGTAATCCCTTTATCTAATTAATTTTCAATCCCAAAAATAATTTCATCTCACCAATCATAGACATCTCAAATTCATTTTGCATATCATTAGAAAACTTCATGCACAAGCTATCATCTCCTCCAAATATGATATCATCAACAAAAACTTCCACAATCAAATCTTTATCATCATTCTTGAAATACAGATTACTATCAACAATACCTTTGTTAAATCCAAGTTTCACCAAGTACTTAACCAATCTAGCATACCAAGCTCTAGGGTCTTGCTTAAGACCATATAATGCTTTCTTCAATCGACACACCATATCTTCTTGATCAGTCAACTGGAATCCATCAGGTTGCTCAACATATACCTTTAGAAAAGAAGACTTGACATCCATTTGATAAACCTTATAGTCTTTATAAGTAGCATAAGCAAGAAAAAATCACACAGCTTCAATTCTAGCAATAGGGGCAAAGGTTTCTTCAAAATCAATGCCTTCCATTTGAGAATATCCCTTACAATCCAGTCTTTATTTGTTTCTAACCACTTCACCTTGTTCATTCAGTTTGTTTCTAAAGACCCATTCAGTTCTAATTACTTTCTTATCCTTAGGTTTTGGAACAAGAATCCATGTATCATTCTTCTCAATTTATTGTAGTTCCTCTTTCATTGCTTCAAACCAATACTCATCTTTCCATGGTTCATTCACATTGTTAGGCTCAATCTTTGAAATCAAACAATACTCTTCTAAAAAAATTCTCCTAGTCTAGACACCTTTGTTCTTATAACCTGTTGATGGTGTTTTCTACACAGCAACAACTCAGATAGAATGTGATATTATATCTCTCTTGAAAGGTGATTTTCAACAACAGGTTACTAAAAATCACCCCAAGGTCTCTCGGGTGTCAGGTCATGACAATGCATAAACAACTCAGATAATATGTGAAAATGCTGGTAATCACAATCAAACCTTACTACAAGTGAACTGTATCCTTCCAACTTATCATATTTTGCAATATTTTGATCTTAAATCCTAAATCTAACTAAATAATAAAGAAACAACAAAAGGTGAGGTGCAAGAGAAGTAATGAAACCTAAACTATTTCTAGGATGAATAGTGCAGATGATAGATATCTGGAATGGACCAATCTCAAATAAATAATTCCTGCTTAACCCACAATGCAATATCACAAGAAAGGTGCAATCTTCTAAGGCATACAAATTTTCAAATCATATACATTCATCTAGAATCGAACTAAGCACAAGTAGATATATGGTCCAGGTTGACTTCACCAGCCTACTACAATTAGATAGTTATTGGGAGTATAGACCAGAGATTGCTACCAACATTCCAAGCATGAAATCATCAACACTATTCACCAAACTAATCCAATTCTAAACCTAACATTAAATCTTAGATCTTTAAGCAATTTCAAGGATGGAACAATAGGAACCATGCAAGATAAACTAACACAAAATAATTCACCAGAGAAACCACAATTCCTTCAATTGTATTAGATCACCAAAATGTAGCAACAATTCCAATGTTCTGTGTTACAATATTTGCTTCAAGAATCAACTACTATCTCTACTACAAAATGCTCTAGCTCCTTTATCTAGCTTGTCTCTATTATCTCTCTAACTAACTCCTTACAAATGAGGCAGGAATGCCCTTTATAGAGAATCCTCAAACATGTCGGCCCAACCAAACATTTACAAAATAAAATAGTCAAAACAAGTTGGCCTCAGGAATTTCAAAATAAGGCACACATTAAATGTCGATACATCATCAAGGTCGGCCCAAACATAGTCCTCAATGCAGCCCAGATCAACACATGCCCTATAATAATAGGGAGCACAAATCCCAAAATTGGCATTAACTACCACCTCCCTTATCTTTGTTTTGATCCAATAGTTCATGAACCTTTAAAAATAGTTTATCTAGCTCAACAATAGGTGGCAAGGGTAGGATTTTGAGCCGACATTCAATGGAGACAATTTCTTCCTTTGACTGCTTAATAGTTTTATCCCACTCACCCCTATGCGCTTGGTACTTGTCCATCACAGCCAAGTAGGTTGTCGCATCATCCAATTGGTGCCCTGTTACCACATTTTCAGAATCAGGGGCATAGACATCATGCCACCATTCCATCAATTGTTCTAAGCTCAAATACTTAGGAGCAATCTTCCTCCTACCAGTCATTATTTTGAAAAAGGTGATGCATCCATCATAAACACCAGTCATATCACCATCTATCTGCTTCTTTTGCTTATGGATCTTCCTGATGGCCTTCTGTCAAATTTTCAAGGCCTCGAACCATTCCCAAGGCTCATTAACTCTAGATGAAGAATGAATTCCATCTACAACCAACTGATCTTTACCATACTCCAAGATTACTTTCGTTTTCTGCAATAAAAGATCAATATCCTCCTTATCCTGAGATAAAACATGCTCTAATAAATCCTTAGCTCTTACTACATCCTTTCCAGTTGAAAGGATTTCCTTTATTGCATCATCTCCTTTAACTTGTACATCCTTCAACCAATCCATTGTAGTCTAAGTAGAAGCTTTCATCTTTTCTATTTCTGAAATAGTCTCCTTGGGCAAGAAACCAGTAGCAGTAGAAGAGGATGGGTGAAGAGATTGCAAAAGCTTCATCAAATCTTCTAGACATTTCCTAAGCCTTTCATTTTCCCTTTTAAGCTTATGCTTCAATTGCGTTTCCTTCCTTAATTTCCCAATTATCACTACACTGGACCCTTCGTATTCTTCAATATCTTGCTCCATAGAAGCGAGTCCAAGATTGATGGTATGTACATTGTAATCTTTTCCAGTGACCTCATCTTTACCCTTATCAGCAGCAGGGGTAGAAATATGAATAACCCTGTTACTTGCTTCATCTCTCTCTATCTTTGAAATTACCTTGGCCATCTTTTTCTTCTTACCTTTTCCAATTTTTTCCAACATTTCATCCCAATCGAGAGGAGTGTCCTCAAAAATGATTTGTTTCCTTCTAATTTCTTTATCTTACCAATCCGGGATAGTAGGATCCACCCGAACTTCATCTCTCCTAACCTCTTCATGCTGTTCCATTGTCTCATCCTTCTCCTTTTCAGGAGACTGATCACCTTCATTCCCTAACTCGGGTTTTTGTTTCTGCAAGGGTGATGAGGTCTTAACAAGGACATCCCCCTTCTCAGGAGACCTGTTATCTTTTCCGCTCGCAGGAGAATCCTCATATTGTACCAATGGAGAAGGGTGCATTTCAACATCTCCTACTTCAAGCTCAGCTGCTGCACTAAAGAGTTCTCCTTCCTTGAATGGTTCTGCCTCCCCGCTAGTCTCATGCTCTTCATGGGATATCTGCTCAGGTATACTCAATGAAGGGGAAGTAGCCTTCTATTGCTCCACAGCCAGTGCCACTGGAAGGGGACCTATTTTTTGCATGGTCTCCTTAGGATATGGAGTCCTTGATTTCCTTGAGTAAACTCTGGTTTTCTCTCTTGATCTTTCCACTTCAACCACTGGAGGATTTTCCTTATCCTTGGAAGTTTCTTGATCTTTCTTCTTTGAACCCCTAGTTGTCCTTGTCCTTTTTGGCTGTGGAGGATTGTCTTCTTCCTCTGCTTTCTCAAGTTCCTCCTCTTCAGAAGACTTGCCTATTTTCAAATTTTGGCTTCTCTTCTTTCCCTTAGGTTTCCTTTTCTATTCTGGCTCACTTTACTTAGGGCCTCTGATTTTGATCTTAAAAGGTGAGCTTACTTTAGTTTTCCTTTTGGAATCATCCTCACCGGATTCCTCTAAGGTGGAATGAGCATTCAGATTTCCCATTAAATTAAAGGTACAAGGTACCTTCTCGCTTTCCAATTCCCATACCTTGTGCTTCAACCATGACTTGGTAAATTTCATGATAGGAGCCATTAGTTCTTCTAGCTCGGTTATCTCACTTTCTGCCCAGTTTACCTCTCCAATGGATCTGTCCTTGATTGATTCATATGTATGGTCTTGGACCAGATTCCCATCGTCCTCTAACTGATCAGGGATTAACTTAACATTGTACATTCTGATTACATCAACGGGAAGCCTAGAATACCTTTTCTTTCTCGCTTCAAAGTCATCTTTGATGTTCGCCTAGTAATCCTCCAGATCATCCTTGTGGTGATATTCTTTAGTTGCCTTCTTCTGTGCTTCTTCAGTGATGTAAAAGTTTGTCCTCTTTGAATGGAAAGAGAAACCATAAGTACTCAATTCCTCCCTGGATGCATGAGTTGATTGGATTGAAGGGCAAACCTTAGCTATACCAATTTTGAAAGGGAACTCCCCACCAAACCCTGTCTTGTGCTTCTCTCTTTTGACAACAACATCAAAATCATATATCTACCTGGTAACCTCCAATAGCACAATGTGGTCAATAGGATATATTGGCAATCTATATGGAGTAGTTTGACATTCGTCAATTCTGATATAAGAGAAAGCGGGGAATTGTATAAACCAGGCTCCGTATTTTCTAATCATCTCTTTCGCTCCATCAGATATTCTCACATGCTCTGCATTCTGGAGCAACCTAGTAATATGCATTGTGAATGCATCATTTTCCCTTATAAAATTCTGATTCACTAGGTGCAATTCAGGGTATATCTCATAAATGATATCCTGTCCAAATGCTCCTTTTGGATTCAAACCCCTGTATGGATAAAATCTAGCCAACACATATATCACATAAGATGACATGGTAAAATTCTTTGTTTCTAACACATCTTTCAGCTGCCTATCAATCATTGCACTAATAAGCCCTACCTAATGATAATTAATGCCTTGCTCAATTTTGTTGATGACATGCACCATCCAACTCTCCAACACCCCAGCACTCTTCAAGCTAGCCACCCTGCTCAACAGTGTGATAGCATCATATATGTCCTTCCTAAACTTGATCCTATGTAACTACTTAGGCAGCTTGGAGAAATGAGACTTTGGATTTTCAAGCCAGGAATTAATCATTTGCTGGGCCTTAGTAGGCTCATCCTCATAGTAGGTTCTAGCTAAATCCATGTCCAAGGCACACACATGGGAAGTCTGACATATCAAATGCTTGGGAAATAGAAATTGGATTGAAGTTTTCTAGTACTCTTCCCTCAGTGCTAACGACCCTCTGCATATCAAAGTCATATTGCCAGGCACACTCCAATATCAATTCATAGCACTGTACCGCAGGAGGGAATCCTGCTACATGGACCAGTCTGGAATTCATCATTCCCTTGGTTAGGGCTAGTAGATCTTTTTGAACTGTCCTTTCCTTGAATTCTTCATACCTCCATGCCCCTACATTGGTGTCAGAGACCTCAGACCAAACTAAAGATATCTTACTGTCTAGCAACTGACTCTTCGTATCCAACCTCAACCTTTATGCGTCTGTAACTGAGGACCCTTCTGTATCACCTTTGGACTTTCCTAATGCTACTTTGCTTGATTCAGCTTGCATTCACAAAAGAGCCTCATGAGCATCCAAATATCATCCATAATTCAATCAAAGGTTAGCCTTGAAACCACATAAAACAATTAAGATCTATCACTAATCATTAATATTGAAGATCCAGAAGAATAAAGTAATCTAGGAAAATGAAGTAATCTGGGAAAATCCAGTCGAGGCGGAATTTAGAGAAATCCGACCCAGACGGACTCCTGCTATGAAGACATCATTTATTAAATACATCATTAATTCAGACAGAAGAGTTGTGTGACTATCATGAAATTCATTCATTAGCAATAAGAAATCATCATTTAACATTTAATCATTACCCAAACTTTGAAAATCAAAAGAAGGTGGAACGAGGTAGAAAACTAGAAAAATCCGAACTGGTCAGATTTCCACTGGCAGCTTGAAATTCTGGAATTCATCACACTCCAAGGAAATGGTAGAAACTGAGAAAATCTGGGTGCGCAGAAATTCCGTGGACACCTCAGAAACTCGATGATTTTTAACGCGCGAACCATTAATCGAATGATCATATAAACCTCCCTATTCAAATTGTAATGGACATAAAACCAATCCCAATGAGTTAGATTTTGATTGCACATGAATTTGAATTCCCACAACTCTCAAAGGACTGATCTTTATAACAAAATGATGATGCCCTAAAATTAACAGCTAAACCTCTCCCATGAGAGCTAGGAAAAGCTTCAAAATTCAGGTGCTCTCCCTCAGGACGATTAAACTAGAGCACACCAGGGTCCCAAATTCCATGAAAAAGGGTGATCTAGATGCAAGACATGAAAGCCACAACAACCTCACCAATATTAACAAATTCAGGAAAACCTATCGAAACCCTAACTTCGCAAAATATAGCAAACTACGTGCCAACAAGGCAGGGCCCTAACAAGACACCTAGCCACAAGAGTATACCTAACATTCAATTGATAAATGAAGGGATGCATAGTGTGGGTGATAAAACCCGTGAAAAGGTAGGTCAAACCCTATTTGCTAAATATAATCATGAAACAAGCAAGGGCCGACCTAAGAAACCACCAATCAACAACTCAAAAGGTTCAATCAAAGTGCAAACAAAAAGGAGAAGTCAGCAGTGACTTACCATGGATCAATTCTGAATGAAGCCTAAACCCAAAGAAGTCACTACAAAACAAGGTTCCCTAGCGGCGAAAATACTCAACACCAACGCTCAAGCAATCCACATGCAAGCAGCTTGAATCCAACAATCAAAGCTCAAGAAGAACGAACTCAGGCGCCAGAGAAAATAGTAAATGAATAATGAAATCAAAAGAGTGCCAAAAAGCCTTAAATCCACCCACACTCATGCCAAAGAAGACGTACTTCAAACATTAATGAGCGACAAGACACATCGAGGAAATCCAGAAACCCGAGCCCAAAATAGAATTTCAGAAAAAAATCAAGCCAGACAGACAATCCAGGTGAGCACGAGTTCCACGGATAATGCACCCTTCGAGACTTTAACGAAGTTTGGGAAAATCTGCTCGAGCCAGAAAATCTCGGATCCAAGCAAAAACCAAGACTTCAAAAAAATCCAACATTGACAGGCGATGAACCAGGACCCAAGAAAATATGGGTAAATTGGAAAATCTCGGACCCAGAGAAAAACCCAAACTTCCCTTCAAAAACCAAGTTTGATCAATTTAATCCTCAGGGAAAGACCAAAACTAGCAAGACCAACATTCTAAGACCATGAAAGGACAAATCCAATAAAACCAAAGGTCACAGAGACATCAAAATCAAAAAGAGGGTCCTTACTCCAAGTGGGGCATGTGTGCAAAATTGCACAACATAACCTATGATCTGATTCTCTAAATGATTCAATCTCACATACCTTGGCATCTTCTTAGAATTTTCTTCAACTTTAGGCTCTTCTGATCTCTCTTATGTTCTTCCATTAGTTTCTCCTTGTTGATTTTCTTGATTCACTAGAAGGATTTGAACTTGACTTGTAGTCTAACCTTGCTTTCCTTTTCTTGTACTATCATTCTAATCATCAGAATCATATCCACAGGTTCTGGATAGTGCAACTATGTCTTCATCAACCTTAACATTTTCACTTTCAACCATTTTCTTCAATCTTTTGTTGCAACACCGGTAGGCCTTACTTTTAGTAGCGCAACCTAGAAAGATTCCTTGATCACTCCTAGCATTAAAATTTCTTATATCTTCATCTCTTTTGATATAACACTTGCTTCCAAAGATTTTGAAATATCTAATCGTAGGACCAATCCATAGTTCAAAAGGAGTCTTACCAGTATCACCTTTGATTTGTACATAGTTAAGTGTGTACACAACAATACTCACAACTTCTCTCCAATAAATATGAGGCACATTTCCTTCCAACATCATGGTTCTAGCCACATCAAGAACTATTTTGTTCTTCCTTTCCACAAATCCATTATGTTGAGGGGTCCTCGGTGTAGATAAATGTCTCTTTATTCCATGCTCTTCACAAAAATAATTAAACTCACCAGAAGTGAATTCACCATCTCTATCTGATCTCACACAATTAATCTTCAAATCAGTCTTTGTCTCAACCATTTCCTTAAAGATCTTGAACTTTTCTAGAGCTTCAGATTTCTCCCTTAAGAAAGTAGCCCACATCTTCCTTGAATAATCATCAATAAGAAACATGAAGTATCTGTAACCTTGTAAACTTCTAGTGCTAGTAGGACCAGATAAATCAGTATGCACAAGTTCCAACAATCCATTTGAATTTTGTTGTTTACTTTGAAATGAAATTATTTTTTTCTTTCCTAACTAGCATTCTTTGCATATGGTGTTAGTAGGTTTCATCAGCTTAGGAAGATCTCTCACAACCTTAGTGGAACTTATCTTGACAATGTTATCAAAGTTAACATGACACATTCTCCTATGCCATAACCAAATCTTATCAACTTGAGAAATCAAACAACTTTTACTAGCAACATTCAGATGAAATATTACCTTTTGTTTGTGTACCTGATGCAATCACATTTCTAAAATTTTGCAATATTTTGCACTTACCATCCATGAACTGAAGATTGTATCCCTTATCAATGATTTGACCAACACTCAAAAGATTATGCTTCAAACCTTCAACATACAAGACATCATGAGTGTTATGCTTACCATCAAAAGAAATGTATCCTCTTCCATGGATCACACTAGTTGTGTTATCACCAAATATCACAACACCACCATCATACTTCTCCAAATTCACAAACTTACTTTATCTCCTATCATATGATGAGAACAACCACTTTCAGTCACCCATTCATATTTCTCTTCAACTCAAGTAGCTAGAGCTTTCTCCACATTTGTACAACTAGCAGATTCAATAGACAAGATTATTTCCCTTGATCGAAATAAACACAAATTCATCTTCACTTGCATTTCCTCTGTCAGATTCATCATCTATTACACCTTCATCAACAACATAGTAACACTTCTTTTGGGATTTAGGCATGTTAAATCTTGGCTTGGAAAATCTCTTAGGACACTTTGAAGCAAAATGACCTATCTTATTGCAAGAGAAACATTTAATAGGCAACTTTCCCTTATACCTACCTTGTCCTCTGGCTTCTCTTTTCACAATCAATGCTTCAAGTTCTTCAAGATCTCTTTTTTTCATCCAGCTATTTCATTTCATCCTCATACTTGAATGCATTTCTTGATGAACTTTCACCTTGATCATATCTCTAATCTCTTCCAGAAGTAGTAGCCTTAAATGTAGATTCAACCTTAGGAAGGGAATCACCAAAATCATTCAACTCAAAAGTAGCAAGCTTACCAATCAACATATCTCTAGTAATATTTGTTACAGTTTGGAGTTCTTCAATAGCACTAGCCTTGACTTTGTAAGAATGAAGAAAAGATCTAAGCACTTTAGAAACAATCTCTGATTCATCTATTTTTCCACCAGTAGATCTGATACCACACACAAGTTCATTTACTCTTTGCATGAAAGTAGTAATATTTTCATCATCACCCATTTTCAACTTTTCATATTTTCCTTTCAAATTTTGTAGCTTAGAAATCTTCACATTTGCATCACCTTCATACAAGGTCTCCAACTTCTTTAAGATCTCATAAGCAGTCTTCAGATCCATCACATTTGTCATCTTAGTATCATTCAAAGCACTCAATAATGCCTCCTTAGCCCTTATATTATATTCAACATCCCTGATCTCAGCATAAGCAGTAGGAACATTATGTGGAATAACACATATTTTTTGTAATGCTCTAGTAGGGTTCACCAATGCATCTCACATGGCACTCCATTTGAGTCTTCCATAAAGAATAATTTGTTCCATCAAATCTAGGACTATCCTTCTTATAAGTCACCATCCTGGATCACCTTAAGCTGTTAAAATTATTCCAAGGAACCACAAGCTCTAATACCAATTGTTGGCAACTCAAGGGCAGACAACTGAGAGGGGGGGTGAATCATTTGTCACTGAATCTCAAACTTATTCAACTTATTAACCTTAATTTCAGATTTGATCATTAATCATGAAAGCATAAATTAAAAACACATCAGAAGCACACATAACACCAAGATTTTTATGTGGAAACCTTGTTAGGGGAAAAACCACGGTGGAGGTCAATCCACAAGATTATACCTTGTTAAAAGTATATGGAAATATGAATGGGGAATGCACATGCATTTAGGCACACTACCTCAAGCTCACTGCTCAAATACAACAAGGCTTACTGCCCAAGGAAGACACACTATCTTACAAAAAGATTTAGATTAAAACCATCTGGATTTGAATTGAGAAAATGACATCTGCTAATTCCTGGTTACAATTTTGGTTAAGCACATGAACAGTTCTTCACTCTTCTTCACTCTCTACTATGCCTTTGAACAATCTAAACTTTCTTTGCATACAAGACTCATACACTTTTCATTCACACCCACACTCATGTCTTCAAATGATAAAACAATCACTCTTATATATCTGCAACAAGAAATTAAATCGCTATAAGTTGGCCACAAAAAGATAATAAAATAATTACAAGTAGTCACCCCAAAACAAATAAAGATTATTCATGCAAATTAACCAAGGTTGGCCATAACATAGTGAAGACTGAAAACAACATATCCAACACAAAAACACTTCAATTAATTTCTCCTCAAAGATCCACAACATGCTTCAACACCTTGTCGGCCAAGAACATGAAAAACATGAACATGCAAGAGAAAATCTTGGATCACAAGCACAACGATCAATGTGGACATGCCACAAAGATAGAGAATGAACTAGAAACATCCACAAGCATCATGAAACACTAGAGAAGCATCTATAACAACTGAACTTACTGAAATCATTGAATCTTCAATTAGGAACACTAACTGAAGCAGAAAAAAATTTTCCAGAATGAAAATCACCATAAGTCGATCAACTCTTCATGCAGATCTCTAAAAATCAATGTGGATAAAATAATCATACTCAACAAGAAACCCTTTAGTCCACAACCTCATAATAGAAATGTACTGAACACATCGACAAAAAGAACTTCACTTCACCACTAACAACCTGTAACACTCCTTATTACAATTTGCTCAATATCCTTGACATATAAAACTTCTAATGCAACAATGCTAATAGTGTTGACATCAATGACAACCACATATTAGCAACACAACCACAACATCCAACATGCATTTCTTGCTAGACAAGATGAAGAATATTGGGTGATTGACAATGGATTCTCTAATCAAATGACCGAAGATAAAAGTAAGTTCAATAAGCTTGAAAAATATGATGGTGGTTTAGTTATGTTTGGAGATGATTATGGAGCAAATATTGTTGGGAAAGAAACAATTAGTTTTGATGGAAAGCACAACACTGACGATGTCTATTGTGTTAAAGGCTTAAGGAATAATATTTTGAGCATTGGAAAAATGTGTAGAAAAGGTTTCAAGCTTGTGTTTTAGGATAACATATGTGAGATTAGAAAAGGGTTGGGAATTTTGGTTACAATAGGAAGAATAACACATGTAAATATTTATCAGCTTAAGGGTGTTGATGGTCAGTGCATGGTATCTCAAGTTAATGAAAGTTGGCTATGGAACCGAAGGATGGGACATATAAATTTTGATAATATGATTAGGATCAGTTCAAGAGAGGTTTTCTGAGATCTGCCTAAGATCACAAAGCCTGGTACTATTTGCAGGA
This sequence comes from Sequoia sempervirens, assembly GCA_007258455.2. Classification (NCBI taxonomy): domain Eukaryota; kingdom Viridiplantae; phylum Streptophyta; class Pinopsida; order Cupressales; family Cupressaceae; genus Sequoia; species Sequoia sempervirens. The sequence goes on from VDFB02271358.1 coordinate 813,653,691, forward strand.
GTTGTCAGTTGGGAAAGCAAACTAAAATTAGTTTTAAAGGAAAAGATCAGTGAACTACCAGAATGCTAGAACTAGTGCATACTAACCTCTGTGGCCCTACAAGAATAGGAAGTCTAAACGGTGACAGGTATTTCATACTCCTTGTTGATGATTACTCAATAATGACATGGGTTACATTTCTTAGAGAGAAGACTTGGGCTCTAGATAGATTTAAAGTGTTCAAGGAAAGGGTAGAGAATGAAGTAAACCTGAGAGTTAAATGTTTAATGTCTGATAGAGGTGGAGAATTCACTTCTAGTGAGTTTAATACATTTTGTGAAGAGTGTGAAATAAAGATACATTTTTCTACTCCTAGAACTTTGCAACAGAATGGAGTTGTAGAAAGAAAGACCAAACTATTCAGGAAGTTGCTAGAACTATGATGTGGTGAAGGTGCACCCTAACAAGCTCATGCCTCCAAGAGGTAACTTTAGGATTTTGATTTAGAGTGAAAATATAATGTTTTTATAAGGTATAAATTACCATAATAGGTTTGTTATAGGGAATTTAAAGTTTTTTTGAAGTCATTAAATACATTATGTAAAAATTGGACAATTTGATAAAAAGTTGTCAATGTAAAGTTGCAAAAATGCACAAAATGTAAAAAATCATGGGAAATGAAAAGTATGGTAGTTGATGGGGTATTTTTAGGTGTTTTTTGGTTTATTTAAAGAATTTTCTGGCCTCAAAAACTTTGAGGCAGGCAAAGGGATGATGTAGAGTGGAAGAATTAATGAAAAGCTTTGTTTTTTGTTATTTTTCTTGTGTTTTCTTTGTTGCAGGACATTGTACAGCCATTACAGCTACTTAAATCCCCTCCTCCTCCTTTGGACATTAAATCCCTATGAATTTAGTTCAATTTTTCATTTATTTCATTTAAATCCATGAAGTTTTGTAAAATTTACGAGATAATTCCTACAAGCAGGTTAAACCCTCTCCTAGGGTAAATGGTGATGTTTCAAAATTAAGTTTCTTCCATTTCAAACAAAGGAATAGTTTGAATTTTGGTAATAATTCTTGTTTTTATATTACCTTTCATATTATAAAGTTTTAGACCTAAATATAATGGTTGGAATAAGAAACAATGAAGTCCTAACACTGTTTTTGCACAAAAATTTGGTAATTACCTGTGAACAGTGGAAAACTTGAGTTTTGTTGTTATAAAAAGGTATCACTTTGGGTCAAGTTGATTGATAAATGTTGTTAGCTATATTTTGATTTATTTTCATATAATAGTTGAAGGGTTTATGAGGGTTAGAGCCTATTATTGACACAGTACTATCTTGTCAGTCTTAATTTGACCATGATCAGTGCTTATTCTGTGTTTTTGATGAAGTAAAAGGAACTCTACTTGGGGTGAAAGTATTCTAATAGGTTGTGTTGATGTACTTAGATCCCTTTCAGAGAAATTTTGGTGGTTTTGTGTTCATTTGTAATCATATTTTTCATGGAAGATTGATAATAGTCATCTTTGGTGAGTCTAAATTGAAGGTCTAGTATAGGTGTTGAATAAAATATCTTGATTGGAATATGGAAGATAGTTTTATGGATTCTTATAGATGTATTTGAATTCATTTCTTGATATATTATTGGTAGAGGAAAATATTTTGAATGTATTCAATAGACTATCTTGTTTGGACAGAGATGTCACAATAATGTTTTGGAGTCTGAAATAAAGGTTCAGTAAGAGGGTTTGTAAAAATTGTTCAAAAAACAAGGATAGACAACTGATAGGGGGGGTGAATCAGTTGTCACATAATATTTAAACTTTTCAAACTTTACTTAACTTAATATCAGATCCGATGAATGAATAATAAACCATAAACAATCAACACATTAGAAACACAGAGAACACCATGATTTTTTATGTGGAAACCCTGTTCGGGGAAAAACCCTGGTGGATGTTAGTGGATGGTGGAACAGCCCTGAAACTAACTAAAATCAACATAGTGATTTCAAGCGCATTATTTACTTTGATACCTTTCCAATGGTTCAAACGGTTCACGAATTAGAGTCCCGGATCAAAAGTTATGGCCCTGGGAATTTGGCACACTTTCTAGAAGATACAATTGCAAATGTTCTTTTGAAATTTGAACTTCAAGTTGTAATTTTTTCAGCGCCAAACTGCCTAAACTCAAATTTGAATGTTGTTTTGGCTCCAAACTAAAGAGGAGCTCTATTTATGGGCGGGTTTCTAATTTTTGGGTAACTTTTTGGGGACAAGCTCACATATTGCAAAAGGGTGATTCTGTAGCTTTCTGTAACTTGCATGTGTTGTAGAACTTGGGGATTTGAGATCCTCTGCATGTAAGAAGCTCCATTTTCTAAATAATAAATTTATTCTCTAGTTTGTGGGTTATTTTCTAAGTCACGGGCTGCGCCCTCATCAAGTGGTATCAGAGCAGGTTTTCTTGAGCGTGTGGATAGATTGTCGATTGTGAGGAAGTTCGCACCAGGACCATGGTTGTGGGTCAAGTTCAAGAAAGATGCCTCCAAGAGTGATACCTGGTAGGCGTGGTGGTGCCAGAGGTGGTCAAGGTGGCAGAAATGCTGGTGGAAGAGATGCACTAGGAGCCCTCCAAAGACAGATTGATGCGTTACAAGAGCAGTTGAGAAGAGGGTTAAACCTGAGGGAGGAAAGTGAAGATGAAGGAGAGAAAGAAGGTTCAAATGTAGAAGAGGAAGAAGAAGCAATTGATCAAGACCAAATACAGCTTATAAGGGCCATTTCAAAGATCAAGAAAAGACCCAGAGCAGAAGTCCCTAGTTATTCCAGAAGTCTGAACCCAAAAGAGTTGATCGACTGGATCAACGAGCTAGAAGAATATTTTGAGTATGAGGAAATAGAGGACCCAGATCGGGTTAAGTTTGCAAAAATGAAGTTGAAGGGCCATGCCAGTATTTGGTTGAAAGAGGTCTAGCTGGAAAGAAATTGAAGAGGAAAATGAAATATCACCAGATGGGATCATATGGTAGAGAAACTGAAGAAGCAGTTCATATCAATGGACTACGAGTTAGATCTGTTGAAGAAATTGTAAGGGTTGAAGCAAGGAAGTAAATCTGTGAAAGAATATACTGAATATTTTCACAAGATAATCATCAGAACGAGCCACACAAAGGCCAATAAGGAGAAGGTAGCTTGATATCTTAATGGGTTACGACTGAGCATTTAGAAGGAGTTAAGCCTAGTCAGAATGACCACCATTGAGGATGTGTATCAGTTTGCTCTGAAGGTGGAAGGGAAGTTGAACAAAAGATTTGATGACAAACAAAAAGGATGAGGAGGTCAAAGTGGAAGGGGTAGTGGAAGACCTTTAGGAAGCCAAAATGATGATGAAAAGAAAAGTGAAGATGTGGGTACCAGCCGAAGCCAAAGGAATGACAACTTCTACCACCCTCGTGATCAAAACAGTGGTGATCAAAGAGGTAGAGGATGAGGGAGATATGGAAAAGGATCTAGAAGAGGTGGTTTCAAAGTAATGTGTTTCCAGTGTGGTGAAGAAGGGCATCGAGCCTATGAATGTCCACAACACCAGGGAAGGGTAGACAAAAGGCCAAAAGGTCATGGAAGGGTTGCACATGTAGATGAGGAGGCCCAATATAAACATTCAGATGATGCTAAAAGGGGAGAAGCCCTAGTGACTAAGGAAAAGGAACCAGAATAGAGGAAGAATCTATTTCACACAAGGTGCGAGTGTGATGGAAAATTTTGTGATGTCATTATTGATGATGGGAGCACTGATAATCTGGTGTCGGAAGAGATGGTCACAAAGTTGAAGCTGAAGAGGGAAAGACACCCACATCCATATCGGATTGCCTGGTTGCAAAAAGACCACAAAGTTTTGGTCAATGAGCAGTGCCTAGTAAAGTTCAAGATCGGGAGCTACCATGATGAGGTACTTTGTGATATCATCCCCATGGATGCATGTCACATGTTGTTGGGGAGGCTGTGGCAGTTCGATAGGCGAGCTATACATGATGGCCATACAAACACTTATTACTTGAAAAAGGATGGGGTTCATCACAAGTTGAGACCCCTAAAAGACACTAAAGAAAAGGTATGCAGTAGTGCTATAATTTGTTATGTAGATGGAAGAAAATTTTTAGAAGGTATGAAGCATGAACATGTGTGTTATGCATTGATTCCTAGAGTGAGTAAGGAGGATAGTGAGAAGGTTCCAGAAGAAGTTTCTGGGATGTTGGATGAGTTTTAAGATATTGTTTCTGATAATGTACCTAAGGGTTTACCACCAATAAGGAAGATCAGTCATCAGATTGACTTGATTCCTAGAGCTAATTTGCCAAATAAGGTAGCTCATAGAATGACTCCAGCAGAAAATGAGGAGTTGAATAGAAAAGTTCAAGAGTTGTTGAGAAAGGGTTTGATATGGGAGAGTTTGAGTCCATGTGCAGTACCTGCAGTGCTAGCACCAAAGAAAAATGGGGAGTGGAGGATGTGTAGAGATTCCTGAGCCATAAACAAGATAACAATCAAGTACAAATTTCCCCTGCCAAGGATGGATGACTTGATGGACTATTTGAGTGGAGCTCAGTACTTCACAAATATTGATATGAAGAGTGGATATCACCAAATCTGGATTCGAGAGGGAGATGAATGGAAGATTTCCTTCAAGACCAAAGAGGGTCTGTATGAGTGGTTAGTCATGCCTTTTGGGCTAACCAATGCACTGAGCACATTCATGCGGCTCATGGAAGAGGTACTAAAAGAATTTCTAGGAAGTTTTGTTATTGTGTATTTAGATGATATTTTGATTTTCAGTAAGATGTTGGATAAACATCTGATGTATATTTGAAGAGCCTTTGAGAAGTTAAGAGAAGAGAAACTATTGATTAATCTGAAGAAGTGTAGTTTTGTGAAGAAGGAGTTAGTGTACTTGGGGTTTGTTGTCTCAGTAGAAAGTATCAAGATGGACCCAGAGAAGGTGAAGGATATTTTGGAATGGCCTACCTCAAGAACTGCTACCGAGGTGAGATATTTCCATGGTTTGGCTATTTTTTATAGAAAGTTCATTAGAAACTTCAGTAGTATTTGTGGACCCCTAACTGAAACAATGAGAGGGGATAGAAAAGAATTCAAGTGGAGCACTAGAGTAGCAAAGAGTTTTGAACTATTGAAGCAGAAGGTAACAGAGCAACCTATTTTAGCCCTCCTAGATTTCAACAAGGTATTTCAGGTGGATTGTGATGCTGGTGGTTGTACCATTGGAGCAGTGTTGAGCCAAGAAGGTAAGCCCATTGCCTATTTCAGTGAAAAGTTAAATGATGTCAAGAAAAAGTATTATGTATATGATCAAGAATTTTATGCAATAGTTTAAGAATTAAAGAAATGGAGACATTATTTGTTGCCGAAGGAATTTGTTCTATATACTGATCATCAAGCCTTACAGTACCTAAATAGTTAGGGAAAATTAAATCAGAGGCATATGAAATGGGTAGAGTTTTTGTAGAGTTATACCTTTGTTTTGAAACATAGGAGTGGGAAGTCAAATAGGGTTGCAGATTCCTTAAGTAGGAGGCATACATTAATGAAAAAGATGCAGATTGAAGTGGTTGGGTTCAAAGAACTTAAGACACTGTACATAGAAGATCCTGATTTCTCAGAGGCTTGGAAAGCTTGCAAGGAACCTGTTACAGTGGACAGGAAAAGGTGGCTAGATTTCATAATCTAGGATGGCATGTTATTTAAGGGAAGTCAATTGTGTATCCTGAGGAGTTCCATGAGGGAGAATATGATAAAGGAGAAGCATACTGGAGGAATGACAGGACATTTTGGTTAGGATAAGACCATTGCGATTATTAGTGAGCATTATTATTGGTCTCAGTTGTCACAGGATGTGAAGAAGTTTGTACAAAGCTGTAGGGTATGTCAGATGGCTAAAGGAGTGATCTAGAATACAGGCTTATATCAGCCCTTACATGTACCAGAGAGGCCATGGGAGGATATAAGTATGGACTTTGTTCTTGGTCTGCTAAGGATAGGGTGAAGCCATAATAGTGGTTTACAATTTGATGGAGGAAGGAAAATTGAGAAAAAATGACCCCATGACAAAAAAATTGGTTTTAGGGGTTCGCATGAACCTACATGTTAGACCGAACCATAAAGGGGCTTGACCGAACTAGGGTTCGAGCGAACCCATTAACTATTGGACCCACATTTCCTGCCCAAAAAATAAAGGAAAAATGCATATTAGTGGGGGTTCGAATGAACCAGGGTTTGAATGAACCCTGGTTTGCTAGAACCCTTGGGGGTTCGCTAGAACCCCCTGGTTCTAGCGAACCCCCTTTTTCCCTAATTTTTTAATTTGTTTACACAAAAAACCTAAAATTTTATGCTTTCAAGCTCCAGTTGAGGATGAAAATGGGAGAAAATTTAGAACCCAAACTTGGAATTGAGTAGCCTTCAAAACGAGCTATCCAATGAATATAATTTTAGTATGTTTTGGTTTTATTATCTATCTATTTTTTAAGTTTTATTAAATATAGGATTTTTATCGAAAACAAAACTCTTTGTTCTGCACAAGTGGAAAAATAGAAGATTATTAAAAAAAAAAAATTAAAATATGAGTGCACCAGATATTGAAGTCCTTGATCCAACAAAAAAAAAGAAGAATTTTGATACATACAGTAAAAGTTATCGTTATCGGTGCGCTATGTTTGTCATTTGATTGACTTTGAAACTTGATTAAAGACAAAATATTCAATAAAAACTATCTAACCAAGTGGAAGCACTAGATATCAGAGTTAGAAATCTAAATTTGAAAGAATTGGAATTTTATCCTTCATGGAAAAAAAGTTATGCATTATACGGTGTGCGTCACTTTTTAAAATGCTATTTTTTGAAAAAAACCAATTTTGTGGGAGATGGAAAAAGAAGTGCAATCTGATTCCAAAAAAATTAAAAAAATATTTTTAGAATCTATAGACAAAATTTGACAAGACTCTAGTTTGCATCATCTTCAAATTCCTTATGGTTTAATCGCTATAGGTGCCCAAATGTGGAGATTGTGTTAAAAAAAAATATCGATGTCTAGTTTGGCCAAAAATTGTAAACCACTATTGTGGGATCACCCGACACAATGAGGGAATGATTCAGTCTTTGTGGTGGTTGATAGGTTTTCAAAGATGGCACATTTCATTCCATGTTAGAAGACCCATGATGCAGTCCACATTGCTGACTTATTCTTCAAAGAGGTGGTGAGGCTACATGGTCTGCCAAAGAGTATTGTTTCAGATCGACACCAAATTTATGGGATACTTTTTTAGGACCTTGTGGAAGAAGCTAAAGAGATTTGAAGTTCAGTTCTGCACACCATCCAAAATAAATGGGTAGACAGGTTGTTAACAGGAGTCTAGGTAACCTACTGAGATGTTTGGTAGGAGATAAACCCAAGGGATGGGACTTGATCTTACCCCAGGCAGAATTTTATTACAACAATTCTGTCAACAGAAGCACTGTAGATCACCGTTCTAGATTGTGTATGGAGGTAGCCCCAAAATAACTCAAGAATTGAGGAAGATGGACCAAGAGAAGAAAATAAGTGTTGAAGCCAAAGATTTTGCAGAGCACATCAAGAATATACATGAGAAGGTACGAGAACACATTAATAAGATGAATATGCAATATAAGGCTAAGGAAAATCAGAAAAGGAGGAATAAGGAGTTTTATACTGGTGATGAAGTAATGGTCCACTTGAGGAAATAAAGGTTTCCCATGGGAACCTATAACAAATTGAAGATGAAGAAATTTGGTCCTTGTAAGATTTTGAAGAAGCATGATTCAGGGAATGCATATGAGGTAGAGTTGCCTGTTGGAATCAACATTTCCCCTGTGCTCAACATTTTAGATTTGACAAAGTATCATGAAGGTGGAATGGAGGAAGCATCGACAATAGGGCAGTATGGCATTCCAGCACCTACTTCAGAAAGGGAGAAGATTGAAGCAATCTTGGATAGTCATGTGGGAAGGAGTACCAGAAATAGGTCGTATGAAGAATATCTGGTGAAATGGAGAGGAAGGCCTGTGGAAGATTCATCCTGGCTATCTAAGGTAGCAGCTAACTAGTTGGGTTTTCCTCAACCATTTGAGATGTGATGGGTCACTTCTCAAATTACCCTGGGTGTCTGATGCAAGAGCATCCAGTGGTGTAAGGGCAATCTTGCATCGCCCAAAAATAGTTAAATTTCAATTTTCTTAGTTTTTAGATTTTTTTACATTTTTGGATACCCTTTTTGTCATAATGAAATTCTCAATTTATGGTTTTTATTTGCTATTCCTGGGTTGAAAGATATTGCAGTTTTAGTTTCCCAGATTTGCACCTAAAAATATTCTTAGTTAGATTTGAGGCACTTATAGTTCTTGGAATGGCCCCAAATCTTTTTGAAATTGACATAGCAATTTTGAGCGTGTTATTGACTTCGATACCTTTCCAATGGTTCAAACGGTTTGCAAATCAGAGTCCCGAATCAAAAGTTATGGCCCTGGGAAGTTGGCGCACTTTCTAGAAGATACAATTGCAAATGTTCTTTTGAAATTTGAACTTCAAGTTGTAATTTTTTCAGCGCCAAACTTCCTGAACTCAAATTTGAATGTTGTTTTGGCTCCAAACTAAAGAGGAGCTCTATTTATGGGTGGGTTTCTAATTTTTAGGTAGCTTTTTGGGGACAAGCTTGCATATTGCGAAAGGGTGATTCTGTAGCTTTCTGTAACTTGCATGTGTTGTAGAACTTGGGGATTTGAGATCCTCTGCATGTAAGAAGCTCCATTTTCTAAATAATAAAATTATTCTCTTGTTTGTGTGTTATTTTCTAAGTCTCGGGTTGTGCCCTCATCAGATCTGAAGGGTATGAACCAAGAAAATATTTTCTACACAAGCCCGATTACAGTTCTAGTTAAGCACATAAAACCTTCTTCACACTTCGCTCAAACTTCTTTGCACTCTACTCTACAATCAAATGATTTGATAACTATTTGTGCACTTTCTCTTTTTTTGTCTTTTCTTCAATTCATACACACACTAAATTTTCTCAAACAATCACTCATATATATCCACAACATAAAAATACATCAACAACCTTGTCATCCAAAAAATATAAAACATATTTACAATGTCGACCCAAATTTACAAATAAATTTGCAATGTGAATCAAACACCGTTGGCTAATATTATGATGTGACCTAAAAAAATATCTTGAGTGCACCAAACATTCAAATTTTAATATTTAAGGATACACAACACGTTACAACCATCATGTCATCCAAGAACATGAAAACTCGAACATACACGAGAAAAATATTTGATCATGAGCACACCGATCAATGCAAACGTACAAAAAGGATAGAAAATGAACTAGAAGCATCCAAAAACAACAAAAACTAACAAAAAAAGCATCCACAACAAAAAAAATTTAACAGAATCACATAAACTTCAATCAAGAACACTAACAAAACCCACAGAAATACTGTCGGAACACAACTATTCATAGCATGATCAAATCTTCACATAAACCTCTGAAAATTTTGGTATATGAACTAGATACTCTAAGCAATAAATCATTTAGTCCACAACAACTAATCTTCAACGTATAGAAAAAAACACCTTCATGACCTTCACTATTCCACTGGCAACTTGCAACTCTTCCTTTAACAATTTTCTCATTATCCTTGACATATACATCGTTCAATACAATAATGCTAATAGTGTTGACATCAATGAAAACCACATATCAAGAACACAACCACAACATCCAACAATCTCCCCCTTTGGAATTGATGGCAACACATGATGTGAAAAATACCATCAACACAGCTACACTTACTCTCCCTTTGGTTTTGACTCTTCCCCTCAATTTCTCTTCTCCCCCTAAAAATATTTTTTACATTTCTCTTCTCCCCCTTTGACATCAATGGAAAATATAAGCATTACCTTCCCACATACAAGCTTTGGACCATATATCTACACATGTGACTACTCCCCCTAAGTAGCATCCATAGAAACATCAATCTGGATTAGGAAATATCTATGAAGCACACAAATTGATGCAAATAAATGCATCTCTAGTTCATATCAAGAGGGGTAATCACCCCTAGCATCCCTCTAAGATACTCAAAAGTATCATTTAGAAACAACTTAGTGAAAGTGTCTGCAACCTATTCTTTGGTAGGAACATACTCCAATCTGACTTCTTTCTCATTCACTTTCTCCCTCAAGTAGTGAAACTTGATTGATTTATGCTTGGTCTTAGAGTGTAGCACCAGATTCTTTGATATGTTAATTTCACTTGAGTTGTCATAGTATATGGTAATAGGTTCTTCATATACTACTTTGATATCTTTTAACATCTATTTCATCCACATCACTTGAGTACAATTGTTTGTAGCAGCAATATACTTTTCCTCAACAGTAGATAGAGAAATGGAATTCTACTTTTTACTCAACCAAGACACCAACTTCTTCCCTAGGAAGAAGGCACCACCACTAGTACTCTTCCTGTCATCTACATCTCCTACCCAATCTGCATCAATATATGCACTCAAAGTAATATCATCATCCTTAGGATACCAAAGCCCAAAATCAATTGTTCCTTTTAGATATCTAAAAATTCTCTTTACAACAGTCACATGAGATTCTTTTGGATTAGCCTGAAATCTAGCAACCATACATATATTATTCATAATGTATAGCCTGGTCTGAGTTAAATAGAGCAATCCACCAATCATTGACTTGTATCTTGTTTGATTTTCCTTAGGAGAATCATCATTCTGAGTTAACTTGCATTTGGTCACCATGGGAGTACCAACAAGCTTTGAGTCTTCCATGCCAAACTTCATCAGTAGTTCTTTCACATATTTGGACTCAGATATGAAAATTCCCTTGTTTAACTGAGTTAGTTGTAATCCTAGAAAAAACTTCATCTCTTTAATCATGCTCATTTCAAATTCACTCTTCATTTCATCAGAAAACTTCATACATAGATTGTCATCTCCTCCAAAAATAATGTCATCAACAAAGACCTCAATAATTAACTCTTTTTCATGATCCAATTTGAAATACAAGTTTTTGTTAATAGTACCTTTATTGAATCCAAGCTTTAGTAAATATTTATCTAGTCTAGCATACTAGGCTCTGGGGGATTTCTTGAGTCCATATAGAGCTTTCTTTAATTGGTAAACCATTTCTTCCTTTTCAATCAGTTGAAATCCATATGGCTATTCAATATATACTTCTTCTACCTCACCATTTAGAAAAGCTGACTTCACATCCATTTGATAGACTTTATAGTTCTTATATGCAACATAAGCAAGAAATAATCTAACAACTTCGATTCTGGCAACAGGGGCAAAGGTTTCTTCAAAATCAATACCTTCCATTTGTGAATACCCTTTACATACTAGTCTTTCTTTATTCCAGACCACTTCACTTTGTTCATTCAGCTTTTTCTAAAAGACCCATTTAGTACCAATCACATTTTTATCTTTAGGTTTGGGAACAAGTATCCATGTATCATTCTTTTTAATCTGCATCAGTTCTTCATTCATAGCTTCCATCCAATGTTCATCATTGCAAGCTTTATTGACATCTTTAGGCTCAATCTTGGATATCAGGAAATATTCTTCTGCAATTTTTCTCCTAGGTTGCACACCTTTATTCTTATATCCTATAATTTGATTTTCAGAATTATTTAGCTTCACATACCTTGGAACTTTGGGACTCTTTCGAGCTTTAGGTTCTTCTATTCTTTCTTTTGCACTTGCACTTGTCTCTCCTTCCTGACTTACTTGATTTACCAGAAAAAATTGAAGTTGTTTTATCAGAACATATGGCACAATTTGAAGTTGATTTTGTGTCTAAGCATTCTTCTCTTTGTTTGTGTTGTATTCCTAGTCATCTAAATCATATCCACAATATCTGGATGATCTAGCAGATTCCTCATCAACTCTGACATTTTTACTATCAACTATTTTTCTCAATCTTCTATTATAGCACCGGTAGGCCTTGCTTTTAGTAGAGTAACCTAGAAATATTCTTTCATCACTTCTTGCATCAAAATTTCCTATATCCTCATCTCTCTTGATATAACACTTGCTTCCAAATATCTTGAAATATATAACAGAAGTCTTATAACCAAACCATAGTTCAAAATGAGTCTTACCAGAATTACTATTGACATTTACCCGGTTAAAAGTGTACACAATAGTGCTTACAACTTCACTCCAATAGATGTGGGGCACATTTCCTTAATTCATCATTGCTCTAGCAACATCCAGAATTTTTTTTTTCTTCCTCTTTGGAACTCCATTTTTTTGAGGGGTTCGGGGAGAAAATAATTGTCTTCTAATTCCATGCTATTCACAGAAAGAATTGAACTCCCTGGAGGTGAACTCACCACCTCTATCTAACCTGAAGCATTTTATTTTTAGGCCTTTCTCATTCTTTGTGATATCTTTGAAACTTTTGAGCTTTTCTAGTGCTTCACACTTTTCTCTTAAGAAACCAACCCATATCATTCTGGAGTAATCATCAATAAGCAGCATAAAGCACTTTTCTCCATGAAGACTTTTGAATCTAGAGGGACCACATAGTTCAGTATGCACCAGCTCTAGTAATCCATTTGAATGATGTTTGCTCTGAAAAGAAACTCTAGTCTATTTTCCCATCTAACACTCCTTGCAAATTGTGTTAACAGGCTTTACTAGCTTAGGTAGATCTCTTACTACTTGAGTGGAACTTAATTTGACAATTTTATCAAAATTCACATGACATAACCTCCTATGCCATAACCAAATTTCATCTACTTGAGCAATTAAACAACTTTCACTAGCAATATTTAGGTGAAAAATATTACCTTTTTCTTTTTACCTAAAGCAATTACTTTTCCAAATCTTCCAAGTATCATGCATCTTCCATCTTTGAACTAAATACCATAACCCTTGTCCACCATCTATCCAACACTTAGCAAGTTGCACTTCAAGCCCTCAACATAAAGAACATCATCAGTGTTATGCTTACCACCAAGACAAATAGATCCTCTACCACGAATCACACCAGCATTGTTTTCTCCAAATCTTACAACCCCACCATCATACTTCTCAATACTTACAGATTTTCTTTTGTCACCAGTCATATGATGTGAGCATCCACTGTCAATAACCAACTCATCCTTTTCTTCAATTAGGGCTGCAAGAGCTTTCTCAACTTCAGAAAATTTAGTTGCCACCAGACTATTTTCCTTGATAGCAAGGAACACCCATTCAACTTCATTTCCATTATCTTTATCAGAATCATCATTAGTCACTCCTTCAACATAGTAACATTTATTTTGGAATCTAGATTTGTTAGGCTTGGATCTAGGAACTCTTTCAGGAAACCTTGATGCAAAATGACCTATTTTGCTACAAAAAAAACATTTAATAGGCAACACTCCTTTATACTTACCTTGTCCTCTATCTTCTTTCTTCACAATTAGTGTTTCCAATTCTTCTACCTCTCTTTCTTCATCTTCAAGCTATTTCAATTCTTCATCATACTTGGATGAATTCTTGGAACACTCTCCTAGATCATATCTATGCTTGTTTCTTCTGGATATAGTAGCCTTGAATGTAGATTTAGTCTTGGGAACAGATTCACCAAATTCACTCAACTCAAAGGTAGCAAGTTTACTAATTAGTGTATCCCTTTTCATATTCGTCAATGATCTAGTTTCTTCAATAGCATGAGCCTTTGCTTTGTAAGAGGGATGAAATGATCTAAGCACTTTAGCTACAATTTCTTCCTCTTCTAGGGTACCATCGGAACATCTATTACCCATCACTAGTTCATTTACTCTCTGCATAAAAGAAGAAATATTTTCATCTTCACCCATTTTCAAATTTTCATACTTTACTTTCAAACTATGTAGCTTAGCCATATTTACATGTACATCTCCTTCCTACAAAGTTTCCAACTCCATCCAAATATCATGATCTATCTTCAAATCTATGACATTTGTCATTTCTGAATTTTTTAGAGCACTCAACAAAGCTTCCATAACCCTGACATTATTCTCAGCTTATTTAATCTCATCAGTAGGGGAAGGACCATTCTGAGGAATTGTTGGAAACAAGCAACACTGAGAGGGGGGGTGAATCAGTGTTTTGCAAAAATTAACTTTATTATTCTATTATTTAATCCAATTAGAACATTCAACCAAGGGTAATATGTAGAAATAGAAAGCAAACAACCACAAAACCATAACATAAGTATTTTTACGTGGAAACACTGTTAGGGGAAAAACCACAGTAGATGGCCAATCCACAATATAATCTGAGTATACTCAAAAGAAGTTTACAATATGGGAATGCACTTGCATTTAGGCACACTGCCATACAAAGATTTGGATTAGATCCATGAGAATGAACTAAAGAAATAGCATATACAAATGCTTAATTATAGTTCTAGTTAGGCTCAGATGCCAATCTTTTGTCCTTCTGACTGATACCAATCTTTTGCTCTACTATGCTCTGACTCCCTTCATAAAATATTTATGCACAAGTGAAACTATGCATAAAATCTCTCCAAATCTCTTCTGGTATTCACAATACACATTGACACACCATGCACACACACTAAAAAGATATAATAGATCATATATATATATGTGACTAGTAATTTATTCACAATATTTCGACTTAAATAAAACTTGAAGATATTAGCACTTGTCAACTTAAATCATAAGATTTATGTAATGCACATCCACAACGGTCAGCCACAACTTACCTCAGACCCAAAAAAAGATAAGTAAACACAAAAATATTCGATAAAACATTCCTTGAATATCTACAACATATTACATCAACTAAGTCAGCCCCAAAATACTGCTAAATAGAGAATTATCAACCAGATCTCCAAACTTACACAAGACTCAATGCAAGGCATCAATATTTTTGGACAACACATTAGATGTACTAACAAGCCTTCTATGAGGTCCACAACTCAAAATAACAATTAGAAATATGCAAGTGAGTCGATGAACACCAAACTACCAGATGTTTTGTTCTTCCTGTCTGACTGCTAGTATAAGGAAATGGTGTTATGTGGATGAGTCATTGACTAGGGTTTCCATCAATGACAACACAAAAAATCATTTGCAGTGTCTCTTTCCAACAATCTCCCCCTTTGGCATTGATGGAAACACTTAGTAAAAAATGACTAAGTGTCGAATCAAAACCAACATGAGTTACACTGCCATTTCAAAACTCCAAAAAGAAACTCCAATGTTTGGAAAACAACTCCCCCTATGATGACTATGCATTTTTCACTGTACACTTCTCCCCCTTTGACATCAATGACAGAAACTGGGGAAAGCAAAAGAAAATTCCAAAAATGTATAGGAATGAACTTGTAATCTTACAAAATTTTGAAAATATCTATAAATTTTTGCTTCAACACTCTTAGATTGTTATCACAGACCTTTTTGAGACTTTCCAAAACTGCTATGTGACCATACATTAAAAAGGATTGAGCTTCTGTAGTTTCAAGATTCTCTGGGTCCCTAACTACTATAGTAGCTTTCACTTCCCTCAAATCACTTACCATTATTTCAATCTTCAAAAAGATTTGTCCCCTGAGTTCACATACTCTCCCAAAAATTCTATCATTTTCATTCTTTAAACATCTTATTTTGTCAAGTAGAGCTAATACTTGACCTTCTTGTTGAACCACATCACTAGCTAAAGGATCAAAAGTAGCAGAAATGGTAGCTAATTGATTTTCTAGGTCCTTCACCTTTTTCTCATTACCTTCAGTAAACTTGGACAGAGCTAAACAAGACTTATAGGCTTTTCCAACTTTAGATATAGAACATTGAATGTTCTTTATGCAAATAGCTAACAAAATCATATCCTTTGCAATCACTACCTTCAACTGACTAAGTCTTTTCCTATTAAATTCTTTTTGTACTTTATCCTCAATAGATTTCTCAAGAGACTCAAATTGAGTACTTAACATTTATGAGCTTCTTATTTTCACCAAAAGAGGAACCCGATGGATCCATGACATGAGTTGGCATTAATTTCTGCAGAACTCCAGATGCAAAGCTTAGCAGTTCACTATCCTTTATGTGAGACTTCAGAATTTTCTTACTGGCCTTAGCTTGAGCAATTGATGAAACCTTCATCATATGAATTGGGGATAGAGTAGATAGATTGATTGAACTTTCATCTAATTCAAGATCAAAATCTTCTTGTTGCTCCATTAGAGATCTCTTCACTGCCTTGGTTGTGTCTCTTGCCTCCACTTTGATTTCTTGAGCTTTTTCATCTTCAGCCTTGGGTTCTTCAAAGATTGTTTCTGGATCCTTTTCATTTTGTACCGTCTTCTCCTCAACTAGCACCACCTTAGGAACTTCAGTTTCCATAGGTGTCTCTGTATATTTCATATTAGGAGAAATCATGATATCCTCAACTTCTGGAGGATTAGATACATTCAAATTCTCTTCATTCACATTTTCCTTTTCATTTGCCTCCTTATTCACTGCCTCATTTACCAAAACATTTTTAGTATTCATTTCCTCGATGCTAATCTTATTCTTAGACAAACTCTTCCAAAATTTCCTTAGTTTCACTGACAACAACATCAGTTTCACTAGTCATGAGTTTATTCACCCTTGTCTTTCTCTTGAATTCCCTTTTAGCCTTTTCAAGGAGTGAATCCATTTCTCCAATTGACATTTCTGGGTACAAATCTACAAGAACTCTCTTCCTCATATTCTCTTCTTCTATTCTAGCATTTACTCTTCTTGACTCTAAAATATCATTAAAATTCTTGGGTAAGCTAGACATAATCTCAACAAGCTTTATTATAAAAATTTAGATTTTTTATTGTAGCTTCTTCTAGAACTCTTTGAGAAAATTCATCAAAGGTTTCATACAAGCCATAGAGGTGCTTGATATTACTGTCATTGACAACTGCATACACAACTTCAAAAACAAACATAATAGGTTTGTCAACTTTATCCTTCTTTGACTTTTCTTCTTTTTTGGAAGATTTTCTCTTGTTTAACTCAATGGCTTGAGTTCTGGTAGCTCTTACTTCTTTAAAAAATTCTTCTAGTTCTATTTCCTCATCTTCTGAAGTAGGCTTATATGTTCTTGTAGTTTTATTCTTCTTCCTTTTACTAGAAGGCTTGTCTTGTGCTCAATTTACTACAGGGGAACTCATTGTAGATCTAGTGTGGGAAGAGGATGCACTAGGACTAGTAGACTTTGTTTTTGCTTTCACTTTTGCTGCTTTTACCTCTTCTCTCCTTCTTCTTGCTTCTCTCAAGGCTTCTATAGGTAATTGCATCCTTTCTGCAAAAATTTTGTTTCTTTTCTTACTCTCCTGACTATCACCGGTTTTCTCAATTCCTCATGAACTTGCATACTTTTCTCTGCATATGTTCCAAACCTCTCTTCTCCAGGATCTAGAGGTGAATTCTACAAGTGTTCTGCATACATCTTCAAAAAAATTCCTCTACTTCGTATCCCATTGGCATGATCCAAATTTTTCTGGGATCAATAGCTTCCATATGACATTGGTCAATATGTACCATGAAGCAGATGGTATCTTTGTACTATTCCACAATTGAAGTGGGAATTCTTTCCCCGACATGCATCATATTCTAGAAATTTTTGAAGTATCCCCACAAGGTAGTGTTCCTAACTTGACGGTCACCAATTCCAAATAACTTTTTCCTTATCTGAACAACTATGAGCTCATCATTTTTCCAATGTACACTTCCAATACCCAGAACCTCATTCATGAAATAGAAAAATATGCACAATAGCATATTACCATATTTAAAAGAATTTTACCTGTCTTTCTTGATTTTGCTTAGATTCTGAAACAAATGACTTCTGAGTAGCTCGCACAAGTCATACTCTCAATTTTGCTTTATCATTTCATAAGTTGCATAGATGGTCATACCAAATACAAAATTTTCCTGGCTAGAATGATATATCTTGTAACGAATGACCATTGATGTGAATTTCACATCAACTTATACAATGTCTTCTATTGTCATTGCTCTTTTATCCCATTGCACACCTATTGCCTCAGTAACTTTGTCGTTCTTCATGGATTTCAAAACTAGAAGTCTACCGGTGGAATTTAGACCTGTTACTGCACATATAGCCTCCTTTGTGATTTTGAAGGGTATATTCAGCCACATGAATTCATCATGAACATGGCTCAAAATGTATCTCACCCATTTGTTTTCCTCAAATACGGGAAATCTCGCAAACTATGCAAACTTCTTCTCTTCTAGGGTTTGAAATTCTGGTTTTACAATAAAATCTTCTCCAACTATATGATGGGAGTACAAATTCATTATTTAAGAGGTGTCTAACTCTTCAATGTTCGCATGAATATATGCCCTAATATCCCCAGTGTGCAAAACTTCATATGACATAGATGAAAACACTCCTAAGGGTTCAGTCTCCATAGACTTATAGGGATGCCATTTAAACTTAGGATGTGGTTTGTCCTTGACTTTAACTACTAGAGGAGTGGCCATGATTGCAAGTTACAAATTTACAAGTTTTTGAAAAATACCTTTTCATCAAATCAAAGTTTGATTGTATATTTTTCTCCACACTTTGAATCTCTCCACAATTTGACAAAGTTCACTTCAAGGCTCTTCATGCTGCTTTCCTTCAAAATGCAAAGTGGTAAATGGAAGATAAAAATGAATTTTTATCACTCACATAACTAACCATTTTTGTTGCAATAAATGCCTTAACCCTAGTTCATCCGGTTACTCTAATTTCAAGCATTGATATAGATAATTTTTCTATAGATCCCTAAAAAATTACAATATTGGCTCCAATTTGGTTAAGCAACATCTGAAAGGAATTGATCCACCTACTAGATTGGTCCACATTCCAGTATCATTTTCCTATAGTGGGTTGAAGAATTTTCCTGATAGCTCCCCCTAGGCCAAAGGCCTAAAACTAATTCTCGAAGGAATTACCAGAAGCAAATTCTTGTGCTAGCACGTTTCCTTCGACAAAAGGGATTCTTTTTCAACCATTTCTTTTTCATTTTCCTTCTAATCACATCTATAGTGACTTTCCATTTTCCTTTGACATCTTGCTATGTATTATGTTTTACGAAACATCTTCTATTCCAATAGAATCTAGCAATATGCCCATATTTCTTATAGTTGTAACACACAAAATTTCTCTAATCAAACCAATTGTTCCACTAATTTTTCCTTGATCTGGATTGGTTAGAAATATGCCCAAATCTATTGCATGCATAGCATATGATATTTCTATGAAAGTTGTTCATCCCAATTCTGCATTCACCTGACCTATGACCATACTTATAGCAATTAAAGCACTGACCTAAGAATGATGGTCCAATTAGATTCACCCTGCTTCTACACTGAGAAGCCATATGACCGAATTTGTTACAAGTAAAACAATAACCATTGAATCTATGAGCATTTGGTTGTCTCACTAGATTTCTTTGTCAGAATCTTCCTTGTCTAGAATTCCTTTTTCTAAAGTTTCTTTGTCTAGATTTGAAAATTTCTCCTTCTTCATATCCAAGACCTCTCCTATCACCATCAGTCCTCTAACCTTTAATTAGTTCATCAAGTTTGGCTGAATTGGCTTTGAATTTCTCCTTGTACTCATTTGCAGTAGGAAGTTCATATGTAAGATCATCAAGTTATTTTTCAATAATTTCTTCATTGTTTTTAGATTGTTCCAATTCATTCTCCAATGGGCTTCATTGTTCAAAATTTTCTTTCAAATATTGAGCAATTTTTTCTTTATTCTTCTTTCTGTCTTCAAATTCCTTGGTCATTTTCATCATTATGGACTCCATCTCATGCTTCAGGATAACATTTTCTTTGGAAAACTTTTCACACTCTTTTGTTTTCTCCTTTAAGGCATGACATAGTTGTTCATCTTCCATGCTTATGTTCTTTTGCTTTAGTTGATCACATAATTCCTTTATTTTCTCCCTTGATTCATTGATTTTTTCTTTGAATGACTGGATGAATTTTTCTACATTCTCAAGATTTTCCTATAGTTCTCAGTTCTTAGACTTTGATTGGTCAAGATCATCCAAGGCCACCATAAGTTGTTGTTGAAGACTACTTGTATCCATTAAAAACACTTTCCAATATCTCCCCAAGCTGTTAGTCCTCTTTTAAGGAACTGGATCTGATACCAATTGTTTTAAACAAGCAACACTGAGAGGGGGGGTGAATTAGTGTTTTGCAAAAATTAACTTTATTATTCTGATCTTTAATCCACTTAGAAAATTAAACCAAGAGTAATATGTAGAAACAAAAAGCAAACAACCAAACACCATAACACAAGGATTTTTATGTGGAAACCCTATTAGGGGAAAAACCACGGTGGATGGCCAATCCACAATATAATCTGAGTATACTCAAAAGAAGTTTACAATATGGGAATGCACTTGCATTTAGGCACATTTCCTAGAGCTCACTGCTCAAAATGGGAAATAGAGATTTGGATTAGATCCAAGAGAGTGAACTAAAGAAATAACATCTAAAAATGCTTAATTACAGTTCCGGTTAGGCTTAGATGTCAATCCTTTATCCTTCTGATTGATACTAATCTTTTGCTCTGCTTTTCTCTGACTCGCTTCACAAAATATTTATATGCAAGTGAAAATGTGTTTAAAATCACTCCAATTCTCTTCTGGTATTCACAATACACATCAACACACCATGCACATACACTAAAAATATATAAGAGATCATATATATATATTTGTGACTAGAAATTTTTTCACATTATGTCAGCTTAAATAAAACTTGAAGATATTAGCAACTGTCAGCTTAAATCATAAGAGTTATGTAATGTGCATCCATAATGGTCAACCACAACTTAGCTTAGACCCAAAACAAGATAAGAAAACACAAAAATATTTGATAAATTAATCCTTGAATATCCACAACATATTACATCAACTGAGTCGGCCCCAAAATAATGATAAACAAATAATTAACAATAAGATCTCCAAAATCACACAAAACTCAATACGAGGTACCAAGATTTTTGGACAACACATCAAATGTACTGAAAAACCTCCTATGAGGTCCACAACTCAAAATAACAACTAAAAATCTGCAAGTGAGTCGATGAACACCAAACTATAGGATGTTTTGTTTTTCCTGTCTGACTTCAATCTGACTGCTAGTAAAAGTAAATGGTGTTATGTGGATGAGTCACCAACAAGGGTTTCCATCAATGAAAACACCAAAAAGAATTTTTAGTGTATCTTTCCAACAAGAACAACATATGGATTCTTTGTAATCTTCTAGAAGGGTTCTCCAATACACTTCAAATGACATTCCATCCTAGCTTTCCACAATGAGTAGTTTGTTCCATCGATTCTAGGACTATCCTACTTGTATGATGCCATCTCAGATCACCTCAAGATTTTAAAATTCTTCAAAGGAACCTACCCTGATACCAATTGTTGGAAAAACAAGGACAGACAATTGAGAGGGGGGGTGAATCAGTTGTCACATAATATTTAAACTTTTCAAACTTTACTTAACTTAATCTTAGATCTGATGAATGAATAATAAACCATAAACAATTAGCACATCAAAAACACAAAGAACACCAAGATTTTTTACATGGAAAAACTATTAGGGGAAAAACCACGGTGGATGTTAGTCCACAATATTGTACCCTATTAAAATTATAATGAGAATAATATTGAGAAAGCACATGCATTCATGCACTTCCTAGAGCTCACTACTCAAATACAAGAGGGATCACTTCCCAAAAATACAGAACAATATAGATTAGATCCGAAGGGTATGTCTAAGAAAATAGCTTCTACACAAGCCTGATTATAGTTCTAGTTAAGCACAAAAAACCTTCTTCACACTTCGCTCAAAATTCTTCACACTCTGCTCTGCAATCGAATGATTTGATCATTATTTGCACACTTTCTCTTTTTTTGGCTTGTCTTCACTTCATACACACACTAAATTTTCTCAAAAAATCACTCATATACATCCACAACATGAATTACATCAACAACCTTGTCGGCCAAAAAATATAAAACATATTAAAAATGTCGACCCAAATTTACAAATAAATTTTCAATGTGAATTAAACACCGTTGGCTAATATTATGATGCAACCAAAAACAATATCCTCGAGTGCGCCAAGCATTCAAATCTGAATCTTTAAGGATACACAACATGTTACAACCATCATGTCAGCCAAGAACATAAAAACTCGAACATACACGAGAAAAATCTTCAACCACGAGCACACTGATCAATGTGGATGTACAACAAGGATATAGAATGATCTAGAATCATCCAAAAACAACAAGAACTAATAGAGAAGCATCCATAGCAACAAAAATTACCAGAATCACATAAAATTCAATCAGGAACACTGATAGAACACACATAAATACTATCAAAACACAACTATTCATAGCACGATCAAATCTTCACGCGGACCTTTGAAACTTCTAGTAGATGAACTAGATACTCTTAGCAATAAACCCTTTAGTCCACAACAACTGATCTTCAATCTACAAAACAAAACACCTTCATGACCTTCATTGTTCCACTGGCAACTTGCAACTCTTTCTTTAACAATTTTCTCAATATCCTCGACATAGACAACCTTGAATAAAATAATGCTAATAGTGTTGACGTCAATGAGAACCACATATCAATAACACAACTATAGCATCCAACAAAAATATCATGAATAAAAGGTGGGAGATGGCATGTTATGTTTGTATAGACATAATCACACCTGCTTGAGGTATTGGTGGGGAGAATTGGGCTTGGGAATTTAGTGATGATAGTTTATGTGGTCTTAAAAGGCCTAATTGATGTTTCGGGACAGTCAACATTGTAAGATCACAAATTCAGGTTGTTTATGTTGATGGAAATGTATGGGTTAGTTATTTTGATGATGTTTGTGTTTTGAGAATTCTTTAAGGGATTTTATGCTTTATTCTTAGTTTGATGGTTTTAATTCAAGAGTTTTGTGAAGAAGGTTTGAGTCCTAGCTGAAAGGACATGAAAGATTTGTTTGAGTTTTGTCATGTGAGATTGTGAGAGTGATTTTCTTCCTCTAGAATTGCATCAAAGTGGCATTAGAGCTAGAAGGCTCTAGTAAAAGAGAGATTTGTTTTGTGTTTTTTGGTTTTGTGTTGTGGTGTTGTGCAGGTTATGAAGAACCTAGTTGCTTCCAAGAGAAGGCAGAGAGAAGTTGAGTAGAAACAAGGAGGTACTTGCTTGAGTAGAGGGCAAGATGGATGTGTTGAAGAGGCATTTGCAGGTAGAGGAAGAAAGGAAAAAGAGAAAGAGGAAAGAGAAATTTGACAAAGAAATAGCAACAATAAAACAAGAGATAAAAAGGTTGGATGCAAAGTTCTAGGAGTCCATGATGAAGATGGAGCGAATGATCGAGCAAATGAAAAGTTGGCATTTAACAGTGAAAAGGAAAGTTGAATGGTCCATCAAAAAAATTGTTGAAAGAAGGAAAAATAAAAATAAGATGATAGAATAAGAGTTTCAAGATGTTGAAGAAGAATTCAAAGATGAAGAAGACAAAGGTATTTCCAAGCATGAAGATGAAGGAGAACTGGTAATGAAGGACCTAATTTGAGAGAGTGAAGACCTTGAGTTGGTGACAAGATTGAATGAAGAGATGATCAAAGATAAATTGATCTTGGAAACTTTCAAAGAGTTGAAGGAAGATGGAGGTATTGTGATGGCTCTGATATATCATTTAATTGTAGTACTAATATTTTGGACAAGGAATAATTTATAGGGCAAGATGCAGCAGATTGGAGGAAAAAGTGTTGAGATTGAAATTGTGATGAAGGAGAAGATTTATAGAGACAAGTTAAGATGGAAACCAGTTGGCATAGACAAACTAAAACTAAAAGTGAAAATGAAATTTGCAGGGCATAAAAGAGATCACAAGGAGGAGCATTTACTGATCCAAGATGACTTGGAGTTCTTTTGGTCGGGAGAATGGTGTAGGTGCACCCTAAAAAGATCATGCCTCCAAGAGGAAACTTTAGGATTTTGATTTAGAGTGATAATATAATGTTTTCATAAGTTCTAAATGACCATAATAGGTTTTTTTAGGGCATTTAATTTTTTTTTGAAGTCATTAGATACATTATGTAAAAGTTGCACAATTTGATAAAATGTTGTCAATATAAAGTTGCAAAAAATGCACAAAATGTAAGAAATCATGGGAGATGAAAAGTTAGGTAGTTGATGGGGTATTTTTGGAATTGGTTTGTTTATTTAAATAATTTTTTGGCCTGACAAACTTTGAGGAAGGCAGAGGGATGATGTATGAGTGGAAGAATTAATGAAAA
The DNA here is from genome assembly GCA_007258455.2 of Sequoia sempervirens. NCBI lineage: Eukaryota > Viridiplantae > Streptophyta > Pinopsida > Cupressales > Cupressaceae > Sequoia > Sequoia sempervirens. The sequence goes on from VDFB02271358.1 coordinate 813,678,134, forward strand.
GCTCTATTTTTGTTAGTTTCCCTGTGTTTTCTTTGTTGCAGGTCATTGTACAACCATTATAGCTGCTTAAATACCCTCCTCCTTTTTAAATTAAATCCCTATGAATATAGTTCAATTTGAAGTTGATTTCATCTAATCCATGAAGTTTTGTAAAAGTTACAAGAGAATTCCTACAGGCGGGTTAAACCCTCTCCTAGGGTAAATAATGATGTTTCAAAATTAAGTTTCTTCCATTTCAAATGGTGGAATAGTTTGAATTTTGGTAAGAATACTTGTTTTTATATGAATTTTCATATTCCAAAGTTTTATACTTGAAGATAATGGTTGGCATAAGAAACAATGAAGCCCTAACACTTTTTTTGCACAAAAATATGGTAATTACTTGTGAACAATGGAAAACTTGAGTTTTGTTGTTATAAAAAGGTATACCTTTGGGTCAAGTTTATTGATTAAGGTTGCTAGATGTATTGTGATTTACTTTCATATAAGACTCAATGGGTTTATGACGGTTAGAGCCTATTCTTGACATATTTATGTCATGACAGTCTTAATTTGACCGTGATTAGTGCTTATTATGTGTTTTTAATGAAGTAAAAGGAACTCTACTTGGGGTGACAGTATTCTAAGAGGTTGTGTTTATGTACTTAGAGCCCTCGCAAAGAAATTTTGGTGGGCTTGTGTTCATTTGTGTACAGATTTTTCATGTCAAATTGATGGCAACCATCTTTGGTGAGTCTAAATTGCAGTTCTAGTATAGGTGTTGAATAAAATATCTTGACTGGAATATGGAAGATAGTTTTATGGATTTGTACAGATGTATTTGGACTCATTTCTTGGTAGATTATTGGTAGCAGAAAATATTTTTAATCTATTAAATAGACTATCATGTTTGGACAGAGATGTCATAATCATGTTTTGGAGTCTGAAACAAAGGTTTAGTAAGAGGATTTGTAAAAATATCAGGAATAAAAGGTGGGACATGGCATGTTATGTTTGTATAGACATAATCACACTTGCTTGAGGTATTGTTAGGGAGATTTGGGCTTGGGAATTTATTGATGATAGTTTATGTGGTCTTAAAAAGCCTAATTGATGTTTTGGGATAGTCAACTTTGTAAGATCACAAATTTGGGTTGTTTATGTTGATGGAAACGTATGGGTCAGTTATTTTGATGAGTTTTAAAGTGTTTTGAGAAGTATTCAAGGGATTTTGTGATTTATTCTCAATTTGATGGTTTTAATTCAAGAGTTTTGTGAAGAAGGTTTGAGTTCTAGCTGAAAGGACATGAAAGATTTGTTTGAGTTTTGTCAAGTGAGATTGTGAGAGTAATTTTCTTCCTCTAGCATTGCATCAAAGTGGTATTAGAGCTAGAAGGCTCTGGGAAAAGAGAGATTTGTCTTGTGTTTTTTAGTTTTGTGTTGTGGTGTTGTGCAGGTTATGAAGAACCTGGTTGCTGCCAAGAGAAGGCAGAGAGAAGTTATGTAGAAGCAAGGAGAGACTTGCTTGAGTAGAGGACAAGATGGATGTGTTGAAGAGGAATTTTTAGGTAGAGGAAGAAAGGAAAAAGAGAAAGAGGCAAGAGAAATTTGACAAAGAAATAGCAGCAATAAAACAAGAGATAAAAAGGTTGGACGCAAAGTTCTAGGAGTCTGTGATGAAGATGGAACAGATGATCAAGCAGATGACAAGTTGGAATTTAACAATGAAAAGGAAAGTTGAATGGCCCATCAAAAATATTTTTGAAAGAAGGAAAAGGAAAAAGAAGATGATAGAAGAAGAAGAGTTTCAAGATGCTAAAGAAGAATTTAAAGATGAAGAAGACAAAAGTATTCCCAAGCATGAAGATGAAGGATAATTGGCAATGAAGGACCTGATTTGAGAGATTGAAGACCTTGAGTTGGTGACAAGATTGAATGAAGAGATGATCAAAGATGAGTTGATCTTGGAAAATTTAAAAGAGTTGAAGGAAGATGGAGGTATTGTGATAGTCCTGATATATCATTTCTTTGTAGTACTAATATTTTGGACAAGGAATAATTTGCAAGACAAGATGCAGCAGATTGAAGGACATGATTCATAGAGACAAGTCAAGTTGGAAAATAGTTGGCATAGACCAACTCAAACCAAAAGTGAAAATGAAAATTTCAGGGCATAAAAGAGATTACAAGGAGGAGTATTTACTGATCCAATAGGACTTGGAGTTCTTTTGGCTAGGAGAATGGTGTAGGTGCACCTTAATAAGATCATGCCTCCAAGAGATAACTTTAGGATTTTGATTTAGAGTGATAATCTAATGTTGTCATAAGGTCTAAATGACCACAATAGGTTTTTTTAGGGAATTTAATTTTTTTTTGAAGTCATTAGATACATTATGTAAAAGTTGCACAATTTGATGACAAATTGTCAATGAAAAGTTTCAAAAATGCACAAAATGTAAAAAATCATGGGAGATGAAAAGTCAAGCAGTTGATGGGGTAGTTTTAGGAATTGGTTAGTTTATTTAAAGCATTTTGTGGCCTCACAAACTTTGAGGCAAGTAGAGAGATGATGTATGAGTGGAAGAATTAATGAAAAGCTCTTTTTTTTGTTAGTTTTCTTGTGTTCTCTTTGTTGTAGGGCATTGTACGACCATTATAGCTTCTCAAATCCCCTCCTCATCCTTTGGAAATTAAAGCCCTATGAATTTAGTTCAATTTGAAGTTGATTTCATCTAAATCCAAGAATTTTTGTAAAAGTTATGAAAGAATTCATACAAGTGGGTTAAACCATCTCCTAGGGTAAATAGTGATGTTTGAAAATTAAATTTCTTCCATTTCAAACAGTAGAATAGTATGAATTTTGGTAATAATGTTTTTTTTATATTTCCTTTCATATTCCAAAGTTTTAGACCTAAAGATAATGATTGGAATAAGAAACAATGAAGCCCTAACACTGTTTTTGCACAAAAATTTGGTAATTACCTATGAACAGTGGAAAACATGAGTTTTGTTGATATAAAAAGGTATCCCTTTAGGTCAGGCTGATTGATAAAGGTTTTTAGATGTATTGTGATTTATTTTTAGATAATACTTGATTGGTTTATGAGGGCTAGAGCCTATTCTTGATGCAATTCTATCATGACAGTCTTAACTTGACTATGATCAGTGCTTATTCTATGTTTTTGATGAAGTGAAAGGAAATCTACTTGGGGTGACAGTATTCTAAGAGGTTGCGTTGATGTACATAGAGCCCTCTCAGAGAAATTTTTGTGGTTTTTTGTTCATTTTTGTAAAGATTTTTCATGGAAAATTGATGATAGTCATCTTTGGTGAGTCTAAATTGAAGGTCTTGTATAGGTGTTGAATTAAATATATTGATTGGAATATGATAGATAATTTTATGGATTTGGACAGGTGTATTTGAATTCATTTCTTGATAGATCATTGGTAGAGGAAAATATTTTGAATCTATTAAATAGACTTTCTTGTTTGGACAATGATGTCATAATCATGTTTTGGAGTTTGAAATAAAGGTTTAGTAAGATGGTTTGTAAAAATATCATGAATAAAAGGTGGGAGATGGAATATTATGTTTATATAGACATAATCACACTTGCTTGAGGTATTGGTAGGGAGATTTGGGCTTGGGAATTTAGTGATGATATTTTATGTTGTCTTAAAATGCCTAATTGATGTTTTGGGACAGTCAACTTTGTAAGATCAAAAGTTTGGGTTGTTTGTGCTAATGGAAAGATATGGGTTAGTTATTTTGATGATGCTTAAAGTGTTTTGAGAAGTCTTCAAGGGATTTTGTGCTTTATTCTCAATTTGATGGTTTTAATTCAAGAGTTTTGTGAAGAAGGTTTGAGTCCTAGCTAAAAGGACATGAAAGATTTGTTTGAGTTTTGTCAAGTGAGATTTTGAGAGTGATTTTCTTCCTCTAGCATTGCATCATGATGAAAAAGAAAATTTACTTGATGTATACTAGAGAGAGGCAATCCACGCTGCTATTTTTATTCTTAATAGAGTTCAGATCAAAGGTAACAACACTAAGACTCCTTATGAGTTGTGGACTGGTAAGATTCCTATTGTGAAGTAATTTAAGGTGTTTGGAAGCAAGTGTTACATTAAAAGAGATGATGAGAACCTTGGGAAGTTTGATGCTAGATGTGATGTAGGAATTTTCCTTGGGTATTCAATGAATAGCAAAGCATATAGATGCTTCAATAAGAGTTTGAGGAAGATAGTTGAGAGTGAAAATGTGAAGGTTGAGCCTATCTGTGAACCTATACTAGAAGAGAATAAAGAGGAGGAAGAAGAAGAACATAATGAAGAAGAGGAAGAGATTTTAGAACTTGCTCCTAAGACTCCTAAATATGTAAAGAAGAATCATCCTAAAGGTCCCAGATAATTGTATATAAGAGTGAAGGTGTGAAGACAAGAAGCAAAGTGGTGGAAGGTGAGGTAAATCTATGCTTACTTTCAAAGATAGAACCTAAGTGTGTGAGTGAAGCATGTAAAGATGAGAATTGGGTAAGAGCAATGAAAGAAGAGTTGCAATAGATAGAAAAGAATTAGAAATGGGAATTGGTTCCTAGACTAGTAAACAAGAATGTAATTGGTTCAAAGTGGGTGTTCAGAAATAAATTGAATGAGAAGGTGAAGTTATGAGAAACAAAACAATACTTGTATGTAAAGGATAATCGCATGTTGAGGGCATAGAATTTGAAGAGAAATTTTCCCTGGTGGAAAGAATGGAGGCAATTCGGATGTTCTTGGCATTTTTTGCTTATAAATACTGTGGTGCATTCTTTTGAAATCTGCAAAAGACTAAGCTTCATACAAGGTTAGTAAATCACAAATTCCTCAAGCATGACCCTATGAAATACCTTGCAAATGTTCCAAAATGCAACAAAAGATAAAAGAAAACCACAAGCATAATGAAAACACTCAACAAATTACCTATTCCATAGTGGATTGGTGTCACATGTGCTAGTGACCCTTTCCCAACCCTTGATCAATAGCTAAATGATGATGTATTGCAATGGAGATGAAGAACAAGATTATTTCTCAAACCAAGAGAGTAACCTTGCATAAAATTGTGGATCCATGAATGAGAATGAAGGCCTTATTTTATAGATTTTCTTGATGAGAGATTGGCCAAGATGGTGAATGTGGGATTAAAGATCCTCTAATGAGAAGATGACACTTGTCAAATGGTGATTGGTCAATGGTTGTGCAAGATTTGGGAAGAGTTCCCATGAGAGGGAGAATTTGAATTTGAATTTGCAATAAATGCTGATTTTGACTTTGGAAGGGGACATGTAAGAGATATGTAAGGCCTCATAAATGCTCTGTTTGGTGTACATGTCCACTTGGGGGGAGATTCAAACTTGGAGAATATTCTCCCTTTATGCCAAGTTGAAAATAAAGATTTTGATAAATCAATTAAATGTAATTTCATGTGCAAGTGGCCAAATCTAGAGAATGCAAGTGGGTGAGATTAGTATTTAATCAAGGTTAGATTAAATAAATGATGATTATGCTAATTTAATGTTGATTAGGTGAGTTGACTTTTAAGACTTTGATAATTGATTTATTTGAATTAGAAAATGATGGAATATGATTTAGGATTTGATTTAAATGGATTTTTGATTTATTAAAAGGTTGATGATAATGTTTATTTGATTTTAAATAAATGATCCTAGGAGATGAAATTACCTAATGAATGGATGAAAGTGCACCTGATTAATTGATGAATGGTCCTAATGCGACATCTAATTTGACTGAATCCAATCGAATGCATAATGTTAATTTTGCATGTCTACAAATACTTCAAGGTATATCAGATGGATGTCAAGTCAGCCTTTTTGAATGGAGAATTGGAAGAAAAAGTGTTCATGGAACAACCAAAGGGATTTCGGCTATTAGATAAACTAGATATGGTCTATAAGTTGAAGAAGGAATTGTATGGATTGAAGTAAGCTCCCAAAGCTTGGTATGCTAGATTGGAAAAACACTTGACACAACAAAATTTTAACAAAGGTTTTGCTGACAACAATATTTATTTCAAGATTAAAGGAAACATGATGTTGATAGTATTTTTGTATGTGGATGATATCATCTTTGGAGGAAATGAAGGTATGTGTAAGAATTTTGTAGAAGAGATGCAAAAATAATTTGAAATGTCTATGATTGTTGAGTTGAATTTCTTCCTTTGATTGTAAGTGAATCAAACTGATAAGGGGATATTCATTTCACAATCTAAGTATGTCAAAGAGTTGTTGAATTTTTTTGGAATGGATGACTCCAAACCTATCTATACTCCTATGGTGACTGGATGCAAGCTGAGTAAAGATGATCAATTTTCTAAAGTTGATCAGAGCATGTATAGATCTATGATTGGTGGACTATTGTACCTTACTTTTACAAGACCAGATATCATCCATGTAGTATGTTTGGTTGCTAGATTTTAAGTAGAACCAAAATAAGCACATGTTATAACTATAAAGAGGATATTTAGATATCTTAAGGGCACTTTGGATTATGGCTTGTGGTATCCTAAGGATATTGATTTCACTTTGAATGCCTACACTGATGCAGATTGGGATGGTTGTGTAAATGGTTGGAAGAGTACAAGTGGTGGTGCTTTCTTTCTTGGTGGAAGATTGGTTTCATGGTTCAGTAAGAAACATGATTTTGTTTCTTTATCCATTGTAGAAGCTGAGTATATTGTTGCAACATCTTTCTGCACACAAGTTTTGTGGATGAAGAAAACATTGAAGGACATAGGAGTGATATGTGATGAGCCTATACCTATCTTTTTTGATAATACAAGTGCTATAAATATTTCAATGAACCCGAGAATGCATTCGAGGAAAATACATATATCTATCAGATATCATTTCTTGAGAGAAAAAGTGTCGAAGAATGAAGTTAGATTGGAGTATGTGCCTACTATAACTATTAGGAAAACAAAACAGGATTAAAGACTTAACAATGCAATCAAACTCGAATCGTAAACTAAAGATAAACAACAAACCACAAAGGGAATTGTAAACATAAACAAAGAGTGATCTCACCCAATATCTACATCCTTCCATGAATGACCTTGATTGTCCTCCATTTCACCGTGATGGCATTCTTGCCCTCAGATTTTTAGTATGTGTGCAAGTATAGCCTTGATGTATGTGATTATAGAGAAATATAGAAGATTAAGAAGTGCTCCAAAAGTCATACAATTTTAGGAGGAGATACAATGATGAAAGCCAAATCAATTTATAGAAAATTGATCATTCGAATGAGAGGTTGAGATTGAAAGATAAACAGACGATTCAAATTAAAAGATTCAACATGAATTGAGATAAGAGTTAGTACTGACCTGAGTGATAAAACCTGAGAATAGAGATCAAGATTAAATAATGATTTAATCTCTAGTTGAAAGTATTTGAAAATTAGAAGAAGAATGATTGCATGAAAAGTATAAAGATGGAATAAAGAAAATGATTTTTTTGAATGCACCCATAAATTAATTAATTAATTAAAGATATTTAATTAATAATTTTCTACATGCATAAGAATTAAAACTAGATAACTGATCGATTTAAATAGATCTCGAGTCAAGTGGAAATGAATAATTAGATAACTTAAACAATTATCTAAATGTAGAAGAATATATCCCCAAAATAGGATTTTATGAATTAAATGATGATTTCATTCAACATTTGACATTTAAGGATTAAATTAAATAAATAATATTTATTTAATTGACCGAGGAAAGGATGAATAATTAAATAATTAAAGTATTTATTTAATTATAGTTGGAAATATGATTAGGATAAATTAAATAAGAATTTATTTAATTTAAGAAAGAGGATAAAGTTGATTGGTGATGCAATTAAATAAAGAACATTTATTTAATTAATCAAAGTTTGAATAAAGATAATATGAATTAATTAAATAGTTAAGTTTATTTAATTAATAGAGGAATCAATGTTAAAATGAATTAATTAAATAATTAGAAGTTATTTAATTAATAGATAAGAAAGAACTTTAGAGAATAATTAAATAATAAAAATTATTTAATCACCACTATGAAGATACAAATTATGAAGAAATTGAAGTTGCAGGATTATACCAAATTTCAGTGTCTACATTTTTCCCCTCTTTGATACAATGTCATTTCGGTGTTGTGTCAAAGAAAAAGAGAGAAAAAAAATATATGCCCTAGTGAAAGTAGGATGAGGAAGGATGACGAGGAAGTAGTGGTATGCCCCCTCGAGAGGACATATAGGTTCAAAAAACATGAAAGTGATCTTGAAATGGATAAGAGGATAAAAGATAAAGGAAAAAAATGATAGAGGAACATATATAAGGGTGGTGAAGATGTAGAAAAAGAAGAAATGTTAGAGTGGAAAAAGATGAATAATAAAAGACATGGACGTTAGTATTAGCAATCTTCAATTTTTTTTTGAAACATAATAGGCCTTGCATTAAATCATCATTGGTTGGTAACTAATACAAATGGAGACAAACACCATGATATGAGATGGATCAATGTGTGCAAGGTCAACATAACCCGATAAATTTATTTTAGATAACCAAACCTTGGCATTAGGCCCACCTCAGAATCCACCTAGATCCAAGAAAAAGAGCAAAGAAGACTTGGTAAGAAACCTTTATGAATATGCTACCAACTTATATTTTACCTTGACCCCTTTGAACTTTGACACCTCCAATGATGACATGCCCTTAGCATACCCCCAACTCATCGATTGGGACCAACAAGACACACTCGTCTTAGATGTTTTTAAAAATGATGAAGCAATTGCTAGGTTTCTGGGACTACGAGAAGGCATACCTAGTGGTGGTCACAAGGCTAGATTTACCATTGTCTTGGACAACATGGCATACTTTGGGAAATCTATTCAACCCTTCAGTCACAAAAATAAGAAAAATAATGACAAAGATAAAAATGATGATTCTCTAGGTGAAAACTAAAAGGCGCCTTTAAACAATGAAACAACAAAAAATAAGGATGCATCCGAAGGTGAAAAGCTCTCTGAGGAACCTAAGGATAGAGGTTTGAGCATTCTCCCAGTTGCTCAAGAAAAGCCACCCATGCTAGTTGAAGAATCAGTGGAAGTCAACATATGCATAAAAGAGAATCTCTGACTAGTATATTTTGTAGCATCATTAACAGAAGCAGAGTAGCCAAAATTCTATGACTTCTTTACACAAAGATAGATTAATTTTTCTTGGTCATATGCTAACATGCTAGGGTTGAATCCTGAACTTGTACTACATCACTTTCCCTTACAACTAGGTGTAAAACTAGTAAAACAAAAATTGAGGAAAATGCACCCATAGATTGCTTTACTAGTCAAGGCTGAACTCAAGAAATTGTTGGACATTGGTGTATACGCATAAAAATGGTCATGTCTATAATCCTGGAAATTAATTAAATATTTATTATTTAATTAATTTTTCTAAAGTCCTCTACATATGATTAAATTTAATTAATTTAATTATATTGTTCATTCATCTTATTTCTCTTCCATAATTAAATAAATTTATTTTATTTAATTATTTTCATATGTCCACTTAATTATTTAAATAAATACATTCTAATTAATTAAATATTTCATTTAATTAATTTCATAAAAGTGATTTAATTAAATAAATCTTATTTAATTAAAAATATCTTATGCTTTCTTTCCAACTCACAATTAGGTATTTTTATTTAATTGTGCAATCTTCTCATATCATAATTAAATATTTTATTTAATTATGAGATCTTCTGCTTTCTTCAAAAATCCTGATTAAAGCTTTATTCTTATCACCAACTTTCTTCTGCTTTTAAAAGCTTAATTAAATATTTTATTTAATTAAGAAAAGCTAAATGTCATCCACAAATAAACAATTGAATTTTTAATTCATTTATTTATCAGCTTTAAATCTTTCTTTTATTCTTTTAAAGAAAGATGATTTCTTATCTTCTTCCTCTTTCATAAAAATAGAAAAATCTTGTTTCAGGTTTTCTTCTATTTTCTCTTCAGTTTCATCCTTCTTTAGCCATTCGATCTGTCAAGAATTATCATAGCCATTGATCATATCAGCCAATCAGAATCTTTTGAAAACTCTATAAATACAACCTCTCACAATTCATTTAGGGGGTTGATTCTTAAGTATCCTCACTCTATCAAAATCATTCTAGAATCTTCCATCTTTCATCCATCATTCTCCTTTTTCAAATCTTCACTATATCGTTATGCTGTCGAAGTTAGCAACCAAAATTTCTCTAAATCTCATTCTTTATTAGTCCACTTCGTTGAGCTTGGCATACAAAATTTGAGAGCATCTTGAATCAACAAAATGCTAGAGATAGAGGACAATATGACACTTTTGAAGGAGCCATTCACATAAGAGTTTGTTTTGTTTATCTGTTTCCTTTGAGTTAATGTCCTATTGGTGTGTTTGAATATTTGTTTCAATTCATTTACACATCTAATTTTCATACACACATTAAATGGCGCCCACCGTGGGGCCTTGCCCCGTTTTTAAGATTTATCTACAGGTTTTCTGACAGGATTTCGCGTTCTGGATTTCGGCTTTCTGACAAAAATTCTCATTTTAGAGAATCCAAGGGTTTCTCTAGTGCATACAAGGGTTTATGTAGTGCATACAAGGTTTTTAATGGTGTTTTTTTTTTTGCAGGTTTTATTGACTTTGTTTTGCAGATCTGCCAATTTTTGGATAAAATCATAGGTTTTACAAAGTTCTTCATATCTTCTACACGGCTATGAATTATTTTACAAGATTTTTACAAAACCTTGTACATCATTTCAAGAGGCTACAGTAAAAAAATTGAGAGTTTATCATCATTTTTGTGGAAGTTATTTCAATTTTAAGTATTTTCATAAATTTGACTTTTTGGACCCAAATCGATGAATTTTTAGAAATTTTTATATTTTTAGAAATATCATGAAATTCTAATAAGGGTCTATGTTTTATAGATTTAGTTTGGAGGTCAAATACAATGCGAAAGAGTTTGATCTTCATTTTCTATATGGTTTTTATAAATCTATGATTCTGAGAGCAAAACAGGGAATTTTTCTTACTTCTTTACATTTCTGGAAAGATCTTAGAAAATTAGTAGGGGTCTCTTCTTTGATTTTTCATTTTTCAGATCAGAAAAATCATCAAAATACTAAAATATAATTCGGCTATGTCAAAAGTATCTGATATTGAAATTTTCTGATGAACTTGTCTTTTTCTTTTCTTTGGCTGCATTATAATATTGTTTCTTATCTTGTAGGTGATCATAAGGAGCTCTAGTAGCAGCAATATCATTCACATCAAAAATTTGGAAAGCGAAAATAACCAGGTGCACTCGTTTCATCCTTCATCTCTTAATCTTGTTTGTCACATCTTTCAATTTGGAACATAAAATCAAATCTTGTTTGATCACATCATTGCAATTGGATTAAAAAATAATCTTGTCCTCAATCACATTTCAAAAATTGGGTCTAAAATTAATCATTGTCTTCCATCACATCTTGATTTGGGATCTAAAAAGAATGAGTGTTTCATTGTTTTCTTCTAAACATTTCAATTTTCTTAAGGGAAATTAATCACTGTGAGCGTGAATCAAGTGTGTGTGTCTTCCAAAACACCTCACTTGGTTCACTTTTGTCAAACCCTTTTTAGGAGGCCTGCTTGGAGCACACATCCCTCCAAGGGACGACCTCAATCAAAGTGTGAATCGAAAGACACGCTTGTTTGGAAGTTGGAATCTTGTCACTCTGAGCTAAGCCCCAAAGAACTTTATACCTTTGGGAAGTGAAGGTGAAGGGTAGGTTACCCCTTTCTCCTAGATTATTGGCAAGATTTTGCTTCCAAATCCATACCTAGTCAACCTTGTGAAAACTCACTTGAGACCTAATTGGCCATACCCCACTTGACTAGTCATCAAACTTGTTGTTGTGTATTCAAGTGTTTGCTTAATCATAACATCTAATCTTGGAAGAAAAACTTATCATTGTGCTTGGTGTGTTTGTTCATGCATTTACATGTGAAATATTGTGTTTGATAGTGCCCAAGTCAAATTTCCAATAAAATCTTAACACATCATCCAAATCATACAATCTTGTCATTCCATATCATATCCTAATCATCATCATCTCTTTAATCCAATCAACATCATTTTACACCATGAAAACATTGGAAGACATGGCACAAGAGGTTGTTCACATGCTTCACACTCTTAAAACAATTCAAAAACCTTTGCCCAAAAAAGTCATTCACGACTTCCATAACATAATACAAAAACTTCAAGAAAACAAGTCACCTAAAATCCAACACCTCGTAGCTCAAACCCAATACCTCATAGCCACATGTCAAATCCAACAACCACAACATCATCCCCTATCCATTCATTATCAACCAATTCCACCTCAACCTAAGGTGTCATCCCCTTCCACCTCATACCAATCTAATCCATCCACTTCTTCGTGTGTCAGTACCACATCAACCTATCAATCCACATCACGAAAAACACATCTGAATTTAAGTCCACCTGGGAAACAAAATCAAGAGCCTTTAAGTTCTCATGCAACCATTCACAAAGGGAATACTGATATAGGTTATGTACTCTCAAAGTATATATACAATAAAAATAAAAAACCTAAGCCAACACCTTCCACCCCTACACCTCCAAAGGATGTGACCCAAGGGCTACAAGCAAGGAATCAAACATCACCATGTCCTCCAACACATATACTTGAACAAACAAAAGAGTCTTCAAACGTCATGCCAAGTCCTTCAAGTCAACCATGTCATCCACAACCCCTTGATCCCATTCAAGAGTCTTCTCCATTAAGTCTAAGTCAACCTCCATCATGCCTCCATGTTGCTGACCATCTAGAACATGTTGAGCCCATTCAAGAGTCATCTCCTTCCACTTCCATTCAAGCAACCCAAGAGGCATGTCAAGAGTCTACTCCCAAGCATGTGGAAACATCAATCCCTAGTCCTAATCAAGATCAAATCATTTTCATCCAACCTATCCATAATCTATATCATTTTTATGATCAAGATGATATCCATAATGATGAAGAGCCTATCCATGACCAACTTGATCCTATACCCATCCATGAGAAAGAGGTCCAAAATACACCTACCCTTGACAAAGATTTCCATCCCAATTATATCATCCACAACAATCCCATCTTTGACCAAGAAGTCCAAAATGATCCACTCCTTGACTTTTATGCCATTTATGATAAAACATTCAAGGATAATCCCATCCAAACTCCATCAACATCCACTTCACATGATGAGATAAGTTCTTCCCAAGCCGACATAGAAGATCAAACAAACACCTTGGATCTAAGTGAACACAATTCTAATAAAGATCCTACTAATCCTCCATCACCCACTATCGACCCCATTGTAAGTCCTCCATCATATCCTATTGGTCTTTCCACCCTCATTCATGAATGTTCCTCCTTAGAACAACAAAAACCATTATCTTCCCTTGCTTCATCTTCTCCATCCAATAAGGAATTCGTGTCTAGTGTTCCACCTGCACCTAGTCCCATTATCCATTGCACACTCCAAAACATGAACCACCAAGATAAAGGTCTAGACCTTCATGAACAAGATATTTTGGAGCCCGTCCATGTCAAAGTCCCTCCACGCTCTTATGACCTTGGACCTACACCCCAAGGACAAAAACCTAAAGATGTTGGTACTTCCTCCATCCATCCTAAGTCCACCCCTTTCCATCATACAACCTATCGTATCCCTAAAACATATGTTGCCATTCCCCCTCCATCATCCTACAAATGTCAAAAGCATGTGACCATACACCTTCCACCATCAAATCTGCCACCATTGCTTCCAACTCCTAATAGCCCTCCATCAAATCTTCCACCATTGCTTCCAACTCCTAATATCCCTCCATCTAATCTACCTCCACTTCTCCCAACACCTAATATCCCCATTATCCAATCCCCTTATCCCTCCATCCATAAAAACCCTAACATTCCTAATCATGACCAACAAATGCACACATTGTATAAACATGAAGCTTCCACCCATTCCACCATATCCATGGGATTCAAAAGAAATAATTTCAATGCCTCTACCTATAAAGTCAAAAATCCTAAGGGTTCTCATGCCTTAGGACATCAATACAAAAATTCAAATCAAAATACATCCAAAAAGGTATATAAGCCCATACCTCCAAAAGTAAAGACCAAAACTAAAATGGTTTGGGTACCTAAGAAAAAAGAAATTAAGTTAAATGAGGCATCCACATCACAAAAATCCCAACCCTCCACTTCCATCCCACATTCTCATTCCATTCAAAAGTCTCAAATTCCTAAAACCCACAAGAAAAATAAAAATCATAAAAATACTAAGTCTATGTGGGTACCTAAATAACTTCACCTTCCACCTCTTAAGCAAACATCTTCATTGCTTCCTACACCCCATCCACATCAAAAGCTTCAACGTTTATCATAGTGTGTGCAACCATTGGTCATGGTTCCCTTCCATTTCACAACAATCCCACATACCTCCATCTCCCCATCCTTCAACTACTATCCTACATATCTTCCTAACCACCTTCCTATGGTCCATGCTTTTGCATAAACCTTTCATCCATCCTTTTTTACAAGTCCTATTCAATCCACATCATAATCCACTATTCCCCATCCATTCTTACATAAGCCTTTCATAATCCGTCATCTACCTAATCCATCCCTTTCATGTCATCTCTTACCAACATCTATGAGCATAATGAGCATTTGACATGGTCCATGCAATGACATTCATAGCTAGTGGGACTATCACCTTTCACAAAATTAGACACTTGAGTCCCTCCCATCCATATTCCCCTTCTCCTATCCAAAAAGAAACAAAACAAAAAATTAAAGAAAAATCCCTTCGTCCAATGGTGAAAACCTGGTAAACAGGCGCCCTGGATAAGTACCATGATGAAAACCTAGCAAATAGGCGTCATGTGTAGGTTGATCTTCTATGTCACTTACACTTGGGGGCACAATATCTTATCTATCCAAGCTATCATTCATGTCATATCACTTCTATCCTACCTACCATCTTTAGCCATCATATTGAGTCTATTCATACATACCTATCATATTGAGTCCATTCACCCACCATTCTTCTTTTGATCTTGATGAAGATATAGGGGAAAAATGTTGAAACATGTTTTGGGCATCTTTTGATATACCTCATCCTTCCAAACAAACCTATTATTATCCTATTGCCATAAGCTTTGTCATGAAAATCCTAAGTCTTGTACCTAGAATGGGGCATGTTATTCCTATGCAACATAGTCTTTGGAAATCACATCCTTTTTCTCTTATGATGTATACATCTATTTCATTCACTATGACTTATCCTTTCCATCCATCCATATATCATGAGCCTTTTATCCCGTATCCCATCACCCACCTTTTCACCCATCAATCTCATCACCCTTGCACCTAGACTCGGTTTTCCCCTTGTCATTGGTATCTAGCACAAAGGCTACTCAAATTTTCATCCTTTGACACCTCCAAAACATCTCAAAAATCCAAAAAAATCAAAACATCTCAAAACTCCAAAAAAATCAAAACATTTCAAAAATACAAAAAAAGTCCGAAAAATACAAAAAAAATTAGAAAAGTCCAGAAGAAATACAAAAAAATCAGAAAAAGTCCCAAGAAATACAAAAAAATCGAAAAAGTCCTAAAAAAAAATACAAAAAAAAATCAAATATCCAATAAAAATCCAAGTAATAAAATCATTCCAAACACATCAATTCTTTTATCAAATCATTCAACCATTCCACCAAATCAATCATCTTCATCAAAACCATTGCAACCAATCCCCTCAATCACAATTATTCCAATCAAATCAATTCTTCAATTCAATCAGTTGATTATCTAATCAAATCACTTTAACCTAAATCATTCCAATCACATCAATTCTTCTACTCAATTCATCACATCCTATCACCCAATCAATCATCATATCCTTACAAACAGTTTCTTCAAATCAATCAAATCATCTTCAATCATTCTGCGCAATAATCCAAATGCAAGTCAATCCTTAATCCATACCAATCAAGTTGATCAATCTTGTCAAATTATCCAATCACATCCTTTGGTCTTGATCCTAATCTTGTTGTAAACCAAATCAACCAATCAACCAATCAATTATCATCATCCTTGTGTTGCTCTAGGGATATATCGCTTCCCCACAATGACAACACTATCAACATCATCAATCAATCAATCAATCAACGGTTTACAACTTGACGAGGGCAATTCCTTGTTTGTTTTTGTATCATTTGTGCATGCTTGCTTGCTTGCTTGTATGTGTTATCATTTTATCTTGCATTTGTATCAAATCCATATCATTCTAGCTAATATTCATATCTTGTGTGTGTTGGAATATCTTTTTGCATTATCCTTTGCATCTAAGGTCACATAATACCTTTTGTGCATTAGGACTTTAATGCTCTAAGCCTCTTTCCTCATACGTCTAGACAAGGTTGTATTACACTGGGGCATGAGACACATCGTCACCTTGGTCCTTATACCTTGGTGAATAACGTCTAGTGCTATATCAAACATCATGGTTGCTCACTTTCATTGCAGCATAGCGCATCCTTTCATCTCCTTCATCCACATTCTCTCTTGCATCATTCAGCTTATCCCTCCTTTATCATTTCATTTCATTTCGAGAGGATACCTATGTTTGTCCAACCCACCTATCCTCTCGAGGGGGCATCATCGACATCAAAAATCATAAACATATCAGGGGAAAATTTTTTCTTTTTCTTTGAAGCAATGTGTTTCACACATCACTTCAAAGAGGGGAAAAATGTATACGCATAAAAATGGTCATATCTATAATCCTGGCAATTAATTAAATATTTATTATTTAATTAATTTTTCTAAAGTCCTCTACATATGATTAAATTTAATTAATTTAATTATATTGTTCATTCATCTTATTTCTCTTCCATAATTAAATAAATTTATTTTATTTAATTATTTTCATATGTCCACTTAATTATTTAAATAAATACATTCTATTTATTTAAATTAATTATCACTGTTTGAATTTAATTAAATCTTTTGATTTAATTAAGTTTAAATATCTCTCTTTCTTCTATTTTAAATTCTTCTTCTAATTAATTAAATATTTCATTTAATTAATTTCATAAAAGTGATTTAATTAAATAAATCTTATTTAATTAAAAATATCTTATGCTTTCTTTCCAACTCACAATTAGGCATTTTTATTTAATTGTACAATCATCTCATATCATAATTAAATATTTTATTTAATTATGAGATCTTCTGCTTTCTTCAAAAATCCTGATTAAAGCTTTATTCTTATCACCAACTTTCTTCTGCTTTTAAAAGCTTAATTAAATATTTTATTTAATTAAGAAAATCTGAATGTCATCCACAAATAAACAATTGAATTTTTAATTCATTTATTTATCAGCTTTAAATCTTTCTTTTATTCTTTTAAAGAAAGATGATTTCTTATCTTCTTCCTCTTTCATAAAAATAGAAAAATCTTGTTTCAGGTTTTCTTCTATTTTCTCTTCAGTTTCATCCTTCTTCAGCCATTCGATCTGTCAAGAATTATCATAGCCATTAATCATATCAGCCAATCAGAAGCTTTTGAAAACTCTATAAATACAACCTCTCACAATTCATTTAGGGGGTTGATTCTTAAGTATCCTCACTCTATCAAAATCATTCTAGAATCTTCCATCTTTCATCCATCATTCTCCTTTTTCGAATCTTCACTATATCGTTATGTTGTCAAAGTTAGCAACCAACATTTCTCTAAATCTCATTCTTTAGTAGTCCATTTCGTTGAGCTTGGCATACAAAATTTGAGAGCATCTTGAATCAACGAAACGCTAGAGATAGAGGACAATATGACGCTTTCGAAGGAGCCATTCGCATAAGAGTTTGTTTTGTTTATCTGTTTCCTTTGAGTTAATGTCCTATTGGTGTGTTTGAATATTTGTTTCAATTCATTTACACATCTAATTTTCATACACACAATTGGCTTCATTAGATTGATTGACTATGTAGATTGTATTTCATATCTAGTACTAGTCACAAAACCAACAGGGGGCATCTGTATCTATACGTATTTTAGAGATATCAACAAGGCTTTCCCTAAATATGAATTTCCTTTGCCCAACATTGACATGATAGTAGACATGACCGTAGGATATGAGATGTTATCCCTTATGGATGGATTTTCAAGGTATAATCAGATCAAAATTGCAACTAAAGACCAACCTAAGACAACTTTCACATGTCCATGGGGAATGTATTCCTGGAACGCCATGCCCTTTGGACTTAAAAATGCTGGAGAAACATACCAATAAGCCATGATGACTATTTTTCATGACCTCATACAAAATCTTATGGAGGACTATGTCGATGATCTTATAGCTAAATCAATGACAAAAGCTATTCATTTACAGGTTTTTATACAAGATTTTTCAAAGGCTAGAAGAGTATAAAGTGAGACTAAATCCAAAGAAATGTGTATTTGGTGTGAAATTAGGAAAGTTTCTAGGGTATATAATTTCTAGACAAGGCATTGAAGTTGATCCAACCAAAGTAAAATAAATCATAGACATGCCTCCACTAGCTAATTGCAGTCAACTAAGGACACTACAAGGGAGACTACAATCCATTAGAATATTTGTAGTGCAATTAGAAAATAAGACACATCTTTTTCAAAATTTACTTAGAAAAGGAATACCCTTTGTATGGATAGGTAAATGCTAGGAATCCTTTCAATTGATTAAGGATTACCTCCTCAACCACCAATCTTAATGTCACCTATTGAGGGATGACCATTGATTCTCTATATTTTAGCAACCCACTCATCACTAGGAGCATTGCTTCCATAGAATGATGATGAGGGTCATGAAAGGGTAGTATACTATATCAATCGCACTTTGGTAGGTTATGAAATCAATTACAATACCATTGAACGTGCTTGTCTTGCGGTAGTATTTGCTACTCAAAAACTAAGGAACTATATGATAAAACCACCAGACAATGCTGGTTGCGAAGATAGATCCTTTGAATTATGCTCTAACAAAGTAGCATTAATAGGGCGACTGACCAAATGACCAATATGTGGAGAGAAAATATATCAAGGGATAAGTCATTGTTGATCAGTTGGCTAATGCATTGATACAATTAGATCACCCTTTAGTTGCAGATTTTCCTAATGAGTTTATATTCACCATTAACATAGGCATGACATGGAAGCTATACTTCAATGGGTCCCATATAAATCATGGCTCAGAGGCTAGTATATTGTTTATTACACCACAAGGTGATTCTATCCCTAAGTCATTTATGATAGCCTTTCCATGTACCAACAACATAGCAGAATATGAGGCTCTTGTGATAGGATTATGCATGTTAGTCAAATGGAAGATCAAGAGCCTGGTTTATGGTGATTCTCAATTGGTAATCTGACAAGTAAATGATGACTATTAAACTAAGGATGAAAAAATTTCTCCCTACAAACACATGGCAGATAGTTTTAAGGAGTTCTTTGACACGATTGACTTTCATCAAATACCTCGTGTTCTAAATAGGGCAACATACACCATGAATACTATTGCTTTACTCTTGGACATACCTAGCAACATGCCTAAATTTGAGTTCTTGGTGAAACATCCTTTGGTCCTTGCTAATGACATCCCAAATTTAGAGATGGTGTGTGATATTGTTGGTCCTGATTCCCCATGGTATAAAGATATCCATGACTACCTCCATGTCGAGATCATACCCCCTGACCTTTTTAATAACCAACATAGGAAATTCCTTCACAAGTCAGCCAAGTACACCATCATCAGAGACACACTTTATAGACATGCCTTAGATAATACCCTGTTAAGATGTCTCGATATTGATGAAGCACAAGTAGCCTTGCATGGGGTACATGAGGGTATATGTGGATCCCATTCTAGAAGTCCTACTTTAGCTAAGAAGGTTATGAGACTATGTTACTATTGGCCTACCATGGAAAAGGACTCATATATCTTTGTCAAGAAATGTTGCCAATGTCAAGTACACAGAGACTTAATACATGCACCAACACAAGAGTTCCATCCCATAACTTCACCATGGCCCTTTTCCCAATGGGGAATCAATCTCATAGGCAAGATACATCCTACATCATCTAATGGCCATAAGTTCATCATTAATGCAACAAAATACTTCACCAAGTGGATTGAAGCTATTCCCATGACCTACATCTCTGGCACACAGATTTCTAAGTTTATCCTAAACTATATCATTTGTCAGTATGGTGTTCCTCAATCCATTATCATAGATAATGGTCGTCCATTCAAAAAAAAAGAATTTTGTCACCTCTGTGAAGAGTTCCATATCCAACACCATTTTTCCACACCATATTACCCACAAGGTAAGGACCAGGCTGAGGAATCTAATAAACAATCATCAGAATCCTCAAAAAGAATGTTAATGATGCTAGTTATGATTGGAATTTATAGCTCGATCCAACCTTATGGGCTTACCACACAAGCATTTGTACTCCCACTCATGCCACTCTGTATTCCTTAGTATTTAGTTCTGAGGCCATCTTTCCTATTGAGGTCAAGATTCCTTCTCTAAGGGTATCTTTGAAAGGGCATATTGATGATGAAGAGTATCGAGTTTTAAGAATACATGAGCTAGAATTCCTAGATGACTGAAGATAGAAGGCATTAGATCATCTCCAAGCATATCAGAATCATCTTCATCATAGCTACAACAGGAAGGTCTTGAACATAAATTTTGACATTGGTGACCTGATCTTAATGGAGAATCCCAAGAATCAAGCTAAAAGAGAGAAACCAAGAAAGTTTGAACCTAACTGGTTAGGACCCTACATCGTCATAGAAGCTTTTGGTTTAGGATCATATCAACTCTCTACTCCTGAAGGAGAACCATCATCAACACCTATCAATAGTCTTCATTTGAAGAAGTTCTATGCATAGCCTCTGAGAGCCTTGTCTTAATTATCAAAAAAAAAAAAAAAATCATTACCTAGGTGAAAACCTTGCAAACATGCCTCTTGGTAACATCAAAAAAATAGAAAAATCAAGAAAATAGTGAAGAGAAATAAGTCATCCAATAGTGAAAACCACTTCGGTGGTGCTTTGGATAAGTACCAAGGTGAAAATCTGGAAAATAGGTGCCATGTGTAGTCGAATTTTCTCTTCTATCTACCATCATTCTAATCTAACTTCCATGTACATATTATCTATCACTATACATAACACATATCTTTCCCATATATCGCTTGTACATACCATTCATAATAAATGGTTGTGTTTTCCATAACTTGGAACAATTGACATCAAATGCACTTAATATCCCCCATCCCATCCCGTTCATAATAAGTTGGTCTTATACCCAATTGGGGGAAAATACTTGACTTGTGTCATATTGGTTCTTACATTGGTTGTTCTAAAGATGTAAAACTATAGAAAAATATAAAAACATCACAAAATGTCCTAAGAAAATCCAAAAATATTAGAAAACTTTAAAAAGACAAAAAAAATCAAAACATGTCAAAAACCAAAAAATAGAGTCAAAGTCAGTCGCACTTGTCAATCTTTGTCATTTGTCAAACTACATTGCCTCTGTGACTGGACATAGGCAAGGCCATCTACTGATGTTCCCTTGAGGCATTAGGTCAATCCTTTTAGGTTTGTCTATATGACAAGGTCATTGGTCGTGTCAAACTATGAGGTCTTTGTGTGTATAACATAGGAAAGGACATCCATTAATGAGCCCCTAAGGCTTACTAGGTTAGTCCATTAGGGTTCATCATATAAAATACCACACATGTCAAATATCTTCATACAAGTCAAACTTTTTATAGTTAGTCTTGTTAGTCAAAGTCTAGTCGAACTACGAGGTCTCTACGTGTATAACGTAGGCAAGGCCATCAATCAATGAGCCCCTGAGGCCGCACTAGGTCAGTCCTTTAGGGTTCATCATCACACATAGTCAATTATCAACACATCACATCAAGTCATGCATCAACACAATGAACAAGTAAACAATGTCATCAAGTCAAATCATCATCAAGTCAAATCAAACAAATTGCCAAGGCAACAAACAAAACAAATCAAACTTATGTCTACTATAGGATGTGTCCTTCTTGAAAATAGACATCATCAAAACAATCAACCATATGTCTTATACAAGATGTGTCCTTACTGGAGATAGATATCAGGAAAACAATCATCATAGCCCTACACAGGTTAACACATCAATGGTATTAGACTCAATGTCTTATAGGATATGTCTTTCTGAAATTAGGTTTTTGTCATATCCTGCAGTCATGTCTACTATCATGTCAATGTTGGGTAGAGGGAAGTCATCTTTAGGGAAAGCCTTGTTGATATCTCTGAAATCTGTATAGATACGAATGCCACCTATTGGTTTTGTGACTAGTACTAGATTGGAAATCCAATCTGAATAGATGATCGATCTAATGAAGCCAACTTCCAACAGTTTCTTGAGTTCAACCTTGACTAGTAAAGTAATTTGTGGGTGCATTTTCCTCAATTTCTATTATACTAGTTTTACACCTAATTGTAAGGGAAATTGATGTAGTACAAGTTTAGGATCCAACCCTGACATGTCAACATATGATCAAGAAAAAATAATCTATCTTTGTGTAAAGAAGTCATAGAATTTTGGCTACTCTGCTTCTATCAATGATGCTACAAAATATACCAATTGGGGATTCTCTTCTATGCCTATGTTGAATTCCACCAATTCTTCAACTAGCATGGGTGAATTTTCCTACACTAATACATTTGAATACAAAATACAACGAAATTGTCCGACGAAATATGTAAAATTCGATGTTCATCGGGTACTTGTAAAATTTGATGTGTAATTTCCAATTTTTTGAAAGTTTATCCCCGATGTTCGTTGAAATTTTGACGAACCCAAGGTTCGTCAAAATGTCGACTATTATTTTCGTTGAATTTTTGACAAACATGAAAAATTAAAAAAATCAAATTGTGGCTGACATAAAGAAAAGTGAGTTCGCACCTGATTTATTATGACAGTGTTTTGCTCTACTTGAGACAGCTTGTGGAGAACTAAGGATGATTTTCTTGGGAAAAATCAGAAAAATTCAAGAAGATATCACCAGGTTGAGGGTAGTCATTGTCTTTTTGCATAATTCAGTTGTGAAGTCAAATTTGTAGTTCTAGGTTTGAAAATCATATTTTAAAGCAACATCTCATCAAATTTCATTTTTATAGGTTAAGGGTCTTAAGAATTTCATGTCCAGATTTTGTTGTGTGGAATCACCATAAGATCACAATGGAGGAATAGATTCTTGTGACTGTAATTATGTGATCCATAACTGTATTGGTCATATGGCACAATTGTGCTATAACAAATACAGGATGCATTCATGTGTGACCCAAGTTTAATGTGGCTATGTTGTGATAGAAATGGAGGCACTCATATACTGTAGTTAATTCAGGTTATTTAATGTAGGTGTCAATCATCATTGGGTGCATTCAGGTTGTCTCAAGTTTAATAGGATAGGATGTAATTATAGCATGATCAAAGAGTGATTACCTCTTGCTGCAATAAAGAGCCTATAACTTTGGTTGATATGCAGAGTGGTTGTGTTATATCAATTATGTAGTGCATTCAAGCACAAGCCATGTTCAATGGACTATTCTAGAGAGTGATCAAGATTTTCTAAACCTTATGAATGTTACTTGACATATATTTGCATAATTTGGAATTCCTTCAAAGGATTTTGAAGCATCAATGTATCCTATATAGGGTTTAGAATGATTTCTTTTAATTAAAATAAATAAATAATGTATTTCCCAATAATTAGATAATGTGGAGATCTCCTATATCTGCCCCAGCACACTATCCTCTTTGGCACTGTATTCATTACTCCAGCTACTAGGTTTTTGCATGTGACATCTTTAATATCTTCATGACCGTGGCTTTTAAATAGATCTCAATCTTTGCTTTAATCCTTTTCATGGTAACCCTTGAGTTCCATAATCCACCTTCAATCTCTTCTAAGAACGTTGTCTTAAGCTAGACTACATAGTATGCATATAAAACAAGTCCTTCATACCTGCCATTGTTCCAAACCACCACTCACTACCTTGCTTAAAATGTTGCCTCCATAAGCACAATAGCATGTTTTAAAATCATGGTTGCCAATGATTGACCATTAAGCTCACCACTTTCATCATGAAGATACAATGATATTTTTGTCTTCAAACTCAAGGCACTATGGAAGATAACATTGTGAATTGTTTGTTGTGTACAATTCGATTTTCTTTCACATTTACTACTTTGCTAACTTCCTTTAAGACTGGGTATTGCATCCTCAGCTGCATTCTCAAACAGCTCACTCACTATCACTTGAAGATTCCTTTCATGAGCATCCTTCTATAAAATCAAACTATGCCCTATAGACTGCCTACTTACTACAGGGGACTCATTGTTTCATGGTATTGTAGTTCTTAAGATCCTTCAACCTTATTAACACTACTTCACAGTCCACAAGGTATTATTCACTATTTTCCCATCTTTGGTGAGTCTCAAAACACTACTCAAACATGCAATCCACTACCTCCATTATACAATATTAATGGCTAAGAAGAAACATTGAACCTATGATTACCACTGTTACTTCATTTGGACAGTCATTCCCTGATTGTATTTTCCTTGTCTAACACTACCAAAAGCATTTGAAAAACCCTTAAGGTCATCAAGGGGGTAAGGAAACTCACTGTTAAAATCTCCACTTTACTATGCAAGGTTTGAGCTTTATTATCTTGTCACTGCTTAGCCTGTTTTTGACTATCACATCTTAAGTGACTATCATTCTTCTTACCGTAGATTTCATTTACAAATGTCAGTAAGCTACATAGTGTGCTTGTTATTGGCTACAATCTTTAGATTGCAAGATTTTGTTATTACCTACAATGTCTCAATCTTTCTAGTATTGCAACCTCAATAATCCACTTTAGTTATTGTTTATGTTTCTACAGAGGCCTAGGTTTTGTACCCTAATCATGCTCTTACCAATGCTTCTGTTGTTTTTTATTAAGGCTCTCTCAATGTTGAGGGCCCTAGGGATAAGCTCATCATAAGAAGTGACACATTGCATCTTTAACTAAAAGGATAAATCCGTATTGACATTAGCAATGATGATTCTGACTCATTGCTCCTTAGGAATGGGTCACTTGCTCTTACTAGCTCACTACCTTCATTGTTGTAGGAATTTTGTGGTCAATTTCAATATTCTGATTTTAGGAGTCTTAACGGTTGGAAATCATAGTAAAATCAGAATTTAATAAGTTTTGGAATTAGCATTGTAAAGTGTTTTTTGGGGTCATTAACTTCAGACTATCTTCTCTTTTGCAGGGGTGGTTGCATGCCATTTTTTTTGGGTGTAAAATATCAGAATTATTAGACTATATTACCTGTCTATGAATAAAAATTATTGGAGTGTGAGTTTGATATTTTTTGAAGATCTAAATATTCAAGCTTGGCAAAGAAAAATCATGTCAGATAATATTAGTCTAGAAAAAAATGAAGAGACACTTGATAGATTGTGGGCTAGATTGAAAAGAAATGGTGATGGGAAATGTTATTTTCCTTGCAATAATTACAAGGGCTTAAAGACAAGATGAATTTTAATCACAACAGCTGAGAAACATTGTAGGCAGCATGGTCACATTGAAGGGGGGCATGATTATCACCCATTGGTAAGTTGTTCATTATATGTGTTTATATTGATTGAATTTGTAAATGTTTATATTGTTTTAACATTTTATATATATATAATCACTTTATCATGATCATGGTTTATTTGTGTCTATCATTATTATAAAGGTGGGGTGCCCTAGGGTAGATGATATGGATTATCACAGCTAGAAGAATGTGGTTTTGCAAGCGCATGAACATGGAGCTGTGAATATCGAAGATGAAGTTAATGATCCTATGGAAGAAGATGATCATACACGAGAAAACACAGTTGAAGATGATGGTATGAATACATTGATTCATGCCACATTTAGTGGTAGAGCTGATCATGATGATCAAGATGACTTTGATGATGTTCATGATTTACTTGTACTTGACAAGGCATACGAGCCCCTTTATGAAGGCTCTGAAAAAACTCTTCTCTCTATTGTATTATTGTTGTTGAACTTTAAGGTTATAAATGTTTTATCAAACATAGCAATCTCACGGATGTTAAGGTATGTCATAAATGTCATCTTTTTTCATCTATTTTAATTGTCGTTAGTTCATCACTAGTAAATAAAGGATGAAATATGTACCATTAATATTCTTTATATGAACAAATTATTTTTTGTTGTAGATTGATTGGTGAATTTTTGTTACCACCATCAAATAATTTACCTCACTCATACCGAGATTTATGTGCCATTATGAAAGATATCGGAATGGAGTATTAAGAAATAGAAGCATGTCCCAATGATCATATTATATATCATAAACAACAAGAATTTGCAACAAAATGCCCAGAATGTCATATCAGTAGATATCATATAGATCAAGTAACAAAAAAGGTGCCTTACAAGGTTCTTCGTTATATTCCCATTATTCCACGTATGCAATGATTATTTAGGTATGAAAGCTTAGCGCAATTGATTGATTACCATGCACGGAATAGAAGTGGAGATGACATTCTTTGAATTCCTGTAGATGGTTCTGCATTTAGGGACATGGAGGAAAAATGGCCACACTTTAAAGAAGAACCTCATAATCTCAGGCTTTCATTAGGAGCAGACGGTATCAATCCATTTGGAGAGCTGAGATCTATTTACTCAGTGTGGCCTGTTTTTGTTATCAACAATAACATTCCTCCATGGATGTCAATAAAGAGGGATCACATAATGTTGTCAATGATTGTTCCAGGTATTTGTTTACATCAATTTTCTTTAACGTAGTAGCATCTCATTTGTCTTATTTGTTGCATAATGACTTATATTTTTTTCATTCAATAGTCATGTACATTAATTTATATATATTGCAGTAAAATGGTTATAATAATTATGTAATGTTTATGTTCATTCAACTAGGTAAGTACCAAGTGAATGATATGAATGTATATATCGAGCCTCTTATCGATGAGTTACTAAAGTTATGGAATGGCATCACTATGTATGACGTCTCCAGACCAATAAGACACAAACAATTTCAATTCCATGCAATGCTTGTATGGACAATTCATGATGTCCTAGGGCTAACACATTTTTGTTTTATGTTATAATGTTCGACTGCACTTTAACAATATTTAATTTGATGGAGTAGATATCATGAATATTTTTAAAATAATCTATTCATTATATATAATTATAAAAAATTGACATATTTAATCCAATTATATATCATCTTGCAGGTCTTCAAACAAAGGGAAAATTTGCATGTCCAATTTGTGGTCCAAAGATGAAATCTCATCGTTCAACAAGTTTAGGAAAGCAGGTGTTTGATGAGTATAGGCACTTCCTCCATAGAAATCATAAGTATTGAACTACTGAAAAACATCTTTTCAATGGGAAAGAGGAAACTACATCAAAACCACGAAGAATGTCACCTAACCTATGAAAGTTGGAATATAATAGAATTAATCATCAAGGTTATACATCAGATCAAATTGTTTATCTATCATATATGATATGTTTTGAATTTATATTTTTATATTGTGTTGTGTTTACTCATGTTGTAATTGACAATGATTGTCATTGTTAATTTGTTTAACTTATATGCTTCATGAAGGTCGTCAAGGCATTAATGGCCGGCTTCCACAAGGATTGAAAAGTTATCCCAGACAATTTAGTAGGTTTTCCTACTATGAGCAGCTACAAATTGTGCATTTGTTTGATACAATGCATATCGGAAAGAATATAACAGAAACGTTATGGAAAATATTGGATGGAAGGCATGACAAAGAAAAATTTGTAAAAATTTGTGGTGACATTTAGGAAGCCAATCATGCAATGAAAAATGTCATTGAATTGAATAGTGATGAAGACCAAATTAATATAAGTGCCATTCCTTGGTTATTAATAGAGCAGCAAAGCAATGCTATAAAAGAAGTCATACAAAAAATTCAATTTCCCACAGGATTTGCTACGAACATAAACAATATAATAACAAAGAAAGGTGAATTTGGGTCAGGGATGAAAACATGTGATTGGCATACCTTCATTAAAGTAATTATTCTGGTATATTATATACACTTGTATAATGCATATACTTTTCAGTGTATTGTGTTTACTACTTTTGGAAAAATAATGAAAAAATTATTTTATAATTGTTGCAGTACGTTCTACCTCTATCTCTCCTAGACAACTTTGACAACAATGTGAAGCAAGTTATATATGATCTTGGAAAATACATGAGGTAAGTAGCGAGATTTGTTTAATTCACTGTATACATCTTATAATTGCCATTTGTTTTACTTGTTATGTAATATATTGTATATTTTTGTTAAATATCATTAATATATTTGCACCTTGAATCACTTGTAGATGGCTATCATCTAAAGAAATCCATAAAGAAGGTATAAATTATTGGAAGAGAAAAATTCCTCCTCTAATGTGTGAAATGCAAAAGTGTCTACCTTCAACATTTTTCAATGCACAAGAACACTGCCTCATACACCAAGTTAAGGAGATTGAATTGTGTGAACCTGTACACACAAGGTCAATGTGGATGGTTGAGAGGCACTTGAAAATTTTGAAGGCTTTGGCTAGACAAAGAGCACATATTGAGGGTTCTATTGTGGAGGGATATATGGTATACCAGACCATGGTGTACATTAGTGAATATCTTCCTAATTTTGTAGCAAAGATCCATTTAGATTGCATTTGGGATCCTAACTCCATTAATAAATTCAAAGGGGAGTACCTGTTGGGGAAAGGTAGATTGAGGAAAGTGAGAGGTAATTATAAGATGGTCATGGAGATTAATTGGAATGCATTTTACATATGGTTTTTATGTATATTGTACTTATTTAATTTTTAATCTTCAATAGACATCAATTATAAATTAAGGTCATGTACTGTGGTATTTAACTAATTATATGTTATTTGTGAATTTCAATTTATTTTGGTACATTTGGTCGAGAGTGGGATGCACTACATTTGTACGTCGTGAACAATCTTGATTGGATGATGATATGTATTGAATGATGTCAACAATTTGGTCGCACATTAACATGGAAAGGTGTGGCTTCATTGGTTAAAGAAGCTCATCGTAATGGAGATTCCAATGTTACACAAAGGGAAATTGATTTAGCATATGGTTTAAGAGATAAACAAGTATGTATAAATATATTAATCACCCATATTATTTAATTATTTTCAAGTATATTGATGTATATATATCTTGAGATTGTTTTCTTTGCATACATTTAGCCAAGAATAAATATGTTTATCAACTGACGATAGTGCAATAATTTTTACATGTTTGACATATTGCAGGTGAAACACCACAAGGCTATGTGGTGCAATGGTTGTAAATTTTGAATCAAAATGTTGGTTGACATGAAGAAAACTTGTGATTCTATTATAACTATAGTCTTTCAGGTGACTAATGTTTCATCTAGAAGCGACATACATCCAAAAGTCTCAAAAAATTGATATTATGGGATTTTGGATGATATACTTGAGTGTGACTTTAAGTCCTTCAGATTAATTTTGTTCGTCATCCTATGGTATAGGCTACGATTGAATAAAAATGATCCTGAGAGAACTGTTATTGAACATGATAATGGATTTACCATGGTTAATACAAGGTTGATTAAGCGAGCTGGAAATGAGCCCTATGTTCTTCCAAGCCAATGTGAGCAGGTATTTTACTCAGAGGTTCCAGGTAAACCGGGTTGGTCATTTGTTGTTAGACATGATCCAAGAGGAATGCTGGTAAAGTATAATGCTGTGGAAGAATAAGATATCGAAGAACTAGAAGATGATGTAGATGATGATTATGATCAATGGTTAGTTGATGATGTCCTTGACGAAGATGTTGAAGAGGAGGAACTAGATGATGATGATGTAGGAGTTAATGTTCATGAAGATGACATCTGTGTGGATGATGACATTATCAAAACTGATATTGATGGCGATGATGATGATATGACTAATCTTTACAATGTTGAATCTAGATCAAATGATACAAACAAAGAGTTGGATGAAGAAGAAGATCAATGACATTGAAATGTATAAGTTACTTCATTATATTATCTATTTGATATTAATTTCTTGATAGAATTATATTTGAATTATGTGGTTACATAACTAATTCATAATGTTTTTAATTTTTATGTCATTACATGATTAATTTAATGATGTAATTTTTAATGTTTGAAAGGTCAAAAATTTAAAACATTTCAATAGTGATGTTAACAACCTTTAAATTAGTGTGTTTTATGTTTCATGTGATCATAAAAGATTAAAAAGTTAGTTGTAGAGGTGTTGTTCAGTGGTTCACGTGTATGTTGGTTCTTTTTACAATGTAATCAGGTTTGTCTTCTAATATACCTATGGAATTGCTAATTCCAATCGAAGGAAGCTCGAAGGACTTGGACCAACTAATGAGGACTTTAAAAGCCTCATACACTTCAGGCTCTGTAAGAACCAGGAGGCTGATCCCTTAATGTGTTTACAACGTCTGCACCATTATTATAAACAACATTAACAATAGCAGATGATCTCACTTAATAGCTCAACATGATAAGATAATATCAACTAGAATTGACCGTTCATAGACAATATCAACTATCTGGAGCGTGAGATAAATAAACACAATCCATTGTATAAAATAGTCAATGATTTGCAATTTGTAGCAAGCTCTAGGCAAAGACAAACAAATATTGAACTACACGAATAATTACAACTTCGATCAGTGCCATATATCCATTGCAAGAGTCAAATTCATAAGCATCTAGAGGTTTATAACAGATTTAATACATCACATATAAGATCCCTGACAATATTGCATTACAATTTCATTAGTGTGCATTCTAACCCAGGACTACTTATCAAATCCTTATACAGCACATATCCACCTATAATCCCATTCAAGCATTTTGATTAATTCCTTGAATTAAAGCTAAAATAGAATCATACACACCACAACAGTGAGATGGATAAAATAACCCTTAGTTATTTCATTTAAAGTTCAGATATGCATGTACAATGGAGAGACATGAGCATTGAATTTTCATTTTAACTCAAATGCTAGTATTGTTATACAACATTAAATCTCTATGAACTCAACACCTATTACATAATGACTTAAAACCTAAATTGCATTTCTCTAAAACCATCGAACTTTACAATTCACTCTGCAACTTCACCTAGACTCGACAAAAGTTATCTAACTTGCTAACCCGTACTTCTGGCCTTGAAATCCTTCTTATAGAAAATGAAGGAGCAAACAAGCACTGAGCCAGAAAGTACACCTGTCACCAATCAATTGGAGCACCTAGTGATATTCCAAAATTTGTTACAATAGCCACCACCTTGAAAAATATTCTTGTTCAAAAATCATTACAACAGCAATCATCTTGGAGCATATTCTCGTTCATCATGTCAATGGAGGAAGGTTGATACAATAACAAAAAACCATGTGAAACCCACGCCAAGAAAGTCATCCATACAAAACTGGAAACGTTGTAACCACAACATCTGATTTGCCACCTGTCGGTAGCCCACTCTTTTTACTCATCATCATTCAAATACTTAGCCACCTATCTCTGATATTCTTCATTAGTTGGCCAGTCAAAATCAATCACCTCTTTTACCTTTGTACTATAAGGCAAATAATTTACCGCTACCTGATTAGCATCTCTTTCAAAAGATTCCAAAAATGAGCCGGTACCAATAATCTTATCCATACAATTTACCAACAAATCATAATCTGAGTCATCACAATTTTTTTTAATTTGATTATTGATGACTTTACTTGCTTGATTCTGCCATTGTTGGAGTGTTCTGATTTCCCCCTACTCATTAGTTATATCAAGTAATAGTGTGTTACCCCAATCATTGAAGTTTTTTACCAACTCCCTAATCTTCCTACTTAGATCATCTGGTAAGGTCTGAAAGTTTTGCAATGATTTAACTAATATATAAGTAGGCTTCAATGATTAGGGCCTGTTATTTGCATCAAACCTTGAGGCTTTAGTCATAACATCTAGATTATTTGCTATAGGGATCCAATTTTGAATTATTGGAATCACTATCCCCTGATCCCTATCAATATTATTTATTGCTTCAGATAGCAAAGAATACAAAGAATGTATAGAGGGCAGTTTATTATCCACCTTTTCATTTAAATGCTCCAAAATAAGAGTAACAATTTCTTTTTCTTTTAAAAGAAAACCATCCTCTTTTACCCTTAGTGATGTATGTAATTGATCAATTCCCTGCATGAGCTACCTCTTTTTTGGATCAATAGAGCACTTTGTTTGTTCATCGACTTGTTCTAGAGGAGGGGTAAGAGTAGGATTTTGAATGGGAGACCTTGGTGTAGAAACATTTGGAGAAGCAGGAGGAATTGGCCCTACTGTGGGAGGTGATGTGTTGGTTCGTGGAGCATTGGATGTTTCCCCAATATGTCTATACTTGAACCTTTCTACTTCAGTTTGTAGCTCAACATTCCTTTGTTGCATTTTACTATATTCTTCAATTAAAATGTTATACTTCTCCATTAGGCTCTTTCTTTCAGCCTCCTCCCTTTTAGCAATATTTTGGGCCAACTTGGCCACATTCATAGTTAAACTAGTGGCTTTGGTTGTTGTAGTCTTTGAAGCCCTCTTTATTATTAATCTTCCTTTGAAATTTGGATTAATATCAACAATGTTTGGCTTTCTTCCTTGTGGAGCCAATGCCCAAATTGCCAAGGTCTCATATTCTTCACTGAAGGAATAGTTTTGTAATGCTACCTTAACTTCTTCTTCAGAATCCTGAAAAGGATTCTTGGACTTCATAATGGCACTGAAAGCCACTGCATCTGCAATGTCCCATTCAAGCAAAATCAAAACACCAGCCTGATTCACTAGTTGTCTTCCTTCTTCAGGAGTGATGTTTTTGAACTCTTCCATTAGTTTAGCTTTCACTTCTTCATCATTCTCCTAATCTGACCTGTCAGGCCTTAGTTCTCTTCTCTCCTTGCATTTATTTTGATATTCCTCAAATTTCATCCTCCATTCCAATTGCAAGAATACAAGAGTCTATACAAATGCATTGTCATCTAAGAACTACTTGCAAGCCTCAATTCTTGCATCTTGCACACTCTTACCTTTCATATCCAAATCTGATAGAACCAATTCAGCTGACCTAGGAGGGGATGAAATACCAACCTGCATGTCTTGATTAGTAACAATAATTTCATCTATGAGATCCTCAGGTATGTGATCAATTCTTTGCCTCTTAGGGCTTGGCTCAGGTGGTGGTGATGGGGGACTGCACTGTGGTGAAGATTTTAATTCAATGATTTTGATAGCCCCAGATACTTTGAATTTTGGGCTTGATCATGAAGGAGCCTTCATTATTTTCTTCCCTTTTCTGTCTACTTCTTCCTCATCACTGTCAGTATCCCTTTTCCTCCTATAGATGGGCCACCTTTCTGTAGGCTAACATACTGGCCTTGTTTCAATTGGCATATCACTTTGTCCTTGCATATCCAGACTTAGCCTTAAATTTATCTTTTTGGTTGTCAAGGTGTCCACTATCTCCTTGAAATTCTTCATTAAAAAGTCAATTATTTTCTGGTATGGAGTGAATTTCATCAATGGATCATATGTCAGATCCATTTCATGCACAATATCCAGTAGCTTACTATAAGCTATCTACTTTTCCTTATTCAATTCTTGTCTATTTAAATCAAATTCATTCCTGATCAGGTCCTCAGGGAAATTGAACTCATGTGCAAATTTTCCACCGTTTAATCTTTGTCTAAAAAGAGCAAAGAAACCTTCAGGATCATGTTGTCACCTTGGACCAAATCTCAAATGGTAATCAACAAAGAATTTGTCAAAATGTGTCCAGCCTCCCTTTGAAAATGTAAAGTCAGACACTACTATATAATTAGGGAGTAATGTTCCTTTCCCCTTTCCAGTTAGGTTATCTTCATGAATACACCCCATCTACCACATAACTTCTGCAAACCCTAGTCTTGGTGGCACATTGTATGGCAGTATGTGAGGGGTTCCTTGAAATCCATATATTCTCAGGACAGTGTTGAATGGATATGGGATAATGTCACCCCAGTTATGTAAAACCCTCAATTCTGGTTTCCCCTCCTTCAGCCTAAGAAAATCATGTAGTTCCTGAGGGATCCTAAGTATATTTACCATCAATCTAGCCCTCAATCTTGCAGTAAAACAATTATCAAATTTCACATAACTAGTGCTTTCCTTATTATAGGACAAATCTGTAGCTCATATCTATACTGGCAATCTTTCTCCATTAACTGATTGTCTTAAGTTCATATTCTCAACAAAGAAATCAGCATTCCTAAACAAGAACATATGCATCAACATGGAATACCAAAAGAATTGAGTACCAATATCACCATTTTACAACTTCGACAGTCCTTCGTGTATCCTCTCCACCAAAAAGAAATGAAGTCATATGTTATAGAGAAGTTAGGGTGTTGTATTTGCACCCTTATGGACATGTATGCAATTGACATTACTGCACCAGGGCTGAAACCCAAAATCTGACATAGTGAATAGAAAGTAGCCAGGAAAGGCTTTTCAAAACAATTTAATCTGAAGGATTCCTGGTCACTAGGGCTGATGTGAAATTGTGAACCCCCTGCCTTAACTAGATGAGGTGGAAGCAGCCTAACCCTAAAAAGAGATTTCAATTTTATATACTCCTCCTTCATTTCTTCAAGATTAATAGGAACAAAGTCATCACTTGGCTCACTCAAATTAAAATTTTTTTGGATAACATCTCTATTAATTTCCAATGGAACCCCTCCATCATTATCTCTGATTACCTGTGTGATAGGCTCATATCTTTTGGCCACTGCTCTAAGTAAGTCCACATCAGGGAACACATTTGGAACAACCAGCTTTCCCATGTTGTACCTCCATCCATTTGAAAAAGGATGAGCCAAATTCCTCTGTCCATACCATAATCTGAACATTTCTAAGCCTGTAAGTGGAACCATAGCATTAGCAATGTTGGAATTATTACACACCAACCCCTCCCCTAGGATTTTCCCTTGCATCAACACCAAACCTTTCCTTTTGTCATTTGTTGATAATAGAAATTGATCTAAGAAATCATCGTACAAGTTTCT
This sequence comes from Sequoia sempervirens, assembly GCA_007258455.2. Classification (NCBI taxonomy): domain Eukaryota; kingdom Viridiplantae; phylum Streptophyta; class Pinopsida; order Cupressales; family Cupressaceae; genus Sequoia; species Sequoia sempervirens. Next base: position 813,713,563 of record VDFB02271358.1, read on the forward strand.
TTTCAAATACTCAATGTGGCCAGAGTGTTGCTTGGTTGGAGCCATTTTAGAAAAACTAGGGCCTCACTACAATGTTACAGTTGAAGTGGCTATGACTAAGTAGAGATAGGAAATTATAGAGTAAAAATACCATAATTCCTCACAATTTATTATTAAACAATAGCCCTAACAAAAGATTTTAATGAACTCAATGACAAGCATAGCAGACCCCCTTTCCCAAATTTAGCTACAAAATGACTGGGAAACAGAGAAAATTAACTCATGGCTTTTTTCGCACAAACTCCAATTTCTGGCAGTAGCTGCTCGCAATTTCACCTTTGGCTCTGAAACTGTTTTCACAAAATACTTGGATGCTTTGTGATACAAATGAGATGAGTAAATTGATTTTATGTCAATCAAATTCTGCTAGTGGATGTCTCATCCACCATTAAAGCTCATTCGCGGGCCGCACGAATGACTCCAACCATAATTTTATACATATTTAAATTTGAGCCATTGATCCTTTAGTTTGATCAAATCATCGACGGCCATCTTCAAAACAAGCTGACATAATCGCCAACATGGCAATAAGGGGGCCCACTATGTCATATGCCGTGAAGGAATGCCATGTGGCGGTTGCTTGCGATATCACAATCCTTTGATTTATCATCGTGGGATGGCTAGCATCGTCGATCTTTTTACCATAAAGCCTGCTCCTTCAAAAATGGTCGTCGTCCTTTACTTTAACTGTCGAGTAGCTTTTCCCTTAAAATTATAACATCTGCGTTGAAATAAAACATGTGCATCTTACAAGTGCATTAGTAATCCACCCTGTAATACATTTAAAATTGGTGAACACTTTCTTCACTCCTTAGGCTTCATTGGATGAGACACGTGGCAGGCACCCGCGACATCGTGATCCCAAAATTCCTAATCGCGGGATGGCAGGCACCATCAATCTTGAAGAGACAGCTCATCAATGGTCACACAGATTTCATCCTTTATGAAGGGCACATGGCACCCGCCCATGATATCGTGATCCCTGTAATCGCTGATTGCAGGATAGCAGGCGTCATTGATCTTGTTCCTTTAACACAGTCGCCAGCCATCTCGTTAACCTTTGAGTAGCTTTTCCAGCGAGATTATAACATATCCGTGGATTTAGAACATGTGTGTCTCGAGAACACTTTAGTAATCTACCCCTTAATACATTTAAAGTTGACTAGTGTTTCTTTTACTCTTTAGGCTTCATCGGATGAGACACGTGGTGCCCGCTCGTGATTTCACAATCAACCCAAGCACCATCGCAGGATGGCAGGGAATGGCTCAGATCAAATGGTAGTTGGTCAGCGATAGTTCAAATTTGATCCCCTGGATAGGACACGTGGTGCCTACCCGTGATTTCACGATCCTTGAATTCCCGATCATGGGATGGTAGGCACCGTTGATATCTGTAGGAAATAGATCAATGGTAGCACTAAATCAACCCTTGAGCTCCCCCGAATAGGACACATGGCGCCCACCCGTAATTTTGCAATCCTTGAATTCTCAATCACAGGATGGCGGGCACCGTTAATATCTACAAGAAATAAATCAATGGCAGCACTAAATCAACCCTTGAGCTCCCTCGGATAGGACACGTGGTGCCCACCCATGATTTTGTGATCCTTGAATTCCTGATCACAGGATGGTGGGTACCATTGATATCTGCAGGAAATAGATCAACAGCAGCACTAAATCAACCCTTGCAAAATAAAATATTCATTAAAAGAAGTAAGCATTACTAGGTGGATGACAAATAAAATAAGAGCTGCAGGGAAGCGAAGTTCCTGTCAAAAATTTATTAAATAGTTATGTTTTAAGAAGTTAGAAATTAAATTATTAATGAGGTGGGACTCTTGTGTAAGAAGAAAAAATGATTAAGTTAAGGATTGTATTTTTTGTTAAAACTTTAATTCTAATATATTAAATTATATTTTAGATGGTATATATGTTACATATATATTTTATATATATTATAATATTATAATGATGTTAAAATTATATATTAGATATTATATATGTTACATATGCATTATATAGTGTATGTATTATAATATGTTGTTAAATTAATAATATAATATATTAAAAATATATTATTTATTTTAATTTGTTATTATATTATTTTATATATTTGAATTTAATAGAATGGAAAATATAAAAAATAGACAAGCTAAGTTAAATGATTTATATTGGTAACATAGGAGACAAAAATTAAGAGAAAATATGTTATTCAAAATTATAAAAAATAAAACAATATGCTACTTATAACACTATTTTTTCATGAAGTTACTATTTAAATTTCAAATAAAAACATAAATATTAAAATATATAACATAAATTTTAATTTATTTTAAAATATAAAAATCTAATTAAAATGTGGTAATTTGTTTTTTAGAGTTTAAACTTAGATTTCTATTTTCCCTATTTTTATTATTTTGATCTTGCATGCTTACATTAACCATAATTCATTGATACAAAAAAATATAGGAGAGATAATATTTTTTTTATTTTGATTAATCAAAAAAGGTAAGTATTAAAGATTGAATAAATTAAAAATATAATAAAAGATTGATTAAGAAGAAAATTATTAAAATTAAAATTATTTATATTAATAATTAAAATATAAGATAATAAAAAAATTAAAGGAGTTGAGAATTTTTAAACTTAATTATCATAGTGGATGTCTTAAACAATTATTCTTTTGGAAATATCAAAACTAAGAATGAAACCAACATAAAATTTTAATAAAATATATTTCAATAAAATGATGTGTACACTAAGTTAAAACATTTATATTGCTAGTCAAATGGTATGTAGGGAAAACGAAAAACTAAGAGATAAAAATATTTAACAAATAAAAATATATACTATCTATAACAACAATTTTTTGGGGGTTAGAAATTTATAAATTATAGGTTGAATGGTAAGGCTAACAATTTTTGTTGTGGTTTGTATTTTTCTTCTGTGCTTTGTTTGTGCTAGGCTGTTGCCCATTTGTCTTTCACTCTCTTTGTTTATGCTTTTGTTTCTCCTTTTAGTTGTTTAGTTGCTTTGTGGGTTGAGGTGTCTATGCTTTTTCTAAACAAAACCATTTAAAATTAAATTATATCAGTAGTCAAATGCTATGCAATAAATAAATAAAAAGTCTTACTTTGTAAAATTGGAAAACCTAATTATTAGAATGATGAGTTTGTTTATATTAAAAGAAAAGTAAAGATCACATGAATTATTCACACTTAAAAAATTGGAAAATATCCTACTTATAGCAACACATTTTTTTCACTTATTAAATAGTGACTATTAAAATTCCTAATAAAATAAATAAATATTATAGTATAGCATAATAGCTCAAATTCTAATTAATTTAAAAATATCAAAATATAATTAAAAGAATAAAAATAATTACCACTGTATACCACTAACCTAAAATAATGAAAAAAGAGATAAAAAGTGTTACTTTATAAAATTGGAAAGTCATTCAATCAAACTGCATCTTATAGAAACTAAAAATATATACCTTTACTTGGTAAAATTGAAAAACCTAATTATTATATTAGCACATTTTTTATGTATTAAGAATGTAGAAATTATTATTTTAAAAAATATTATTTATTAAAAATTTAACTCTTTTTAATTAAAACAATGAAAAGAATAGTCAATTTATAACACTAGTCTAAAAGAATGTAAAAAAAAATCTAAATTATATATAAAATAAATATTTCAAAATATAAAATATAAGTATAAACTTAATGAATAGGTTGAATGATAAGATTAGCCATAACATCTAAAAATTAAGGAAGTTATTAAAAAAAGACTAAAATTTAAATATAAATTTGTTGATTAAACTATAATCTTCTTAAAAATTAAAAATATTAATATCAATATAATTTAACTATTTTAATTTAAAAATATTTTAAATTAATATGAAGTATGATTTGTTACAATGTAGGATTATACGAGTGATAATATTAATAGATAAATACTAAGTATGATTTGTTACTATGTAGGATTAGCCACCATTCCATAATAATCGTTAATGGAAGTAATGGAAGCGCCAAAATCACTTATATCGGGTGAAAATTGTGTACCAATTAGATTCAAGAGAATTGATTTTTGAAATATATTTTGTTATATAATTTGCATCTATACATTGATAATAGATTGAAAAAATTCAAATAGAAAAATTATTCAAGTTCTCATTGGTTAAAGTGTGAGTTATTAATAACTAGTTAAATTCTGGTGGTGCCTATAGTTCCCATAGTTCCCTAATAGAAGAAAAATAAAATAAATCTACAATTTGTTTTATAATTTCACTTTTAACTTTAAATGTATGTTCACTCATTAAGTTGTATTTTTTTTACAATCACATTTTTATTTTAGATGTTTGTTCATAAAATATAAAAATGCATTAAAAATATATTAGAAATATTTTTCTTTATATTATATAGCATTCATAACATTAAATTAACATAGAATAATTTCACAATATCACTTAACCAATCAAGAAAAATTTAATCATTACTATGCAACATTATTCTCACATCAAACTAACAAATAAACATTGAAAACAAATTTATTTTTTTATATTATAACATTCATAACTTAAACCTTTTTATACACAATATCAAGTTAATGATAAAAATCACATAAAATTATTTATAAGCAACTTAAATTTTTTAACAATTTAATAACATATAATTTAATATAATTAAGAAAAATTAATTAAGAATTATAGATAAATTTGTGAAATATTGATTTACTTATCAAGAAAAAATCAATTATAAATTTACTTATTATTGATAAATTTACTTACCAATCTATTTTAACCATCAAGAAAAAATTACTCATTAGTGATTGCAACATTATTGGCACATCTTTTAAACTGACAAATAAACTTTGAAAACACATTTATTTTTTAGTTCCTGCCAAAGGAACTATAGGCAACCCCTTTTCCTTAACAAGTTATTAATAACTTTGATTTTTAACAAATGAGAAGTCAACTTTTTTTCTATTTGAAAAATATTTGTATATAGTTAAAGAAAATATGCAAGATTTTTAACTTTTCAAATTTCAAAAATTAATTTTCCTCAATTTTATTGGCTACAAAACTTTGAGCGATAAGGGCAGATTTTCAGGAAGCATAAACTTTTTATCGCAATTTTTCAAGGTTTTTTTGCCACAAAGACCATAATCAAAATTTTTTAATTTTTTTTCACTTATAATTAATCTATTTCGTTATTTTGAATCTTTTTAGTTCCTGCCAGGGAACTATAGGCACCACCAAATCTTAACTAGTTATTAATAATTCTCTTTTTAATCAATGAGAGGTGAAGCATTTTTTCTATTTGATTTGTTTTTATCTATTATCAATGTATAAATGCCAATTATATAACAAAACATATTTCAAAATTCAATTCTCTTTAATCTAATTGGTAGACAAATTTCACCCGATATAAGCAATTAATGCACTTCCATTACTTCCATTACTTCCATTTCGGAATCTTAACTAATTTTTATGAGTTTTTTTAAACTTAGGTTGTTTATTTCCAATAATTCAATGAGGTAAACCATACTAACTATTTTGAAAATTAAATTACACTATAACGATAAATTACTTTTTATTAAATTACACTATAAAAATAAATTACTTACTAATTACCCCTCACATTGGCGTAACATTTATTTACTATTTTCCTTTGCATTATTAAAATAATAATAATAATTAATAAAATTTAAACTTTGAATAACAAATGCTAACTAATTAATCAATATAACATCAAAATTCAACTATTTTTAATTACCTTTAATACTAAATTGATTTGTAGCATAAATTTAATTGAGCTAATTCTTTCAAAATATTAATACCAATTACTCAAAATTTACTTTTTAATATAAATTAATTAATTATTATTTAAAAATAAATGAATACCTTGAAAATTATTTTTATATTATAATTTAAATAAATTAATACTAATCACCTCTCTTTGTCATAAATTAATTCTAAAACAACACTTATTAAACATATATTTAAACTAACAAATTTTCAATTGCTTTGAAATTTGAACTAACTCTAATTACTAAGATACGTTTTGCAAAATAAATGAATTAAGACTACAATAATTATTTAGAATAAATACTAATTACTTTTATAAAATATTTATTATTTTTAAAAATCAACTTTAAAATTAACAGTAATTATTTTAAATAAATTTAAATTAATATTAATAAATTAATCATTTAAATCAATCACAAATTCTATCATATTTGTTTTAGAAATAATTCACCTTCTATTTACAACTTATATTAATTACTATATGTTAGTTTGTGAAATAAAAAATGTTAACTAATTAATAATTAATAAGGAAATAAATAACTTTATTATATTAATTAAATAAATAGTCTAAATTTAAAGATTTTTTTCTTCTCATTTAAATTAAAAAAAATGTTTAGTTTTAGCCAAGTTTAAATTTTCATATCCAATTTAAATGTTCATATTAAATATTTATATATATATATATATATATAAATATATAATAAATTTAAATATTTGTAAAGACAAATATATACATATATACTTATATATAATTATTATATTTATATATATGTGTGTTAGTAATATATATATTTATAATATAAATTAAAAGTGATGTGATTCCCTTTTTATAGTAATATTTGAATAAAAATATTATCGCAAAATATTAAACTTTAATTTATTAGTAATGAAAGCGTATATGATTTTTCAAAATTGTAAAATAAAATTGATTAGATGCAAAGAATAATTTAGAGGAAATAATATAAAGAAAAATTATTTTAATTATTAGATTTTTTTTTTATAAGAAAACCATAATTTCCTTCAAGATCTTTTCATAAGAATATGGGTTTGAGCCACATAAAATTATTTTAGAAAAAAAACTATTTTCAAAACAAATTTTAATTTTCAAAGAACATAAAAATTAAATATATGCATTTTAATATTTGAGTCAAATATAGATTTTTAAGAAATATTTTTTTTATATTTTTTTTAATTGATTCCTCTACTTGTTAAGTAGGAAAGCATAACTAGCTATGCATATTCATCTCAATTCCTTTCAACCTTATAAGTTAATATTCAAGTAGATACCTACTTATCAATTAGGAAAACCTGACAAACTGTGTAGATTGTTTGTAACTATGTTTACCTAAACAAACTCTTTCTATTCCTCTCAATTCCTTTCATCCACACGTGTTCATTCTAAACTATAAAAAATAAACTACCTCATCCTCAAAAAAAATTGGCTACACAACAAGTACAATTACGTTTCTTAATCTATAACATCATGTAATATTGTAATCTTATCAAAATATTATCTTTTGACAACTCAAGCATGATCATCCTTAAATTGTTTCAAAATTTTATATCTATTGGATAACATAGTGAATTTGAGCAACTTAGTTTTCCCTAGATTTTGAAAGCAATTATAGTAGCATTGAGCTTAGAGACCACAATGTTGTATTATGACTAAAACAATTTTTTTCCTTTAGATGGACTTGACAGCATATGTAGAGAAGCATGAATTTGTTTTTGATGTAATCCTAGATGAGCATGTCACAAATGATGATGTGAACTAATGTACCCATGCCATTGTTCTCATTTGGAGTAAAATCATTATATCATGCTTATAAGTATCCTTGATTACGTCTATCAATAGATTGCCTAATCTCCATTGAGAATGTCATAATCTAAAAATATTGTCAGGTGAATGGCATAATCTATAAAAGGGGTTAGATATTACTATTATTAACACCTAGAGTTTTCACATGGTACACCACTATTGTAGTCAATGTAATACAAATTTGGTGTAATGCCCCGCCGTGCGAACCCCAAAGGACAACTAAGGCAACGATTACCACACAATTTTTTATTTTTTATTTTTTTTAAAATAAAACTAACATGCATGAGATGCACAAAAGTTATGACATGAAAATTCATTTAAACAAACCCAATATCATTTACGTCCCTTGGGGTACACGAGGATACATTACGAAACCTAATGCCATACATTAATGATAAAGAATGAAAGCCAAATCTAATCCATGACAAAGCATATATATAAAACCGTCAATAAGAACCATTCCCTTAAAGAAATACAACATTTGAATAACATCTGATATGGATCCATATCCACACAAGGTTCACCAATGATAAACATTACATCACATCCTTTTCATTACTTTACACTGTTCAAGTCTTACAATGATACAAATATGTTTCCCAATATAGACGGAAACCGCATGACAAGATAACATAATACAAATGAACACAGGAATACACAGTATCATAACTGGCTCCAAGCTGGATACAACTCTGGAATCGCTGCAACAGTACCAATCTGCACCTCTCGATCCTCGACTGGGGACCCAATGGGGTGTTATAGCACGTTCCACCCGACCACGTGGGTCAGAAGACCCACCCCCCGTGCTAAGGAGCTGACAAGAAGAGACCTCAATCAAGAACATACAAACAGGGAACCACAAGACTCAACATCATACAAAGGTATCATGAAACTCACGGATTACAATGACATAATCAACAACATTCATGAGTCGACCAAATCAAATGAAACTATGAAACTCATCACATTTAACCCAAGCAACAACAGTTAAGAAAGTCATCAAAGAGCATCCATAAAACATTTCCACAAGAATCTGAAGCAACATAAAGACTACAATATCCAGAGGCAACAAGAACAAGAACGAGGGTGTCTAGTCGGGAGGGTCATCGCATAGCTCTCATGGGATCTCCTGGCACTTCCTCCAACCGAGGCGCCGGCACCCATTTATGGATTCCCTAGCCCTTGAAAATAACATAAAGATACAATAACCAAAGGCAACTACAACCAAGCACAAGGGTGTCAAGTGGAGAGTGTCATCGCATAGCTCTCATGGGATTCTCCTGGCCCTTCCTCCAATTGAGGCGCCGGCACCCATCTATGGATCTCTTGGCCCTTCCTCCTAACTAAGGCGCCGGCACCATAGGGTAGCTAATGTGGAGCCGATAATCTCTCGTGAGGACGAGACTATGACTTTGCCAACCACGGCCTTCTCAGTCTATCACTAGTCTATGGTAGCCCTAGTGCATAGCCGAGGAATCCAATGTTTTATTATCTTGTGTTTTTTTTAAACTACCCAACCCTCTAAATTCTATTGTTTAGGTTATCACTTGTTTAACTACTCTTTCGTGGGTTATCCTGAGCCCTTCCTCCTTCTGAGGCACCGGCGCCCACAAAGAGCCACTCTCCCTAAGACCCCTAACATAGCTTAATAGCAGAATAGGGTTGTCACATAACGAAAACAAATAATCTCAAGAGACCATACATGAGGCATTAACCATGGCTAAAAAAACACTTAATCAGTAATACTCAACGAATTCATGTACAACCCTTTTAAAGTCATGTGCTCAAAACAATTATCACATCAGGCTCAAAGAGGCATCGGCAGATGGCGCCGCCACAGGAGACTGGCGGGACCGACTTTCCAGCAAACCGATTGTGGAATCTGGAGTCGGCGGGCGTCATGCGGCAAAGAGACCGCTGCGCTTTCCAGGCCGATACGGACGAAGACGTGGCTGGGCGACAAAGGCGTGCGGGACGGGCGCATATAAAAGTTTCATCGCATTTCAATGAATAAATTTCCTCTCAAATCAAAGAGAGTAGCACAATAGAATTCCCATCAAAATAACTCAAGGGAACAGACGAGCGACTGGTACTCGCTCCCACCCTCACAAGGTTTCCGGCTTATCCATATAAGAAAGAACCACGGTCAGAAAACAACATTCAAAGGGATCATCATCTTTGTCCATTTGCATTTTATGTAAATGTACATTGATCTAAAAATCAATCATTCAACTATCTGTATATGGGCAACAAATTCAATTACTTATTTCTTCCACTTTTATCAGCTTCTTAAGTGCAGCTAAAATCTTTTGCTTAACTATCAATATATTTACACTGAGAATGTTTCCCTTAATTCAGTGGTTTTAATCAATGAGATGTAAATCAAATCCATACAGAAACTATTTACATGCTTGTCCGGACAAACCAACAATTGTTATATATATCAAAAATTCATTCGCCAGCTTCAAATATATTCAATTGCAGCCTGAGCTAAAAGCCTACAATAAGCTGTTGTCAGATAATCAAATTAACTTTCTTTATAAAACATAATCAAGAGACTACTTTAATAATTGGAAATTCTAACCCAATTAACTTAATCAAATCTTCTAATTATCAATACTTTACTTCAATATTCAAACCGATTCAACTAATTTACTGCACAAATATTTTACTTATAATAGTCTAAGTGTTACTTAAGTAGAAATTTATTCCATTAAATCTTTCATCAAATGTCACTTTATTTCATCATTTAAAATATAATCCTAACAAGACGCAAATTGTAATACAATCTCAAAATTCAAAAGAGAACAACACGTTATAAGCATCTCCAAGTAATCTTGTTATTTTTACTATTCCTATAAAAACTATCAAAAGAAACACGCTCAATACTTATCTATTCAAACTTGCGGGAGTATACTTTCATAGTTAGGAATATGATTGTAGTTGGGAAACTACAATCATCCTAACAAAACTTTTACACCACATTGAGGAATCTTTATCTGTCGCCATAGTGACAGATCAACAATTGCGCTTGGTCTAACAACTATGGAGATGGTGTTCCAACCACCACATTGCACCTAAATCCATATCTAAGATTCTTGCACGAGGTATTGTCTTGATAGAAGTGATCCATTTCCAGCGACATTGATCAAGTGTAGGATATTGGTGATGCTAAATGAAACAATCTAAATATGTTTGCACATTATGAAATTTCAAGCAAAAAATGATTGGCAATCAGGAACCAAAGAACTAAATAACAGAGAAATGTTTGAAAGGTAAAAAAAAGTTGCTTAAACACGGATGCAAAACGTGATAGCACTGGACAAGGCACAAGGAAAGCTTGACAAAATGCCACAAAGAGGACTCATCTCATGAAATAAAATGATTACATGAAAAGAACGAAATAGAATTGATGAAGTGAAGGTGTTCGCAGGGCTCTACTCAATTTTCTGTTATAAACAGGTGCTTCAGCTGCGATAGGTTGACAAGGAATCAGAGAGATTGTTTAAACCTCTACAACATTCTATTTTCAACTACTGCAGATGTGAAGAGTTGCCAAAGGAGACATAGGTATTTTAAACCTCTACGGCCTTCTGTGTTCAAGTGCCGCAGCTATGACAGGATGCCAATGATATCAGAGAAGCTATTTAGCCCTTAAAACTTCCTATTAAGTTCAGATGCATGGCTGTGACAGGCTGCCAACAGTGACACGAGGAGTATGAGGGGCGACAGCTAAGAGAAGAAAAATCATAAGTAAATTGAATCATCGAGGAAAACTAAACTCCCCCCAACAAAAGAAAAATAGCGAATGAAGAGAGAGTAAGAAGCATTTAGTCAGATGTTAAGTGCAGAGGGAAGGCACAAGGACGTTAAGCAATAACCTACAGGTTACACCACATAGCCACGCAAGAATACGTTGCACCCAGATCTATGTCGTTCATAGGACTCTCAGACAAAATGCATACGCAGGGAACCAACACAATAAATAAATAAAAAGAATGTATGTATTAAATCCTAGCAAGATACAAGGCCAATAATGCCCAAGCACAAGGCATCAACATAAAGCTTAAAGATTAAGTCTGACCACAAAGAGAAGAAATCGGTATATACCCTAAGGCGCTTAAACACCAAATTGCCTGGATGAATAAATCGAATGCTAATCATATTAAATATACAAGCAAAAAACTTTCATTAACAAGGTAGAAGTTAGTGGCACCCAGTTATCAAGGATTAGATTCCCTGAAGCGAGTAAAGACTAGGATCAATGATATCAGCCTATGGAACTGGAATACTGTTTTCTTTCCAAATACAAGCTATACTATCGAACTTCCATTTATTCTAATAGAAAAGAAGAGTAGTAATCACTTGGTAGAAAGGTAGCAAATGAGAGAGCCTACCTGGTATCGCTTAAGCTTGGAAAACGAGAGCTGAAAGAGCGTAGGGTGATGGAGCAACCAGATCACCAATGATCTCCTCCCTAGTTTTCTTCTAGGATCCATTCTCTAAAGCGCTAAGAGCCAAATCCCAACGCAGCGTAACCCATCCTCATCGAATACTATGTTTGCTATAAGATGAATACCTAGCAGTTGGGAGCTCCAAGCATGCACGAGTATCAGGAGGTCCTCCATCGTAAATGCACCATCCCTGTATTTCTACAGAATAATGACCTTTTTTTGCTGGTTGGTAGGTTGGGATGCCATGCCTACATTAATGGACGACCCTGCAGTTGGTAACCCCCCCTACCCTTTTCACCGTAGATATATATAAAAAAAAAAAAAGGGATTTTCTTTAGCTTTCGAATTGCCAAAAAAATCAAACAAAGATAGCCAGTTTCTATTATCATTTTAGTCCCTTTCATAAAGCAGGAACATGCATTCGTCCTTTTGAGTTCTTCTAGCGATTTTTTTCACTAGTCTAAAATCTTATTGCTTTTATTTAATTAAAGACTCATGTTTATCTCCTCTTTCAATTTAAAAATCCCCTTAGACTATTAATACTTATCTTTAAATTTTATTTCATTTTATTTTTGTTTAACGTAACTTTCGTTTTAAAACTTATCTCTAAATTTTGAAATCATATAGTTTTCAACCTTTATTTATTGTTTTCTTCCCTAGTTTAAATCTTATCTTCAAGACTTGTTAGAAAACATGGTAGCTTTCCTTCTAAATTTTATTTTAATTTCTTGATTTAATTATAAGTAAACACTTACTTTCTATATTGATTTGAGTTAATGTTTCAAACAATTTTAATTTAATTATATTGATTAATCCAAATATTAACTTATCACAAACACAAGACCAATTAACAATGCAATCATGAAACCAACACGACGCCACAAATCAATTAACCATATTTACTCAATAATATTATTACGAAAACAACATGACCACTCAATGGTTAGCTTACTTGAATTACTAGAATGACCCAAATGGAGGGGTATTACATCCTCCCCCACTAGGCTTTGACTTACTCCTGGAAGTCAAGCTCAAGCACAAACCATAAACTAAAAATAATATTAACAATTACAAGCACAAGCACACAATAACAAAATCACCAATTAAACACCGTCAAGTAAGCCAGGAAAATTAAACAACCCAAAAATAAGGAAATGATACCAAAACAAAAGTGGTGACGGAGTTGCAACCAAACTAACTTGCCAAACACAAGGACGGATGATGAACTAGGTTGGGGAAACTTCTTGTCAGCTCCTATTTTCCACATCAGACCCATTGGGTGTTTAGGATGCTCACCCTTTCCTGACAATGCAGGTGGAGTCGAGGCTTAGTTCCTGCAATCCTGCATACAAACGAACATTGTGCACAACATATATATATCAAATCAACCTAGTGTAGAGGGAATTGCAATGTTGTATGCCTCTCACAAATGAGTGATACGACATCGTCCTTCTAACACACTATTATCAATGAAACATCATAAATGATCATTAATACAATTACTAATCAAATGAAAACATTTTATTAAGTCCAAATGTTAAACATAACCAATTAATTACCTTCATCCTCGAGATTTGAAACGGACCACCTGAAAATCATAAGCTAAGGTGGAACATAACACATTAGTACTAAACATTCAAGAGGATTCTTCACCCTCGCTATGCCACATTTCCATAAAACGCAACATGATTATCCACACTAGCACATATTCTCATTAAACATCATCATTTTCACACAAAGCACTCTACTTCAATCATTATTCAACACCAAATCTCACAAAATTTTTATCAAGGTGATCAAAATTCTACACGTTCACAGATTCAAGAAAACATAATTCATCACTCAAGTCCAGCAAAAGGGAAATTCCATGCACGCATGACATATTCACAAAAAAATTCACATCACTTGAAACTACACCATACAATGATACAAGGGTTCATAGTGCATCCCTGACAGGAAGGATATCGGTGCATTGCGCACTACACCGAGGGTCCTATCCTTTCCCATCAGTTTCCTGCACCATCTACCCGACACCAGCTAACAGAAGAACTCAAGTTCACAACAATGACAATGGAAAAGTGTAACTCAAGACTCAAGGGTCTAGGCGCAAGGTTACATAGTGAGCACACATAGTGCCCAGTGTATGAACCTACGCTCTGATACCATGTTGTAATGCCCCGCCGTGCGAACCCCAAAGGACAACTAAGGCAACGATTACCACACAAATTTATTTATTTATTTATTTATTTTAAAGTAAAACTAACATGCATGAGATGCACAAAAGTTATGACATGAAAATTCATTTAAACAAACCCAATATCATTTACGTCCCTTGGGGTACACGAGGATACATTACGAAACCTAATGCCATACATTAATGATAAAGAATGAAAGCCAAATCTAATCCATGACAAAGCATATATATAAAACCGTCAATAAGAACCATTCCCTTAAAGAAATACAACATTTGAATAACTTATCGATATGGATCCATATCCACTAGCGAGTTCCTGTGTCGTATTATCCACATCACTTTCATTACTTTGCTGATAAGTCTTACAATGATACAAATATGTTTCCCCAATATGGAAGCTGACAACTGACAAGATAACATAATACAAATGGAGCAGAGGAGGAATTACGGTATCATAACTGGCTCCAAAGGCTGGATACAACTCTTGGGTGTATAGCGATTCTCTTGCACCTCTTGATCCTGTTGCGGGACCCAGTAGGGTGTTTAGCACGTTACACCCGACCCGTGGATCCGAGACCCACCTTACCCGATTACTAAGGAGAGCGACAAGAAGAGACCTCAACCAGAACATACCATCAGGGGAACCACAAGAATCAACTTATCCTTACAAAGGTATCCTTGAAACTCACGGATTACACCAATGACGCATTCTAACATTGCGGTGTGGGCTCAGGCTTGGGCTTTAAGCAGCTTTAAACAACAACATTGATTAAGAAAGTCATCAAAGAGCATCCATAAAACATTTACACAAGAATCTGAAGCAACATAAAGACTACAATATCCAGAGGCGACAAGAACAAGAACGAGGGTGTCTAGTCGGGAGGGTCATCGCATAGCTCTCATGGGATCTCCTGGCACTTCCTCCAACTGAGGCGCCGGAACCCATCTATGGATTCCCTAGCCCTTGAAAATAACATAAAGATACAATAACCAGAGGCAACTACAACCAAGAACAAGGGTGTCAAGTGGAGAGTGTCATCGCATAGCTCTCATGGGATTCTCCTGGCCCTTCCTCCAATTGAGGCGCCGACACCCATCTATGGATCTCCTGGCCCTTCCTCTAACTAAGGCGGCACCATAGGGTAGCTAATGCGGAGCCGATAATCTCTCGTGAGGACGAGACTATGACTTTGGCAACCATGGCCTTCTCAGTCTATCACTAGTCTATGGTAGCCCTAGTGCATAGCCGAGGAATCCAATGTTTTATTATCTTGTGTTTTTTTTGAAACTACCCAACCCTCTAAATTCTATTGTTTAGGTTATCACTTGTTTAACTACTCTTTCGTGGGTTATCCTGAGCCCTTCCTCATCTTGAGGCGCAGGCGCCCACAAAGAGCCACTCTCCCTAAGACCCCTAACATAACCCAACCAGGCAAGGGTTGTACTGTAACCGAAAAACAAATAATCTCAAGACCCAACTACGCGAGGCATTAACCATCTCGCTAAAAAAAACACATAATCAATGTCTCAACAATTCATGTACAACCCTTTTAAAATCATGATATCAAAACAATTGTCACATCAAGGGCACATAAAGAGAGAACATCAACTGTTAATAAAAGCAATAAAAGCATGAGTCTTTAATTAAATAAAAGCATGAGTCTAAGGGGATTTTTAAATTGAAAGAGGAGATAAACATGAGTCTTTAATTAAATAAAAGCAATAAGATTTTAGACTAGTGAAAAAAATCGCTAGAAGAACTCAAAAGGACGAATGCATGTTCCTGCTTTATGAAAGGGACTAAAATGATAATAGAAACTGGCTATCTTTGTTTGATTTTTTTGGCAATTCGAAAGCTAAAGAAAATCCCTTTTTTGTTTTTGTTTTTTTTAAAGTAAAACTAACATGCATGAGATGCACAAAAGTTATGACATGAAAATTCATTTAAACAAACCCAATATCATTTACGTCCCTTGGGGTACACGAGGATACATTACAAAACCTAATGCCATACATTAATGATAAAGAATGAAAGCCAAATCTAATCCATGACAAAGCATATATATAAAACCATCAATAAGAACCATTCCCTTAAAGAAATATAACATTTGAATAACATCTCATATGGATCCATATCCACACAAGGTTCACCAATGATAAACATTACATCACATCCTTTTCATTACTTTACACTGTTCAAGTCTTACAATGATACAAATATGTTTCCCAATATAGACGGAAACCGCATGACAAGATAACATAATACAAATGAACAGAGGAATACACAGTATCATAACTGGCTCCAAGTTGGATACAACTCTGGAGTCGCCGCAACAGTACCAATCTGCACCTCTCGATCCTCGACTGGGGACCCAATGGGGTGTTTAGCACGTTCCGCCCCGACCACGTGGGTCCAAAGGACCACCCCCCGTGCTAAGGAGCTGACAAGAAGACACCTCAACCGAGAACATACAAACAGGGAACCACAAGACTCAACATCATACAAAGGTATCATGAAACTCACGGATTACAATGACATAATCAACAACATTCATGAGTCGACCAAATCAAATGAAACTATGAAACTCATCACATTTAACCCAAGCAACAACAGTTAAGAAATTCATCAAAGAGCATCCATAAAACATTTCCACAAGAATCTGAAGCAACATAAAGACTACAATATCCAGAGGCGACAAGAACAAGAACGAGGGTGTCTAGTCGGGAGGGTCATCACATAGCTCTCATGGGATCTCCTGGCACTTCCTCCAAACGAGGCGCCGGCACCCATCTATAGATTCCCTAGCCCTTGAAAATAACATAAAGATACAATAACTAGAGGCAACTACAACCAAGCACAAGGGTGTCAAGTGGAGAGTGTCATCGCATAGCTCTCATGGGATTCTCCTGGCCCTTCCTCCAATTGAGGCACCGACACCCATCTATGGATCTCCTGGCCCTTCCTCCTAACTAAGGCGCCGGCACCATAGGGTAGCTAATGCGGAGCCGATAATCTCTCGTGAGGACGAGACTATGACTTTTCCAACCACGGCCTTCTCAGTCTATCACTAGTCTATGGTAGCCCTAGTGCATAGCCGAGGAATCCAATGTTTTATTATCTTGTGTTTTTTTTAAACTACCCAACCCTCTAAATTCTATTGTTTAGGTTATCACTTGTTTAACTACTCTTTCGTGGGTTATCCTGAGCCCTTCCTCATCTTGAGGCGCCGGCGCCCACAAAGAGCCACTCTCCCTAAGACCCCTAACATAACCCAACCAGGCAAGGGTTGTACTGTAACCGAAAAACAAATAATCTCAAGACCCAACTATGCGAGGCATTAACCATCTCGCTAAAAAAAACACATAATCAATGTCTCAACAATTCATGTACAACCCTTTTAAAATCATGATATCAAAACAATTGTCACATCAAGGGCACATAAAGAGAGAACATCAACTGTCAATAATCTCAAGCCTTATACAAAGTTGCCCATGAATTCTGGTACAACCCATACACAAACTCAAATCTCAATTGAGATCAAAATTGGGAAGGAAAAATCAATGAAGCATCAATGTGAAACAAGATTACTCTTGCCTCTAGAAAGCCAAGAAAATGATGAACCAAAAGCCTTAAAACTAAGGCAAAACAAGCAATTATGGTTTGACATAAACTTCACATATAAAGTTTCCATCACAATTTCAATGAATAGAGACTCCTCAAATCAAGGTAACTCAATAGGAATTCCCATCAAAATAACTCAAGAGGACAAGTTGACAATGGTACTCAACCACCCTCACAAGGGTTTCTAAAAACTATCCATATGAAGAACACGCAGATAAGAGGAAACAACATTCAAGGGATCATCTATCTTTATCTATTTACATTGGTCTTTTATTTTATGTAAATGTACATTGATCAAAATCAATCATTCAACTATCTATGTGAACAACAAATTCAATTACTTGTTCTTCCCCACCCTTTATCAACTATTATAAGTGCAACTAATCTTTGCTTAACTATCCAATATATGTACCTAGAATGTTTCCTTAATTCAATGAAGGAGGTTATTAATCAATGAGATGTAAATCAAATCCTTTTAGCTTATTTACATACTTGTCGGACAAGCCAACAATTAATTTATATATATCAAAAATTATTCCTTAACCCAAATATATTCAATTGCAACCCACAAACTAAAAACCCTACAATAACTGTTGTCTGATAATCAAATTAACTTTCTTTATAAAACATAATCAAAGACTACTTTAATAATTGGAAATTCTAACCCAATTAACTTAATCAAATCTTCTAATTATCAATACTTTACTTCAATATTCAAATCGATTCAACTAATTTACTGCACAAATATTTTACTTATAATAGTCTAAGTGTTACTTAAGTAGAAATTTATTCCATTAAATCTTTCATCAAATGTCACTTTATTTCATCATTTAAAATATAATCCTAACAAGACGCGAATTGTAATACAGTCTCAAAATTCAAAAGAGAACAACACGTTATAAGCATCTCCAAGTAATCTTGTTATTTTTACTATTCCTATAAAAACTATCAAAAGAAACACGCTCAATACTTATCTATTCAAACTTGCGGGAGTATACTGTCATAGTTAGGAATATGTAAAGTCTTGCAGAAAGAGTTTGGGAAACTACAATTATCCTAACAAAACTTTTACACCATATTGAGGAATCTTTATCTGTCACCATAGTGACAGATCAACAATTGCGCTTGGTCTAACAACTATGGAGATGGTGTTCCAACCACCACATTGCACCTAAATCCATATCTAACATTCTTGCACGAGGTATTATCTTGATAGAAGTGATCCATTTCCAGCGACATTGATCAAGTGTAGGATATTGGTGATGCTAAATGAAACAATCTAAATATGTTTGCACATTATGAAATTTCAAGCAAAAAAAATGATTGGCAGTCAGGAACCAAAGAACTAAATAACAGAGAAATGTTTGAAAGGTAAAAAAAAAAATTGCTTAAACACGGATGCAAAACGTGATAGCACTGGACAAGGCACAAGGAAATCTTGACAAAATGCCACAAAGAGAACTCATCTAATGAAATAAAATGATTACATGAAAAGCACAAAAA
>VDFB02271358.1:813733108-813885948 GCA_007258455.2 Sequoia sempervirens
ATAAGGCTCATAACTACTCTTGTTTGTAAATACCATTTCTCGAGAATTCTAATATTCTACAGAATTGAAGAGGTTATGAATTCTTTACTAGAGATCCTGAGAGTTCTTTCATGCACTCCATATTCTTCACGCTTCAATCATGATTTAAACAACCACCATTGAGAATCCCTATGAGCGTTACTGTGCATACATATGGCTACAAAATCTTTCGTTCTGATCACATGTCATACTCCACGAACCAAATTTGGGGTTGTGGTTTTTCAACTGGTTACACTAGACAAAATGTTGGTTTCACATCTTGCATCCATGCTTTTCTTTATTTCATCGACCTTCAAACCCACTAATTTCACAAATCCTTCCCATCGTCAAGTTGTATCCACTAGAGGGAGGAGCCCAAGAACAACCATGATGAAATATCTCACTATCTTCAAATTACCCCACAAATTTAAACTATGAAGCGCCCACTTCACTAAATGCCATGTATTTTGTGTTGTACCATCAAGGAAATCTTGAGCCATTTTGATGGGACTTTATAGCTCTCAGGAAATTCAAGTGTTTAGGGAATTCTTGTGTGGAAGGATTTTTCCGGATGTCGCTCACCTTCATTGATTCCTTACATAGTGCAATTCAAATTATGTAATATTCCCTTCACGACTGCATCTCGTTCAAGGCCCCACTCTTGATAATGCTAAGAACCTGCCAAGTGTGGTTAGCACTGAACACAAATATTCACTTGAACTGATAAACCATAAAAATTCTACCTTCCAAACTCAGATCTTTGACAAATGCCAATCATGCAAGTGTTTTTTTGAGTAATATCAATTTATACAAGATTAGCACAACAAGGCATGAGAAGATAAAAGTGGATAATAAATGAACCCATATTCACATGTCAAGCATAAATTTACAACAGAATCAAATCCTGTATCAGTGTGTAGGGAAGGCCAAACTAGAGATCAAAGAGGTGAAATGTGCATGCACATAAACCAACTTTCTCACACAGTTGTGCAATAGTGACTAAAAATTCCATTTACCAAGATGGCATCAATACACATGAGCAAATAAATTAATCTCAAGAACCTTAGTAATAAATGAAACCTGCTCATGAAATTATGCAACGTCAATTCATCCATTTCTACAATTTTCTCATTTTCAAAAATTTTCAGGGAATCAGGAGGTGAAGGAAACTCGGGGACTTCCAGTGGACACAAAATTCTGTGAAGGGCCAAAATCTCTGAAATACAATGCAAAGTAGTCCTTGTCATTGGTTTTTCAAGGGAACCGAGGAATTCCACTAGAGGAGGAAATTCCCGAAAATAGAGCAAAACCTGAAAAATGTCCTGAAACTTAAGATTTTCAAAGAATAACCTAAGAGTATGATGTGTGCAAGCAAGATGAACATCCAAGGAAAATGAAAAGTGGCCAAATTCAATAATCAAAGGACCAGAAGGTAGTTAAAACTAGAGCAAAAAGAGGGTCCCTAATTTTAGTGGAGTGTGTGTGTGAAAATTACACAAGAATAAGTATTCCTTCTTCCATCATGAATTTATTTCTTATCATATTGCCTTGGTCTTCCTAACAATAATGGCATGCATCCATAGGCATAATATCACATAACATTTTGTCCCTATATGACCCAATACAAAATTTCACCAAACATTGTTCATCACCAATATCTTATGATCATCTTGAATCCATGCTATTCTATAAGGGTTTGGATGTTTTAATCTCTTCAAGTTCAACTTGGTGACCATCTCTTATGAAACTAGATTATCATTACTACCACTATCAATGATAACTTTACATACCTTTCCTCCAGACTTACAACTAGTCTTAAATACACTTTTCCTCTACAGTGGTTCTTCAATCACTTCTTCATGCATCAAAGCTTTCCTCATCACCAATGGTTCACCTCTTGCATGTTTCCCAACTGAATTATAGGATCTAGTATGTTCTTCCTCCACATAACCTTCTCTTTTGGTATGCTCAAGTTTCTTTCTAGTACTTCCTTAAGGAAAATCAAATGCTTTATTCCCTTCACCTCCACACTTGAAACAAGTTCCTCTAAATGGTCTTCTCTCAGATCTTCCTTCCTCTCTATGGTATCCAACACCGCTGTAAAAATTATGAGCTCCTCGATCACTACAATTGCAATTTCAATCTTCTCTTCCTCTATTGTATGATTTAGCATCCTTTTCTTCACTCTAGTAGGGTTTTGAATCTTTTTTTAGTTCCACATATGGTCTTCTTTCTCTAGACTAAGGTCCATTCTTTTGGAATATTACTCTTGCACTTCTCTAATTTTTTTCAAACTTCTCTTCTACCTTTAATGAAAACTGGTATGCTTCTTCAACATATGTCATCTTCACTAGGCTCAATTCTTCTTGAATTTTTGTTCTCATTCCATTGATATATCTAGCAACCTTTACTTTGCTCACTTCACTATGACCGATTTTGGTTATCTTGTAAAATTCTTCAATATACTCCTTCATAGATCTTTCTTTTTGTCTCAAGTTTTGCAATCTCTTCAACAATTCAAGTTCATAATGTGTTGGTATGAATTGATTCTTCAACTTTGTCACCATTCTATCCCATTTGATGATTCTTTCTTTGCCTCTTTTATTTTTGGTCTAATTGAAATTATTTCTACCATTGTTGGTATGTGGCAATTGATCATGCAAATATTGTACACTCATAACATATCGTGGGGTTTGGGGCATCACCCCAAAAAAAAATCATTAACACATCAAGGTTTTCTCACTGACACGTCAAGGTTTTTTCTTGTTGACATGTCAAGGTTTTCCCACTAACACTTTAAGGTTTTCCTGTTAAAACGTCAAATGAAAATGACCTTGTAAAACCCTAATTCTAGAAGGTTCCAAAAAGCTTGTTATAAGCGGCTAGGATGTATGTTGCGACAGTTTGTGTTCGCGAGATTGTAATTTTTTTTGCACTAGATAATAAAATCATTGGATGGTTTAGTTTTTGTAGATGTATCCCATATTGGGTGAACCATGTTAAATTGTTTGTTGATCTCTTTTGTGTTATTCTTCATTGTTATTTCTAGTTTAGTTAATCTGCATATAATTGTTAATGTTTATTGCTCCTTAATCTACCTAAATCCTAACAACCATATTTGAAGTATTCTTCCATTTCATTTATCCAATCAATCAATTCTTCAAGATTCAAATTTCTTGCATAATTTTTGATTTTGACTCTAGGTCGCTTGCCAATCTTTGAGATCACTTTGAACATATTCACTTGGTCTAATTCTTCTTCTTATTCTAGGGTTTCTACAATTTGATTTGCATGTTCTGCTTCATCATCACTTTCATCATTCTCCTAGGGTTTAGGCCTCGCCTTCGATCCTCAACTGCATCTAATCATACTCACATTTCACACATCATTTCCAAATTTTCATCCATTCTTCTAGCAACATTCACCATAGCAAGTGCTCTCGTCTGTGGCATGTCTCCCCTCAAATCAGTAGAACTACCTCAATTTGGTGATCTGGATACAAGGGTTTCAACTGCCTCAAAATTGGAGATGAGTTGAAAACAAATACAGTTTTCCTCAGGTTGGTGATCTATTCACCTTAAGGAATTCCTTCAAGAATCAAAGCCTCAATCTAATACCACTTGGTGCAGTCACAACATGAGGGTTCTAGAAGGAACAGTATGAACCGTGTAGCAATGTGTCAACATAACAGAAATAACACAGAAAACTTATATGCAAACATGAATCTTCATAAATATGGAATTCTTACATGTAACATTGGCCACTAGGGTGAATTACAAGGGCTCACAGTCCTACCACTAGGGCTTCAACAATACAACTAGCCAACAAGCCTTATTACATGCCCCCGAAGGGTTTTTGTGTGAAATAAAATGAATCTAAAACATCTAACTTTTTAACTGATGATCTACAATGAATTACAATGCTCATAAATATGCTCCTTAATCTCCAAAATAGGTTTGTGTCAGCCACAAGGTTCAATAACCCAATGAATGATCAAATGTGAGTATCGGCCTCAAGATATGATGAATTTGCTCCACACAAAATGAATTAACTTGTGAATCTTCAATATATGTCCCAACGAACCCAAGATGCTTGTATGATGCTCAATTAAGTTCCCCACAATATGGAATAGGTCTAGACTATGAAATATAGACCAAGTCAGCCCCAAGTGCTTTGGCTGATTAACACTAAAATTCTAAGAACGGTAACTTTCAACAAACAACTACAATTGATGTGAAATTCGAATATGTGATAGGTGTCAATGTGTAGATGCTATATCCTACTCCGCGAGTTGAGAAACATAGATGTGGAAAAATGTGGAATGAATTACAAAAACTACTACTAAATGAAATGCAAGAAAAGAACTATTTTTGGTTGACACAAGATTGCCTTACAACCAAGGATGCTTCTGCATCACTAAGGCTTTGAAAGCTTTGAAATTCTTGAATGCTTCATATATTTCTTTTATGACGGTAACCCATGTCATTCTTGAGTAATCATAAATAAGGATCATAAAATAACTCACCTTGTAAACTTGATCTCCTTATTGGCCCACAGAGGTATGTATTTTTTTGTTGATTACTCCTTTGTCTTCAAGCTAGATCTTGTTTGTTTCCCATGCTGACATTGCTTGAAAAGAGTGTTTTAAGGACTAGTAATCTTTAGCATATCTCTTACAACTTGTTTGGTGTTTATCTTTACAATATTATCAAAGTTTACATGGCTCATTCTTCTATGTCATAACCAGCTCTCATTTTTTTTGTCCCATGTAGCATTTTTCTCCCTTGCTCTCACTAAGGATGTATAGGTTTTTTATTTTATTTGCATCAACAATAATTTTTCATGTATTTGTCTTCCTTATCTCACAACCTTGACAATGAAAACTAAGAGTGTTCTCTTGATCACACATTTGACTCACACTAAGAAAATTATGCTTCAAACCTTCAACATATAAGACATTTTTTGTTTGTCTTCCACTTGTCAAGACAATGTATCTTTTCATGTTATATTTGTTGTAGCATTTTCTCCAAATTTTACTATACCTCCATTCACTTCCTTCAAAGAGAAAATTTTTCTTTTCCCCTATCATATGGGTTAAGCATCCATAATCAATATACCATTTATTTCCTTCATTGTGGACATGAAAGGTTGTTTGCACAAGCATTGATCTATCCTTCTTTTCTTGCTCCTATTTCTTTTTCCATTCTTTTGATTTATTCTCCTTTTGTTTAGCCATAGTATCCTTGTTTTGTTAAGGTGGTTCCACAAAACCACTTTTACAAAAACATGTTGTATAAACATAGTTCTTTCACTTATAACACATAACGTTAAAATCCAATAAAGGAGAAAATGAATTGTAATTTCTCTTTGTTTTCTTGAAAAAGGGATCCTAGGTCTAATATTTTAGATCACTAATATCAATCCTTTTTTAAAGAACTTTAGGATACAAATTGGCAAGGAGGTTAGATTCAATTCCAATGAAGGTGAGTCAGTCAGCCTTGGATTTGATCCTTTAATGCCTTAGAAATGGATTGGAATTAGACTATGAGACCTAATCTAAAAATGCAATCTTTTTGAAATAGCTAAACTATAAAAACAAATTCTGAGAGATCTAGAAAGAATGGAGTACTATGCACATGTCCAAATTTGAGCATGATTTTATTGGAAAATTGCACAAGGATTCCCTAGTCTAAGTTGACTTTTCTCGGATCTAAAATCTTTGATCTATAGTTCTCTATCTGCCTTTTGCTCCTCTGCTCTACAATCTTTGTCTTTGGATCTAAACTTGCACGAATCTGGAAAAGAGAGAGGAGAGTGTGGCTATATAGGATTTTGTCTCATTCAAACCCCTATTTAGGTATTTCTACTTGTAGAGAAGGGGGATTCACTACTCATGAGTCTTTATTTTCAAGAGAATCAGAAGGGGTGAACTACCCTAAACTACCTCAAGGAACAAAGCGAGAGTTCAAGAACCAAAAAGAGTAGGTCACAAAGGTTTGTTAGACAAACTAACAAGCTCTTGTCAAAAGGACGGGAATATAGAACAAGGACAATAGTGCAGCATGCTAGAGTCCCAGAGGCGTGCTGGAGTCTCATACGGACCAGAAAGCGAGAATATCACAGAAAACAAAAAATCAATTACTAGCAATAAGATTGCTAAGAACTTACAAAATGTGGGAAAGTCACAGAATTTAACAAAACTGAAATTAAGTGAAGTATAAATGATAAAGAGAATAAGAGATAGAAACTTCTCATAGCAACCCAAGTAATGAAGCCTCCAGCACATGAATATCTTCAATACCTGCATGCATAATATTGAGAGAAAATGTTGGGGTTGTATAGGGGTTTGCCTCAGTCAAACCCCTATTTTGGTGTTCCCACCTCCACAAACAGTCAAATAGATAGAGAAGGTGAACAAAGTAAGAAAATATGGAGTGATAAAAGCAATCCCCACTCAAGGAGGAGAACCTGTTGTGTGTATGAAAAATCAGATGTGTAAATGAATTGAAACAAATATTCAAACACACCAATATAACATTAAATCAAAGGAAACAAATAAACAAAACAAACTCTTAATGCGAATGGCTCCTTCGAAAGCGTCATATTGTCCTCTATCTTTAGTGTTTTTGTCGATTCCAGCTTTGTGTTCTCAGATTGTAGGCTAGGCTCAACAAATTGTCTTCCTAAAGAATGAGATTTAGAGAAATGTTGGTTGCTCACTTTGGTAGCATAACGATATGGTGAAGGTTCGAAAAAGGAGAATGATGGATGAAAAATGGAAGATTCCAGAATGATTTTGACAGAGTGATGATACTTAAGAATCAACCCCCTAAATGAATTGTGAGAGGTTGTATTTATAGATTTTTCAAAAGCTTCTGATTGGCTGATATGATCAATGGCTATGATAATTCCTGACAGATCAAACGGTTGAAAAAAGATGAAATTGAAGAGAAAATAGAAGAAACCTAAAACCAGATTTTTCTATTTTATTATGAAAGAGGAAAAAGATAAGAAGATAAGAAATCATCTTTCTTTAAAAGAATAAAAGAAAGATTAAAAGCTGATAAATAATTAATTAAAAAAATCAATTATTTATTTATGGATGACATTCAACTTTTCTTAATTAAATAAAATATTTAATTAAGTTTTTAAAAGCAGAAGAAAGTTTGTGATAAGAAGAGAGCTTTAATCATGTTTTATTGAAAAAAGCAAAATATCTTATAATTAAATAAAATATTTAATTATGATATGAGAAGATTTCACAATCAGGTAAAATACCTAATTTTGATTTAGAAAGAAAGCATAAGATATTTTTAATTAAATAAGATTTATTTAATTAAATCACTTTTATGAAATTAATTAAATGAAACATTTAATTAATTAGAAGAAGAATCAAAATAGAGAAGAGAAATATTTAAATTCAATTAAATCAAAGATTTAATTTAAATTCAAACAATGATAATTAATTTAAATAAATAGAATGTATTTATTTAATTAATTAAGTGGACATAGAAAATAATTAAATAAAATAAATTTATTTAATTATGGAAGAAGAATAAGATGAATGAACAATATAATTAAATTAATTAAATTTAATCATATGTAGAGGACTTTAGAAAAATTAATTAAATAATAAATATTTAATTAATTGTCGGGATTATAGACATGACCATTTTTATGCGTATACATTTTGCCCCTCTTTGAAGTGATGTGTGAAATGCATTGCTTCAAAGAAAAATAAAAATATTGCCCCTGATATGTTTCTGATTTTTTTTAATTGTCGATGATGCCCCCTCGAGAGGATAGGTGGGTTGGAAAAACACGGGTATTCTCTCAAAATGAAATGAAATGATAAAGGAGGGATAAGTTGAATGATGCAAGAGAGAATGTGGATGAAGGAGATGAAAGGATGCGCTATGCTGCAATGAAAGTGAGCAACCATGATGTTTGATATAGCACTAGATGTTATGCACCAAGGTATAAGGACCAAGGTGACGATGTGTCTCATGCCCCAGTGTAATACAACCTTGTCTAGACGTATGAGGAAAGAGGCTTAGAGCATTAAAGTCCTAATGCACAAAAGGTATTATGTGACCTTAGATGCAAAGGATAATGCAAAAAGATATTCCAACACGCACAAGATATGAATATTAGCTGGAATGATATGGATTTGATACAAATGCAAGATAAAATAATAACACACACAAGCAAGCAAGCAAGCATGCACAAATGATACAAAAACAAACAAGGAATTGCCCTCGTCAAGCTGTAAACCGTTGATTGATTGATTGATTGATGATGTTGATAGTGTTGTCATTGTGGGGAGCAACATGTCCCTAGAGCAACACAAGGATGATGATAATTGATTGGTTGACTTTGATTTGGTTTACGACAAGATTAGGATCAATACCAAAGGATGTGATTGGATAATTTGACAACATTGATTGACTTGATTGGTATGGATTAAGGATTGACTTGCATTTAGATTATTGCTCGGAATGATTGAAGATGATTTGATTGATTTGAAGAAACTATTTGTAAGGAGATGATGATTGATTGGATGATAGGATGTGATGAATTGAATAGAAGAATTGATGTGATTGGAATGATTTAGGTTGAAGTGATTTGATTAGATAATCGATTGATTGAATTGAAATTTTGATTTGATTGGAATAATTGTGATTGAGTGGATTGGTTGCAATGGTTTTGATGAAGATGATTGATTAGTGGAATGGTTGAATTATTTGATAAAAGAATTGTTGTATTTGGAATGATTTTATTGCTTGGATTTTTGTTGGATATTTGATTTATTTATTTTTATTTTTTTTCAGGACTTTTTATGATTTTTTTGTATTTCTTCGGGACTTTTTCTGATTTTTTTGTATTTCTTCAGGACTTTTTCTGATTTTTTTGTATTTTTAGGACTTTTTGTATTTTTGAAATGTTTTGATTTTTTTGGAGTTTTGAGATGTTTTGATTTTTTTGGATTTTTGAGATGTTTTGGAGGTGTCAAAGGATGAAAATTTGAGTAGCCTTTGTGCTAGATACCAATGACAAGGGGAAAACCGAGTCTAGGTGCAAGGGTGATGAGATTGATGGATGAAAAGGTGGGTGATGGGATAAGGGATAAAAGGCTCATGATATATGGATGGATGGAAAGGATAAGTCATAGTGAATGAAATGGATGTATGCATCATAAGAGAAAAAGGATGTGATTTCCAAAGACTATGTTGCATAGGAATAACATGCCCCATTCTAGGTACAAGACTTAGGATTTTCATAACAAAGCTTATGGCAATAGGATAATAATAGGTTTGTTTGGAAGGATGAGGTATATCAAAAGATACCCAAAACATGTTTCAACATTTTTCCCCTATATCTTCATCAAGATCAAAAGGAGAAGGGTGGATGAATGGACTCAATATGAGAGGTATGTATGATGGCTAAAGATGGTAGGTAGGATGGAAATGACAAGACATGAAAATGATAGGTTGGCTAGATAAGACATTGTGCCCCCAAGTGTAAGTGACATAGAAGATCAACCTACACATGACGCCTATTTGCTAGGTTTTCATCATGGTACTTATCCAAGGCGCCTGTTTACCAGGTTTTCACCATTGGATGAAGGGATTTCTCTTTAATTTTTTTTTTTGTTTCTTTTTTTGGATAGGAGAAGGGGAATATGGATAGGAGGGACTCAAGTGTCTAGTTGCATGAAAGGTGATAGTCCCACTAGATGGAGGTCATTGCATGGACCATGTCAAATGCTCATTATGCTCATAGATATTGGTAAGGGATGATATGAAAGGGATGGATTAGGTAGATGGTGGATTATGAAAGTCTTATGCAAGAATGGATGGGGAATAGTGGATGATGATGTGGATTATGTAGGGAGGATGATAGGTTTATGCAAAAGCATGGACCATAGGAAGGTGGTTGGGAAGATATGTAGGATAGTAGTTGAAGGATGGGGAGATGGAGGTATGTGGGATTGTTTTGAAATGGAAGGGAACCATGACCAATGGTTGCACACACTGTGATAAACGTTGAAGCTTTTGATGTGGATGAGGTGTAGGAAGCAATGAAGATGTCTGCTTAGGAGGTGGAGGGTGAAGTGATTTAGGTACCCACATAGACTTAGTATTTTTATGATTTTTATTTTTCTTGTGGGTTTTAGGAATTTGAAACTTTTGAATGGAATGAGAATGTGGGATGGAAGTGGAGGGTTGGGATTTTTGTGATGTGAATGCCTCATTTGACTTGATTTCTTTTTTCTTAGGTACCCAAACCATTTTAGTTTTGGTCTTTTCTTTTGGAGGTATGGGCTTATATACCTTTTTGGATGTATTTTGATTTGAATTTTTGTATTGATGTCCTAAGGCATGAGAAACCTTAGGATTTTTGACTTTATAGGTAGAGGCATTAGAATTATTGCTTTTGAATCCCTTGGGTTTGGTGGAATGAGTGGAAGCTTCATGTTTGTACACTGTGTGCATTTGTTGGTCATGATTAAGATGTTTAGGGTATTTATGGATAAATGGATAAAAGGATTGAATGGTAGGGATATTAGGTGTTGGGAGAAGTGGAGGTAGATTAGATGGAGGGATATTAGGAGTTGGAAGCAATGGTGGTAGATTTGATGGAGGGATATTAGGAGTTGGAAGCAATGGTGGAAAAGTTGATGGTGGAAGATGTATGGTCACATGCTATTGACATTTGTAGGATGATGGAGGGGGAATGGCAACATATGTTTTAGGGATACGATAGGCTATATGATGGAAAGTGGACTTAGGAGGCGTGGAGGAAATACCAACATCTTGATATTGGTGTCCTTGAGGTGTATGTCCAAGGCCATAAGAGCATGGAGGGACTTTGACATGGATGGGCTCCAAAATATCTCATTCATGAAGGCCTAAACCTTTACCTTGGTGGTTCATATTTTGGAGTGTGCAATGGACAATGAGACTAGGTGTAGGTGGAACACTAGACACGAGTTCCTTATTGGATGGAGAAAATAATGTTTGGGAAGATAATGGTTGTTGTTGTTCTAAGGAGGAACATTCATGAATGAGGGTGGAAAGACCAATAGGATAGGATGGAGGACTTTCAATGGGGTCAATTGTGGGTGATGGAGGATCATTAGGATCTTGATTAGCATTGTGTTCTCTTAGATCCAAGGTATTTGTTTGATCTTCTATGTTGGCTTGGGAGGCATGTGTCTCATCAAGGGAAGTGGATTTTGATAGATCATGGATAGGACTAGGTGGAGGTGAATTTGGAATATCTTTCTCATGGATGTGTATAGGATCAAGTTGCTCATGGATAGGCTCTTCATAATTATGGATATCATCTTGATCATAAAAATGATATAGATTATGGATAGGTTGGATGAAAATGATTTGATCTTGATTAGGACTAGGGCTTGATGTTTCAACATGCTTAGGAGTAGACTCTTGATATGCCTCTTGGGTTGCTTGAATGGAAGTGGAAGGAGATGACTCTTGAATGGGCTCAACATGTTCTAGATGGTCAACAACATGGAGGCATGATGGAGGTTGACTTAGACGTAATGGAGAAGACTCTTGAATGGGATCAAGGGGTTGTGGATGACATGGTTGACTTGAAGGACTTGGCATGATGTTTGAGGACTCTTTTGTTTGTTCAAGTATATGTGTTGGAGGACATGGTGATGTTTGATTCCTTGCTTGTAGCCCTTGGGTCACATCCTTTGGAGGTGTAGGGGTGGAAGGTGTTGGCTTAGGTTTTTTATTTTTATTGTATATATACTTGGAGAGTACATAACCTATATCAGTATTCCCCTTGTGAATGGTTGCATGAGAACTTAAAGGCTCTTGATTTTGTTTCCCAGGTGGACTTAAATTTAGATGTGTTTTTCGTGATGTGGATTGATAGGTTGATGTGGAATTGTCATTCAAAGAAGTGGATTGATTAGATTGGTATGAGGTGGAAAGGGATGACACCTTAGGTTGAGGTGGAATTGGTTGATAATGAATGGATAGGGGATGATGTTGTGGTTGTTGGATTTGACATGTGGCTATGAGGTATTGGGCTTGAGTTACGAGGTATTGGATTTGAGGTGACTTGTTTGCTTGAAGTTTTTGTATTATGTTATGGAATTTGTGAATGACTTTTTTGGGCAAAGGTTTTTGAATTGTTTTAACAGTGTGAAGCATGTGAACAACCTCTTGTGCCATGTCTTCCAATGTTTCCATGGTGTAAAATGATGTTGATTGGATTAAAGAGATGATGATGATTAGGATATGATATGGAATGACAAGATTGTATGATTTGGATGATGTGGCAAGAGTTTATTGGAAATTTGACTTGGGCACTATCAAACACAATATTTCACATGTAAATGCATGAACACACACACCAAGCATAATGATAAGTTTGTCTTCCAAGATTAGATGTTATGATTAAGCAAACACTTGAATACACAACAACAAGCCTGATGACTAGTCAAGTGGGGTATGGCCAATTAGGTCTCAAGTGAGTTTTCACAAGGTTGACTAGGTATAAGCCGGAAGAAAAATCTTGCCAATAAGCCGGGAGAAAGGGGTAACCCACCCTTCACCTTCACTTCCCAAAGGTATAAAGTTCTTTGGGGCTTAGCTCAGAGTGACAAGATTTCAACTTCCAAACAAGCGTGTCTTTCGATTCACACTTTGATTGAGGTCGTCCCTTGGAGGGGTGTGTGCTCCAAGCAGGCCTCCTAAAAAGGGTATGACAAAAGCGAACCAAGTGAGGTGTTTTGGAAGACACACACACTTGATTCACGCTCACAGTGATTAATTTCCCTTTAGAAAATTGAAATGTTTTGAATAAAACAATAAAGCACTCATTCTTTTTAGATCCCAAATCAAGATGTGATGGAAGACAATGATTAATTTTAGACTCAATGTTTGAAATGTGATTGAAGACAAGATTTTTTTTTAAACCAATTGCAATGATGTGATCAAACAAGATTTTATTTTATGTCCCAAATTGAAAGATATGACAAACAAGATTAGGAGATGAAGGATGAAACGAGTGCACCTGGTTATTTTCGCTTTCCAAATTTTTGATGTGAATGATATTGCTGCTACTAGAGCTCCTTATGATCACCTACAAGATAGAAAACAATATTATAATGCAGCCAAAGAAAAGAAAAAGACAAGTTCATCAGAAAATTTCAATTTCAGATACTTTTAACATAGCCGAATTATATTTTAGTATTTTGATGATTTTTTTTTTAATCTGAAAAAATAAAAAATCAAAGAAGATACCCCTACTAATTTTCTGAGAGCTTTCCAGAAATGTAAAGAAGTAAAGAAAAATTCCTTGTTTTGCTCTTAGAATCGCGGATTTATGAAAACCATATAGAAAATGAAGATCAAAATTTTTCGCATTGTATTTGACCTCAAAACTAAATCTGTAAAACATAGACCCTCATTATAATTTTATGAGCTTTCCAAAAATGTAAAAATTTCTAAAAAATTCATTGATTTGCGTCCAAAAAATCAAATTTATGAAAATATTTAAAATCGAAATAACTTCCACAAAAATGATGATAAACTCTCAATTTTTTTACTGTAGCATCTTGAAATGATGTACAAGGTTTTTTTTAAATCTTGTAAGAAAATTCATAGCTGTGTAGAAGATATGAAGAACTTTGTAAAACCTATGGTTTTGTCCAAAAATTGGCAGATCTGCAAAACAAAGTCAATAAAACCTGCAAAAAAAACACCATTAAAAGCCTTGTATGCACTAGATAAACCCTTGCATGCACTACAGAAAACCCTTGGATTCTCTAAAACAAGAATTTTTGTCAGAAATCCGAATTCCAGAACGTGAAATCCTGTCAGAAAACCTGCAGATAAATGTTAAAAATGGGGCAAGGCCCCACGGTGGGCGCCATTTAATGTGTGTATGAATTTTTAAGTGTTAAACCATGATTAAATAAATCAAACACACCAATATAACATTAACTCAAAGGAAACAAATAAACAAAACAAACTCTTATGCGAATGGCTCCTTCAAAAGCGTCATATTGTCCTCTATCTCTAGCGTTTCGTTGATTCAAGATGCTCTCAGATTTTGTATGCCAAGCTCAATGAAATGGACTACTAAAGAACGAGATTTAGAGAAATGTTGGTTGCTCACTTTGGCAGCATAACGATATAGTGAATGTTCGAAAAAGGATAATGATGGATGAAAGATGGAAGATTCTAGAATGATTTTGACAGAGCGAGGATACTTAAGAATCAACCCCCTAAATGAATTGTGAGAGGTTGTATTTATAGATTTTTCAAAAGCTTCTGATTGGCTGATATGATCAATGGCTATGATAATTCCTGACAGATCAAACGGTTGAAAAAAGATGAAATTGAAGAGAAAATAGAAGAAACCTAAAACCAGATTTTTCTATTTTATTATGAAAGAGGAAAAAGATAAGAAGATAAGAAATCATCTTTCTTTAAAAGAATAAAAGAAAGATTAAAAGCTGATAAATAATTAATTAAAAAAATCAATTATTTATTTATGGATGACATTCAGCTTTTCTTAATTAAATAAAATATTTAATTAAGTTTTTAAAAGTAGAAGAAAGCTTGTAATAAGAAGAGAGCTTTAATCATTTTTTATTTAATTATGATATGAGAAGATTTCACAATCAAGTAAAATACCTAATTTTGATTTAGAAAGAAAGCATAAGATATTTTTAATTAAATAAGATTTATTTAATTAAATCACTTTTATGAAATTAATTAAATGAAACATTTAATTAATTAGAAGAAGAATTAAAATAGAAGAAAGAGAAATATTTAAATTCAATTAAATCAAAAGATTTAATTTAAATTCAAACAATGATAATTAATTTAAATAAATAGAATGTATTTATTTAATTAATTAAGTGGACATAGGAAAATAATTAAATAAAATAAATTTATTTAATTATGGAAGAAGAATAAGATGAATGAACAATATAATTAAATTAATTAAATTTAATCATATGTAGAGGACTTTAAAAAAATTAATTAAATAATAAATATTTAATTAATTGCCAGGATTATAGACATGACCATTTTTATGCGTATACACCTGTATCATGAGATAGAGATGCAATTGATAGGGGATGTGATAAATCACAGGATGCTCACAAGCATAAGGTCAAAGAGATATCAGTTGCAAGGCTTAGAGAAGCCAGAGAGAGATAGAGTTGCAAGAGCCACGAGAGATACAAAGAGTGTTGTAAGAGCTTGAGAGTGTTGTTTTAGAAATTTGTAAGGAGTTAAGCAAGAGATTAAAGAGGGAAAGGAGAGTGTATGCAAGAGAGAAGGCTCTAGAGAGACAAATGAATTGAAATAATGGATTAAAAAGAGATAATATCAGGGAAAAGAAGCTTCTCGGGTGGTTACAAGGCATCTCGAGCCATTACCACCAACAAAAGGAGAGGACAAGTGGAAAACATTCTCAAAAACAACCTTTTGAATGTTAAAATGTCACAAGACACTAGCGCAGTGCACAGATATCTACACGACATGCTAGTGTCCAAACACATCATGCTACAAAACAACAAGAACGGGAAAAGCACAAGGTTTTATCCAAAGCTGACAAACAAGGATCGCTGCTAAAAAGGGGTCCTAAGCATCCTGAGAAGGGAAAAAGGTTGATGCAAGGGCTAAAATGAGCCTACAAAAGTTCTGAGGGAGTGGAAACTAAAGTGGATACAAGAATGTATGTGAAATTGTAAGGGGCGCAATTTTACAACATTACATTTTTCCCCCACTTTAGTGGGCATATGAATCTACACTAATATGCACGCTAAAGGAAATTTACTAAACATAAATAACATCACAATGTCAAAAGGATATTGTAGAGGAAGATGATAACCCTCTAAACCAAGGAAGCATGCCCCCAGGCGGAAGACCTACAAAACAAATACATTATACAAGGAAGACCTACATGAGACAACAATGTTAGAACATAAAAATCCATTACATCATGGTTAGAACATATAAAAACACATACACATAGGCACACAACAAACTAAGGGATTTGAGTCAGCAAAGTGAAAGAGACCTTGATGTAAAAGGTTTTCTCAGTATTATGCGTCGTCCCTAAATTAAGAAATAACACAGAAGAATTCTTAAATGGAGAAGAAATTTCCTCAAAAGAAGAATGCACCCAAAAGTCATGGAAGCAACCAATCTCAAGGAGAGAAAGAAGTATATACCCAGGATGAAGAAGATGTAAATCTTTGATCCGGTATACACAATTTGAGAAGAGAATTCAAGAGCTATAAAGGAATGAAAATTCCAAGAGAAATGGATCTATAGATACTCAAACCCAAGGAGAGTTGAAAAAATGTGTTGCAGATCTACAAACCTACAAAAAGTGAGCAAAAGGCTCCATAGTTACTCTCTCCAGAGTTGAACAAACTACATTAGAGACCTGTAGACCAACGATGAGCAAATCCTGCAAGATGAAAGTGCTTTATAGGTCCTCATACTTGCAAAGAAGGCACCCTAGGTACACTCTCCTGAGGGAAGCCCAATATAGGGGACTTCATAGATTCAGATTAGGTCCTCACAAGTGCTCAGTTCTACAAGGTAAGATTGAACAAATCTAGTTAGGTTGCTCCCAAGCTAGATGTCGATATATGAAATAGGTCTAGTCGGGTTACCCCCAAGCTAGACACCAATGAATTCATTTGAGAGAAAAGCTTTCAAAAGAGGGGTTCCTTAGGAACCCTTTAAAAGAAAGGTTTTCACTTAAGGGATGCTTCATTTGAAAGACATAGAGAAGAGAGGGGGTCCTTTAAGGAGGACACACATGTCCAAAACAAGTTATCACTTCCCCCAACATACATGGGAGGAGAACCATGCAAGATACTTAGAACATACAGGATAGAGGTAGACCTCAATATCACTTGTCATTTAAAGAAGAGGCAGGTGCATCAATAAAATGGAAGAGTGATGACACCAAAATCATGAAGTTGTATATTATCCTTCAAGGCCTTACATTCACTAGTGGAATGGTCAGGCAATTGATGGTATGCACAAAAGAATTTTTTTTTCTTATCATTCTTATGAAATTTCTTACGTGTAGGAGAAGGAAGAGTAATCAAGTGGGCTTTTAGAAGCCTTAACAAAATATGCTCTTGCTCAGATAAAGAATGAGTAGTAGGAAGTAACCCTTTCTCTTGTGGAGAAAAAATTGACTAATCACAAGAAGAAGACATGAAGATAGAATACAATGGAGGATGAATCTTTTCAAGAGAACAAGATTGAGCAGAAACCATGCCACCACTCAACCATGGTTTCTGTTTAGATTGTTAATTCAAGCAACCAAGTCCCAAGTTACACTTACAAGGTGCACATTCTATAGGGACCTGAATTCCTTGTTCATTATGCCCACAAGATTTATGCCCTAATGCAGAGGGAGGTGGAGACCTTCTAAAAATGACTCACACATGAACATCAGATCAATTTCAAAATGGGTTTCAAAGAACTCATCAAAATTCCACCATATAGCATGTCCTCCCTTGTAGCATAAGTAACCTGATTTAAGCCACTTTACACTCAAGATTTCCAAAACACTTAACAAATAAAATTTGGATTGAGATACCCTTTTAGGGCCTACACAACATATCTAAAAACCAATAGTGATTCCTTTAGACCAACATATACTTTCAATACACCTACCATGCTCAAGGCTACTCAATTAGCCTACTTTTACAAAGCAACCCCCCTCTAACTCTATCCCCTGACCATGAAACTTTCAAAAATGTCTCAAATTGTCTCAAAACCAAGTATTTTCAAGGTCCTAACCTTCTATGACACGTCTAAGATCCCTAATCACAAAACCCTCCATAAAATGTCTCAAAACTAGGGCTTCTTGGATCTTGGCTTTGCACACACTTCCAGAACTTTTTTTATTGACACTACACCATTAGGAAAACATGTTGAATCATTACCAACTCAAAAACTTACCCCTCCTTAAGGAATATCTTCCACTGCTATACCCTAGCCTCCATCTTCAAGCATTTTTCACTTTGATTCCTTGGTGTACACCACTTGATTCCTCTTTCCTACAATTTAGGTTGTTAGATTGATATGATACAAGTTAATTATGATCCATTTCATTGGTCTCAGTCATACATTTCCATGAAATGGATCATTCATATGAAAAACCCTCAAAACTAATGCAAATTATGTGTTTCCTTGAGGACAGTCAGAAGTTTTATACAAAAAATTGATATCTATTGACTTTCAGAGCATACAAAGGTCTTAAATCATGTAAATTCAAGTCCTTAAGCCATAAAAATGAATCAAATTTCAATAGGAATCAATAGAACATCAAAAAGAACACAAAAAGATGCAAAAACTAGAGTTTTTCTATTTTTTTGAGAACAGTCCGTACAGTCACTTCTCCACATGCCCAACCTCCACACAAATGATCATTTTGGAGTTATAGAACCATTCCCCAACTGATCCAACTATTTTTGACTGATTAGGCTACATTAAAATGGTTAAAACTCACAAAACTCATTTACCCTCCCAAATTGGAATTCAAAAATTTGAATTTCCAATCTTGAAATTTATTGAACTCCACAAACTAAAACCTATTGGATATTCAATATCCAACTTTATTTGACCTACTTAAAGAATTAGATTACTAATTAAATCCCTATAACATGATAATTCCTATTACATAGCATTTTGGTCCTAGGGTCCTTATCAGGACCCTTAGGATAGTTGACTCTCTTGTTACATTTATCCTTTCCAAATGCCATTATAGGCTTCAAAAGGTCATAGTTGATGTTTTGATATTAGATAGGTCCTCATGAACCTTGAAAAATCTTGACCCTTGAAGTGCTCCTTGAAGAGCTTGGGTGATCCTGCACCACACCCATATCCATATTTAGAGATAAGCTTAAAGCCAAGGCCATAACGTGTTTGAAAATCTTGAGAAGGAGGAGGCTCTTCATAGAGAGCATTATTCCAGCAATGGGGATTATACTCCTCTATGGGATCACCATCAACCTTTTTGATGGGACTGCCAACATTAATCTCTTTAATAGAAGTGTGATCATCTTCCTCAGAAGGAAGAGGATCAGCATTAAGGACATTACAACTATTGCTCACATTATCTCACAATAGAGAAGAATAATCATCTTTGATAGTGGGTGTGGATGATGTTATTGGAAGGACTAAGTGGATTGGGTTGACTTTATATTCTCCAATGAAGGATTCTATAAAGTCTAAAGAACCCAATCATCACCAAGACATACATTCTCTTGAGAAGAGGTAGAAGGAGAAAACTTAATATTTCTTGCCTCAAAGGGATCTTCTTCAGGAACATCTATCTCAAGAGTATTCTATGTAATAGGTACTATAGGAGTAGACATCAACACATTGGAAGACACTAAAGGGATAAGATTAGGCACAATCGAAACCTGACTAGCAGCTACCATCTTATGTAAGTGCATAGCCTTAGGGTTAGCCCTAACTATGACTACTTGATTGTTACAAATGAACTTAATATATTTATGTAAGGTAGACGAGACTATACCCATAGCATGAATCCATGGTCTACCAAGAAGAATATTATATGGTAAATTTTTTGACATAACATATACAAGGGAGTGTATGATAATGGGTCCAAGCCACAAAGGTAAGACTATCCTGCCTAAGGCTTGTTGATCGACATTATCAAACCCATGACTGACAACATAAGAAGTTGAAAGTGAAGCTAAATCAATTTTAATCTTAGGAAATAGATCAATGCTACATACATTGAGTGTCGAACCGGCATCAATGAGATTACATCTAATGCCAATGTCATTAATGTTAACTATGATCATTAGAGGGTCTGCTTTCTTTTGCACTTTTGGAGGAGGGAGTTCCTATGGATAGAACGTAATATTCAGTGAATCCACATGAATAGAGGCTATCAACATATTAACATCTGTCAATTTGATAGATGAAGGAAATAGGATCTTGTGCAAGGCTTTCTAGAGCGTACCTTGATAAATCAAAGTAGACTGAAGCAAGTCACACAGTGAGACCTTGGCCAAAGTAATGTGGAGTTGCTTGACAAGATCGTAATCACCAGGTGCTTTAGTTGTAGGTTTAGGAGCTAAAGGAAGACTTGGTTGAGAAGGTGGTAAAGAAGTAGGTTTATTAACAATTTTTTTATTCTTTCTAGTATTATAAGTATGGGCTACCGCTCTATAAGAGGGAGCCTTAGAAAGATTAGGAGAATCACTATCAAATGGAACACCATTAATAGAGAAAATACTTTTAGGAGAAGGAATAGTTGGAGTCAGATAAATAACCAGTCTCTTAGGCCTTTAAGGAGTAGAAAATACATAGATTACATTTATAGAGTCATAACAAGTAGTGGAATATTTATTCGAATAAATATTCTCAACATTGATCCAAGGAGGATCAAATGTGGAAGGAGATTTATCATTCACTAATGCATCATCTCTAGAAGAGAGTGCATTGGAATGAAGAGAAGGTAGAGTAAGGTTAAGAAAGGTATCAATGATTTCATCTTCTTGAAACAATATATCCTTCAAAGCAATAGGAATCTATGAGAAGGATCAAAGATACAAAGTGACATGAGCAAAGCCAAGTCACTATGACATGCATGAAATGGAACATCATTAACATTTTGAATATAATTAGATACTGAACTCATAAAAGACGATATTAAATTAATTTTGGATAGGAAGTTAAATATGATAAATAATGAACAAAAAAATTGGCTAATCTAGAGCAATCTAGGGTGAGAAAACTAAGAAAAACCGAAATCCAAATTTTTAGATTTTTTTGGTATTTTCTGGGTTCTAGTAATTTGCATTTTCAGAGGTCTTTGAAGCAGAATTTGAGGTCAAAACTTGCATCAATCCTTAAATTTTGGCTTTGGAAGGCACTATATTTAGGGACTGAATTATTCCTCTTGGAGACCTTTGCAATGGTGTAGATGGTTCTGAATTTCAAGCATCGAGTCAAAATTTATGATCCCACCAAGTTGGGGTAAATAAATTCTTAGTTTTTTGAAAAAAATTGTGATTCATGTCAGGTTCACCAAAATGTAGAGAAAGGGGATTTTCTACTGGTGCAGGAGCACCCAAGCTCTTCAAGGAACTCTTCAGGAGACAGGAGAATGCAGGGGTCTTGAAGACCTATCAATCACCTCAAAGCATCAATTATGATATCTTGGAGCCTATAATGGCCTTTGGAATGGGTGAACACATTAAAGAGGTCAAAAGTCCTAAGGGTCCTAATAAGGATCCTAGGACCAAATTGCAATGTAAATGGAACAATCACGTTCTAGGAGGTTAGATAGGAATATAGTGCTTTAATTATGTCAAATAAGGTTGAATAATGCCATGTAATAGTTTAGAAGCTTTATAGTTGATAGGGGTTCAATAAATATCAAGTTGGAGAATTCAAATTTTCAAAATCCAACTTTGGCGGGAAAGTGTGTTTTTGATGTTTTAGCAACTTTAATTTAATCAAACCAATTCCAAATGGTTTGAGCAGTTGGGGAATGAGTCTAAAAAGGTTGAGAAGTCATTTTTACATTGGTTGGGTTGCTGGTACAGATTTTGTACGGACTGCTTCAGGAAAAAGCAAAAAAACAGCAATTTCTTGCATTTTTCTTGTGTTCATTTGATGATTTATTGATTTATATTGAAGATCTGTTTAGTAGGATGGTTTAGCGACTTGTGTCTACATGTATTTAATCCCTTTCATGTTCTGATACATGTTTATAATTAGTTATTTGTATTATATTGCTGACTGTCCTCAAGAAAGTGTAGATTTTTCACAAATTTTGAGGTTTTTCATGGATGATTGATCCATTTCAAGGTAAAATGCTGCTGTGACCTGTGAAATAGATCATTCCTAACATGTATCATATAGATTTTACAAACTAACGTGCAGGAAAGAGGAATATCAAGGTGTACACCGAGTTGTCAAAGGGAAAAGTGCATGAAAATGGGTGCTAAGGTATAGCAGCAGGAGATGTGCCCTAATGAGGGGTGTGTTTTTGAGTTTTTCTTGATTTATGATGTTGATCTAATGGTGAAAAGTCAAAGACAGGGTTTTGGAAGTGTTTGGAAGGTGAGTAACTAAAAATCCCCAGTTTTGAGGCAAGTTTTGGAGAGTTTTGTGTTTGAGTGTGTTAAGAGTGTCATAGAAGAATAAAATCTTGAAAATCCTTGGTTTGGGAGCATTTTAAGAGACTGTTGAAAGTTTCATAGTTAGGGGTTGAGTTTAGAGAGGGGTTGCTTTGTAAAAGAGGACTAATTAGGCCTAGATTTTGAGGAAACAATAGATTTTGGAGAATCTAATCCAAAAAAAGTTCCAACAAGATTTGGGTATGTTGTGTAGCATCACAAAATACATTGTAATCAGTCATTTATTTTGGGATTCATTTATAAAAGTTTGAGAGAAAAGTCAAAAATCCTTCGCTAGAGGCCTAGTTGGGCTAGAAGGCCTAGTTAAGGTGGAAAAGTGGATTTTGTTCAAGACAGAAGTTTGAGGCTTTGAGTTCATTTAAGACAAGTGTAATTATGTCTCTTAAGAGAATTCCTAGGGTTTGGGTCCATAAGGAAGGCAAATAAGTCATTTGGTGCATTATTGAGGCCTTATCTCCATACCGGTGCCTATTTGGAAGGTTGAGAATGAATCATTATTAGCCTTAAAACTTTGTGTTTCTTTCAAAGTTCCTACCCTCTGCATCATCTACTCATGAGTCTCTTTATTCTCAATAGAATCCCAAGGGACAAACTACCCTAAACTACCTTAGGGAACAAAGCAAGAGTTCTAGAACCAGAAAGAACAAGTCACAAAAATTTTCTAGACAAACTCACAAGCTCTTGGCCATAGGATGGAAGTACAAAACAAGCATTACAACACAGTGCACTGGAGTCTCATATGGACCAAAAAGTGAGAATATCACATAAAAACAAAGTAACTACGAACAATTGGATTGCTAAGAACTTATAGAATGTGAGAAAGTCACAAAATGTAACAAAACTAAAAAAAAGTTAAGTATAAATGATAAAGTAAGAGAATAAGAGATAGAAATTTCTCATAACAACCCAAGTAATGAAGCCTCCAACACATGAATATCTTCAATACTTGCATGTGTACGATCGAGAGAAAATTTTGGGCCTGTATAGGCGTTTACCTCAATCAAACCCCTATTTTGGTGTTCCCACCTCAACAGAAAGCCAAATAGATAGATAAAGTGAACAAAGTAAGCAAATATGGAGTGATAAAAGCAATCCCCACTCAAGGAGGATAACTTGTATCATGAGATATAGATTCAATTGATAGGGGATGTGATAAATCCTAGGATGCTTGTAAGAATAAGGTCAGAGAGATATCATTTGCAAGGCTTAGGAAAGCCAAAGAGAGAGAGAGAGATAGAGTTGCAAGAGCCACGAAAGTTGCAAAGAGTGTCATAAGAGCTTGAGAGTGTTGTAGTAAGTTGTAAAGAGCTAAGCAAGAGAGTATAGAGGGAAAGGAGAGTGTATGCAAGAGAGAAGGCTCTAGAGAGACAAATGAATTGAAAGAATGGATTAAAAAGAGAGAATGGGAGGGAAAAGAAGCTTCCCAGGCGGTTACAAGGCATCTCGAGTTGTTACCACCAACAAAAGGAGGAACAAGTGGAAAAATTGCTTGAAAACATCCATTTGAATGTTAAAATGTCACAATATGCTAGAGCGACATGCGGACATCCGCGTGGAGCACTAGTGTCTAGACACATCACACTGCAAAACAACGAGAATGAGAAAAGTACAAAGTTCAACGCAAAGTTGGCGCGCAAGGGTAGCTACTGAAAAGGGGTCCTAAGAATCCTAAGAGGGGAAAAAGGTTGATGCAAGGGCTAAAATGAGCCTAAAAAATTTCTGAGGGAGTGGAAACTAAAGTGGATACAAGAATGTATGTGAAATTGCAACAGGTACAATTTTATGACATTACACTACCTCCACATATAGCCTTGATGAACTAATTGAAAAAAATGTGTGTGCTCCTAACCTTAAGTGTGTCTAAGGTTGAAATGAGATAAAATACATAAAAATCTACTCAATTGTGTGAGATGAGGATTCCTAAATGATAATGATGAAGTCAACCCAAGAAAAATTCAAATACCCTTAGGAAAATTTGAAACTAATTAATACCTCACTTTGGGCAACAAGTAATCTGAAGCTTGAAGATGAGAACACTTTAAAAACAAGTCATTAGGTTGTAGAAAATGGCCAAGAGCACTTTCAAAACATAGATTCCAAAATTTCCTATCGGCATCAAACTCCAATCATTGATAGCAAACCTGAGTAGATCTAAAAAATCCTTGAAAACCTGTAAATTTGAATGTATTTTGGCATAGTGCAATTTCTTCAATATTCTCCTTGATTTTGAAATAATAATTCATGTTTATGTAGTGGAATTTAGGAAAGATTAAGGTTTAGGCCAACATATTTTAATTTTAATTTTTGGGATTAAATTACTGCCAAGGCCCAAATTTAAATTTTCATCTCCAAAATTAAAGACCGATAAACACAAGAAATCAAGTGTTTTTTCAGGGGATTAAGCTGGACTAGGGTGCAAGGACACCCTAGTTTATCTCTTCCACACTTGAAAAAACTTTCTTCGGATGTGTAGGGTCCCT
This sequence comes from Sequoia sempervirens, assembly GCA_007258455.2. Taxonomy (NCBI): domain Eukaryota; kingdom Viridiplantae; phylum Streptophyta; class Pinopsida; order Cupressales; family Cupressaceae; genus Sequoia; species Sequoia sempervirens. The sequence goes on from VDFB02271358.1 coordinate 813,757,826, forward strand.
TAAAATTAGACTTTTGCATAGTCAAGGCACTTTTTAGCATTAATCTAATGATATAAGTTGATGAAATGTCTTTTAGGGTGATGTAGACACATTCTTTTGGGTTGATGGGGACATTTTAGGGCCTAGAGAGTGTGTAAATGCATTAATGATAAGGTCACTCAAGTTGGTTCCAAATAGAGTGTGAAATTGTACTTTCACCTAAAAAGGAGTACAATTTTCAATGCTACACTATTTAAGAACCAAAAATCATTTCTTGTGCATACCCTACAATCTATTGCTTTATGGCCAAACTTATTGCAGAAAAAACAATAACCAAAGAAGTTTTAGAACTTGGTCATGTGGGTCTGCCTTGGAGGGGATGATCTTCTAAATGTGTCCTTGTTGACCTTGTAAGATATGTTGGTCTTTTTTGAGATATAATTTCCTTCCTTCTTTGTGCTATTACTATTGATAAGGATCTTAAGTGCATCAACATAGCCTTTAGGATTCTCTTCATTTATTTTCTTTGGTAATTTTGTAGCCTTAGAACTTGAATATTCTTTGGTAATCTTCTGATTTTCTTCAAATCCAAGACCAGTCTTGATGAATGGTGACCTTTGGGCATTGATAATGTCCTCTAGTATTTTGGTGCTCTTTTCAAACTCCATGCTTCTACTTAACTAGGTAGTTGTCTTTTCCAATTCTTGTCCCAAGGAAACAATTTTAGATTCAAACCTTTCACAATCTTCTACTTTTGTCTTTATTTGAAATCTTACTTCCTCTTTTATCCTTTTTTCCTCTTGAAGTTGAATCTTTAGGCTAATAATATTTTTTTCTTCTTCTTCAAGGCTTTGTGGCACTTTTTCTCTTGAATCACAATCCTCTTCTTTGTATTTCTATAGTTGCAATTTTTTCTTCAAATTCTTTTCTTAAGCTTCTTGATTTCACTCAAGGCACAAAATGATTTCTTCAAGATCCACTTTCTCGTCAATTTCAAAAATTTCTTCCTCTTACGTATCCATCTTCTCTTTTAATTTGTCTTCATCTTCCAAGGTATCACTCTTTACTTATATTTCCATCAAGAGAGTTTATTCTCTATCACTGTCGGAGATGCTTTCATCACTCTCCTTGGATGATGATGCAGTGACAAGGAGGTCATTGACTTAATCAACACATTTTAATATTTTCAACCACTTTTGAAGTCTTCAAAACCCTCTCTAGGGTTAACTCCTTTGCAACTACCCTACTTGCCTAATAGGTGTCCAGACCTTCCTTTTAGGTCCTAAATCTCAACCAATCTACCAAACCCACAAACTACACACCTTTTTGAGCACCCAATATTCCCAATCAAAACATATCATGAAGTCTCATATGGTCACTTTGTACCAACTCCACTTAAACTGAGCTTTCACATTGAAAGGGCTCCAGTTAGCCCACTTTTACAAAGGAACTCACCTCCAATCTTGCTACCAACTCAAAATCTCATTAGATAGTCCTCAAACTACCTCCAAAACCTCACATTCTTCAACCTCTAGTTCAAAACTCACTTCCTATTGCCCCAAATCATGAAACCCTCCTTTTTCACACAATTGTCAAGGGTTTATTAAAAAACCCATCTTCATGCCACATACAACCTTAAAACCACTTCAAACATTCTTTTTTTAGTCTGCACAAGCTTAATAACCCTTCATAATCTGCTTCCCCCAAGCTTTACTCACCTTTGCACTCTAAAACCTCTCTTTTCCACTCAAAAAACACTATTTTCCCAACTAGGGCTTCATTGCCAAACTAGAAAATGACCTCTCCTACCCTTGATATGCTTCAAACTCATCAAAATTTACTAGATCTCACTAAAACTAATATGCCCTAGCCTTCTTCAAACCTGTTGTGCAATTTTTCCACACACGCCCCGCTGAAAGCAGGGACCCTCTTTCGCTTTGTTTTTTGGTGTATTGGCACTTTCATCTTGAGGTTTTATCTTACTTTGGCATGTGCTTAAATATTTATTTTGATTGCCTAAGTGATTTCCCTAGGTTATTCATTGAAGATCTTTAGTTTTGAGATAAGTTCAGGACTTTCCACCCCAGCTGAATTTTCCCAAATTCTGCTAGGACTCTAGCTAAGCACTATGGTTCGGAGATTTTTAGTCTTTGCGAAATTTCGTGTGGGCTGGATTTTTTTGAATTCTGTCCTGTTGTTGGGTTTCCAAATTCGCCAGCCTATCTTGTTGCCGGCATTAATGCCCTTTGTACAAACTTGAAACTATGTATTTAACCAGTCTTTGAGGTCTTTTACACTATTATGCTTATTGTTTGCCATTGATTGAGCTACGGAGTGCATTCTTGCGAGTGTTTGATTGGATTTGAGGCATTGATTTTGAATTGTTCGATTTAAGTGGAAATTTCTAGTGCATTCCTACTGCTATTCTTTGTGGACACCATTAAATTCGCATTTGTTGTTTCTGAGATCTATTTCCACTTCACAATGGTATGTTTTTGATTGCCTTGTGTTTAACTGATGATTGTGGATAACGCTTTGGTGTCTTGGTTTTATTGAGGTATGAATTCTTGAGTGCTTGCTCATTTCATGGTTAGGGTTGCCTAGCATTGCTTTATTTATCATCTCCCAAGTGAGTTTTGAGGTCCTTTGTTTATTTGCATTTTGATGAACTTGCTTGAGAGCCATGATTTCCCCCTAGTCAATAATTATCAATTGAAATGTTTAAATTATGAGCTCGCATGTGTGCTAATGGCAAATGTATAGGGTTTGAAACCTAGGGCAACACCATTCCACCTTATTTTTTCTTAAAATTGGCCTAGAGTGCTGAGAAAATCCATAGAAGGCTTGTATGAAACTCGTCTCGAGCTTAAATCTTTGAAATTCATGATCAATCTAGTGTTCTGGGAAAAATCATTATTTAACGCCGATGTTCGGGTTTCATAGTCACCTCGGGATTTTTCGTCTCTGGCAGATTTTCCCAATCTCCTTCGTTTTTCTGGAATCCACTATCATTTTCAGAGTTACATATATTCCACGGATTTCCGTTGACCCTAGATTTTTCTGAAGTCTTGTGTCGCCTAGATTTTCTAAAGTTTACGAAGTGTCTCCTCCTTCACGGAAATCTATCTCTGGTGGATTTTTCCCGAAATCTAATGAAATATGATAGAGTATGGAATAGTTGGATTTATTAATGATTTATGATGCATTTTATGATTAATCCATGCTATCTTTGGATCTCACATGTTGTATATTGATTGATAATGATTGGATTTAATTGTTAGTGGGTGTTTCATGATTATTCCATTGGAATCCGCCTGGTCTGGAATTTCTCTAAATTCCTCTCTGGCTCAGATTCTGCAGATGGTCCTGAAACTCAAATTTTATCAAGAACATTTTATATGAGATTTAATGACATCTTGTTTATATGGGGGTTCATTCTAACAGTTTTTTTAATGGATTAACATTGCCTTCCTGTGGTTTTTACTATGATTTTTGTGTTGAGTGCAGGCTGAATCTAGCAAGACAGTAAAGGGATCCTTAGTATTTGAGGCAGAAAGGATTAAAATGGAAATTAAAATGGAAATCAAGAGGAAGATCCCTAAGAGTAAAATCACATCAATTTGGTATGAGGTGACTGATACAAATTTCGGGCTATGGGATTACGAGGAATTCAAAGAAAGAGTGGTAGCCAAGGATCTTCCTTTGGTGGCTAGAAGAATGAAGGAATTGGGTTTGTCGCATGTAGCCACTTTTCCTTCCACAGTCTAGTGTTATGAGCTTGTCCTCAAATGTGCCAGGCACTATGACCAAGGTACACAGAGAATTATTGGTCCTCAAGGGAGAGTTGTAGAAAATCTCAACCCTGTTTCCATTGCTCAAACTTTCGATATGCCAAATAGATCTTACGTGGTGGCATTTAACATGGAGGCAGCTAAGGGGTTCTATGAAGAACAGACTGTTAAATATCAATAGCTCATCAATTCCATGCTGGAGAAGCCTAAGTCTCATTATTCCAAGTTGCCTAAAAAACTATTTAGGGCAAAATTCAAGAAGGAATACTATGATGCCATCACATTGCTTAGCAAGGTGGTTGGATTGAGAAATGCAAGTATGTTTGAGAATTGGATGTGCCACGCTATTGTAAGGATGGAACGAGAATAGATTGACTATCATTGGGCTAGTGTGATAATCATAGTGATCCATAAACAGCTATCTAATGTGTTGGAGACCAAGACCTTCACGATGACTTCATATTTGGTCTATGCACTTGCGATATTTCACCCCTACAAAGGATTGAGTACAAGGGGAATTTCGGATAGGATGTTATTTATGAGGTTTACCCTTAATTGAATTTAGGAAGTTCAAGCTATTGGAGGGTGAATGATGCATTCACCATGCATTTAGGAAGTTCAAGAAGCAGAGCACACAAGGATTTCAGACCAGGCCAAGGAGGTCATCAAGAAATATGGTGCTTGGTTTATTCAGTTCCCAACTTTCTCCTACATTCGGATTGATGGCTGCTAGAGGGCTCCTTACAGGCTTCCAAGGTATCCTACTAATCATATCATACTTCTAGAAGTCACTAGATAGATATTTGACTTTGATGCCATTGTTAAAAGAGACAAACATAAGACTGGATTTGGTGGAGACTTCGCTTTGAGAATTGGCACTGGAGAGGCATGTCCTTCCATTATTTTTACTCAGGCTTCAGAAGAATAAATGAGTACACTTGGATTATCTTTCCATTACAAGTGGTCCATATTTGATATCACAGGTGAAGCCCAAAAGAAGGCCAGTAGAGAGTATAGCCATAAGGTTGATTTGGAGGACTACTGGGCCAATTGTAGTGATGAATTTGAGGTCAGAAAGAAGAAGTTTTCTTGGCTTCTAGTCTAATCAATCCATTTATATAATGTGAAGGCAATCCCTGATCAACTTGAAGATGATGGAAACCTAATTCAGGCTCATGCTTATGAGGCAGTGAAGGATAGGCCAATTGGTGATGTGGATTGGTTAGAAGAGGAAAAAATAGAACTAAAATAGTTGATGGATCCAGTCACTAAGTTTACTAGAATGTGACTAAGGCATAAACTATGGGAGTTGGAAAATGAGGGTGTACAATGAACCTATGAGCTGATGGGAGATTTAGATCCTCACTCCACTTTCGAATAATCAACTGAGCAGGATCCTAAGGGAAAAGGTAAGTTGGATTCCCCTTTCAAAATCAAGATTAAAGGTGTTCAAGAGGAGGAAGCCCAAGGAGCAAAAAAATAGAAAAAGCCAATCGCTAAGAAGAGGACAAGGACTAAGAAGTCTGAAAAAGAAGAGACTGAAAAGCAGAATCTTGAGGTTGATGTTGATGTTCCCAAAAGGAGAAGATTCATAAGACTATCACAGAAGGAAAGCTCCAAAGTAGGAGAGGAAAAAGTTACTCCACCAGTGGTAAATGTAGAAAGATCATAAGAGAAGGCACGGGTGTACACAAGGAGGTCTAGAACTCCTTCTCCCAAGGATAGTGTGCCTAAAACAGACCTTCCTCCAGTTATTTCTCATGAGGAGCAGCATGATGATGTTCCTTCCGCCCATGAAGCTCAAAGCGAACCAAGTGAATCTGAGAAAGTTGAAGATCATCCAAATATTGAAGGGGAGGAATTTCATGAGGGTGACCTTTATAGTGCAGAAGCTGAAGTAGAAAAGGTAATGCAGTCTCCCTTGGTTGCATATGCAGAGTCACCTATTGGAACTGAAGAGGTTAAATCATCTCCAGTAGAAGAAGAAGCGTAAAATATCCCTTCACCTAAACATAAGGAGGAACATGTTGAAGAGAAGGAGAGCAAGATAGAGACTCTGAGAAGCAGGGTTTGAGTGAAAAAGCACCTAAGAATCAGCAGGAGGAAGTGGGATAGACTAAAGTACAATTGGAATCCACTATCCTTGATTGGTTGGACAAGGAGATAAGGAGGAAAAAATTTATTGTGGAAGATACTCCAACAAATTGGGATGAGCTACTAGCCAAGATTGGAAAGGATAAAGGTAAAAAGAAAGCTAGGGTGATTTCAAGGATTGAAAGAGATGAGGAAAACAATAGGGTTTTCCACATTGCAACCCCTGCCCTAGATAAGAGTAGAGATTATGTGGCTAGAAAGGATTATAATGTTTAGACTTTCAATTTAGGGCATGCATCCGTTGAGCGGGATATTGAAGATTATCAGGGTTCTAGTGTAGTCATCTTGGGCAGATTGAGGAAGGAAATAAAGACTAAGTAGGAGCTAAAAAAGGAAAATGAGAATCTCAGGAAATGCTTGGAGGATCTGATGAAACCCTTGCAATCTATTAACCCCTCCACCTCTGCTGCAAAACTTTTACCCCAAGAAACTATCACCGAGCTGGAAAAGATGGAGGCTTCCACTCTTGCTACTACAAATTGGCTACAAGGGGTGCGAACCAAAGGTAATGAGGCCATTAAAGATAATTTTTCAAATGGGAAGGATGATATAAGAGCAACTGATTGGTTGAAGGAGGTGTTAGCATAGGATAAGAAGGATACAGATCTCCTACTGTAGAAAACTAAAACCATCATGGAGTATACCAAGGACAAGCTAGTAAATGATAAAATTCTCCCTTCCTCCAAAGCTGTTGAACCTTTGGAATGGTTTGAACCTTTGCAAATTAGGAAAAAGGTTCTGAAAAAGATCTACATATAGAGGAGGAAAATTAATGATACCCTAGCTAGTGTTTATAATGGATCCATTGCTTTCTTTGAGATTATGACAAGGAGAAGAAAGATTTCCCCTAAGTATTTGAGTTTAGAACAGTTGAGGAGATGGTGGCATGATTTTTATGCTCTAGTCAATGATGATTCTGTTACTAAACACTAGTTAGATGATGCGGCCACTTACCTTGTTGTTATTGAAAAATATCTGACATACAAGGTGGATTGGGATAAGTTAGTGAAACAATCTAGGGAAGAAATTACATCAATTGAAAGGTGACTCAGGGTCTTTCCTTTACCTCCTATGGCCAACTTAGATAGGGTGCTTTTAAAAGTTCATGAGATGCTAGATTGGAATAAAGACAAAGGGGAAGGTAGTTAATGATTGGCTACATTGATATTTGTGCTTCCCTATTATTTTTCCATGCATTGGTCTGAGCTGCATTGGAAATCCCAGGCCGACCTAGATGAAGTTCATGCATTTAATCCATATTTTATCTCATTTTTAATTTCTCTTGGGTGACTTATTGTGCCTAATTATTATTGAAAAACCCTACTTAGGCCAACATGTTTTGTGGGTTCTATAAATATGGCATTTTGCCTCATTTGTAAGGGCTAGAGAATAGACATAGACAAATAGAGAGATAGCTAGTGTAGGAGCAAATTTAGTAGAGCAAGAGTTAGCAAGTATTTGTTCTCAAGCAAATATTGTAACAGAAAGCTGGAATTGTTGCTACAGTGGATAATTTGATGCAAGTAATGACATTGTGATTTGGTGCCATACTTGTGTTTCTTCTTATCTTGCATGGTTCTTGTTATTTTATCTTTAGAATTTCTTTGAGGAAAGTTGATATTTGGAATTAGAATTGATTCAATAATGTTTATGGTTTAATATTTTAAGTGTTGTAGCAATCCCTGGTCCATACTTTTTGCAACCAACTGATTGTTAGTTGCTTTGCAAAGTTATCCTAGACTTTATATTCATTGTGCTTAGTTCAATTGTGAGGGTTTATTCATTTCAATTGCAATAGGGTTGTTTGAATGAATTTTCATGATCTAAAAATTTGAACACCTTAGAAGATTGCACTATTTCTATAAGATTGCAAATTCATCTGGGTCAAGTAGAAATAAGTTTAGGAGGGATTGGTCCATTTCAAGTGTTAATCATTTGCATTATTAATCTTGGTTTTTGCGTTAGATCTAGAAATCTTTCTGAAACCCTTATCTTTTGTCATTTCTTTTATCATTAAGTTAAATTTAGGATTGAAGTATCATTTTATTGCTAGATCTAATAATTAAAGATTCAGTATTTTGCTTGTAGTAAGGTCACATTGTGATTACCAACATTTTCACATTTATCACTGTGTTGTTTATGCATTGTCAAGACCTGACATTAGAGACCTTGGGGTTATCTCTTGAGGCTTGCTGATAGAGATTTACCTTTCAAGAGAGATAGGATTTCGTATTCTTTCTGAGTTTTTTCTATGCAGAAAACATCATCAACAAAATCAACTTCTTCTATCAGCCTCTTCAAGCTATACCTTTTAAGCCTAAACTCATGTAATTCCCGCTGGGGCAGCATGCAAAACTTCCTCAAATGTCTTTTCCAATGTTAAAACCTTTCTCCTACACCTAATCCTACCCTAACCAAGCCCATTCCACTTAGACACAGCATAAACAATAGGTGGAATGGCCTAGTTCATCATATCACACTCTCAATCCCTTGTATGGGTAGTTAGAGACCTGTTTGAGAAAAATGATTACAAAAACCACTCAAAAAAAGATCAATAACTATTCAACACATATATCCACCAAAAAAATTCAAATTTGAATAAGAATGGTCTGTACGGGAAAGTACAGGAGGCTGCTACAGTAAACTAACAAAAATTTATGAGAAATAACACAAAATTCAAGAGCTTGTATTTCTTTTAACAATCCAAAACTTTCAACAACCAACCTGCCTCAAGTTCGAGAGGATTTTTTAAAATTTTCTCACACAAAACCAACTGACTCATCCCTTCAACTTCCCCAATTAACCAACTTTAACCATTGGCATTCCAAACTTTTCACTTTTATAATTTTTGTCATGACAACATTTTGCAATATTAGCAACATTTACATAATGTCCCCACTTGACTCATAAGACCAAAACAAACATTACAAAATGGCCTAACATGGCCTTATTTGACAAAAAATTGATTCAAATACCCTATCTAGACCCAATTTACAAAATGGAGGAACTTAGTGCTCTACACCATTCACCCAGCCATGAAATCTTTCCAACTCCTTGGAAGTCTTCAACTCTTTAACCTGCAAAATACTTTGATTTGATGCTCCTCCTTGTAGTCTCCCATGCTTTGCTTCCTTGGAACAACTCCACTTGATCTTCATTTTCACCTTTGGCTTCAACTTGTCCATGCACAATAGCCCTCTTCTTTGCTTGTCATTTTGAATCTGCACCTTCATGTTTTGATGTGTCTTCATCTGCTTCATCCATCTGCTTCCACATTGTCCTTCTACTTCATCCATTACAAAGTAACTCTCTCTTTTTCCTTCTTCCTTCTACTTCATCTTGACCCTTGGTTTGACTCCCATCAAAGTTGCTATCAAAATAAGGAAATGATAAAGGATTTCCTTAACTCGTTGCCTCTTAACCTTTCTCTCAGCAAATCTTGTTGCTACACATGTCTTTACTCTTGCAAACAAACCTTGTTCAATTGTTTCATGAGCTCTTTTCTTGATCATATCTGTTGCACACTTGAATCTACTCCTTTGGCCTTGCCAACCATCCACTTTCACCACTTTCTTTCTCTTCACAACCATCTTTAGGTCCTCCATTCTTGGAACCTCTATCATGGTAGCATATGACTTCCTACCAACCACTCTTTTCATCCAAGGACAATTCACTACCCTTACCATAGCACCATTACTCCGCTCCACTTCATTTGGAGTCTTCACAAACACTCTATCTTTGGCCTTCTCTTGGCCCATCACATCCTTGGTCTCTTCCATCACTGAGACCTTCCTCAAACACTTTTTTCTAACCTCTTCACCACTTGGGGTGACTACAACTTCCCTCACAACTCATTGTGTGTGCTCAAATCCGGTCACACTTCCTTGCATCTTACCTTCCATTTCTTTACCTTGACTATCCACTCTTTGCATTTGATACTTTTCCTCAAGGATCTTTGTCCTACTAGGTTTATGAACCTTCATGCTATCAACATCTCACTATCCACCATCATCTTTGGACACCATGTTCTCAACTTTCTTCTCTTCAACCTCAGTCATCTTACACTCTTTTGCTTGCCATTTTCTTTGGCTCTTTTTACCTTTTTCTCTCAAACTTTTTGCCCCTATTATCACTGTATTTCCAGACATATAAACCTTTTTCTTGGTAGTGATTGAATACTCATTGTCTTCTTCTACATTCAAGGAACACAACACTTCACCTACCATGATCTCTTCATGCTTCACAAGCCCATCTTGACTTTCCAGAGTCTATTCACTCTTTTTATCTTTACCCATTACCTATATCTTCAATCTCTCTACTTCTATGACCTCTTTACTATCCAGTCTACCATCCTCTTTATTGCTAGACTTCTATTGCATTCCATCCTCTTTTCCAATAAATGGACAAAATATCTCTCCCACTGTGATCTTACTAGGCGAATCTTGTCTTTCCTTAGGCAACTCATTTTCACTCGCCTTATCTTGTCCTCTCATCAGGGTCTCTGCCCCAAGAATATTTATCTCACAAACCTCTGTATTAGACTTAAACATCACTATGTTGATAGTACTTGACTATCCTACAAAATATTTTTCTTTCAATTGACAAAACTTAGTCCCCCTCTTGACTTCATCATGCTTTTCAAACTTGTCTTGAATCTCCACAAGGAATTCATTCCTTATCTCTTCTATCATAGATTTCTTCACCAAATTTTCCTCCTTTCTTTCACTCATTGCATCATTCTTCAATCCTATTTTCTTGGTTTCTTCAAGCCATGAATTGGCTTCACATTCTTCAAACATGTCTTTCTCACACCTTATGAACTCTTTTTTTCCCTGCATAATCACTCTTGCTGCCCTGCTCTGTCCCTTATTCTCATCCACCAATGGAATCTATTGGATCTCAAAAATGCAAGCTAAAATCCTAAGAGGATGCTAGGATCTATGATCAGACTTACAACATTCTTGAAACAATGAATGGAGTTAACCTATACGGTTGATGACTCCCTACACTTCAGGTTCTTCTAGACCTAGGTGGGTGGACCTTGATAGCTGAAGTAGATTGTGTGATTTGTTTATACTTAAGGATCTATCTATAGTGGCACAAAGTGTGGGATAGATGATGACTTGTTGATTACTTCTACTCCTAGTATGATATTTGGGAATTTTGAATGTGAAGGTTGATAAGTAAAGTATAAATGAAATGTGAAGTGGACTAGTGCTTTATTGGGTAAGCAGAGTCAATGGATTTTGACGATAAGTGATTGGTATTGGATATAGTTCTAATTATTTGGCACTTATATTTTTTTATATCTTGTATAAACATGCAGGAATGTGACTGACAAACTCTACTTATTTATCTGATCGACCCTATTAGGTTACTGTGACTAATTAAAAGGATTTTAATCCTTCCTTGAAGGAATCAATTAAAAGAATCACACAATGACAGCAAATGTGTATTGACAAATGAAGTATATCCTTGATTTGAATAACAAGATAACATCAAGTTGGAGATAATATGACAATATTATAACTTACCTAACACTTCTTACTGATCCAAATATTACTTCCAGGTTACTATAATCAATTAAAAGGATTTAATTCTTTAATGGAAACCAATCAACTTGATTACATAATAATAGAAAATGTGTCTTGATGAAATTGAATATCAACTTGGATACACAAATTCAAATAATAGAGAAATAACAATGTGGAGACAGCCATATAATTGCTTGAATCAACAAAGAATAGACACCAATATTGAGTCACACAAAATTAAGATCTTCCATTGATTTCTGCCAAAATTCATCTATGCATCATGGTCCTTACAGTATAATCTATACAATAAAAATTTTGAAAATTATCTTCCATATATCTCCTATTCTCTCCCTATTCACTCTTCCTATCTATATCCTCTAATCATTACAATGTTCAACCTATATAGCAATATCTTGAAGAGGGTATACCTCTTCATAAGTGTCTCTTGGAATTAACAACAACAAAACATTTAACAATTAAGCTATAATGAGCCACAAATGAACTTGTGTTATATGATCTAAATATTCTTGGCTTAAGTGTGTGGCATCATCCTCTGAAGCATTCCTTGCAGAAATTTCCATGATGATCATCTTCTCCAAATGCTCACAGGCCTCTTCCAGTGTTGAATCTTCATTCTTGGCTGCTTCCAAGGCTCCCTACAGTACTAGCTAGCACTGTTTCATCCATTCACTCTAACTCTTCAGTTCTCCATCATCTTTGAACAATGTTGGCACCCCTTCCTTTGAAGCATCAATAAATTCTTTGGCATATGCTTTAAGTTCCTTATAATAGTCTTGATGTTTCATAACCATTTCCTTGGTAGTTTTAATGGCTTCTGTATCAGAAGTACTTCTCTTTTGTATCTCTTGGAATTTTTCCTGAAGCCTATCATTTATCATCTTATGTTCTTGAATGGCATTGTGACTTTTGGAGTGATTCACCTAGAACTTGTCCATCCAGACCATCGGGTTAGTGTGTCAAATCTAGCCTTGCTCACATGAATTTGTACTTGTGATTCCTCACTTTTTTCCTTTGATTGGGAACTGTCTCCTTGAGTTAACATTTTAGTGGATCCCTTGAATATGTTCTTGATTGTGTCTCTCAAAAATTCATTTTCTTTGAGCATTCTCTCACTATTCAACTTATACATATCTCATTCTTTGATCAGCATTTAAATCTGAGCATTATTCAATTTGGCTACATTTATTCCAATGTTAGTTGTGACCATGGGATCAGTTTCTCCTACTTTTAGTTGTCATCCCATGACCAAATTACTTCTCAGTATCAATAATCACATATTTCTTATGTGAGGGATACAAAGCCCATATCATAAGAGAGTTCTCATCAGGGTTACAACTTGACCTAGTGTATACTTTTGTTACCCCTTCTAGACTAATCTTGTGTTTAGCACCATTATTATGTAAAAAACTATCAAAGACAAGAGCATAATTTAAATCTAAACCAGGAAAGATCATCACACCAGACTCTTCTAAAAAATTTCTTCCTCTCTCTCGAGTCATGTTCTTCATCTCATTATCCACATCCATCTTCAAGGTGTTCAGTAACTGACCTTCATTGCTAGGTGTGGTGTTTGCAACTAATTCCCTTATTGTTTTTCCTTTCTCCTTTTACAAGAAGGATCTAAATTTAGGAGACTTTATAAACTGATCATCAGAAACAAAGGACTTATAGGCCAATTTCCTAGCATTTGTATTAGATGATTCTGCAACTTCATGTTCTTTGTTTGGAGGATGATATTCTTCAATCCTCAACTTGGGGATCTTATTAGGTTGGCCTTGGGGTTCATTTTCATTAGAATATTCCCCACTACTAGAGGACAACATTTCTTCTTCCTGTATCTTCCTCATCTTATGTTCCATTTCCCTATGATAGTTATCAATTGCCAATTCAACCTCTTTTTCTTCCATGTTCCTGATAATATCATCGTGTGGATACAGTATGTGATCATCTCCACCTAGATTTTTTTTTTCCTTGCAAAACCAATATAACCTTTAGGGTCAAATCCCTTCCTTGGTGCAACCTCCTTCATATTGAAATGTGATAACATATCCAAAATAAGATCATATCCTTCTTTTGAAACCATAGTAAAATCTCAAAAACATAATGTACTAGGCATGAATGATTTTTTTTCATATGCACTAAAGTTCATGACATTGGAATAATCCAATTTCCTAACAATCTCTAGATATGCAATCCTATCTGGCATAGCTTTTGGTAATAGGAAAGGTGTGTCTCTAAAGCCATAAACTCTAATCATGGTGGAATCAATGTAATAGTACTAGTCACCCCAATTATGACCTATAGTTGGTGGCCCATTGAAGTCCTTGGACCTTAAGAATATTTTAATCTCATCAAACAATGAATAATCACAAGGATGATTATAAAACCTATACAATATCTTGACAAAGTATTCTTCAAAATAAACATAACTAGAAATGATATACCTGTTGTCTCAAATAGCAGTCCACAATTACACTAGTAATCATTGATCCTCCTTATCAAACTATGTAATCCTCAATTCCTTTGGCTACATTTCTAAATCATGTCTATAGTACAATATCATGTGCATGAGAAGGGAATAATGTTTAAAGTGCATTATGGGAGATTCATTCTTGATGGACATTAGCCCTGAGTCTATCTGTCTAGAAATGTGTGAGGCGAAATTAAAAGGTCTTGCATTGTGGCATTGTATATCTACAATAATTACCATTGGCCCTATAGACATGAATTCAGAAGCCTCTATTCCTATTATTTGGCATACCGAGAAGTAAGTATGTTTCAAGTAGGGCTCAAACAAATCAACATGAAAAGGAGGTCCATCATTATCTTCAAGTGGAACTAGGTTTCCATCTTTCCTAGGCATGTGCAATGGTAACCTCCATCCTTTGTAAGTAGTATCCATCCTCCAATACTCCTTCTCCAAATCTTCATTTACTATGGGCTCATCACATGAATCATCTAGATTGAAAACTTCACCAAGTGCAGTTTTGGATGTGTGTATGAAAGGATCTCCTTGTGGGTTGCAAATGGCCTTTAGGTTTGGGTTATAATGCTTGGCCAAAATTTTTATAAGTTCTACATTCATGAAGACATTGGGAACAACCATTTTTCCTAAATTGAAATTCCAAGGGTTTCACACTAGTTCAAATCTATTCCTCCAACAGTAATGAAACATGAAAAATTCATATCCCCTAATATGTGTCCACACATCACCTATATGTTTGCATTTATCTTCTAAATTTTCTACATCAACCCTCAATTGTGCAAACCTTCTGGATTTTGGCCCTAAACTAGTAAATTGATCAATGAGGTCTTGGTTTAATTTATAATTTAATTCTAGACCCATTTCAGTTTTTTGTTTCTTACTTTTGGATTGGCTACTTTCGCCCTGTTGCTTCCTACCTTTTTTTTTTATAGAACTTGAACCTTCCATTTTGATTCTTGACAAGGTGGCAGAACTAAACTATAATTTATCAATTGTAGGAAAACTCAATATGCTTACTTGTATATTTCTTGCCGCACTGAATTCCTTGACTCTCGTTTGATCTCCCGTCCTTTCTGCTGCAACTTCTAAAAATTCTTTTGGTTCAATCTCTTTTCAATTAGAATTTGCATAAGGTTCATTTGTGTGGCCATTAATTTATGCCACTAGAAATCAATGCAACAGGTTTTTTGAATTTTGAAATGTTAGAGTGATACAAGAAGATTGCATTGGTGAAACCCTTCTAATCTTAGGCCGATTTATGCACTTTATTTGGTGCCACCTTTGTTTATACATTCATAATTGATCTCCAAGACATAATTGAATGTCTTTTCAATATGAAGTGTACCTTTGGTTCTCATTATTAGTCGGGAAGACCACCAAATACTCTTACCGATATTATACACTTTCCCTTTCTCTTTCTTTTCAACTTTTATTATTTCGGGGAGAAATTTATGAAGTTTTCCCAATGTCAAAGTGGCTTGGACCATTAGAAATTCTTTTACTTATCGCCTGGTGTCTTTCTAACAAATAGTGGTCCTTCTATGTTACCATCGGGCTAACATGTACTATCACCGAGAGAACAAAATGCCTTTCCAATGATCTTGGTCTCCCTGATGTATTTCCTCCATCGCTTCATTAGTTGGGATAAGTCGGTGAGACTTTCCCCAAAAATTTCCTTCATCGACGTAACCCACATGGTCAGAGAGATCTAAGAGACTTATTTCGATCATACATATCTCTATGATACAATTGTTCTTTTTTTCTATTAGTGAGAGTGTATATGTTTCTTCCCAATGATGTTTCCATCGGTGTGATACACACACTCGGTATGATTTGAAAACTTCCCTCTGATCACATTGCTCTTGTCGATAAGTCTTTATCAGTGAAATGTTGATCATTGTCTTCTCAATTATGCACACATGTTATCTTCGGATTCTTTGATCACTATAACTTGATTCATGTCTTCCTAATATGAAAAAAATGTTCAAATGAAGGGCCAACACTTGTTGATCCAAAATATATGCACATGGTCATCCCGATAAGGATCAACTGTGTTGTGCAGTTTTCGCACACACACCCCACTGAAGGCAGGGACCCCCTTTTGATTCGGTTTTGGCATCTTGGCCCTTTCATTTTTGAGGTTTTTTCCTATTTAGGCATGTGCTTCAATGTTTATTTTGATTTCCTAAGTGTTTCCCCTAGGTTATTCATTGAAAATCCTAAGTTTTGGATAAATTTTGGGTTTTTACCCTGATTCAGGATTTTCCACCCTGGTCAGATTTTCCTAGATCCCGCTTGGACTCCAGCTGGACCCTGTTGTTTGGGGATTTTTGGTATTCACAGATTTCCTCGTGGGTCATATTTTCCCATATTCTGCCCTATTGTCAGATTCCCAGGTTCTCTGACTATCCTATCGATTGCATTAATGAATTCGTGTGTGCTTTGAAGGATGTATTTAACTTGATTTTTTTGGGATCTTTTGTGCTATCATGCTTATTATTTGTCATCATTTGGGCTAAGGACTACATCCTTAGAGTTGGTTCTTCGAGCTTTTGATTTGATTTGGGACATTTGGGATTGAATTGATTGATTTAGTGGTGATTTCTTGTGCATCCTTGCCCCTGTTCTTTGTGGGCACCATTGGGCTTCGTATTTATTGTTTCTGAGATTGATTCCCATGTCACAATGGTATGTTTTTATTGCCCTACCTTTGATTGAGAATTATGAATAGTACAATGATGTTATGAGAGCCTGTGGGATTCGAATTCCTACGTATTTGACCATTTCATGCTAGGGTTGTTCAGTATTGCATTATTTGTCATCTCCTAGGTGAGTTTTGAGTTCATTTGTCTATCTGCATTTTGATGAATCTTGCCTAAGAATAATTAGTAAACCCTAGTAATGACCTAGTAGTTGAAACAACTGAATTCTGAGCTTACCTATGCGCTAATGGCGGATGTATAGGGTTTAAACCTAGGGCATCACCATTCATCTTTAGTTTGCCAAACGGGCCTAGAACGCAAAGAAAATCTATGAAAGGTCCATCCCTGACTTGTCCTGAAGTTTAAATTTTTGAAGTTCATGATTGATTTGGTGTTTGGGTGAAATCATGACTCTACATCGCAGTCCGAGATTTTTTGCCCCTCCGGGATAATCTGTCCCTTCCAACTTTTCTTCGTTGTGACCCTTTTGAGTCAAGGAGATGTTATATCGATCACCCTGTATTTCACTAAGAGGCCTTCCTAAGTTCATATTTGATTGTTGTGATAGTATCATTTCTCACACCAATAAAATCTTCTATGTCTGTCGGCAAGACAAGCCCTAGTCGGCAAGAGCTCATAGTAGGCTCCATTAGTTATACCAATATTCATTTGCTTCGCTAGGACATCCATCCTTCGTTGGAACCTTTCGATGAGCTCACAACTCTTGCCAAGACCTTTGCTTCTGCCAAGACTACCAACGGTCACCAAAACCTCTGGCCGAATTTAAACTTATTGCCGAGACACTGTAGCTTCGCTGAGACCTCATATCAAAAAACTTTAGTCTAGCCAAAGTGTTTGCTTGGACCCCAAAATTCAATGAGACAAATTAGATTTTCTGTAACCTCACCCTGAAAAGAAAGTCTCTCATCAACATGCATATCCTCATCGTCGGTTGGCAAGACACCGCAGCTTCGCTATGACCTCATTCCGAATGAAATTTGTTTGGCCGAAGTACATGCTTTTGCACCGGTTGGTTCAGAGTTCTACCTTATCTGCGAAATTTCGTCGAGTCTGAATTTCTCCAAAATTTGGTATCTCTCTAATTTTCTGAAGTCTCCTATCTGGCTCGTTCTTCGTGGGAATCTGTCCCTCACGGATTTTCCCAAAATCTGATGAAATATAAAGGAACGTGAGATAATTAGATTTGTTTATGATTTGTGATACACTTAATGATTATTTCATGGCATATTTGGATTTCCCGTGTAATTCATTTATTGATCATGATTAGGTTTAATGGTTAAGTAGGTGTTTCCTGGTTATTCCATTGGAATCTAATCGGTCTAGAATTTCTCAAAATTCCTCTCCAGCTCAGATTCTGCATATGGTCCTAAAACCCAAAAGTTGTTGTGATCATTTCATATGAGATTTTTTAACACTCTGGATATATGAGATGCATTCTAACGGTGTATGGATGGATTAGTATTACTTTCCTATGGTTTTTATTGTGATTTTCTTGATGAATGCAGGCTAAATCTAGTAAGGTAGCAGAGGGATCCTCAATTTCTGAGGCAGAGAAGATTAAGATGGATGTCAAGAGTAAGATCCCTAAAAGAAAGATCACATCAATTTGGTCAGCGGTGACTGATACAAACGTTGGACAATGGGACTACGAAGAGTTCAAAGAAAGAATGGTAGCTAAATGTCTTCCTTTGGTGGCTAGAAGGATGAAGGAGTCAGGTTTGGCACATGTGGCCGGTTTCCCATCAATGGTGCAGTGTTATGAGCTTGTCTTGAGTGTGCTAGACATTACGACCAGGGTGTTGGTTGTTTTTAATGAGAAACCAGGTTGGTCTCCTATTCTACCTATGGAGTAGCTATCTCCAGTCAAGGGCAGCTCGGAGGACCTGGACCAACTGACAAGATTTAGTCAAAGACTGAGATCTTCTACACTTTAGGCTCTGCAGAACCAGGGCGGGTATACCCACACAATGCCTCAAATAAGACTATACATTGCTTTTTATAGCAGATGACCCCTGATGCCAAGTATTGAGAACCTCAAATATGGCTATATTCCTAGTAACACAATACTTGCAGCAACCAGGAGGTAGGGCAAGACAACTGAAGATATTCAATGATTTTAAATTTGGAAGGCTTCTGAGAGGGACTAGGCCACATGACAGACCAGTGCCTAATCTTGGGCCACGGAGTCAAACACAAAAGATGGAATTCATCTGCAAACAGGACATCAACCAGTGGATTTTGTTTTGCTGATGCCTTACATCAGCTATCAGTGCCTTACACCAACAATCCAGCTCTTGTATCAACCAGATTCTTCTTACCCAATCCAACCTATACACAAACAATCACTACTACCTGCTCAATGGATTTAACTGCTTCCTTGAAGCAAACCTATCAACAAATAACACAACCTCGTGAAGCATGAGAAGATGAACAAAGACACCTTATGCATTCATTCAAATGATTGGAGCATACAAAAATGGAGACAATCTGCCGACATGCATGAAAGATGAACATCTTCATGTATTCATTGCTCAAACTAATTGTATTTACAGACAGATTCAGAATTACAAATCATCAGACTCCACATTGACTCAAAACTAAACACTAATCTATCTCAGGCTGATCCACAAACTCAGAAAAAAGTGTGGAACTGAACCTAAGGGACTAAACCAACCTAAAACCCCCCTCTACATATGGCCACAAAATTCTCCTTTATAGGAACAGGAGAAGCAACAAGCAACTGGCCAGATGAGATTACACGTCTTCGGATGACTGGGCCAACCCCAAATAGCACATAGGCCAAAACCTCACTTCCAACAGCCTCACTGGTCTCATAAATGCCTCAGGTCAGGTTGCTGCAGGAAAGACACTCCCCCACGAAAGAAGCCAGGCAATCGATGTCACATTTGCCACCAAATCCGGGCGTCCATACTCGAGCCATGCCGTCCTGCTCTCAGGGTCGCATCGCCAAGAATGCACAATCAGCGGATCCAACAACCAAGTTTATATCACCATGAATATTACAAATCTTCGCACGCGAACAGACAGAAACCCTAACAGAGATCAGGTTGAAAACTGACCATCGATCAGCAAAGATTAGGCGGTCACCATTTAAAATCACTCGACCGTTGAAAACAATCCCACGCCTGCACATTAGTCTCCAAGTAAACATCGGGCACCTTTGAATCTGAAGTTAAAACATCACCGTCCAGCTGACGCACATGCGCATTTGTGGCCCATTAGTAGCTCGGGCGGGCGAGGGCAGAGAAGTCGCTGAGAGATAGCCGAGTCGGCAAGAGGTCCTGGCGAGGAGAACAACCCATACCAAAGTCACCGGGCACAACGGCCAAGCAGAAGGAAATCGGGGAAAGGTCTGGCCGAAAGACGGATGCTACATCGAACACTCATCACAAGTCGGCAAGAGATGGCCAAGTCGGCCAGACATCATGGCGAAATCCACATGTTTCATTGAGCAGATCAGTCAGCAAGACATGGCACACTTGGCGTAAGATTTTAGCTTAGAACAACACCCCGTCAGTGAAAGAGAGATTACAATCGATCGCCAAGACATTAATAGTCTCACACCAACCGAAACCATTTTCCTTTTGTGTATCGCTATAACATTAAGATATCGAGAAGACCTCCTACCGCACACCATGTCTCTCTAAAGGTTTTCATTCACTTGAGTGTCGCTGAGACAGCCCAGAGCCTATGCCGATGAAGACCACCATATGTTCCATCGGCGAGACCAAAGGTCACTCGCTGAGACCTCACGCCGAAGATCCTAGCTCATACCGAAGAGATTACTCTTTACATTATCAGTCGGTATAAGCACCCATCATTGGTGAGACATCACAGCGACATTACATTGTTATACCACAAGCCCCTTAGAAACTTGTTCGTCAAGAGAAGATAAGACCTTCACAGAAAGCCACACATTGAATCACCGTTGGCAAGACAGGACCCAATCCCTATGACATACACCGAAACACAAGTCTCCCGGAAGCATCAAGTCTTCCATCACCGGTCGTCATAGCAAGAGACACCGCCGAGACATCTCCCCAACACAAAGAACATAGGCCGACGGAGACTTCGGGGAGAGAACACAGAGTCGCCAAGATGTCACCCCGAACCGAAAGATTCATGCCAAAGGCACAACGGAGGGCAGCAAAAAGGAACTCGGGGAAACCAAGGGGAGTCGGGAGGACCACAAGTGAAGCATGAATCTGCTGGACAGGTCACCGAAACAAAAAGGCAAACGGGACGGGAACCAAACAGGGCCGGAGCTAGGACCAGGAAAGAGACGGGGAACAAAAGGAATAAAAGGAACCGGGGCCGAAAACTATCCCGCCCCCGCCAAAGAAAAGACCACAGAGGCGGAGCCATAACCGACACGAGAAAAGAAGCCACGGGGCCAGAGTGGGACAAAACCTTGAGACGGAAAACATGGAGAAGGTTCCAAAAATGATTCCCATCCTGATCCCGCCCCCGCCAAAGAAAACAAAACAAAAGACAAGCTAAGAGACAGAGGAAAAGAACCAGCGACTGCCGCAAGGCAGAAAGAAAAAGGAACACCAAACACACGGAATCGAGACCAGGATGGATGCGTGAACAGGAATTAGAACCTTAGAATTGGAGAAGTTCTAGTTCCCTTCAAGCATCCGTTCCGCCCCCGATTCCGAAAGACAAACCAAAGCAAGAAAAAGAGAAACGGGAACCAGAATAAAAACCCAAAAAAAGGAAAAGAGAAAAACCAGGAAACCCTAACACAAGCCGCCCCTTGTAGATCAAAACTAGCACGCTAGGCTCAACCCTTGTGGGAGCCCATTTAACCCACATGCTAAAATGAAAGACACCCCATAGCTAAAGTTTAGTCATGAAAAACCAGAGTACACAACTAGAAAATGAGAAAACCAGAAATTGCACTAACATAGGCTCCAGTTGGGGGATGTATGCCCCTGGTGGGCATAGCAAGAATTCAGATCACTGGGAGAGCAGACCAGAACAAAAAAAACCAAAAACAACGAGGAGCTAACCGGACAAGGTTAGCAGACACAACAAAACAAAACCGACCAGAAAAGCAAAAACCTAACCTAATGTTCATGGAAAAAGAAATGCTTCAGATGAAGCACCATTTCGAGAATTGTCCATGAACAGGAAATTCAAGAGTCACATTGTTGATTCCTTTGTTTCATCTGATGACACTAGGCCACCAAATGAAAAATGAGAGCCAGCTTTTATCTCTGTCAAAAACTTGATTCTCTGTTGCCTTCCATAGACAAAATCTGATAACACTGTCATGAACTGCCCACAAACTAGCTTGGTCATTGGCTAGTTCCATTGAATTACTATGCTTTCCAATGCCACCAGCTACACTGTCAAATTGCAACATGCAATCAGACACTAATTTGAGATTACAATCATCATGGCATATCTCCCTGGACAATTCATGGTCATGTTTTACTGAATGCTCATTTGCTTGGTCTGGGAAATAAAAAAATTCATAGTCCACTTGATCCTTGACATCACAAAAATTTTCATCAAAATCAGTCTGCAGATCAAACTGAAAGCTCTGATAGACAATTTCTTCACTAACATGTAAATCAACACTCCACATGTCAATGGCAAAAGACTCATATTTAGGAGTATCTATGTACTGGTTACTGCAACATGGGCACATCTTCTAAAACTCTGATTCTATGGTGTGCACTGATTCATTATTCACGTATGCATTTAGCTCAAAGCCAAAAATCCCAAGTGAGGGCGCAAGTAGGTCAACATCATTATGGACAGCAGGGAGGCAACCAAGTGCATTGGTATCCAGAAGATTAGGAGCATCAAGAAGGAAGCAATTGTATTCGGCTCCACACTCTTCATGCATCAAAAATATTTCCATTTTTGCTTCATACAAATAGTCATGTAGAGCAGGGTTATAAGCACACTTGTCAGCACCATCATCATATTCAAAATGATGTCTTGAATCAACACACTTATCATACATATGTTTATCTTCAAATTGTGCATCCCACTTGCAATTAATATGCTCTAGTGATTGTGAATCTAAGTCACATTTCCTATTTTCACCAGAAGCTTCTGTGTTAATATATTCTTCATTTGAAGGGTAGACCTCCATGTCATCTTCAGAAAAGGAATCACAATCCTCAGAACAACAATCGGAGATGTCAGCCTCACCATTTCTTTCATCACAAAACAAATAGTCAATATATGAACTATGCTCAAACTCCTCAGAATGAGTACTTGAGACTTCACTTTCATCATCATGATCATTGATCACATCATGGCATGGGATAATACCTTATTCCTCATCTGCTTCTCCATCCTCTGAAATATTACAAGGAAAATACTCTTGCATGTCTACTCTGTCATCATCCCATATATCATCAGCTTCATCACTGCTGCAAGGAGTCGAATACATACCAACCGTGGGCTAAATGTAATGCTCATCTTCTGACATGTTCCCTTCACTTACTTGCATTGTTGTCTTACTTTCCTTAGGAGGACAATCATTGTCTTGACTCTGAGAGTCTGCGCTTTGTGCATAACCATACTTAGCTGATTCAATCATCCATATCCAATCAGGGACTTGGTCAAAGCTACGGGGCTTCAGACCTTCCAAAAGTGTATTCAGCCCAGGTTCATAAATTTCACATAACAAATCAATGCACATAGAACCATTAGGTCTGGAATCTTTGGGAATTTCTATCAAGTAGTCCAAAATTCTCGAGAACAACTTATATGGTGATTCTCCTTCTTGTTTCTTTACATCATATAATCTTTGAACCAAATATTTTTTATCAGTGTTGCTCAAATTTTGATGACACTTGACATGGGGCTCACTATGATCTTCACATTGTGATGATAAAGAAATCACAGTAGTAGATACATTGCCATCTTGAGAAGCACTTCCTTTATCAGCTCCTAGAACTCCAGTGTTATGGAATGTGCCGAGAAGACCAACACTTGCAGCCAGATTCCCTTTCATCATGGAATATTTCAGATTATTCTCAATCTCTATGGCACTCTAAAATGCCTGTTGTAATGTTGCAGGTTCCTTGTCCCTTAACAAGAAACTCATCTTTTTGTCAAAAGCTCCTAAATACACAACCAAACATTCAACATCATTTGGTCTTATGTACTCAGGGATATCCCTTATAGCCTTTGTGAATCTAAGATTTAATGCAGGGATCAATTCACCATTTTTTATATGGATCTCGATGAAGTTCTTTCTTACCAAACTCAGATCCACCCTTTCACTGAATTGCTCATTAAAGGCTATCATGAACTGACACCATGAGGATATAGAACATGCTGGTAAATATGAGAACCAATCCCTGGCATCATCCTTCAAGGATTGAACAAACAGTTTCATGATAATGTCCTCATGACTTACCTTAAAATCCCCCACCACATCCAAAAATTCTCGCAGATGTTTAGAGGCTGATTCTGAAAATTGCCCTGTGAATTTGGGCAAATGCTTCCTGACTTTTTCAGGAATAAGGTTCGGGAAACCTTTGATACCACTGAGAACCAATGGTCTGTATCTTTCAACAGCAAAATCCCTCTCAGGGCTTGGTGCAACTTGTCTTCCTTGCATATTTTTATTTTCCATTTCACATGGAAACCCTCATGAACTGATACTCAATCAATACTAACCTCATAAAAGGTTCTCAATTACAAAATTCATGAATCCAAAATATTGATTGAATAAAAATTCCCTAAGATTATTAGAGGCACAAAACACACTTCACAAAATGTAATAGACATTACATATCATGCACTTCGAAGTATGTATAAAACTGCTATTACCCTTTTCCCTTTAGTAGTGCTAAATCACTAGATAGGGAAACAAAATTTCTTTCTCAAATGTTCAAACACATGAAGAATACCTGGCAACATTGCAGCTCTGGAACATTCTTCAAATCTTCAATGGGTTAACCTTGACAGAGTCACCACCTCTTTGCAGAGGACAGAACTTCAAATGATATGAAGCTCACTTACATGTAAATCTCTCTCTGAGTTCCATCCGACAGAGCACCATAGATCTTATAGCTTTCAAGTTCACTGCAACAAATATTTTCTCCAAGCCTGAGATTCTTCAAACTTTGAACCTAACCAACATGGAAATTGATATGACTCTTTGATCTTGTAGCTTTCAGGTTCACTGCAACAAAGCTTTTCCCCAGCGGAGTCGCCATCTTGTTGGTTGTTTTTAATGAGCAACTAGGTTGGTCTCCTATTCTACCTATGGAGTAGCCATCTCCAGTCAAGGGCAGCTCGGAGGACCTGGACCAACTGACAAGATTAAGTCAAAGACAGATCTTCTACACTTTAGGCTCTGCAGAACCAGGGCGGGTATACCCACACAATGCCTCAAATAAGACTAGACATTGCTTTTTATAGCAGATGACCCCTGATGCCAAGTATTGAGAACCTCAAATATGGCTATATTCCCAGTAACACAATACTTGCAGCAACCAGGAGGTAGGGCAAGACAACTGAAGATATTTAATGATTTTAAATTTGGAAGGCTTCTGAGAGGGACCAGGCCACAGGACAGACCAATGCCTAATCTTGGGCCACGGAGTCAAACACAAAAGATGGAATTCATCTGCAAACAGGACATCAACCAGTGGATTTTTTTTTGTTGATGTCTTACATCAGCTATCAGTGCCTTACACCAACAATCCAGCTCTTGTATCAACCAGATTCTTCTTACCCAATCCAACCTGTACACAAACAATCACTGCTACCTACTCAATGGATTTAATTGCTTCCTTGAAGCAGACCTATCAACAAATAACACAACCTTGTGAAGTATGAGAAGATGAAAAAAGACACCTTATGCATTCATTCAAATGATTGGAGCATACAGAAATGGAGACAATCTGCCGACATGCATGAAAGATGAGCATCTTCATGTATTCATTGCTCAAACTGATTGTATTTACAGACAGATTTAGAATTACAAATCATCAGACTCCACATTGACTCAAAACTAAACACTAATCTATCTCAGGCTGATCCACAAACTTAGACAAAAGTGTGGAACTGAACCTAAGGGACCAAACCAACCTAAAACCCCCCTCTACATATGGCCACAAAATTCTCCTTTATAGGAACAGGAGAAGCAACAAGCAACTGGCCAGATGAGATTACACATCTTCGGATGACTAGGCCAACCCCAAACAGCACACAGGCCAAAAACATCACTTCCAACGGCCTCACTGGTCTCATAAATGCCTCGGGTTAGGTTGTTGTAGGAAAGACACTCCTGCACGAAAGAAGCCAGGAAATTGATGTCAAATCCGCCGCCAAATCCACGCGTCCATACTCGAGCCATGTTGTCCTGCTCTCAGGGTCGCATCGCCATTAATGCACAATCAGCGGATCCAACAATCAAGTTTCTGTCGCCATGAATATAACAAATCTTCGCACACGAATAGACAGAAACCCTAACAAAGATTAGGTTGAAAACTGACCATCGATCAGCAAAGATCGGGCGGTCGCCATTTAAAATCACTCGATCATTGAAAACAAGCCCACGCCTGCACATTAGTCTCCAAGTAAACATCGGGCACCTTTGAATCTGAAGTTAAAACATCACCGTCCAGCTGACGCACGTGCGCATTTGTGGCCCATTAGTAGCTCAGGCGGGCGAGGGCAGAGAAGTCACTAAGAGATAGCCGAGTCGGCAAGAGGTCCTGGTGAGGAGAACAACCCATACCGAAGTCACTGAGCACAACGGCCAAGCAGAAGGAAATCGGGGAAAGGTCTGGCCGAAAGATAGATGCTACATCGAACACTCATCACAAGTCGGCAAGAGATGGCCAAGTCGGCCAGACATCATGGCGAAGTCCACATGTTTCATCGAGCAGATGAGTCGGCAAGACATGGCACACTTGGCGTAAGATTTCAGCTTAGAACAACACCCCGTCAGTGAAAGAGAGATTACAATCGATCACCAAGACATTAATAGTCTCACACCAACCAAAACCATTTTCCTTTTGTGTATCGCTATAACATTAAGATATCGAGAAGACCTCCTACCGCACACCATGTCTCTCTAAAGGTTTTCATTCACCTGAGTGTCGCTGAGACAGCCCAGAGCCTATGCCGATGAAGACCACCATATGTTCCATCGGCGAGACCGAAGGTCACTCGTTGAGACCTCACGTCGAAGATCCCAGCTCATACCGAAGAGATTACTCTTTACATTGTCGGTCGATATAAGCACCCATCATCGGTGAGACATCACAGCGACATTACATTGTTATACCACAAGCCCCTTAGAAACTTGTTCGCTGAGGGAAGATAAGACCTTCACCAAAAGCCACACATTGAATCACCGTCGGCAAGACACGACCCAATCACTATGACATACACCGAAACACAAGTCTCCCCGAAGCATCAAGTCTTCCATCACCGGTCGGCGTAGCAAGAGACACCACTGAGACATCTCCCCGACACAAAGAACATAGGCCGACGGAGACTTCGGGGAGAGAACACGGAGTCGCCAAGATGTCACCCCGAACCGAAAGATTCATGCCGAAGGCACAACGGAGGGCAGCAAAAAGGAACTCGGGGAAACCAAGGGAGTCAGGAGGACCACAAGTGAAGCATGAACCAGTTGGACAGGTCACCAAAACAAAAAGGCAAATGGGACGGGAACTAAACAAGGCCGGAGCCGGGACCAGGAAAAAGACGGGGAACAAAAGGAACAAAAGGAATTGGGGCCGAAAACTATCCCGCCCCCGCCAAAGAAAAGACCACGGAGGCGAAGCCAGAACCGACACGAGAAAAGAAGCCGTGGGGCCGGAAACGGGACAAAACCTTGAGACAGAAAACATGAAGAAGGTTCCAAAAATGATTCCCATCCCGATCCCACCCCCACCAAAGAAAACAAAACAAAAGACAAGCTAAGAGACAGAGGAAAAGAACCAGCGACCGCCGCAAGGCAGAAAGAAAAAGGAACACCAAACACACGGAATCAGGACCGAGATGGATGCGTGAACAAGAATTAGAACCTCAGAATTGGAGAAGTTCTAGTTCCTTTCAAGCATCTGTTCCGCCCCCGAATCCGAAAGACAAACCAAAGCAAGCAAAAGAGAAACGAGAACCAGAATAAAAACCCAAAAAAAGGAAAAGAGAAAAACCAGGAAACCCTAACACAGGATGCCCCTTGTAGATCAAAACCAGCATGCTGGGCTCAACCCTTTTGGGAGCCCATTTAACCCACGTGCTAAAATGAAAGACACCCCATAGCTAAAGTTTAGTCATGAAAAACCAGAGTACACAACTAGACAATGAGAAAACCAGAAATTGCACTAACACAGGGTACACAAAAGATTATCAATCCTCAAGGGAGAGTGATAGAAAACCTCAAACCTGTCTCTATTGCTCAGACTTTTGATATGCAAGACAGATCTCACATGGTGGCATTTGACATGGGGTCCACCAAGGAATTCTACGAGGAGAAAACTATTAAATCTCAGCAATTCATCAACTCTTAGCTAGAAAATCCTAAGTCACACTATTCCAAACTGCCCAAGCAGCTATTCAGGGCAAAGTTCAAGAAGGATTACTATGATGCTATTACATTACTTAGCAGGGTGGTTGGATTGAAGAATGTAGGAGTGTTTGAGAATTGGATGTGCCATGCCATTGTGAGGATGGAGCAAGAATTGATTGATTATCATTGGGCTGGTTTGATTAGTAGAGTACTCTGTGAACAGTTGTCCAATGTGTTGCAGACCAAGACTTTTACAATGACTTCATATCTGGTATATGCACTAGCAAGATTCCATCCCTACAAAGGATTGGATACGAAGGGAATTTTTAGATAGGATGTTATTTATGAAGTTTTCCCTCAATTTCATTTGGGGAGTTCAAATATAGGAGAGAAAATGATACATTTACCATGTATATCACCAGAATGCTTTAGGAAGCAGAGCATGTTAGGATTTCAAACCTAGCAAAGGAGCTCATCAAGAAATTTCGGGCTTGGTTTATTCAATTCCCAACCTTCTCCTACGTTCGGATTGATGGTTGCCAAAGGGCCCCATACAGACTTCCAAGGTATCCCACTGATCACATTATATTGTTGGAAGTAACTAGATAGATTTGTGACTTTGATGCTATTGTCAAGAAAGACAAACACAAGACAAGATTTGGTGGAGATTTTCCCCTAAGGATTGGCACTGGAGAATCATGTCCTTCCATTATTTGTACCCAAGCCTAAGAGGAAGAAATTAGTACCCTCAGTTTATCTTTTCATTCTAAGAGATCAAGGTTTGATATCACAGGTGAAGTTCAAAAGAAGGCCAGTAGAGAATATAGCCATAGGGTTGATCTGGAAGACTATTGGGCCAATTGAAGTAATGAGTATGAGTTCAGAAAGAAGAAATTCTCTCAGCTTCCAGTGGATGTAGTTCCTAATCAATTGGAGGATGATGGAAACCTAATTCAGGATCATGCCTATGAGGCAGTAAAGGATAGGCCAATTGGTGATGTGGATTGGTTAGAGGAGGAGAAAACATAACTGAAGTAATTGATGGATCTAGTTATCAAAGTTACCAAGATGTGG
Source organism: Sequoia sempervirens (assembly GCA_007258455.2). NCBI lineage: Eukaryota > Viridiplantae > Streptophyta > Pinopsida > Cupressales > Cupressaceae > Sequoia > Sequoia sempervirens. The sequence continues at coordinate 813,787,117 of VDFB02271358.1, forward strand.
CTCAAGCATATGATATGGGAGTTGGAAAATGAGGGAGTGGAATGCACATACAACCTAATGGGAGATTTGGATCCCCACTCCACCTCTAAAGAATCTACTGAGCAAGATCCTAAGGGCAAGGGTAAGCTGGATTCTCCTTTCAAAATCAAGATAAAAGGTGTTCAAGAAACAGAGGCCCAGGAAGCAAAAAAATAGAGAAAGCTAAAGGCCAAGAAGAGGACAAGGACTACGAAGTCTGAGCAGAAAGAGACTGAAAATCAGGGTCCTGAAGTTGATGTGTTGTGCCCAAGAGGAGAAGAATCACAAAATTGTCAAATAAGGCAAGCTCTAGGGTTGGGGAGGAAGAAGTTGCCCCACCAGTGGTAAATGTTGAAAGTTTAGAGGAGAAGTCTAAAGTATATATGAGAAGGTCTAGGACTCCTTCTCCTAGGGACAGTGTTCCCAAGGTTGATCTCCCTCTGGTGGTTTCTCATGAGGGGCAGCATGATGGTATTCCTCTCGTTCATTCAGACCAAAGTAAACCAGGTGGGTTTGAAAACGTTGAAGAGCATCTAGATACTGAAGGTGAAGAATTCCATGAAGGAGAACTCTATGGTGTTGAGGTCGAGCTTGAAAGGATAATGCAATCTCCCTTGGTTGCATATACAGGATTACCAGTCACAAATGAAGAAGTTGAATCTCCTCCAAGGGAAGAAGAGGCAGAAAAGATCCCATCACCCGAGCATAAGGATAAACATGGTGAAGAGGAAGAAAATAAGATAGATGAAACTCCTAAGAAGCAGAATGTGAGTGAGGAAACATCTAAAGGAAAACAAGAAGAGGAAAAATAGGCTGAGGTGCAATTGGAATCCACTGTCCCTAGTTGGTTGGACAAGGAGATAAGGAGAAAACAAGTTGTTTTGGAAGATAGTCCACCAAATTGGGATGCACTACTAGCCAAGATTGGAAAAGACAAAGGTAAGAAGAAGGCTAGGGTGATCTCGAGGATTGAAAGAGATGAAGCTCATGACAAGGTTGTTCACATTGCAACCCTTGCTCCAAAAAAAAATAGAGATGATGTGGTTGGAAAGGACTACAATATTCAGACTTTCAATCTGGGGCCTACATCAGTTGAGCAGGACATTGAAGATTATGAGGACTCCAGTGCAGTTATTGTGGGTAGATTGAGGAAGGAAATGAAGACCAAGCATGAGTTGAAGAAAGAGAATGAAAATCTCAGGAAATGCTTGGAAGACTTGATGAAACCACTACAGTCCATTAACCATTCTTCCTCTACTACGAATCCTCTACCTCAAGAGACCATCACTGGGCTAGAAAAGATGAAGGCTTCCACCCTTGCCACTATGAATAGGTTGAAAGGTGTGCAAATAAAGGGTGATGAAGCTATTAAGGAAATCCTACCAATAGGGAAGGATGCTGCAAGGGAAACTGTTTGGTTGAAAACGGTGTCGGCACAAGATAAGGAAAACACGGATCTCCTTCTGTAGAAAACCAAAACTATCATGGAATACACCAAGGATAAATTAGTAAGTGATGGAATTCTTCCTTCCTCCAGAGCTGTTGAACCATGGGAGTGGTATGAGGCACTGCAGATTAGGCAGAAAGTGTTGAAGAATATTTATAAATAAAGAAGGAAGATTGATGATACCCTAAGTGATGTATATAATGGCTCCATGGCCTTTTTTGAGATCATGACGGGGTGAAGGAAGATTTCTCCCAAATATTTGAGTTTGGAATAGTTGAGAAATTGGTGGTAGGATGTTTATGCACTGCTTGGTGATGATTCTATTTTTGAGCACCAGTTGGATGATGCAGCTACCTACCTTGCATTTATTGATAAGTATATGACATATAAGGTGGATTGGGATAAGTCGGTCAAACGGTCAAGAGAGGAGATTGCATCCATTGAGAATCGACTTAGGGATTTTCCTTTGCCACTAGTAGCTAACTTGGATGGGATGCTTTTGAAATTTCATGAAATGCTGGGTCAGAATGGGGATAATAGGGAAGGGGGCTAATGATAGGCTGCAGCGCGATTTGTGCTTCCCTATTATCTTCCCACGCATTGGTCCGAACTACATTGCGGATCCCAGGCTGACTTGGATGGAATGTGCATTTAATGCTTATTTGACCGATTTTGAGTTTTTCTTGGCCGAGTTGTTGTGCCATTAATGCTGCAAAGCTCTTGCTAGACCGACGATTTCTTCTGGGGATTCTATATATTGGGCATTTTGCCTCATTTGTAAAGGTTAAGAAAAGTTAGAAGATAGAAGTAGAATAAAGCAAAATAGTTAGAAGTGAATCAAGTAGGGTTAAGGTTAGAAAATAGTGATTCTCAAGAAAATATTGTAACAGAAGGCTGGAATTGTTGCTACAGTGGACAATTTGAATGCAAGAAATGACATTGTGATTTGGTGCCACACTTGTATTCTCTTGTCTTGCATGGTTCTTGTTATTCCATCTTAAAATTCTTTGAGGGGGTTAATATTTAGATTAGATTTGATTCAATAATGTTTTTGATTTGATACTTGAATGTTGCAACAATCCCTAGTCCAAACTTTTCGCAGCCAGCTAATTGTTAGTTGCTTTGTAAAGTTAGCCTAGACTTTATATTCATTGTGCTTAGTTCGATTATGAGGGTTTATTTATTTTAGTTTCAATAGGGTTGTCTGAATGAATGTTCACGATTTGAAAATCTTACTACCTTAGAAGATTGCACAGTTTCTATGAGATTGCAGATCCATCTGGGTCAAGTAGAAATTTTTTTTGAGGGATTGGTACATTTAAGTATCCAGCCATTTGCATTGTTAGTCTTGGGTTTAGTATTAAGTTTAGAAATCTCTTTGAAACCCTTATCTTTTGTTATTTCTTTGATTATCGGGTTGAACTTAGGATTGAAATTTCATTATATTGCTAGATCTGATAAATCAAGATTTAGTATTTTTCCTGTAGTAAGGTCCCATTGTGATTACCAGCATTTTCACATTTATAACTAAGTTGTTTGTGCATTGTCAAGACCTGACATTAGAGACCTTGGGGTTATCTCTTGATGCTTGCTGATAGAGAATTACCTTTCAAGATAGATAGGATTCTATATTCTGTCTAAGTTGTTGTTGTGCATAAAACACCATCAAAAAATTCCTCTTCAAATATTTTTCTCAACTATGATCAGAGAGATGCTAATGTATCGAAGGCCATATTTATGGAATCATTAGTTAACATGGGTTATAATATGGATCTTGTCACACAAATTTCAACAATTTTTATTGATCATAAAATTAAGGTTTGGTAAATTTTTGTGGTATGTGAAAGGTGAGTAGGTGGAGGCAAGTGAAAAAATTTGAGATTTTTCTAGTCCTTATTGTGGCTCTGACTAGGGATGAATGAGTGTGAGATCATTGCAAGAATCCAGATAAATCTCTAGGAGGAAAACCATGAATGAAAGATGGAATGAAATGAGAACCTAACACTAATGTGCATGGAATTTATATATTTTAAGGAGTACCTTCAAGAATTGTCCATGCACTAGAAATTCTTGACCTTCTCCTAGACTACTATGCATGGAAGAAATTATTTTAAGAGGTTGTTCAAGAATTGTCCATGCACTAGCAATTTTTAATCCTCTTTATGGTCTTCAAGAAAAGAAGTTCTTTAAGAACTAACCATGTACTAGCAATTCTTGTTCTTCTCCTATCATGTTCTGGAGATAATATGAATCTTCACTACCTTTACCAACAATGAAAAATGGTCCCAACCATAGGGCTTCAAATTTCCCATGCTTTCCTTTGTCTTGACTCCTAGCATTCCACATGAGAACCATGTCATTTACTTCAAAAAAAAAAAATTAGCCCTTTTGTCATATAGGTATTTCATTTGTAATTGCTTCTTCTTATTATGTTGTTGGGCTTGGTTCCTGATCTCATCAAGTTCTATTAACTTTTCCATCCTCTCCTCCATAGGTTTAGGAATGTCTAAATCTTCTTGCAAAATTAACTTACATAATGGTAATAAATTATGCAAAGGGAGCCTATATTGAGTCCCATATACAATTTCAAAAGGTGATTTTCCAATGGATTTCTTTACAATGATTCTATCTTGCCATAGAGCTAATCTCAACTTGAAATCCCAAGCCTTTTTTTTATTATCTAGCATTATTTTTATGATCTTCAGAATGCTCTTGTTGTTGGATTCGGCTTGCATGTTCACCTGTGGATGATATGGTGAAGAATAAGATATTACTATACCATAGGACTAGTAGAATCCTTTGAACTCATTTGACCTAAATCACATCCCATTATTAGTTATAATTCTTGTTGGCACCCTGAATATGGTGATGATATTCTCCAATAGGAAGTTTGTTACCACCTTACTAGTTGCTTGTTTGGTAGGTATAGCCTCTTCCCATTTTGTGAAGTAGTCTGTAGCTACCAATATCCATTTGTGTCCTCCACTAGATTTTTCTGCAATATCTCCTATGAAATCAATTCCCCATTGGTGGAATGGAGCCTCAACCTGCATCGGCCTTAAAGGAAATTCCCCTTGATAGTTCAATTTCCCAAAAAACTTCTAACATGCTTCACATTTCCTAGTATGATCATAGGCATCATTGAAAACTCTAGGCCAATAGCAACCTGCCCTTAACACCTTATGTGCAGTAGTTTTTGCTAATAAATTCCCTCCACATACTCCTTCATGCATTTCCTTTAAAATATATTTTGTTTGATGTTCATCTAGGCATAACAACATAACACCATCCCTATTTTTCCAATAGAGATCCCCTTTTATAAATACATACTTTGATGCCTATAGTTTAAGCATCCTTTTCTTGTTGTCATTAAATCCTTTGGGGAATTTCATATGTTTAAGATAATACACAATATCAGTATACCATGGTGTGTGTTCAATACTAGTAATCATATTATCTTCATCACTTAGATTGCACACTTGGGTAGCTTCAATGTTTGTTTTAGCCATTAATTTGGCTAATCCTTGTCCTCTGACTAGCTTGATGATTTGGATCTTTATGTCAAACTCTTGAATTCTATTGATCCATCTACATCTTCTCCTAGTGACCTCAGCTTGTACAAACACATCTTTAACTGCAGCAATGGGGACATATGCAATTATTTTTGCTCCTACAAGGTAGGTTCTAAAGAATTTTATTGCTTTCACTAGAGAATGTGTCTATTTTTCTATAATTTCATAGTTTAATTCTGCTCCTTGGAGAGATTTATTGACAAATGATATAGGTTGTTCATTACCCTCATCATTATTTTGTAACATTATTGTTGCAATTGTGTGATAAGACGCAAATGAAAAGATTTGAAAAGGCTTACTGAAATTAGGGGACTTCAATATTGGGGCCTCCTTAATTTCTCTTTTGATGGATATGAATGCATCTATGGCCTCAGCAGTCCAATCAATCTTTGCACCCTTCTTTAACATCTTTGATATTGGCTTCACTATCTCAGCAAAGTTTGATATAAATCTTCTCACAAAATTGATTTTCCCAAAGAATGATTGGATGGCTTTAACTATCTTAGGAATAGGGATATTTTCAATGGCTTCCACCCTTTCTAGATCAATCCTTACCCCTTCTTTGGACACTATGTGCCCTAGTAACTTTCCCTCTGTTACTGCAAAATGACATTTTTTAGGATTTAGGGAGATGCCATATTCAATGGCTTTGATGAAATTTTTTTCCAAGTGCTCAACATGGTCTTTTACCTTCTTTGAATATGTAGTTAATCCATCCCGGTACACCACCATTATTACATTAATTAGATCAGCAAATGCAACATCCATAGCTCTTTGAAAAGTTGCACCAACATTTGTGAGTCCAAATGGCATTCTGACATATACATACGTTCCCCATGGTGTGGTGAAGGTCATTTTTTATTGCTCTAATTCCTTGACCTTCACCTGGCTATAACCCAAAAATCCATCCATCATAGACAACAGCTCACATCTCGTGACCTTCTACTACATAGCCTCCATGTTTGGGAGTGGGTAGTTGTCCTTAAGAGAGGATACATTCAAGTTTCAGAAATCTACACAAAACCTTATGTCTCCATTTTTCTCTCTAACAGGTACTAAATTAGAGACCCAAGATGAATTTTTGATAGGCTTGATGATACCCCCTTCCCTAAGCTTCATAAGTTCCTCATGCATTTTAGGCTCTAAGGTAGGTTTTATGGGTCTTTCTTTCTATCTAAAAGGTTTTACATATGTTTCAATGGGATCTCATGTTGGAAAAAATCTTCTCTATATGCTTTGAGATCATCATAAGACCATGCAAAGAAATGCTTATATTTCCTTAATAATGTAATCAACATTTTTTTGATTGTTGGGCTTTTATTTTTTCCAATGTACACTCTTTTTGGTGCCAATTTAGTGCCCAAGTTGATTTCTTCAATGTCTTCCCTTTTTACTAGTGTTTGTTTCATAAGGGCTTGGTCATTTCCATCAAACACCCTCTCCAATGCCACAAGTCCTTTAGGAATCTTATTATTCTTGAGTTGAACAACTTCTTTTCCAAATACAGTTTTCTTGTCATTTTTTTCCTCCACAAATGCATTAAAATCAATTTCTTCAGCTTCATACTGATCAATGTAATTTAAGAACTTAATCAAATCAATATCATCATTAAAAACCTGCCAGCTATAGATGTTATCAAGGATTGTATGTCTTGCTTTGAGCTCAACTTGTGAAATCCTTTCCAGTGTGACATCATCTCTTTTGAAAGCTACATTCGCCAAGAAGTTTGCCATTAAATTCTTGGACCTATCTTTCCATTCAATAGAGAAAGAATTGAACAATTCAATGGTGTCCCATACAACATTTTTGTACTACTTTAGCCTTTTGTTTTTTGTATCATACTTTGATCTTACTTGTGAAATAACCAACTCAAAATCTCCAAAAATAGTCAGTAGTTTAATTTTGTGTTTGACAGCCATGTTCAATCCAATCAGTAAAGTTGCATACTCTACTATGTTTTTTGTACATTCAAATGTCAACAAGAATGAATATTTGAATGTTGTGCCTTCAATTGAAATGAAAACCACTCATGCACCATTGCCTTCTTTGTTGCATGCTCCATAAAAATACATTCCCCATACACCATACTCATTCTTGGAGACATCCCTATCAATTGGATTAGTGTTCACCAATTCAAGTTGTGAATGTTCTATTCTAAAGCTTCCTAAGTCCACATCACAGAAGCAATTCATCTAATTTTGATCAACATATTCCACAATTTGGTTCACTCTTGGTTCTTTATACAACTTAACCTCTTCACCGTTTATTGGTATTGTGGTATAAGATAAGTCAAATTGCACATTTCCTCCCACTAAAGTAGTCCATTTCCTTGACAGGAGCATACCAAAGTGAGGGGGTGTTTCTATCATAGATATGTCAATTGTGTATGCTATGTGTGGATAAGCGGCTAACTTCACTTCTACATCCTTCATGATTCCTACCACTGGGATAGGTCTACTATCCATAGCATAGCGTTTACCACCAATAGTGTCTACCCACATGCCAAGTTGTTTCATGACCCCTACTAGCATGATGTTAATAGCAGCCCCTAAATCAATCATACAATTTCTCACCATTTTGTTATTTATAAGCAATCTGGTAAAAAAAATGGATCGACCTATGGAGGATTCACTAATGTATCACCAAGACACACTTCAGGGACTTTTATGTCTCCTTGCTTGCCACTACTATTTTTGGTGATTTCTTTGTTTTCCAAGTTTGTGTTTCTATTGGCTCCATTGGATATTAGTTGAATAGCACTATCTCTACAGTCTTTTATCTTCATCATTTCCAATAGTGGCACAAATATCTTCACCTAGGACAATGCTTGTGTGAAGTCAAATGAAGAGGCGTTTTCTATTTTGGCTACCTTCCTTTGTTCCAGTGGGTCTCCTTTATTTTTCTTCTTTCTCCTTTTTATTTGTTTCATCATGCTTTTGTTTGCTTTTGTATAATTCCTTGTCTTCTTCTTTAAGAACATGTTTCTGCTCATTCTTATTAGGATTCTTATCCTTCTTTGGTTTTTCCTACATTGTTCCTTTATCTCTCACAAAAAATTCTCTTGGAATTCTTTCATCTACATTTATTGTTTTGTTTCTTAGCCTATAGTTGCTTTTTGCTTACTCTACTGCAGCAATGGTTAATTCTTTGATCTCTTCCTCTGTTGGCCTCCTTGATTTACATTTATTTGACTTAGGTGGTATATAAGGAGGATGTGATTCGTCATTGCTTTCATTATCCTAATCAGAGAAGACCTATTGTTTTGCCATATGAATATTGTATCTCTAGTTATTCACATCATACTCATAGCCTTATTCTCCTAAAGATGAATATTCTTGTTCAACTGGATGGAGAGTATGCAAAGTTAGATATTTTGTATGGTCTTCCTCTTCATTGTCATATGATATTTCTTCTTCTTATATTGATTGTGCTACAACACAATGATCTGGAGAATGAGGTAGCTTGCAAACTTGACACCAAGGGTTGTTATTGACCATGTAGGCTCTAATTTTCTTTAAGGGATTAGGAGTTTCTTTATACTTAGGTCTATCAATTATGGGTTTTCCATCTTTCTAGCTTGTGTTGTATGGAATATCATACGATCTCAGTCTTTCATTTATGTATGAATTGTCTTGCTTATTCTGGGGATTGTTAAATTTTTGGGGAACTCTAAGGTTGTCCCTTTTTCCAACCATCCCTGTAGCCTTTCTATTGTTCTTAATGGTCAATGTTTGTTAAGAAATAACTTGCACAATAGAAGAATATGATATGAAATATGCTGCAAATACTTGATAATAACTGAGAATAACAAGCCACTTCAAGGGGGAAAACCTCCAAATATCTTTAATGAGAACACACTTCACACTTGATGATGAAATAAGACTCACAACCTCCTATATATACCTATTTATGCCAAGAATATCACCTAGGCCAACTTAGACACACCTATAAGACTTAGGCTGACCTAAACAACTAAATAACAATATACTAACGATAATATGACTTAATAGAGAGTTAAGATAGCCACAAGCCGACTATTTATAACCCGATGTACAATAATATTAAGGGTGTAGCATGCCCCCCTTCAAAGAAGCATTGTCCTCAATGCTAATCAAGTTTGGAAACTTTTGAATGAACTCCTCATCTTCCCATGTGGCATCTTCAACTGGTAACTTCTTCCATTGGATGAGATACTCAGTGATAGTTCTATTCCTTAGCTTCTTTGTCCGTGTTTGACGAATGCACTCTGGTTCCAAAATGATTCTTCCTTCTTCATCCAGCTCGGGAAGTGTTGTTTGAGTGGGAATATTATGCCCAATTACCTTCTTCAAACAAGAAACATGAAAAACTGGATGTATCTTTGTTGTTGGTGGCAACTCAAGCTTGTAGGCAACACTACCGATCTTCTGCATGATTTGGTATGGACCATAATACTTTGGAGACAACTTATTATTCTTTCTTTGCTACTTTAGTGAGATTTGCTTATAAGGCTACAATTGCAAGAAGACCCAATCCCCAACTTCAAAACTTCTTTCACTACGATTTTGGTCTGCCTGTTGTTTCATTCAATTTTGTGCCATCGCTAAATTCTCCTTGAGTCCTGAAAGTACTTGTTGTTGATGAAGCAAGTGGTATTCTACTGCCTGAACTCTTGGGGACACCTTAATTGATGATGTGATGGAAGGAGGATGATATCCATAAAGTGCCAAAAATGGAGACATTTTTTATGAGCTATGAAAAGAAGTGTTATACCACCATTCCGCAAGTGGTAGCCAATCTACCCACTAAGACTGTTTCTTTGAAGTGAAACAACGTAGATATCCTTCCAAACACTTATTAACAACCTCTATTTTCCCATCTGATTGAGGGTGGTATGAAGAGCTAATAGCCAATTGAGTACCCAAACATGAGAATAAATCTTTCCAAAAGTGACTAGTGAAGATAGGATCACGATCACTAACAATAACTTTAGGTGTACTATGTAGATTTTGGATATTCTCCAAAAAAGATTTAGCCACTGCACTTGCTGTAAAAGGATGTGCTAATGCAATGAAATGTGCATATTTAGTGAGCCGATCAACTACCACCATGATGACATTATGACCTTTAGATTTGGGAAGCCCTATGATGAAGTCCATGGATACCTCTTCCCAACATTGGCTATGAATAGATAAGGGTTGCAAGAGACTTGGTGTCTTAATTGTCTCCCCTTTATGCCTTTGACACACCAAACATTCAGCCACAAATTTTTGAACATCACCCTTTAGCCCCTCCCAAAATAAATCTTGCTTGACTCGATGATATGTCTTCAAGAATCCTGAATGACCACCCACTGGAGACTCATGCAACTCTGTGAGAATCTTGATTTTAAGGTTGGAATTCTTGCAGAGATACAAATGCTCTTTATACCAAAGAGTATCTCCCTTCCAACAAAACTTATCTAAACTACTAGGATCACTTTTTAATTGCTCGATGAGATTACTTGTCACATAATTTTTCCACTTTACTTTGGCTTCCTCCACCCAATTTTCTTGTAATATTGAAAGGGAAAACAAGAAGGCTTCATCTTTCTCATCCTTCCTTGACAGTGCATCTGCGACAATATTTTCTTTCCCTTTCTTATATACAATCTCAAAGTCATATCCTAACATCTTAGTGACCCATTTTTGTTGCTCTTTAGAAGATAGTCATTGTTCCAAAAAATATTTTAGGCTATCATGATCTGTCTTAACCTTGAAATTTCTACCCAATAGATAAGGCCACCATTGTTTCACTGCATGGAGTATTGCTAGCATTTCCTTCTCATAAATAGGTTTTAGTTGATTCTTACCTTTTAATTGACGACTCTGAAAAGCAATTGGTCGACCTTCTTGCATAAGCACTGCTCCTATCCCATTTCCAGAAGCATCACATTCCACAATGAATTCCTTGGTGAAGTCAGGAGTGGCAAGTACTAGAGTTGTACACATAGCCTCCTTCAATCTCTCAAATGTTGTATTGGCAGACACGTTCCAATGAAAGGAATCCTTCTTCAATAGAGTGGTGAGAGGTGTTGCTATGATACCATAATTCTTCACAAATCTTCTATAGTACCCTGTCAATCCCAAGAATCCTCTCAGTTTCTTAATGGTTTTGGAATAGGCCATTCCATGATAGCCTTAATTTTGTTAGGGTCCACCTTTACTCCTTCATGTGAAACTATGTGTCCCAAATACTCCACCTCTTAAGACCAAAAGCACACTTGGATGGCTTAGCATAGAGTTTATGATCTTCAAGTATTTGTAATGCTTGGTCCACATGTTGCAAATGTTCTTCCCAAGTCTTGCTATAAATCAATATATCATCAAAGAATACTAACACAAACTTTCTCAAGAACTTCTTAAAAATGGAATTCATCAAACTTTGGAATGTAGATGGTGCATTGGTAAGACCAAATGGCATCACCAAAAATTCATAATGACCCTCATGAGTCTGAAATGTTGTCTTACAAATATCTTCCTCCTTAATCTGAATTTGGTGATAACCAGATCTAAGATCTAACTTGGTAAAAAACATAGCTCCATTTAATTCATCTAGCAAATAATCAATGACTGGAATTGGAAACTTATCTTTAATGGTGTACATGTTGAGCACTCTATAATCTGGACACATGCACCAAGTATTATCCTTCTTATGTACCATCACCACAGGCGAGGAGTAAGCACTTTGGCTATGCCTGATGATTCCTGCCTCTAGCATCTCTTCAACAATCTTTTCTATCTCACTCTTTTGTATGTGTGGATACCTGTAAGGCCTGATGTTCAATGGTTGGCTCCTTGGGACTAACTGTATGGCATGATCATGATCCCTCTTAGGAGGAATTCCTTTAGGCATATCTCTAAGAACAACTAAGTGACGATCAATTATAGCTTCTAAATCTGGATGAGTAGGAGTATTAGATTGAGAGACTTCTAATGAACATAGTTGGGCCACAAATCCATCCACTCCTTTCTTAAGCAACTTTTGCATTTGATGAGAGCTTACCATTTGTGGAGATTTTTCCTTCAACCCCCTTAGCTCTACTAGCCTTCCTTGTGATTGAAATCTCATGAATAGTTCTTGGAAGTTCATCTCAATTGTTCCTAATGTAGTAAGCCATTGTACTCCCAAAACAATATATGCTACTCCCATGGATATCGCATACATTGGGGTATCAAGTTGATAATCTCCCATGGATAATTTAATGTTGTGACACTTCCCTGAACAACTAACTGTACCACCATCTGCAATCAAAACTTGAAACTTTGGAGCTGGATATATGAAACAATTTAGACGAGTAGCTAACTTTTTGTTGATGAAATTATGAGTACTACCTGAGTTGATCGACACTGTTACCTTTTGCTTCTTTAGGAACCCCACCACCTTGAGATTTTGTGGAGTGCTGAAACCTGAGAGTGCATGGCAAGAAATGATTGGTTGAGAATCATGTGATTCCTCATTTGACTCCCTTTCATCTTCTAGTATGGGTTCTTCCTTTTCTTCCTCATTGGGACCTTCAATATAAAACAATTTATTTTCACTACATTTATGTTCTCGACTGTATTTGCTATCACAATTGAAACACAAGCCTTTTGCTCTTTTCTCCTCAATTTTTTGTGGAGTCAACTTAGTAGGTTGTGTTGAATATCCTTTCTCTCTTGTCACATTAGCCCCTTGCTTCTTAGGAATCAAATACTTCTCCTCTACCCTGTGCTAAGATAAAATACTCATTTATGGAACTAGGGCTAAACATGCATACCTCATGTTGAATGTGATCCTTGAGACCACCCAAGAATAATTCATTCAAGTTTTCCTCCGTAATTGTATCCACCCTTAAGGATAGATTTTGGAATTACTAAATATAATCCTTAACTGATCTTGTTTGTTGAAGTTTAGCTAGCTGGATGAAGAAGTTGTTTGTGATGCTATTGCTATATTGTGCTTGGAGTTCCTCTATACAAATTGACCATGAGATGGTGAGCCCCTTTTTACTTCGATGAGTGCAAAGACAACGATACCAAATGAATTGATCTGGTTCTAGATATAAGGAAGCCATCGTGACCTTTTGTCCATTTGGGATTTGGTGTACTTCAAAAAAATTCTCCATTTGGTTTATCCATGTTAGAGGATCCTTACCATCGAACTTGCGCATATCCACCTTTGTAAACAAATTCATAGATCCCATAGGAGTACTAAAGCTTGTGTCAGAAGTAGCTGACCTAGAATTTTCACCTTGGCCACTTGAGAACTCCTTTCTTGATTCATCCCTGTAGGTGCTTAACATGTTTCGTATGTCTGATATATCTCCTCTTAGGTCACACATATCCATCTTAATTGAGGAAATGTCTTCCTTGACCTTATTTATTTCCTCATTATGATTAATATCCTCGATTGTTTCACCATCCTTATCAGGAGTCTTCCTCGGAGTGACATTCTTTTTACCCCTTGTTGAAGGCCCCGACATGATGGAAACCACTAATGTTGAAATAAATCACACAAATGAAACTTAAATTATCTCAAATTTTTACTGTAATATTATTTATTATGTCTTCAAAAACCCAATAAAAATTAGACTCCAATTCAACAAGATGTGCGAGATATGTAGATTCCAAAAAAATAGTGTAGAAACCCTAATTCTGCAATAATTCGCTTAATTATGCTCCAATTCTTCTGAAATATAGAATGTAGCTTCTTCAATATGTTCTTCAAAAACCCTTTAAAAATCAGAAAAAAATTCACCAAAATCTGAAACATATGCTCTTCCCAAAATTTGCCTTTAAAATTGAGAAAAACCTTGCCTCTATGGTGCCAAGATCATGCTCTGATACCACTTGTTAAGAAATAACTTGCACAATAGAAGAATATGATATGAAATATGCTGCAAATACTTGATAATAACTGAGAATAACAAGCCACTTCGAGGAGGAAAACCTCCAAATATCTCTAATGAGAACACACTTCACACTTGATGATGAAATAAGACTCACAACCTCCTATATATACCTATTTATGCCAAGGATATCACCTAGGCCGAATTAGACACACCTATATAAGACTTAGGCCGACCTAAACAACTAAATAACAATATACTAATGATAATATGACTTAATATAGAGTTAAGATAGCCACAAGCCGACTATTCATAACCCGATGTACAATAATATTAAGGGCGTAGCAATGTTGTCTTTTTTGATTCAGTTAAACTTTTGGGGCATCTATTTCTGAGTTCATACCTCATATTTAGATCAAATGCCTTCAAATAAATACTTAAGGCTATTGAATCAGTCAGTTTGGAACCTTATGGTATTTTGTTGTATAGTTTGGAAAACCTCTTATTGAAATCATAAACTAACTCATTTTGGTATTTTTGAGTACTTATCAATTCATGAAGGGAAAATTCAGGGGCACACTGATTCCCATATTGTTCTAGAAATTGATTATGAAAGTCTGCTATAAAATCAATTGAGGCATCAGGTAAACCATTGAATCAATCCCTTGCTTCTTCGATTAGTGACATCATGAATAATCTCATATTCACATTCTCATGTTCCATTGCAATATCCTGTATGAAGGCATTAAACTTTCTAATATGTTCTTCAGCTAATATCACATTATTCTCAGTGAATTTGGGAATCATATTTCTCCAATTTTTTCCCTTGGGTATGGATATAATTGGTGTCCTATCAAATCAAACTACTTACATATGCTCATGGGGTTTTGTGGATGCAAATTCAAAGGTGGTGGATATGGATGGTATTGATATCCATATCGAGGCTAATGCTAGACATTTTTTTGGATGTGTTTTTGAGGGTATACATTCTAATATGGCACATGTTATTGATGTTGTGGGGCATATTGTTGACTGGATAGTGCTGGGGAATATTGCCAACATTTGGGGGTTGGGATCTTTGTGATGGAATATTATATTGGGCATGTTGTCTTGGGTTACCACCTACATTATGAGCTACCCTTGAAGTACCTAGAGCACAGGTGTTCTGAGATGCTCCATGTGAATTGACATTACCACCTTGTTTATGTGGAGGGACATATTTTGGCAGTTTTTGTGCTTGGATGCTTAATTGTGTCATTTGTTGATCTATCTCATGGTTTTCTTGTATCATCTATTGTCTCATTCTGAGTTGTTGTCTTTTCCATTCTAAAAGTAGTTCAAATTTTTGGTCAGTCATACCATCAAAATCAACAACAGTGTGATCAACAGACCCCTCATGGTTTTCTTCTCCTTGTTGTGATGACATTTTGTAATCATATTCATTCTGTATTTAAATCCATTTTGTCTCAATTTAGGCATCGAACTCCTTTTTTTTCTTAGGGTCCTCTTTCTAGCAAAAAACAAGACAACTAGTGTCTTCTTGTTCAAAGGGAGTACGAGGATCTTTACTCAAGTCATCACCATGAAATTCTAATCCATGCAATGGATCAAAACTTTTATTCATTGCAAGGAATTGTTCTGCTGAGTTCTCCCTATCTTCATTAATTACATTTGTTGCTTTGTCCTTGTTCTTATTTGTATCAGAATTTGAAGGGGGAAACCCATGTTTATTTATCCACCTAACATTATTCTTCTTCGATATTTCTTGGTGCAAGGACCTCCTACCATTCATCTCGTAGGATGCTTTAATTCTATGAACTCTAGGGTTTTTCTTTGTTGATGTGTATTCAAACTTCCTAGTCATGCACTTGTTCTTACAGAGTCACCACTCACTTTTAAGAAAAGTGAGAAAAATTTACTATCTCTTATTCCCAATGGAGTCTTGTACAAGGTGTTGACTCTATGATGAAAGGTCTAGATTCAGAATTGGCTAGTTCCCCAACAGAGTCGCCAATTTTTTGGATCTCAAAAATGCGGGTTACAAATCCTAAGGGGATTCCAAGCTCTATGATCAGACTTGCAACATTCTTGAACCAATGAATGGAGTTAACCTATAACGTTGATGACTCCCTACACTTTAGGTTCTTCTAGACCTAGGTGGGTGGACCTTGATAGTTGAAGTAGATTGTGTGATTTTTTTCTACTTAAGGATCTATCCATAGTGGCACAAAGTGTGGGGTAGATGATGGCTTGTTGATTACTTCTACTCCTAATATGATAGTTGGAAATTTTGTATGTGAAGGTTGATAAGTAAAGTATAAATGAAATGTGAAGTGGACCAATTCTTTATTGGGTAAGCAAAGTCAATGGAGTTGTATGATAAGTGACTGGTATTAGCTACAGTTCTAATTGTTTGGCACTTATATTTGTTTATATCTTGTATAAACGTGCAAGAATGTGACTGACAGACTCTAATTATTGATCCAATCGATCCTATCAGGTTACTATGACTTGTTAAAAGGATTCTAATCCTTCCTTGAAGGAATCAATTAAAAGAATCACACAATGACAGAAAATGTGTATTGACAAATGAATTATATCCTCAATTTGAATAACAAGATAACATCAAGTTGGGGACAATATGACAATCTTATCAATTACCTAACTCTTCTTACTGATCCAAATATTACTTCCAATTTATTGTCATCAATTAAAAGGATTTAATGCTTTAATGGAAACCAATCAACTTGATTACACAATAATAGTAAATGTATCTTGATAAAATTGAATATCAACTTTGATACAAAAATTCAAATAACAAAGAAATAACAATCTAGAGATAGCTAGATAATTGTTTGAATCAACAAACAATAGACACCAATATTGAGTCACACAGATTTAAAGATCTTCCATTGATTTCTACCAAAATTCATGCATGCGTCATGGTCCTTACAATATAATCTATATGATAAACATTTTGAAAAGTATCTTCTATATATCTCCTATTCTCTCTCTATTCGCTCTTCCTATCTATATCCTCTAATCATTACAATGCTCAACCTATATAGCAATATCTTGAAGAGGGTATACCTCTTCATAAGTGTCTCTAGCAACAACAAAACATTTAACAATTAAGCTCTAATGAGCCACAAATGAACTTGTGTTATATGATCTAAATATTCTTGGATTAAGTGTGTGGCATCATCCTCTGAAGCATTCCTTGCAGCAATTTCCATGATGATCATCTTCTCCAAAATCTCATAGGCCTCTTCCAGTGTTGAATCCTCATTCTTGGTTGCTTCCAAGGCTCCCTACAGTACTAGCTAGCACTCTTTCTTCCATTCACTCTGACTCTTTAGTTCTCCATCATCTTTGAAGAGTGCAAGAACCCCTTCCTTTGAAGCATCAATAAATTATTTATCATTTTCTTTGAGTTCCTTATAATATTCCTAATGTTTCATTACCATACATTGGCAATTGTAATGGCTCCTGTATCAGAAGTGCTTCTCTTTGTATCTCTTGGAAATTTTCCTGAAGCCTGTCATTTATCCTCTTGTGTTCTTGAATGGAATTATTACTTTTGGAGTGAGTCACCCGGAACTTTTCCATCTAGACCATCAGGTTAGTGTGCCTCTTTTGAAGTACTGCAAAAAGTGTGTCAAATCTGGCCTTGCTCACATGAGTGTGTACTTGTGATTCCTCACTTTTGTCCTTTGATTGGGAATCTTCTCCTTGAGTTAACATTTTAGTGGATCCCTTGAATGTGTTCTTGACTATGTGTCTCAGAAAGTCATTTTCTTTGAGAATTATCTCATTGTTCAACTTGTACATATCTCGTTCTTTGATCAGCATTTGAATTTAAGCCTTATACAATTTGGCTACATTTCTGCCAATGTCAGTTGTGACCATGGGATTAGTTTCTCCTACTTTCAGTGTCACCACATGACCAAATTCCTTCTCAGTATCAATAATCACATATTTCTTATGTGGGGATACAGATCCCATATCATAAGAGAGTTCTCCTCAGGGTTATATCTTTACCCAGTGTATACTTTTGTTACCCCTTCTGGACTAAGCTTGTGTTTAGCACCATTATTATGTAAAAAACTATCAAAGACAAGAGAAAAATTTAAATCTAAACTAGGAAAGATCATCACACTAGACTCCTCTAATAATTTTCTTCCTCTCTCTGGATTCATGTTCTTCATCTCATTATCCACATCCATCTTCAAGGTGTTCAGTAACTGACCTTCATAGCTAGATGTGATGTTTGCAACTAATTCCCTTTGTTTTTCCTTTTTGTTTTTACAAGAAGGATCTAAATTCAAAAGACTTTATAAACTGATCATCAGAAACAAAGGACTTATAGGCCAATTTCCTAGCATTTGTATCAGATGATTCCCCAACTTCATGTTCTCTATTTGGAGGATGATATTCTTCAATCCTCAACTTGGGGATCTTATCAAGTTGGCCTCGGGGTTCATTTTCATTAGAAGATTCCTCACTACCAGAGGAAAATATTTATGCTTCATGTATCTTCCTTATCCTCTGTTTCATTCCCTATTATAGTTATCAATTACCAATTCAGCCTCCTTTTCTTCCAGTTCTTGATAATATCATCATGTGGATATGATATGTGATCATATACACCTAGATTCTATTTTTTCCTTATAAAACTAATATAACCTTTAGGGTCAAATCCCTTCCTTGGTGCAGCCTTCTTCATATTGAAATGTGATAACATATCCAAAATAAGATCATATCCTTCTTTTGACACCACAGTGAAATCTCCAAAACACAATGTACTAGGAATGAATGATTGTTTTTCATATGCACTCAAATTCATGACATTGGAATAATCTAATTGCCTAACAATCTCTAGATATGCAATCTAATTTGGCATACTTTTTGGTACTAGGAAAGGTGTGTCTTCAAAGCCATAAACTTTGATCATGGTGGAATCAATGTGACAGTACCAGTCACCCCAATTATGACCTACAGTTGGTGGTCCATTGAAATCCTTAGGCCTGAAGAATCTTTTGATCTCATTAGACAATGAATAATCACAAGGATGATTATAAAACCTATACAATATCTTGACAAAGTATTCTTCAAAATAAACATAACTACAATTGATAAACATTTTGTCCCAAATAGCAATCCACAATTACACTAGTAATGGTTGATCCTCCTTATCAAACTGTATAATCCTCAGTTCCTCTGGCCACATTCCTAAATCATGTCCATAGTACAATATCATGTGTATGAGAAGGGAATAATGTTTAAAGTGCATTGTGGGAGATCCATTATTTATGGCCATTAGCCCTGAGTCTATCCATCTAGAAATGTGTGAGGCAAAATCAAAAGGTCTTGCATTGTGGCATTGTATGTCTGCAGCAATTACCATTGGCCCTATAGACATGAATTTAGAGGCCTCTATTCTTATTATTTGGCATATCGAGAAGTAAGTATGTTTCAAGTAGGGCTTAAAAAAATCAGCATGAAAAGGAGGTCCATCATTATCTTCAAGTGGAACTAGGTTTCCATCTTTCCTAGGCCTGTACAATGGTAGCCTCCATCCTTTGTAAGTAGTATCCATCCTCCAGTACTCCTTCTCCAAATCCTCATGCACTATGGGCTCATCACATGAATCATCTAGGTTGAAAATTTCACCAAGTGTAGTTTTGGATGTGTGTATGAAAGGATCTCCTTGCAGGTTGCAAATGGCCTTTAGGTCTGGTCTATAATGCTTATCCAAAAGTTTTATAAGTTCTACATTCACGAAGACATTGGGAACAACTAGTTTTCACAAATTGAAATTCCAAGGGTTGCACACTTGTTTAAATCTATTCCTCCAAAAGTAATGAAACATAAACAATTCATATCCCCTAATATGAGTCCACACATCACCTATATGTTTTCATTTATCTTCTAACTTTTCTCCATCAGCCCTTAATTGTGTTGACCTTCTGGCTTTAGGCCTTGAACCAGGCAATTAATCAATGAGTTCTTGGTTTAATTTACATTTTAATTTTGGGCCCATTTCAAAAAAAAAAAAATCTTACTTTTGGATTGGCTACTTTTTCCCTATTGCTTCCTACCTTTTGTTTTTATAGAACTTGAACCTTCCATTTTATTCTTTACAAGGTGGTAGGACTAAATTTTTATTCATCAATTGCAAGAAAACTCAATATGCTTACTTGTGTATTTCTAGCTGCACTTAATTCCTTGACTCCCTTTTGATTGAAAAGAGATTGAACCAAAAGAATTTTTAGAAGTTGCAAAGGAAAGAACATGAGATCAAAACTTTTTGGTGGAGTTGGGATGTTTGTGTGGTGCCTAAGTGAACTACCAAGGTTTTGTCAACATTTCGTTAAGTTGCGGGGGTTTTGGAACTTCGTCCCTCCATGGCCGTTTTGAGCATCTGTGGAGCCTCGGCGACCCAACGTTTAGGACCCAACCACTCCATGGACGTTTCTAGGACTTCATCCCTTCGTGGTCATTTTGAACATCTGTGGAGCCCCAGTGACCTGACCCCTCCATGTCTATTTCCGAGACTTCGTCCCTCTATGGTCGTTTTGAGCATTCATGGAGCCCCGACGACCTGACCTCTGGGAACCGGCCCCTTCGTAATTGTTTCTGGGACTCCATCCCTCTGTGGCCATTTTGAACATCTGTGGAGCCCCGAAAACCCAACCCCTTCGTAGCCATTTCTAGGACTCCGTCCCTCCGCGGACATTTTGAACATCTGTGGAGCCCCGACGACCCGTCCTCTGGAACGTGGCCCCTCCATGGCCATTTTAAACATCCATGGACCCCCGATGACCTGATCTCCAGAACCCGGCCCCTCTGTGGCCATTTCTGAGACTCCTTCCCTCCATGGCCATTTTTGGGACTCCACCCCTCTGTCACCGTCTGGGACTTTCCTTTCGGGTCACCGTGTGTTCATGGCCTTTTCAAAAGGGCGGTGACCCTCTGCCTTTCCCCTTCCAAGCTTCTGGTTTTTTCAAATGAGTCCAATGTTAAGGAAGTTTTTTTGGGCACTCTTCCTTCCCATTTTCCCATGTGCTATAATTGAAAATTCTTGGTTTTTCTAAGTTTTGTGAGGTTCGGGAACTTCCCTTCTAGTTTGTTGTCCCTCCTTCACTGCCCGCCCCCTTGGGCCCGCATTAATGTTTACGGTCCAAATGAGCTCCAAATATGAATATTATGATCTTTTGATGATGCATGGATGGATCTAACAAGGATTTTGCAAGATTTGACTAACGTTTTCATTGATTTGTGTATGAAAGAACTTACGACACTTCATGTATGCAGGATTCAAGGAGCCTACTGCGGGTTCGTTAGGAGACCCATTGAGAAAGTCGAACAAGGAATGTGCATAGTTCTTGTCATCATTCATTTCATGTTTTCCTCTCCCCCTAGCACCCACCAATAGAGTCAGTGTTAGAAGAAGGCCTGTGCCAAGGAATTCAATGATAAAAATGTAAGGGGGTGGCCTTGAAGAAGGCATAAGGGAATTTTCCACCCAAATTAGGGGAACCAATTCATTGATGCCAGTCGTCGATAGGCCTGTTTGATCCAATGAAGAACACTGCAAATGCATCAAGCAAAGGGCAGCTTTCAAGCAGTTTCAGCTACAATAAAAGGGCAATCAACTAAATGATGAAATTGCTACAACACCTGAGCACTAGATGACAAAATAGGGAAAAGGAAAGGATGTATTTTAAATTTTTGGATAATGGGGGGTACGTGAAACCCTAATGTAATAAAATATGGGCCACTCATTGTGAATTAATCGTAGCCATTCATTTGGCTTTTGGAAAACTATAAATAGGGGTTTTCCCCTCATTTGTAAGGATTGGAGAACTGATGTAAAACATTCTGCAGCAATAGAAAGCAGCATTGCATGATTTATTGGTGTTCCTTTTGATTTTTCTCTTTATGTATGCATGGTTCAACTTCCCTATTAGTTTAGGTGTTAGTTTCTTGAATGGTTGTCATGATGGTGTTGTTGTTATAGTATTTGATGAGCTTTGAGCCCATACTTTTAGCACTTGTTAATGACAAGTTGTGCAAAGTTAGCCTAGGCTTCTTTATGTCATTGTTGCAACCTAGTTTAATTGCATGTTCATGATGTGTATGTGTAATTTGAAAATCAGCAGACCTTAGAAGATTGCACTGGTTTTGTGTAGTTGTAGGTTTCTCTTGGTCAAGAAAAACTCAGTTTAGGAAGCTTGTCTACTGTAGCAGCCACCATGATCATTGTTCATTCATAGTTTCAAGTCTAGGAACTTCCTCTCTCCCCTACCCTTTTATCCTTTTTTTAATGAGTAACCTTAGGAAAGGTTCATTGCACATTGTAGAGCTAAATCCAATGATAAAATGGAGTTCAAGACTATTGTTTGAACCTACAATAAACGTACAGCAACTTCCCCATTTTAGGAACTCCATTTCAAGACCCAACTTCCCATGCTTTGTAACTCATTTGTAAGTCTTCCTTGTGATTCCAGCAAAATCACATAAAACAACTGAGATATTCCAACCACTATCAAGACCTGAAACCCGAGAGACCTTGGGATAGTGTTCTGCAATTTTATTGTGGAAGAGTGTCTTTCAAAAGAGGTGATGCACCTATGTATTACCTGTGTTGAGAAGTGCATAAAAAACACATCAACACTACCAACTCAAAATATCATTAGACAGTCCTCAAACTACCTCCAAAACCTTAGATTCTTCAACCTTTGGTTCAAAACTCGCTTCCTATTTCCCCAAATCATGAAACCCTCCTTTTTCACACAATAGTCAAGGGTTTATTGAAAAACCCATCTCTAGGCCACATACAACCTTAAAACCACTTCAAACATTCTTGTTTTAGTCTAAACAAGCTTAATAACCTTCATAATTTGCTTCCCCCAAGATTTACTCACCTTTTCACTCTAAGACCTCACTTTTCCACTCAAAAAACACTCTTTTCCCAACTAGGGCTTCATGCCCAAACTAGAAAATGACCTCCCCTACCCTTTCTATGCTTCAAACTCATCAAAATTCACTAGATCTCACTAAAAATAACATGTCCTAGCCTTCTTCAAACCAATTTCTTCTATCAGCCTCTTCAAGTTAGGCCTTTTAGGCCTAAACTCATGTAATTCTCACTAGGGCAACATACAAAACCTCCTCAAATGTCTTTTCCAATGTTAAAACCTTTCTCCTACACCTAATCCTACCCTAACTAGGCCCATTCCATTGAGACATGGCATAAACAATAGGTGGAATGGCCCAATTCATCATATCACACTCTCAAACCCTTGTATGGGTAGTTAGAGACCTATTTGAGAAAATTGATTACAAAATTCCTTCAAACCTATTAAAGACCACTCAAAAAATGTTCAACACATATATCCACCAAATACAATTCAAATTTGAGTAAGAATGGTATGTACGGGAAAGTACAGGAGGCTACTATAGTAAATTAACAGAATTTTTTGAGAAATAACACATAATTCAAGAGCTTCTAGTTCTTTTAACAATCCAAAACTTTCAACAACCAACCTGCCTTGAGTTCCAAAGGCTTATTTAAAATTTTCTCACATAAAACCAACCAACTCATCCCTTCAACTTCCCTAATTAACCAAATTAATTGGTGGCATTCCAAACTTTTGCACTTTTACAATTTTTGTCATGACAACTTCTTTGCAATATAAGCAACATTTACATAATGTCCCACTTGACTCATAAGACCAAAAAAAATGTTAAAAAATGGCCTAACATGGCCTTATTTGATAATAACTTGATTCAAATACCCTATCTAGACCCAATTCACAAAATGGAGGAACTTAGTGCTCTACACCAAATGAGCTATTATCTTCTTTGGAGTTGTTAGAACTGTAAAATTTTGAAATTTTTACATTCTATTGCATCCAAAATTTCTAGTATTGAGTTCTCATTATAAGCATCAAAGTCCTTCTTTGTATTGGCTTGCTTGTTTTCTATCATAAAATCCATTGAATCCATCAAGTCTTTCATTTTTCATTAAAAGACCCGAATCGGCAAGACATTGTAAAAGTCTCCCCAACCTGATTTTTCACTAATATATGTTTGTCGCAGACTATTGGCAGGACAATTTGCTTGTTTTGGCAACAAAAGGAATCATTTCAGCAAAGGGGAGTCATTGTCGGAGTGAAGTCATGGCAAATACAGTGTGTTTCACCAACCGGTGCATGTGGAAGTTTATCGCTCAAGATAAAGGTGTTCAGGAAAATGTTTCGGTGAACTAATTTTTTCTTGCCGACAGGCATCCTGAAAAAAGTATAGCGGCATATGTTGGGGCATCGGTCTAATGTCAAGGTGAAGACAACATGTCATACTGACTAATGCATAAAGGGGTTGTTTCAGCCAAACTAATTGGTATCGGTATGAACTCATAACGAAATCATTTTGTTTTACCGATTGACTTGCAAACAGATGTTTCGGTAAGACTTATGTGCATTGGGAAAGGTCTAGGCGAAGGGGCTATTGTTTGGCCAAACTAAGTTTAAAGGTATTTCAAATTTGTCGATGAGAAGCTATGGAGTCTTGCTGATTCAAATCTTATGTTGATGGAGATATGCATCGCCAGGAGGAGAACTTATTGGCATAAGTTTCACCGAAGTATGAATATTATACTAATACATGGTTCGGGGTGAGTTTTTCCGAATAGGTGCAATCTAGAGGAGTGATTTCGGTAGGACATTTGGTGTCGGTGTAAGTTTTCTCGAAGGTTCATTGTTTTGCCGAAAGTATTGTTTCAATGGTTGGGTTTATTTCTTCGGTGAGAAAAATTGGTGGACATGCCGAAATGAGAATTCATCGGTGAAAGGGTGATTTTGTTTTAGTGAATGAAAATACATTGAAAAGTACATATCAGTAAGATGCAAAGATATCTGCATAACATCTTCCCGACTTTGAAAGTCACAACGAAGCGGGTGAAACGAAGATTGTATCAACAAGGGTACAAATTTGTCTTGGTGACCCAATGTAGATAAAGACTTTCGGTGAAATAGGATGATATCTATGAGATGTTTCCCCAACTTTGAATTGTCACAGCGACATGAAAAGTAGAAGCATTTTTCATCAAGTTGGTTCCATGTGGCAGTAAGACCGCAGAGGGTCTTCGTGAATGATGAAATAAACGTTGAAAAGGGATTTCACCCTAGATTTGAATTTTTCTCATCGAAAGGACATTTGATGCGACAGTGCCAGTTTCAAAAGAGGCATCATTCGTGCTTCATTAATGGTACGATGGGATAAAACAGTAATGACAGTAGTGTTTTAATCAATTCCTCATTTCTGAATTGATTACTGGTGAATTGGCAAGCTGAACAAGAGAACCAAGACAATTTTTTAGTCTGAGGAGCTCAAGTAGAATACTGTAAGTAATTGCTTTTCTGTTTTTCATATTTTGATTCTATAAGCTTGAAAAATGGAGTCTTCTAGTTCTAGAAAGGGTAAGGGTAGAAAACTTGGTGAGAGTAGTCAGTCGAAGGGAAAGAAACAAAAGACTGATACAGAGCATGAAGGCACTGAAAGGAAGCTAAACCAAGACCTTATTGATCAATTACCTAGTTTGGGGCCTAAAGCTAGAAGGTCTGCATAGCTTAGGGCAGAAGTAGACAAGTTGGATGACAAATGCAAGTTCATAGGGAAATTGGTGTGCCCTGATGTATTTGTCAATGCTGAATGAAATCATGAAGGTAGCTTCTACAGATGATACAGCATTGAAAGAAGTGAGTAAGCAAAGTGAGGAAATGGTCAAGATGGAAGTTACGGTCTGGAATGCTATTGGAGATGCAGACACGTATGAGCACCAGGATTATTTGGACCACCTCAACAAGACTCACTTGTGGCTAAATAGAGCCTAATTATTCTCTGTCTTATGTTTTATAATTTGTATTTTCTATTTCCAAAAGGATGTGTCCTTTCATATTCTCAATGTATAAATTTCTATTTTGAAAACAATATGAAAATATAGGTAGAATAGGATAGAGAATAGAGAATACAGTGGAACAACATGTTTCACGAGGTTGAGACTATGTTGTATGTTTTGAAGCCATGGAAATATCAATGAAAATCATCTGATTTGCTGGCGAATTCTGGTGTCAATTGTTGTGTTGTGCCTATTGAAAGAAATATTTGAGTTGTCTCTAAAATTGATGTTTCTTGGTTATTTAGATCAACATAACAAGTTTATGTCTGGTTTATCAATACCTATTTGCCGTATCTATGTGATTGGTTGATAGGTTCTTTCAAGGAAGGATTAAATCCTTTTGATTAATCACAGTAATCAAGGAATTTCATTTAGATCAGTAAGAAGAACTCAATAATCACAGCCTTGCATTTTTATACTGGTTATAAATAAATATTCCAAATAATTTGAATGAATCCAGAAAGAAGTCAGTTTTCTATGATTTTATTTGACTCTGTATATTATATAAGGCACTGGTCTCACCATTTTCATCATTTAGTTTTATTCATACTTTTTACATATGTTAACTGAGCATTTTAGGGTTTAGTTTTGAATGCTAGTATACAATATATACCAAATTTTTTTTATTTTGTCCATTTCAATTTGCCATCTTGGACAAATCATGGCATGAAGATAAGATCAATAGTCAAGTCTGCTTCATTTATTATAGGTACACCCGCCTAGGTCTAGTAGTGCTTGGAGAGTAGAAGGTTTAATTCGTTCAAACCTTATTTTGTTACCCTAAAACATTGTGAAAGCTTGGCAACCTTTTGTGGTTTAAACCTACATTTTTGAGAGATAACAGGAGTGTAGGCTCTTCTTGTGCTTACAAAATTTTTTCTTCCTCTCATGTTTCCCTTGTTTATAACTCTTTTTGTATTGATGATGTTTTCTTTCCTTCTTTATGTGATGGTCATCTTCACCATTGCTATTATTATCTTCTACTTGTGGACATTTAGCAACAAAATGACCTATTTTACCACAATTAAAATAATTGAAGGGTAACTTAACTCTTTGTTTGCTAGATCCTTTCTTGATATTTCCCACAAAGTGTGCTTCCTTTGCTTCAAATTCATTGTTGGAGCTATCACTTGGTTCTGGGTCTTTATTCTTTATCTTCTTTGAAGCTTTGAAGGTTTCCTCTCATTAAGGCATCTTCTTTTTGGTCATCTCATATGCAGTGAGGATCCTATGCAACTCATCCATTGTTAGGGTATCGAAATCTTTCATTTCTTTGATAGAAAATACTTTGGCATTAAATCTTATATGAAGAGACCTTAATACTTTTTACACAATTATTACATCCTCAACCTTATCTCCAAGACCTCTAATAGTGTTAACAATTTCATCCACACAAAGTAGATAGGCTGCTATGTTCTCATCTTTCATCTTCAAGGTCTTGAAATGTCTTTTATGATTTTGGAGCTTGGATTTCATAACCTTGTCATCTCCTTCATAGATCTTCTATGAATGCAATGTATTATTCTCACTTTCCTTCTTTTCAGCCTAATATATTGATGGAGATGATGGAACAGTATAACTATCCACTATTGATTGTCAAATATTGAATATAAGAGTCATTAGGTAGGTGTGCATCCTTACACTCCAAAAATAATAGTTTGTTCCATCAAACAATGGAGCCCTATTGGAGGATAGTCCTTCTTGGTAGGCCATGTGTACTCTCAAGATCTTCCTTCTAGTGATTAAGCTATACTTTGAAGGAACCAACTCTTATACCAATTAATGAGCACACACTTATACTAAGAGGGGGGGTAAATCAGTATAAGGAAATTTATTTACTTTTTTCAAATTAACAATAACAATAACAATAACTTTAAATACACAATATCAACAAATAAGAACATAAGATTTATGTGGAAACCCTTTCGAGAGAAAACCACGAAAAAAATATTGTTTATATAAAATTCTCTTACAAACTTTGTAGGCACCAACCCATTGGAGATACCAATCCTTGTTACTAAGCACCAACCCAACAAGAGACACCAATATCTTCTATAGAGAAGCACCAACCTCTAATACAACAAATCTTTCATCTTCTTGATATTGCTTCTTTAAAGCATGAGAATCTACTTCATAAAATCGACTATAAATCTACCATAAATATCTTTGAAAGTCTGTTATAAAGTTGTCATTAATCTCCTTAAAAGTATGTCATAAATCTCCTTTAAGTTTGCTATAAATTTTCTCTTCTTAAATCTTCTCTTCTTCTACTAATGTCTGCTCTTAAAAGGAATTATTTTGCATTAAAGAACTTGCTTTCTAACCTCCAATATAACTTGTATTTATATCCAAATCATGCACTTCACCAAAAGGAGGTCAGTCAAGGTTTGACATAATAAAGTTTATTTTAAATTTAAATTCACCCAAGAAATGTGTCAAAGAGAAGGAGGTCAGCCAACAACATAAGTATTAATTTTATTATTATTTTGCAATGTGCAAAGTGAGCACCAAGGTAGAGGAAGGTTGACCAACACAAGAATTATAAACATGTATTTTATCACCTTGAAATAATGTGATCTACCCTTAAATGAAGCAATTAGTCATCCTTTGATATCACCTTTGAAATCAATGATAATATTTCCAACAATATCATAGTCTTCCATATTATGGTGCTATATGGATATGGTTTCTTGTGACTTGTTTTTCTATGTGTGAGACACATTGTCATCCCAATTCCTTATACCTCGGTACATAATGTCTAATGATATATCAAATCAAGAGTGTTCAATCCAATGCAACATAATCATGCATTTCATCCATCCCTCTTCTTCCATTATCTCTTCCTCACCTATCCCTTACTCTCTTCTATTCATCATATTGCATCCTCTTCCCTCTATCTACTTTGTATCCTCTCGTCCATTTCAAAAGCACACTTGTGTTTTCCCAAACTTGCTTGTTCTCTTAAGGAGGAATCCTCATCTTCATCTTCACTCTCATCATCATTCCTCCTAGTCACTTCTTTAAATGACTAGAGCATCTTCCCTAATCTAACCATCTTTTTCTAAGTGTTACATTTTAATCTTCTTTGAAATGATACTACTTCATAAAATCACTTCAAAGCATAGAGAAGTGTAAACACCTAAAATTGACCATCATCATTACCTAACTATTTCCTCTATAATTGATTAAATACAATGCTAATTATTCAATTTTCATTCTTTTATTATTTAATTAATAAAATCACTATTCATTAGTATTCACCCACACCTTATTTCTAGTCTAAATCATTTAATCACCCTTCTCTATGCTCTATGTTAGAAAAATAAATCAAATTATTTATTTTAAATCCCTCCATCCGCATCCCAAAAATTAAATGAATGTTTTTTATTTACTTTTCATATTTCCTCCACTTTATTAAGTGGGATAATCCACTTAATCCCCTAATCATCCACTTGCACATCCATAAACTTGGTCAAATCCTCTCAAATCCTCCACATCCTCCAATGTGTACAAAAGAATGGAATTTATGTATACAAGGCATGGGTCTTTGTACATGTGACATGGCCTTGGTACCATGTCACATTGGTCAAGTCCTTGCCCATACTCTTAATCTAATTTTAAATTCCTCTAAGGTACTATCAATTACCCTCTTATATCTTGTTCATCCACTTCCTCCAAGGAGAATATCCACCATTGATTCTCCCCTTAATCTCTCTCCCTCCATCTCCTCCAACAAAATGAGGACACTTGTCCTCTCATCTCTGGCTCTCAATGAATATGAGCCATTGATCTTTCAAGTGTGCATCCTATTCATCCATTCCTTGGGCCCAAAATTATAAATTGTCTTGAACCCAAGTCATTTTATCAATAAACTACTTGAATGTAGCCTTATTATGCTATCAAGAATGCTCACATCCAACCATCCATGAGCACAACCACCTCATATTGATGCAACAAGAGTTGGTATCAATAAAATACTTCATATTTTCATCATATTTTACTAGCCCTTATGCTTAATCTAATTTTTTCTTGTGTTGTGAGTAGAGTAGGTTAATTTTGTTGTGATTTATTGTATTAGGCTCAAATTTTCATGCACATAGAATGAATTAAAAAAACTTGATAACTCATATCTAGTAATGATGTAAAATTATACTAATATGATCTAATGAGATGAACAATGAGGATTCTTATTCACTAGGGATGGTTTAGTTGTTGTAGCTATGTGCCTAATTTTGGGTTGAATTTTGGATGACGTTCATTAAGATTTCATATGCCATCTTTAAGCAAAAACTATAAGTATTATTGAGTAAAGTTGGATATTTTTCCATTTATCTTTCTAATAAAGAATGTGTTTTTGAGTAATTTTTCTAATCAAAAATTTGAATGAAATGAGTAGGTTTGATTATTTTATAAGTTGGTAGTTGCTTATGTTTACATGTTGAGTAGAGACCATCTCATATGGGTTCAATGTGATTCTTATGTGTTTGTGAAATTTAACTCTACACTTATAAGACTATGTATAGGCTCATGAATCATTTGATTGTAATATGCATATCTAGGCCCACTTGATCAATACTTGTGAACCCTTGTGATGTATAGACTAAGTGTACATGGCTATAAGACCTGCACAGGTCATATTTGAGTTTGATACAAGAGAAATTAGCAGGTTGTCATTGAACCATGTCATTGACTAATTCCTTGAGCTACTATTCTATCTTATAGATTGACCTACATTCACTTGTATCACAAAGGTGAAAGATTGTTAGGGGGTATCCTAAATGTGATATTGAAGCAGTTGAGCTAGTTGTTATCCCAACTGTGTCAATAATGAAAACTAGAGTTAATCATTGTATCAAGAGGGTTAGCAAGCAATCATCGATAGCATGGAAGTGATCAATGTTTAGTGTTATCCATATTGTAAATGGGTTAGTTGACCATATCACCAAGGCCTCTATGTGGTATATGTTGGATGTTGCTCCTTCCTAGGTGGACAAACTTTTCACTAGTGGCCTAGGGGTGAAAGACATTGGAATCCACTAACTCAATGGTTTAGTGGGTTTTAGGAATCTTATTAATGATTGTATATGTTTCTGGTAATGATTCCAAGTAGTATGAGATACTTACTAGTGCAGAGGATCGAAGAAATGCATGGGAACCACAATGTAGTATGGGATATTCCAACATTATTCATTGGTGTACCTATGATGTGGTATGAAATATTCTTCTACTTGTGATGTGTGTATAAATTAATCACCGTGTGTGTAAGTGATGTATGCTTGAATCAATCAATATGTGCATTGAGGACTATGGAATGATACGACCCCTACGTGTATTTGTGTTGTTATCATTCTAGTGTAATTGAACTAATTTAAAATCATGAACTTATCCATTATGTAATTCTCTATACAAACTTTTCTAGAAATAAGACACAAATTTATAATTTTGGAAGGTAGAGCCACAAAATAGTAGCTGCATTGATATTGTTAGTGGATTCTAGAAGGCTTATCATCAAATCCCTCATTAATATTTGCATTGGAAATGTAAAACTAATTAGATGGCATAACAGCCAAGATTTTCACTCTTATTCATTTGATAGTTGCATGCTTTTCTCTCAAAGGCTTACCACCAAAATCAATATATTTATTTTTCAATTTTACATGAATTGTATATTGTGCAACTTAATGCTAATGAGTGAAATAAATTGTTTATTGTTCACATCTCGGCTATCATATGCTCTCATCTTTCCCACATTAGGATCTCAATGATCAAAAAAAATTTGGGTTTGGTATCTACTTTTTGAGAATTTGTAAAGCAAGCTAATATCTCAACTAGATACACTACAAACTAGGGAAACCTAGAACCTCCATGTGAACCATTAAGGTAGTAGTCCTGTCTAAAAATTTCAATAGATTCAATTCCCCATCAAGCCATGTTTCTATGTTTGATGCTACTAGTCTAGCTCTTACACCATGATGAATTTTCTAAGCAGCTAGGACTTTCAACCAAGGACTTCCCAAGGAGCTTAGACTCGTATCACTAAACTACTAGCCTACTCTATAGCTCATAATGTGGATAGAAACATTTCCACTAGCAACATCTTACACCATGATGATTTTTCCAAGCAGCTAGGACTTTGAACCAAGGACCTCCCAAGGCATTGAGACTCTTATCATTGAACTAATAGCCTCCTATATAGCTCAGAATGTGGATAAAAGCATTTCCACTAGCAGCATCTTACACCATGATGAATATTGTAAGCAACTAGTACTTTGAACCAAGGACATCTCAAGGCACTGAGGGTCTTATCACTGAACTACAAGCTTTCTATATGGCTTAGAATGTGAACCGGAAATTTTCAAAAAAGGGAGGTTTCTAGTTCAATGAAACAACCCCTCAGAGATAAAAGACCAATGAGAGGGTGGGAAAAAGTTCATTCTTAAAACTTGATATCAAATGCATCAGATTACATAAGCCTAGACATTATATAATTACTAATACTCTCTATATAGATTAATATGATAATAACAACTTTGTATACATATTATGTTAAAAAAATTAACCTTACATTTCACTCATTTTTCTTTAGAATTAGAAATTGTCGCTTGAAATTTTTATTTTACATATATTGTCAAGAGAGACAGGCTTCTATCTGTGTGTCTATTTTACGGATTACCTGCTCTGACATAGAATTGTGTACAAAATCCCATTGATTCTTAGGGAATTTCCTCTAAACTCAATTTCAGATGTGACTGGCTTTTTTTTTCTGAGACATTAGTTCTATCATTTAATCTCAAAACAAAATGTCTAGGTCATAAGTCCAAAATCTAATAAATGAACATTAAAGCTAGTGGGTGAAGATGAGACCGCCCTTTCTTCAACTGTGCCAAAATTTTCTCCAGAAGGTAATACATCTCTCTACACAATAACCTACTGAATAAAACCTTTTCTTTCCTCCCATGAGAGTAACATACATAAATATTTTGTACGGGCCCCCAAGAAAATTTTGAGTACCTCAAAATAATAGTTAAGAACGATAGCTAAGCCCTTTGTAAGTATGATTATGTTTTGAATGATTCTTCATAGCCACATTCTCCCTTAGAATTTGGATTGATGAATACGAATTCTAACCTGTAAAGAAAATAAACAAAATAATTCATATAAAAATCAATTTCTTTATGAAAGAAAAATTACTTTGTTGCTTTCAAGGATAATAAAAATACAGTGCATGGCTTCTACATTATTTCTAGACAAATAGACTTTGTATGGGAATTTTAAAAGTCAATTTAGGTAGAGAAATTTTCTTACTTCAATCTATCCTCCACAAAGTCCATCTGAGTCCCAATGACAAGCATAAGTTCTCTTGGATCAATCAAAACTTTGACTCCTTTATCCTCCACTAGTTCATCAAATTTTCCTTTCTCATTTGCAATACATATTACACATAACAAAATTATTATACAATATCCAACACAAAAAATGAACTTTAGCATTCCTTCAAAACCTTTGTAAAATATTATAAATAGAGAAATGCATAAACTTTAAACAAGCCCATAGTAGCTTGTCACAGAGTTGTTTCGTATCATACACAGTATTTTATATTATTACTTTGATCATGCAAAGTAAGGCTAGTAACAAGCTTTAAGATTGATCTAGTTAGATCTGTGTTGACTGGTAACTTGCTAAAAGTGACTATCAGTTGAGATTGATGAACTAGTCAAATTAAGGAACTAATCTTGATATTAAATGTGAAATGAAATTGATACAAATACCTGAGAGATGTCCAAATTATTTATCCTTTATATTTATTTAAGTAAAAAATTATGCTACAAGATATTACAAAAATGAGTACAAAGCTGAAGGAACATGATCATTTTACAATACATGTACAATACCCTAAGATAATATAAGAAATCTAAGTTTAACTTCACAAAGAATATACAAATTATAGCAATAATTTTAACCTAAATAGCATTTAGGTGTAAAATTAAGACAAATGACCTCAGCTAGGCTTCCTTCCCTAGTGCTTATGAAAAATGGATTGTGTAGTCATTCCCTATTTCCTTTCCCAGGTAGATGCAGCCCAAGTAATGAGATTTGCAAGGATGTGGTTTCCTTGTAGGTTCTAAACACAAGAAATCCCCAAGGGTTAAAAATTATGCTAGATTACCATACTTGCCTTCATAAGTTCAAATGATATTTGTGAATCTCCACCATTGACTCCATATAAAGCAATCTTTCTACAATGCTTTGCATCAATGGTGTGATGTCCTTGGAAAAATCTAGTCTAGTTTTCCAATTTTCAGGCCTTGGACATTTCATCAAACAGTTGGCATGTAAAGTCTAAACTTGCTGATTTGGTTTTTAGTTTGTTGTATTTTTGTTTTTGATGTTTGTCAATGATTTAAAATGCTTGAAAATGATTGCTAAACAACTATCAAGAGAATAGGAATGAAATGCAAGATGTTTCTATATTTTTAAATGCATATAAATGGAAACTACTTATGAAAATGTGCACCTACAACAGTAAGACATTTTGTCATACAATTTTTTGCCAAACTCCTTATATCTCCAATATGATATTGCAATAGAATGAAATAGTTACAAACTGAAAATGATATGCAACACCTTCTACTTTATATTGACTTATAAGCTAATTACAATAATCTACCAAGACTCTTGGCTTACTATGTAACATATGCAATTACAATAGCAGCACCTATCTCAACCCAATATGATAATGCAACTATGCTAAATGACATATAGAACCTGGTTTAAATATGTAGACTTGGTTGAAACTGAAATAGAAAATTTAACCAGCAATGTTGAAGTCCTCTAAATGAAAACTCAAACCTCCTACAAGCTACTGCCCTTCTCTTGATGTGCAGACTTGAAATAAAATATTTTCATATCTTAAGCACCTTCAAATGTCTCCAAAAAGTGACGCCTAGACCACCAAAGTGGTGTGCTTCAACACTCATATGAAATCGCAACCTCTATGATGATTTATAAATAAATTTTCCCTCCTCTAACATTTTGTTCGACCCCATGAAGCAACAAATTCTAACTTGAAATGATAGATGAATTTCTTCTCTAGATTGCTCCAAAATGCTACCAACAAACTCCTCCCAAATTTTGGCCAAAGGCCACAAATTTTTGACAATGAAGCACAATATAAATTTTGAATTAACTTCCTCAAATTTCTAGCTAGGGTTGATATTTCACAACCAAACCTGGTACCTTAGAGTCTTCAAACCCTCAGGTAGATTGCTAAGCATTCAAGCTCACCAATGAAGTAGAAAGATGTCAACCACCTAGATGCCCAAATGCAAAGACAAAAGCTCCTTATAAAGAATTTTGACCAAGTCTCCAAGAAGCTTCTAAAATAAAATATTATTTTATTCACTTAAGTGACTATGATTTCTTATTTTTTTTAGTCACTTAATATTAAATTAATTAAATATAAAATCACCTTATGATATTATAATTTTAAGATAACTTTATAAATAATTAATCTAAGATTTTATTCCCTTATTTCTCCATTTTAGCCCCAGGAATAAATAAAGGCTAAAATAATCAATCTCCTAGTGGTGACTAGAAAGGGGACATTACAGTCCTCCCTTCCCAGAATTGCTTGCCCTCAACCAATTGTAAGCTAGGATGCTCCAAAATCTGTTCACCTTCCCACGTGGCATCTTCTAATGGCAAATATTTCCATCTCACCAAGAACTTCTTCACCATCCTATTCCTCAACTTCATCTCACGAGTATCAATGATCTCCTCATGAATGAGGATCAAATGGCCCTCCTCGTCCAATGGTGGAAGCTTTGCTAAAGAAGTGACCAGCTGACCAAGTACCTTCTTGAGTCCCAAAACATGAAAAACATTATGGATCTTGCTACTCTCATGCAGCTCCAACTCATAGGCAACTTCTTCAACACACCTGACAATCCTGTATGGCCCATAGAATCAAGGCTTGAGCTTTTCTGCACCACTTTTCTTTAACGAATACTATTTATAGGGCTACAAACAAAGGTAGACCACGTCCCCCACCTCAAAGCTAGACTCAACCATGTGTCTATCCGCATAGGTCTTCTGCTAATTTTGTGTTTTTTGCAAGTTGTCCTTGAGTGCCCTCAAGATTGTTAAACAAGAACAAGACAACTGAGAGGCGGGGTGAATTATTTGTCACAAAATTCAAAACTTAAAACTTCAACACTTTATCAATTCCACAACCACGCTATTTTTTTATTAAGTAAAAACATGTAACACAAATAATAGAAAGTAAATCAACACAATGAACACTAATTTTTTACGTGGAAAACCTAATGAGGCAAAAACCACAGTGAGGGTTGACTCACAATATAAAAGATTATAAAATAGAGGCTCACTGCCTAGAAGAGGACTCATTGTCCAAGTACAAAGGCTCACTACCTAAAAAAAGGACTCACTATCCAACATGGAGGCTCACTACCTACAGATACAAAAGAGACAAAAAGATCCACCACAGCAATTAACATATTTGCATCTTAGAATAAGGATTGCAAAAACCTTTAGCTCGCTGCCTTCAAGAATCAAACACAATGAAGTACTGTTGTCTCAACCCACTCACACACACACCTCTACTCTTATGATTTGTGGCTTACTTTCATCACTTTGCATCACACTATCATACAATTATTCACAATTTTACTTGCTTTTCTACCATCCTCAACCTTAGAAACTTTCTCCAAGGTCAGCCACAAATACCTCATTATATAAATTCAAATTAGATCGGCAACTCAAAATTCTTGCAGTGGAAAGGAATACGATTGGACCAATAAAACATTTAACCAAGACCAAAAATAATGTCCAGGATCAACCACATGCTTCCTCAACTTAATTTTATTCTTTGAATGAAGTGTAAACACTAGGTCGGCCAAACCTAATGAAAACACAAGTGAACATGTACACACTTCCCAACAAGAAGATGACATGAAAAATCCACAACACGCTTCATTATGCATGAGAGTAAATCTCATATTTCTTCAAATACATCCACAAAAAATGCAATATGCTTCAAAACTCTAAACACCTTTCACCAGTTCATCTGGACTATGCAAACACACACAGCAATATTGAAACATGACTTCTGGATCACCAAACTTCAACCTTCTTTTCCAAAACCCAGAGAACACCAACTCAAGACATATCCCAGATCTACAAGATCTAAAACAAAATAGTGGAGTACCACGGAGCAGAAACATTTCTCCCAGTCCACAGAAAATTAACTCTGCCAGAACAATTCACACACTAGTGAACGTAACTTTCACATACCATCACACCAGAAGCTAAAACTTGGGGTGTATCACCACAAGGTCACCATTATCAAGTCTTCAGATCCACACAAGCATAGGATCAACATAGGAGAAATGTGGAGCACATACCAGAGCACATTCTGAACACATTCATCACTCTAACTTCTCTTTTTTATTAATTTTCTCAAAAGCACTTGAAAACTCATCAACACAGCACATCTGCAACAACATAAAGATAGCTCCATGTACTCACAACATCTCAATAGCATCTTAGCTATAAATATACAATCTATAACATACTAAACTTTGTTGAAATCAATGATAACACTACCATACTAGCTCACACTTGCAACAATCTCCCCCTTTGTCATTGATGGCAACACATGATGTGAAAAAACATCAAAGACAACATCCTTCACAATATCCCAGGAGAACACCTTGTAAGGAAAGCTAAGGTGCAGAAACAACTCTCCTAATGTCAAAACCTTAGGGAAGAATGCAAAGACACTTTTAAATTTTACAATTACAATCCAATTAAGATGCACTTGAAAGAGATAATAGAAACAGAGAATTAGAAAAACACATATGAACACCAGATTTATGTGGGAAAACCCTTACGAGAGAAAAACCCACCACACCAAGAGAAGTCACTTTGTATTATAGTAATGGAGATTACATCAGAGATCAACCTTATCTTTCTGATGTTAGTTTACAGCAGCTTTCACAATGATCAACCTTGCTACAGAACATTCACATTACACTCTTCTCATAATATAATTCACACTTATACACATTGAACAATACATCAAACATCCATTCGTCGAACTAATCATCCAACCAAACATCATCTACAACTACAGAGTAAATCCATCATGCCCATGGTCTGTCAAACTTCCTCTCAGTAATGGCTACAACTGTCCAACTCCTAGTGGTTCCCATTCAGCTTCTCTGATTGGTCGAATACAAGTCATGTAGGATATTCTTCACTCAGTCAAAGGCGATCAACCTATGTTGGCATGTCGGTGAGACACTAATCGTGTCTCCCCAATACCACAAGATCAGCATTCAATATCACCAAGTGTCCATCACTATCGGCAAGATGTTATATCGAGTCCAGAAGGTTATTGTTAAGACTTCACCATGTTGCGAAGACCTCATACCGAAGTTCATCACTTGTATTGCTATCACCAAGACTTATCGCTATTGGTGAAACATCATACCAAAGCTCTAAAGTCACCTAGACATGAGTATTCTCATCGGCAAGACTATCATCCTTCACTAAGAGATCGTACCGAGTCATTAGTGTTATACTGAAACGTTCATCAGTCAGCAAGATAGACCACTATCGCTGAGATGTTACTCCAAACTCTCCAAGTGAATACCTATTGGTGAGACATCTCCATATCGACAAGACTTCATACCAAAGCATATAAGTTACTCCGATGACCACATGTGTAACACCTTGTCGGTGAAACTTTGGCTATCGCTGAGACTTCATACCGAACCAAGTCTTTCAGCCAAGGGTCTCCCTGATGCCACTTGTCACCCAGAGTCTCTCTGATATCTAATAAGAATGGCATGTTGGCCAGAGATCTCCACTCAATAGAAGGTTATACCAAACACAATAGGTCACAGTGATAGGATCATTTGATAATACTGAAGCAAGGTCACAGCGACCAGAACTGTTCAATAAGGTTTCAACTGCTAGTCGGCCAGACACAAAATATGTCACACCGACTTGGCTCTCTTAGAGTTTTCAACCTGTGGGATTGAGATACAAATTTTCAACAATCTCCCACTTGATGAAGATCACATGGGCACCTCCAAAGCACAACAAAATTACTAAAAAACATGGGCACTAAGGCCCATTGAATTGGCACACCACCTGAACTTGTCTGTGCTCACTGGCTTCATCAATGCATCTGCAACATTCTCTAGAGTATCAATTTTTTCTAAAATGACCTTTCCATCCTCCACCATATCCCATACAAAATGGTACTATACATCTATATGTTTCGTCCTGGCATGGAAAGTAGGATTCTTTGCTAGACAAATTGCACTCTGACTGTCACAAAAAATAGTTATTTTCCTTGCATTAAAACCAATGTTAGAACACAAACGTTTTATCCAAAATAATTCTTTACAAGCATGTGTATCTACCATGTATTCTGCCTCTATAGTGGACAAAGT
The DNA here is from genome assembly GCA_007258455.2 of Sequoia sempervirens. Lineage (NCBI taxonomy): Eukaryota > Viridiplantae > Streptophyta > Pinopsida > Cupressales > Cupressaceae > Sequoia > Sequoia sempervirens. Next base: position 813,826,451 of record VDFB02271358.1, read on the forward strand.
GACTAAAGCTTGTCGCTTACTCATCCAACTCACTACACCACCATTCATCATGAAAATGTATCCACTAGTGGACCTCCTGCTGTCAATGTCCCCTACCCAATCAGAATCAACATAGCCTCGAATACTGAGAGTCCTTTGTGATTCAACCAAGTTCCCATGGTAACACAAAGCAAATTTTTAAGAACCCTTCAAATATTTGAATACTCTTTTCACAGCATCCCAATGTGTCCTTGTAGGATTAGCCATAAACCAACTAAGTACTCCCACTGCTTTGGCAATGTCTAGTCTTGTACAGACTATTGCATACATAAGACTGCTAATCGCACTAGCATAAGGTACACTGGTCATGTCCTCCATCTCAGTAGGAGATTTTGGATAGTCTTCAACAGATAGCTTCATTCCCTGCAACACTGGAACAACTAGCTACTTGCAATCATTCATGCAAAATCTCTCTAGAATAGTCCTGATATACTTAATCTAACTGAGCCAAAGTTTTCTACTATTCATGTCCCTGGTTATTTCCATCCCCAGAATATACCTAGCTGCACCAATATCTTTCATTTTGAACTTAACAGACAACTTAGACTTAAGATCGGAAATCATCAACTTACTATTGCCTATGAATAGCATATCATCAACATAGAGAGCAATAATAAGCACTCAATCACTTTTAGCTTTATTATACACATAATGATCAGATTTTGATCTAACAAATCCCAAATACAATACAAAAGTATCAAACTTCTGGTACCACATCCTAGGAGGCTGCTTTAACCCATACAAAGACTTTTTCAACTTGCAAACTAGTTTTTCTTTACCTTTTTCAACAAAGTGCTCAGGCTGGGACATATAGATTTCTTCTTCAAAATTGCCATGAAGAAATGTTGTCTTCACATCCATCTGTTCAACCTCTAAGTCATACACTGTTGCAAGTGACAAAAGAAATCTGATAGATGTTAGCTTAGCTACAGGAGAAAATATTTCCCCGTAATCAATTCCCTCGACCTGGGAATAACTCTTCGCAACCAACCTCGCCTTGTACTTTTCCACATTGCCATCTAGACCTATTTTCTTTTTAAATACCCATTTATAGCCCACAGCTTTTCTACCTTCAGGAAAGGGCACCAAACTCCAGGTATCATTCTTTTCTAATGATGTCATTTATTCATTCATGGCTTCCAACCAAGAGTCTGAATCAAACATTCTAAATGCATCTTTTACAGTCCTAGGCTCATCAGTGCTAGAAATCAAACTATAGGCACAAGTAGAATCTATCAAAGAGAACCCATACCTATCAGGTTGTTTTCTTTCACAAGTTGACCTCCTCATTTGTTGAGGCTGAGGTTGTTCTTCTTCTTCTAAACTTTCAGAACTGCTTGAGCTCTCCTAAGTTTTAGGTACATTTTTAATTTTCAATTCCTCTTTCTCTAGTGTCAGAGGAATTCCAAATACATCCTTCTTGTTTTCATACTTTGTCTCTAACTGTAGATCCAAGGTAGAAGGCTTCAGCTCACAAAATATTACACTTCTACTGTACAAAACCTTCTCTATATTGGGATTCCAAAGCTTGTATCCTTTTATGCCATAGCCAATAAAAATACATTTGACAGCCTTGTTCTCCAACTTAGATCTTTTCTCATACGGCATATGAGCATATGCCTCATGGCCAAAAACACGAATATGTCTTAAAGAGGGCTTCTTACCAGACCATGCTTCCATAGGTGTTTTCTCAAAAAGAGCAAAATTTGTAGAATGATTTATCAGGTAACATGCAGTAGCAGTAGCCTTAGCCCAGAACTTCTCCTCCAAGCCAGCACTACTCAGCATACTTCATGCTCTCTCCATCACTATCCTATTGAACCTTTCTGCAACTCCATTTTGTTGTGGAGTATAAGGTGTAGTCTTATGTATTTTAATCCCATGGTCTTTACAATACCTCTCGAATTCATCAGAACTAAACTCACCACCATTATCAGTCCTTAAACATTTTATTTTTCTTCTAGTTTGATTTTCTACAAGGTTCTTAAATTCCTTAAACCAACTAAACACTTCTGATTTACACTTCAAAATGTAAAAAAATGCTCTTCTTGAATAATCATCAATAAATGATACATAGTACCTTGACTTAGAAAAAGAAGGAACATTCACTAGACCAAATACATCAGAATGAATATAATCTAGCAAACCAGAAGATTTATGGGGACTAGAATAAAAAGAAACACGGTGTTGTTTTCCATATATACAGTGTTCATAGAATTCAAATTCAAGGTAACAATCATCAAGCCCCTCAACCAGGTTTTTATTCTTCAAGGTTTTTAAACCTTTCTCACCAATGTGGCCTAGCCTGTGATTCCAGAGCATAGTCTTTTATGTTGGAAGTTTAATTTCCATAGAGTTTACACAATTAGGAACATTTCCCTCTTTTCCTCCATGAGTAGCTTTATGTGACTTTACAGAGACATTGTTACATTAAACAGCATGTGCATCTAGCTTGTACAAGGTACCAATACGAGCACCCCTTGCTAGCACCATTGAGCCTCTAGTCATCTTGCAACCATTTCTAGAGAAGGTGACTTGCACTCCAATATCATCAAGCTTACTGAAAGATAGCAGAATTTGAACCAGACCTGGTATATCCATCACATCCTTGATTCCCTTTACTCTTCCATTAAGTAATTGGATTTTGACGCTTCCATGGCCAACAATCTCCAAAGTTGAATCACTTGCTAAGTACACCTTTTCACCATCGTATTCTTCATACTTCGTAAACCAGCCTCTATGAGATGTCATGTGGAAAGATGCTCCAGAATCAATCAGCCAGACATCATCTAATCCCTATGTATCCAAGGTTGCAATGAAGGCATCTACATCACTCTGAGAAGAATCATTATCGGAATAATTCTTCTTCTTTTTCTCCTCTTTACAATCCTTTCGGACATGACTAGGTTGCCCACAATTCTAGCACTTCACCTTGGACTTCTTGCCAGGAGACTTTGATCTCCTTTCTAATTTCAATTTAAATTTCTTGTCCTTCTTCTTGCCTTTTTTCTTTTGATCTTCCTCTAACAGCAAGGGCCTCCTTCGCCATCTCAAAATATTTCCTTCTCATCTCTTCTGATAACAAAGAAGCAACAACATCTTCCATCTTGAAATTGGATGTTGTACTCCCAATAGCCATCACTTGGTGATCCCAAGAGTCTGGCAAAGAACACAATAGAAGCATACAGTGATCCTCTTCATCAATCTTCATGCCAATAGATGTTAATTGTGCAATCAACATGTTGAATGTGTTCAAATGATCAGCTATAGACCCTCCTTCCTATATTCTCAAAGTGTACAGCTTCTTCCTCAGGAACAGTTTATTCACCAATGACTTCCCCTAATAAATAGATGCCAGTCTCTTCCACAAGGAAGATGCATTTTTCTCTTCATGCACATTCAGAAGAATGGATTCTTCCAAATAGAGCCTTATCAGCCCCTTATACTTTCTATCTACAAGGTCCCAATCCTCTTGCTTCATGCCTGTAGGTTTCGCTCCAAACACAGCAATCCAAAGATCACGATCCACTAGAAGATCTTCCATTTTGAGTTTCCACAACTCAAAATTTCTGCCATTGAATTTCTCTATTTCAATCTTTCCTGACCTGCTAGCCATCTCAATCTATAATTTGAATTAACAAACTTCTACCAGACTTCCACTGAACAGAATTGACTCAAAAAATTCAACGTACCCACAAGGATAACACAACTGGCTAGGCTTTGATACCACTTGTAAGGAAAGCTAAGGTGCAGAAACAACTCTCTTAACGTCAAAACCTCAAGGAAGAATGGAGAGACACTTTTAAATTTTACAATTACAATCCAAGTAAGATGCACTTGAAAGAGATAGTAGAAATAGAGAATTAGACAAACACATATGAACACCAGATTTAAGTGGGAAAACCCTTATGGGAGAAAAACCCACCACACCAAGAGAATTCACTTTGTATTACAGTAATGGAGATTACATACAGAGATCAGACTTATCTTTCTAATGTCAATTTACAGCATCTTTCACAATGATCAACCTTGCTACAAAGCATTCACATTACAGTCTTCTCATAATAGAATTCACACTTATACACATTGAACAATACATCAAACATCCATACATCGAACTAATCATCCAATCAAACATCATCTTCAAATCTAGAGTAAATCCATCATGCCCATGGTCTATCGAACTTCCTCTCAGTAATGGCCGCAATAGTCCAACTGCTATCAGTTCCCATTCAGCTTCTCTGATTGGTCGAATACAAGTCATGCAGGATAGTCTTCACTCGATCAAAGGTGATCAACCTGTGTTGGCATGTCGGTGAGACACTAACCATGTCTCCCAGATACCACAAGATCAGCATTTGATATTTCCAAGAGTCCATCACTATCGGCAAGATGTTATACCAAGTCCAGAAGGCTATCGGTAAGACTTCGTTGTGTCGCCAAGACCTCATACCGAAGCTCATCACTTGTATCACTATCGCCAAGACTTATCACTAATGGTGAAACATCATACCGAAGCTCCAAAGTCACCTAGACATGAGTATTCTCATCAAAAATGCTATCATCTTTCGCTAAGAGATCATACCGAGTCATTAGTGTTATACCAAAATGTTCATCAGTTAGTAAGACAAACCACTATCGCTAAGATGTTACTCTGAAGTCTCCAAGTGAATACCTATCGGCGAGACATCTCCATATCGACAAGACTTCATACTAAAGCATATAAGTTACTCTAATGACCACATGTGTAACACCCTATCGGCGAGACTTTGGCTATCGCTAAGACTTCATACCGAAGCAAGCCTTTCAGCCAAGGGTCTCCCCGACACCGCTTGTCACCCAGAGTCTCTCCAATATCCAATAAGAATGGCCTATTGGCTAGAGATCTCCACTCGATAGAAGGTTATACTAAACACAACAGATCACAATGATAGGATCATTCGGTAAGACTAAAGCAAGGTCACAGTGACCAGAACTGCTCAACAAGGTTTCAACTACTAGTCAGCCAGACACAAAATATGTCACACCGACTTGGCTCTCTTAGAGGTTTTAGCCTGTGGGATTGAGGCACACATTTCCAACACACCTTCTCTTCTTCTGCAACTATTTTTCACATGAATTTTCTCTCCCCCTTTGACATCAATGGAAAAGATCAACAATTCTGATCACTCCCCCTTGGGAGCACACTCATACTACAACAATGAAAACCTTTTCTACTCCCCCTGCAGAGTAGACCCATTTATCAGTCCAAATAAATAAAGAATTTGTGAATTCAATGGACTGATGCACCTTCATGTGCACTTAGTTCGAAAGGCCAATGACCCCCAACATCTCCCTAAGATGTTCAAAAGTATCCTTCGAAAGATCCTTAGTAAATATGTCTACAATTTGTTCCTTTTTGGTCACATACTTGAATCTGACTTCATTCTCCGGCATTTTTTATCTCAGGAAATGATATTTGATAGATATGTGTTTTGTTCTTGAATGCATAACCGGGTTCTTTGAAATGTTTATTGTACTTGTGTTGTCACAAAAAATAGAAATAGGCTCATCACATATCACTCCAATGTCTTTTAGATTTTTCTTCATCCACAAAACCTATGTGCAGCGGGATGTTGCAGTAATATATTTTGCCTCTGCAGTGGATAAAGAAACCAAGTCTTTCTTTATACTCAACCATGAAACCAATCTTTCACCAAGAAAAAAAACACCACCACTGGTACTCTTCCAATCATCTACACATTCGTCCCAATCAGCATCGGTATAAGCACTTAGGGTGAAATCATCACTCTTAGGATACCATAATCCATAATCTGGTGTATCTTTAAGATATCTAAATATCCTCTTTACAGCTATAACATGTGCTTCTTTAGGGTCTGCTTGGAATTTGGCAACTAAACATACTGCATGCATAATATCTAGTCTAGTAGAAGTAAGATACAACAATTTTCCAATCATAGATTTGTATTTGTTGTGATTAGTCTTAGCAGATTCATCATCTTTGCTCAGTTTACATCCGATTATCATAGGAGTACAGATCGGTTTGGAATCATCCATCCCAAACTTCTTCAACAGCTCTTTTACATACTTAGATTATGAAATGAATATCCCTTTATCAATTTGAGTCAATTATAGACCAAGGAATAAATTCAATTCACCAATCATAGACATCTCAAATTCTTTCTACATCTCTATAGCAAAAATTTTACACATGCCTTCATTTCCACCAAAATGATATCATCAACATATACAACTACTATCACCATTTTTTTACCTTGCACTTTGAAGTACAGATTGTTGTTAGTAGAACCTTTGTTGAATACTTGCTTTGTTGGGTATCTGTCTAATCTTCCATACCAAGCTCTGGGAGCTTGCTTCAATCCATAAAATGCCTTCTTCAACTTATAAACCATGTTTGGTTTTTCAGATAACTGAAATTCTTCAATTCGTTCCATATACGCTTCTTCCTCTAATTCACCATTTAGAAATACTGACTTAACATCCATCTGATACACTTTGAATTCCTTGTGGGAAGAAAATGCCAAAAACATCCTAATAGCTTCCATTCTAGCCACAAGGACAAATGTCTCTTCAAAATATATACCTTCAAATTGTGAATATCCCTTACATACCAATCTTTCCTTATTCCTTATAACTTCTCCACTTTCATTTAGCTTATTCTGGAACACCCCTTTTGAGCTAATCACATTTTTATTCACAGGCCTAGGGACAAGTTCCCATGTTTGATTCTTTTCTATTTGCCACAACTCTTATTTCATAGCTTTCATCCAACTCTCATCTTCACATGCTTCACTCACAGACTTAGGTTCAACTTTAGAAAGAAAACACGGATTTACCTCAGCTACAACTCTGCTTCTAGTCTTCACACCTTCACTTTTATCTCCAATTATTTGTTCCTCTGGATGATTATCCTATATGTACTTAGGATTCTTAATAGTAGGTTCTGACTCATTCTCTTCTTCTTCCATTTGTTCTTCTTTCTCTTCTTCTTCATCCTTCTCCTTATTCTCCTTAGGTACATGTCCAAATATAGGATCATCAAGTTCAATCACTTATCTCAATAGGTCTGTGTATGTCTTCATCAACTTTCACATTAGCACTTTCAACAATCTTTCTCAGTCTTTTATTAAAGCATCTATATGCTTTGCTAGTAGTAGATTATCCAAGAAAAATTCCTTCATCACATCTAGCATCAAACTTTCCAATTTTTTCATCATCTCTTTTAATATAACATCTACTTCCAAATACCTTGAAATACTTCACAGTAGGAGTCTTACTAGTCTATAACTCAAAAGGAGTCTTTGTGTTGTTGTATCTGATATGAACTCTATTAAGAACATAAACAGCAGTGTGTATCGCCTCTCTCTAGTACACATCTGGTACATTTGATTCTTTCATCATGGTTCTAGCAACTTCTTGTACTATCTTGTTTTTCATTTCAACTACTCCATTTTGTTGAGGGGTTCAACAAAAAAATTTCTTTTATGCCATGTTGTTCATAGAATGATTAAATTCACCAGAAGTGAATTCTCCACCTCTATTAGATCTCAAACACTTTATTTTCAAATTTACTTCATTTTCCACTCTTGCTTTGAATACCTTAAACTTATCCAGAGCCTAAGTCTTTTCCCTAAGAAAATCAACCCATGTCATTTGAGTATAATCATCAATAAGTAGCATGAAATATTTGTCACCATTTAAGCTTCCAGTTCTAGTCGGACAATAGAGATCAGTATGAACTAACTCCATGATTCTGGAGTAGTGCTCTTTTCCCTTAAAGTTCTTGTCTATTTCCCCAATTGACAACTTCTACAAACTTCATTACCAGGTCTTGTGATTCTAGACAACCCTCGAACAATCTCCTTTGCACTGATTTTGACTAGGCTATCAAAATTTACATGTCCCATTCGTCGGTGCCATAACCAACTTTCACTAATTTGAGATATAAGGCATTGACCAACAACTCCCTTAAGCTGATAGATTTTTCCATGAGTTCTTTTGGAAACAACCATATCTTCATTTCTAGACCCTTTTTTGATTTCACAAGTATTATTTTGAAACACAAGTTTAAAACAATTGCTACACATCTGACCAACACTCAAAAGGTTATGCCTCAAACCCTTCACATAATATACATCATCAAAACTATGCACTCCATCAAAACTAATTGAACCTTTGTCATGTGATTAGAACATCCACTATCAATTACCTAGTATTCTTCATCATGTCTTGGATGAAAAGCGGTAACCAAAGTATCTTCCATCCTATTCCTCTCATTCTTCGTAGCCTTCTTGCTTACACATTTTCCAAGGTTAGTGGATACATATTTACTTTCCAAAGCTAAGAATAAGCATTCACTATCATCAACCTCATTCTTAGATTCATCATCAGAAGTTCTTGCTTCTTCTTTAACATAGTACAACTTCTTATATTTCTTATCCTTTCTATCCTTATCCTTATAATTCTTGTTCTTCTTATGCATAGCTCTATTCGAGAATCTTGAAGCATAATGACCAATATTACCACAACTGAAGCATTTAAAGGGAAACATACCTTTATACTTCCTGGTGCCTTTCTTTAACTTACTGGTGAAGTTTGCTTCCAACTCATCATCACCAACACTATCTGGTTCACTTTCAATCTTCATTGCCTTAAATGTCATTTTTGTCTTTTCTTCCATCTTGTCTTTTTTTTGGAACTTTATCATCTCAAATGCTTGCAAGGTGTTGAACAACTGTTCTAAAGTGTACTTCTTAGGATCATACATTTCTTCAATAACTAAGATATTATCGTTGTAGTAATTTGGTAGGGTGATCAAGATCTTCTCAATTATATCTTCATCTAATAGTTTTCCTCCTTGATTTCTAACTTCATTTGTAGTTAGTTCAACCCTCTAAAAGAAACTTGTAAATTCCTCACCTTCATCCATTTTTCAAATTTATAAATATATGCTTTGTCGCCAGCTTCTTTGTCAATTTCACTCTTTCATTTCCTTCATACATGTCCTCCAACTTCTTCCAAACTTCATATGCAATATCCAAAGAAAGAACCTTAGCTTGCTCATTTTTAGATAAGCCACTACAAATAGCATACTTTGCCTTCTCATTTTCTTCATAAGCAAAAATATCATCTACAGTAGTAAGACCACCATACGGGTATCTTTACTTTTTCTCAATAGCCTTTTAGGTCTGAAAACCAAGAGAGATAATATATCCTTTCATCTATCCCTTCTAGTCATTGTAGTCAGTTCCATCGAACATAGGGATCACCAACTTATGCGCCATCGGATCTTCCTTAAGCAATTAATCTCTACACCAAGGAACCAAAGATTTGATACCAATTGTTAAACAAGTGCATGACAACTAAGAGGGGAGTGAATCAGTTGTCACAAAATTCAAAACTTAAAACTTCAACACTTTATCAATTCCACAACCACACTTTTTTTTTATTAAGTAAAAGTATGTAACACAAATAATAGAAAGTAAATCATCACAATGAACACCATATTTTTACGTGGAAAACCCAATGAGGGAAAAACCACGGTGAGGGTTAACTCACAATATAAAAGATTATAAAATAGAGGCTCACCACCAAGGGCTTACTGCCCAGAAGAGGACTCACTGTCCAATTACAAAGTCTCACTGCCTATAGAAAGGACTCACTATCCAATAGGGAGGTTCACTACCTACAGATACAAAAGAGACAAAAAGATCCACCACAACAATTAACACATTTGCATCTTAGAGTAAGGATTGCAGAAACCTTTAACTCACTGCCTTCAGGAATCAAACACAATGAAGTACTATTGTCTCAACTCACTCGCACACACACCTCTGCTCTTATGATTTGTGGCTTACTTCTATCACTTTTCATCACACGATCATACAATTATTCACAATTCAACTTGATTTTATACCATCCTTAACCTTAGAAACTTTCTCCAAGGTCAGCCACAAATACCTCATTTTATAAATTCAAATTAGGTAGCCAACTCAAAATTCCTACGATGGAAAGGAATATGAGTGGACCAATAAAACATTTAACCAAGACCAAAAATAATGTCTAGGATCAGCCACATGCTTCCTCAACTTAATTTTATTCTTCGAATAAAATGTAAACACTAGGTCAGCCAAACCTAATGAAAACACAAATGAACATTGATGTACATGCTTCCCAACAAGAAGATGACATGTGAACTCCACAACATGCTTCATTATGCATGAGAGTACATCTCAAATTTCTTTAGATACATTCGCAGCAAATGTAATATGCTTCAAACTCTAAGCACCTTTCACTAGTTCATTTGGGCTATGCAAACACACACAACAATACTGAAACATGACTTCCGAATCACCAAACTTCAACCTTCTTTGCCAAAACCTAGAGAACACCAACTCAAGACATATCCCAAATTTGCAAGATCTTAAACAAAATAGCAGAGGACTACGGAGTAGAAACATTTCTCCCAGTCCACAGAAGATCAACTCTGCTAGAACAATTCACACACGGGTGAACGTAACTTTCGCATACCATCACACCAAAAGCTAAAACTTGGGATGTATCACCACAAGGTCACCATTATCAATTCTTCAAATCCACACAAGCATAGGATCAACATAGGAGAAATGTGGAGCACATATCGGAGCACATTCTAAACACATTCATCACTCTGACTTCTCTTCTTTATTAATTGTCTCAAAAGCACTTGAAAACTCATCAACACAGCACATCTGCACCAACATAAAGATAGCTCCATGTACTCACAACATCTTAGCTATACATGTACAATCTGTAACATACTAAACTATGTTGACATCAATGACAACATTAATGACAACACCACCAAACTAGCTCACACTTGCAACAAAGATGTCCTGACTTTCCTATATCCAATCCTTGGCCTTAGGAGCTCTACTCTCTCCAAAATCTAAATCCATAAATGATGGCACATCATACCTATACAAAGCTCAAAAAGGTGACATCCCAATAGACATGTGGTAAGTGGTATTATAGCAATACTCTCCCAAGTGCAACCAATTAATCCACATTCTCTGCTACCCTGAAATGTAATTGTGCAAGTAACCCTCCAACCACTTATTTACAATTTTTGTCTAGCCATCTGTTTGTGGATGGTAACTTGTGCTAGGTGTCAATTCAGTACTTTCCAACCTGAATAGCTCCTACCAAAATGCACTCAAAAATATGCTATCCCAGTCACTAACAATGAATCTCGATAAACCTTGGATAGACCCATAATAAAGTCCATGGATATACTCTCCCACTTCCTCTCAGGAATGGGAAACAACTGCAATAACCCTGTTGGTTGTGAAAACTCATACTTATTCTAATAACAAGTCTCACACTCCCTGACATGTCTCAAGACATCCTCCTTGAGGCCCTTCCATGAGAACCTCTCTCTCACCTACCTTTATGTCTTGAAGTAGCCCTAATGGCCTACTAAATGAGTGTCATGTGAGGCTTGAAGTATTTTCTCCTTCAATTTAGATTTTGGCACCAAATAAATCATGTCCTTATAGAAAATCACATCATCAACTACTCGATACCTATCATCCTAAACCAGTCCATCCATAACCTCACAAGAAAAATTATTCTTAGAGTATTCCACCAATAAGAGGGATTTCCAATCTGTAGAAATCTTAGAAAGTGGTCAAGTTGAAGGCCTCCTAGAAAGGTCATCCACAACAATGTTCTTCTTCCACATCACATACTCTATATCAAAGTCATATGCTTGAATTCTGATGACCCACTTTTGTTAACTCTCATTCAAATCCCTCTACTCCAAGAAGTATCTGAGGCTATTATGGTCGGTCCTTACCACAAACTTTTCTCCAACTAGGTACTACCTGAATTTTTCCAAGGCATGCATAATCGCAAGCATCTCCTTATCATAGATGGAGTATAGCCTCTCTGGACACCTCAACATACGGATCTCAAAAGCTATAGGGTGTCGGTTCTACATCAAAACTTCTCCTATGCCCTCTCCCGAGGTGTCACACTCCAGGACAAAAAATTATGTAAAATATGGAAGTGCCAAAACTAGACAACTACTCGTCACCTCCTTGAGCTTATCAAAAGCTCATTGTGCCTCCTCTAACCAATTGAATGCACATTTCTTGGTCAAATATTTCAAAGGTGCTCCCAGATGTGAAAATCCTCTCACAACCATCTTTAGTAACTACACAATCCAAAGAAACCTTGCAACTTTGTGAGTGTCCCGGGTGGTGGCCAATCAAGTATCGCCTATATCTTCTCCTAATGAACCTGCACCCCATCTGCACTGATCACATGCCCCAAGTAGAGTATCTCTCTAAGGCCAAATTCACATTTTGAGGCCTTAGCATATAATGATTGTGTATAAAAGAAAAATTGCACCATTTCAGTTTCGCCTACATTCTTGGTTCCAATTCAGTTTCCACTCCTTTAGCATCTTGAGTAGGCTCATTTTAGCCCTTGCATCAACCTCTCTCCCTCTCAAGATGCTCCAACACCCCTTTTTAGCAGCTACCCCTTGTGTTTCAACATTCCATCAGACTTGGTGCTCCTCCTATTTTCATTGTTTTTTAGTGTGACGTGTCCACACACTAGCGCGTCACGTAGATGTCCACGCGCCGCACTAGCGTCCTGCGATGTTTCAAAGCTCAAATGACCGTTTCCATGCATATTTTCCACTTGTCAGCAAGTTTTTTCAATGGTAACAGATGGTAACACCTGAAAACAAATGAAGAAGCTTCTCTTCTCCTTTTCTAAGTCATCCCTTCAACTCATTTTCGCTCTCTAAGAAGATCCTCTACAACTTCCTCCATTTATAGCTTCATTCTAGCCTTCTACGCTTTAGGTTTTGCTTGTAACAGCTTGTTGTAGTAGACCCAAGCTCTCTTAGGCTTCCATTACAACATTCTTTGTAGCATTCTTGGCTCTTGCAACTCCATTTCATGCTTGTGAACATCTTGGGATTCCAAATCCCCTACTATTTGTATATTTACTTAGTGATACGGGTTCTCCTCCTCGAGCAGGGTTTGATTTTATCACATGCTTGTTGGTGGTGTGGGTTCTACTCCTGAGCAAGTTTTTCTTTCACCACACGCTTTGTTCATCACACTCTTTATCTTCTTGGTTGTCTGTGGAGGTGGGAACACCAAAACAGGGGTTTGACTAAGGCAAACCCCTAAACAACCCCAATATTCTCTCCATCTATTATGTTTGTAGGTTGTGAAGACATTAGTTTGGTGGAGGTTTCATCAATCACGTGCTTGTAAGTATTTCTTCCCTCTCTCCCTTTTAATCTTTATTATTTTTACTTCATTTCTATCACTTCATCGCATTCTATCAGTTCTTAGTAATCCATTTGCTAGCAGTCATTTAGGCATTTTTTGTGATAAACCTAGTCTCTAGTCCATACGGGACACCAGCACACCTCTAAGATGTCAATGCACCGTGTTGTCATCCTTTGTTCGAGATCCTGTTAGTTTTTCCAGAGAGCCTCTATGACTTCTTCAGATTCTAAAACTTCCACATTGTTCCATTGAGGTAATATAGGGTAGTTCACCCCATGAGGATCTCTGAAAGAAGAGAACTCGTGAGTAGCGAATCCCCCTATATCATAGATTTCTCTCCCATGATAGTCAAAATCTAATCTAATTGACTCAAATGATCCTCCCAAGTTTTACTGTAAATGAGAAAGTCATCAAAGAATACTAGGAGAAACTTACGCAACTCCTTATTAAAGATATGACTCATACAAAATTGGAATGTGGTAGGTGTGTTAGTTAACCCAAATGGCATTACCAAAAACTTATAATGCCCATAGTGACATCTGAATGTGGTCTTATAGATATCCTACTCTCAAACCTTGATCTGGTGGTACCCTAAATGAAGATCTATCTTGGAGAAATAGACTCCACCATGTAACTCATCCACGAGCTCATCAATACTAGGTATAGGGTATCTATTTTTGATGGTTATCTTATTGATATATCTATAATTAATACACATCTGCATTGTCCCATGCTTCTTCTTCACCAACACCACTGAAGAAGCAAAGGGATTAGAACTTGGTCTGATATGTCCCATTTGTAGCAATTCCTTGATTGCTTTTTCAATCTCATCCTTAAACTTCTTAAGATGATGATAGGGGGTAGTGATGACTGGCTTGGCCCCCTCCTCGAGCTCAATAGTGTGCTCAAAACCTCTGTTTAGTGGCCTCCCTAGTGGTATCTCTCCAAAAACCTTATCATACTTTCCCAACAGTTCCTAAATATCAATGTGATATGGTTGCTATGTATTTGAAGGCTCCTTGCTTATGATCAAGCACACAGCTTCCCATGTTATATCACCATGTCTAAAAATATTGTCCATGCATTTAGTTGTCACCATCTTTGGTGCTCTAGTAGACATACCTCTAAGCACCACTCTCTTACCATCTACAGTCCTGAATTTAAGCTCCATGGTTTGAAATTTTTGTGTATATTTCCCAATTGAGTGTAGCCACTGAATCCCAAGGATAGCATTGGTGTCACCTAAGTCCACCACATAGAAATCATCACTAACTGTATAATTTCCCAATGTGATAGGCAACTGTGGAACTCTCTGTGTGCAAGCCATATTATATCCATTAGCCACCATCACATTAAAACCCTCAAACTCCTCAGCTAGAAACTTTTGTTTTGCCACTAGAGCTGCATCAATGAAATTTTGGGTGGCCCCACTATCAATCAAAACTGCAATGCATTGTCCCTACACAGATCCTCTAACTCTAAAAGAGTTAAATATCAGTGTATTTGATATGGTAGCAACAGTTCTACTCTTTCCCCCATCCTCATGAGGTTGCTCCTCATCTAAACTACTGCTATCTACATCCTCATGTCCATGCTCCTCGTCACTCTCACTATCTGATACTACCTCAATGAGATGAACGTTACCTTTCCCCAAGAAATGATTTCCAACTTCCCTTTTTATTTACAATGATAGCAAATGCCTTTCTCCCTACACTCCCTACAGAAATCCTCAAAATATTTGTTCTTTTCCTGGCTTTCCTTAGAGACAGACTTCTTTCCATTATCCTTAGAAAATGAAGTATGGGAAGTGTTTACGTTCCTTTGATTGCTTGAGAACTTGCTTTCCTGATTGCTAGACTCCATGTCTCTAGCCTTCTTGATTTCCTCTTGTAGTGAAGTAGGGTTGAGATCCTTAACCCATCCTATCAATGGGTCCTTCAAACCATCTATGAATAGGACCAGCAACATCCTCTCTAAAATATTAGACACTAGAACAACTAACCTCTAAAAATCAGCAATGTATGTGTCCAATGATCCCCACTGCTTAAGTTGTGCTAACTCCTTGAAATGGAGTTCTAGATCCTTCACACCAAACCTCTCAATCAGGCGCTCATTGAATTCTGCATAAGAGGTAATCTAATCATGACCCATTGTGACTAATCCATGGTACCACCACTCATGTGCAACTCCATCTAAGTGTATGGTAGCATATTTAATTGCTTCATCCTCAGGCATAGGATTAAGCTGAAAATAAGTGTCCACCTTTTGCACCAAAGCTCATGTTGTTGTCTTCCCTCAACCATCAAAATAAGGCAAACTTAATTTTCCCACCTTTCTCCTGAGATCATTATGTTGCTCCCAGTTACCTCTTCCTAGTCTATGTCTCATTCTCAGGTCTATGTAGTCTTTGAGGGACATATCCTATTGAAAACCAGCAACTCCCAATCTTGTCTGAACTGATCCTGAAGCTCAAGTATTGTAAGTTCATTGTTTACTTTTGGTTGTTCTTCTCTAGCTCAAAAAATAGGCATCATAGGTCTCATTCCACTTTGTGTAGTACTTTGTGTAATGTTGTGATTTAGGGACCCTATTATTATTAAATGAATTTTCTCCATAGCCATTGTTACCTCCATTTGTATTTTTATTATATTGCCAATTGAATTTTTTATTAGCATGTTCATCATTTTTTCTTCTTTGTTATGCTAGATGTTCCCTCAAGAGTGCATCACTTGAAACATCTTTCTTAGGGCTTCCACTTCCTCCTTCACCCATTGTGCTAGATGATTCTTCTTCACTTCCCCAATGCTTCCTCGAGAATTCTAAAATTGTGTCTCCTTCTGGAACTTGTGGTGGTTGCCAATGCCTTAACCTTTTCTTTTCTTCTCTTTCCATGTATCTCTTTTCACTGTCACTCATGAACCCTTATAGGTTGGAAAGATCGAAAGCTCTAATACCACTATGATGTCCATGGAAAAATTTGGTCTATTTTTCTAATTTTTAGGCCTTGGACATTTCGTCAAACAATTGGCATGTAAAGTCTAAACTTGCTAATTTTGGTTTCAGTTTGTTGTATTTTTTTTTGTTGTCAATGATATAAAATGCTTGAAAATGATTGTTAAACAACTATCAAGAGAATAGGAATGAAATGCAAGATGTTTTTGTATTTTTAAATGCATATAAATGGAAACTACTTATGAAAATGTGCACCTATAGTAGTACGACATTTTTTCATACAATTTGCAACCAAACTCCTTATATCTCCAATATGATATTGCAATAGAATGAAATAGTTACAAAATGAAAATGATATGCAACACCTTCTACTTTATATTGACTTATAAACTAATTACAATAATCTACCAAGACTCTTGGCTTACTATGTAACATATGCAACTACAATGGCAGCGCCTATCTCAACCCAATATGATAATGTAACTATGCTAAATGACATGTAAAACCTGGTTTAAATATGCAAACTTGGTTGAAGCTGGAGTAGTGAACTTGACCAGCAATGTTGAAGTCCTCTAAATCCAAACTCAAACTTCCTACAAGTTGTCACCCCTATCTTGATGTGCAGACTTGAAATAAAATATTTGCAAATCTTAATCACCTTTGAATGTCTCCAAAAAGTAATTCCTAGACCTCCAAAGTGGTGCACTTCAACACTCATATGAAATCACAGCCTCTATGATGATTTATAAATAAATTTTCCCTCCTCTAACATGTTGTTTGACCCCATGATAGCAACAAATTCTAACTTGAAATGATAGATGAATTTCTTCTCTAGATTGCTCCAAAATGCTACCAACAAACTCCTCCCAAATTTTGGCCAAAGGCCACAAATTTTTGACATTGAAGCGCAATAGAAAGTCTAAAGTAACTTCCTCAAATTCTAGCTAGGGTTGATATTTCACAAGTCTTCAAACTATCAAGCAGATTTCTAATCATTCAAGCTCACCAATGAAGTAGAAAGATGTCAACCACCCAGATGCCCAAATGCAAAGACAAAAGCTCCTTATAAAGAATTTTGATCAAGTCTCCAAGAAGCTTCTAAAATAAAATATTATTTTATTGACTTAAGTGACTTTATGATTTATTATTTTGTTTAGTCACTTAATATTAAATTAATTAAATATAAAGTCACCTTATGACATTGTAATTTTGAGATAACTTTATAAATAATTAATCTAATATTTTATTCCCTTCTTTCTCCATTTGAGCCCCAGGAATAAATAAAGGCTAAAATAATCAACTCCTGGTGTTGACTAGAAAGGGGACATTACAAATGGATAATCTACTCTCCTATTTTTATTAAGTATCCTCATAGAATGTTGTTCATTTAGCTCCATGTTTTCTATCTGAGAGACACCCTCCATCACCCCTGAAATATTGAAACTAATAATCATATAAGATTTTGCATGCATGACCTGCCTGAATTATAGATGTAATGTAGGTTTTTATTTTTTATAGCTTGTGGTTCAATTACATCACTAAAAATTAAAAATTT
The DNA here is from genome assembly GCA_007258455.2 of Sequoia sempervirens. Taxonomy (NCBI): domain Eukaryota; kingdom Viridiplantae; phylum Streptophyta; class Pinopsida; order Cupressales; family Cupressaceae; genus Sequoia; species Sequoia sempervirens. The sequence continues at coordinate 813,844,313 of VDFB02271358.1, forward strand.
AACAATTATGGAAGTTAAACCTGAACTTGATTGAAAAATAGATGATCAACATATATATTGCCCAAACAATCACCACCAAATAGTGGAGATTTGAAAAGGAATTTGCATGTATTCATAATTAAAATGCAATGTTTTTAAAAGGAAGCTTGTCCCCAAGTTCAATAATATGACTTGAATGGGGAAAGAAAAATATTTTTCAATTGTTGCAAAAAAAATGGCATCACATTGACATCAGTTCTACTTGAAAATACTTTAAAGATTGAACACATTGCAAAGCTCATCCAAGTTCCAAATAGATAACCACTCTTTTGCAATGAGTTGTGTCTTAACATAAAAATAGACTACTATAATCATGGAGTTTGATTTCTATAAAGATCCATTGGGTAAAGATTTGGAGTTGAGTGTTGTCAAAATTAAAACATTTCCAATTTAAGTATTGCACATTAGTTCACAAAACGAGTAATTAATAGATGCTCATAATATAAGGATAGGGTTCTGAGTTCCTAAATATTTACTCAATATATTGTAGTGTTCCATTTCAATGTTTCCTTTTGTGTATTTAGTAATTTACCCATCCTTATAAATACACATGTAATTGATAAAGCCTAGTTGCTCCCTTACAATACCGAAGTTGGAAAAATCCAATGTTTGACACATTTCCCAATGATGACACTTCTTCCAATCATAAGATTACTAATAATCATTTTACACATGCTAAAATACCTTAATAAACTTCATTGTAAGATGCAAAGTGACATTACATGTCCTCACGCTAATGTACCTACTACAACCAATAATTCAATTTGGATAGAGTAACCCATATCTCATGATAATTTAGCTTTAAATGGTGTAAATAAGCATTATTACCTCTCAGTAATGTTTATTTGTAAGAGAAAAACATACAATACACTCAAAGGACTTTGCATCTCTATAGCATACAACAACTATTTTCTTAATTGAGAATGGACTTGAATCTCATGATCATGGTATCACGCCAATCTAGCTACCCTAGTGCCATATCCTCCAAATGCCTTTCAATGGTGCTATAATGTATAATTGTGTCACACTTATTGACACTTACAACATGAATTTTATGATCTCCTCAAAACCAATATAGAGCATCTCAATGCATCATAATTTGACTCATGATCCACATGCATGCAACCAACAATAAGACATAATCTCACTAGTTTTAAAGTCATACTACATCCCTTAGAGGGCCTCTCATAGTTTCTTGATTGATAGTTGTGCTTCATGCAATGAATGAATGACTATAGGAAGATCACTTTTGACATCTTTCAACAATACTAAGGATAATCATAAAAAGAATTTTTCTTCATTATACCAATGATTTTTCTTGTGAACTTGTGGCAAATATTGTCCATGTGGCTTTAGCTTCACTTGCTCATCACAAAAATTTCCCTTTGGATGTTATCCATAGCATCCAATCTATGCCTTTTCATTCTTGATTTTAGGAATTACAAGCTCTAATGAGCACAAAGATATACTGAGAGGGGGGTGAATCAGTATATCAACAAAATTTTACCCTCTCAACTTTTATCAACTTTAAACTCCACATAATATCAGCCATGCAAGAATATAACAATATGAACAAGTTGAAACCAATATTTTACATGGAAACCCTTATGGGAGAAAACCACAGTACAAATAATGTACTTTATGAATTATATAAGTATTACAATGAATGTAGGCACCAACCTACTTGAATCGCCAACTTTCAAAATTTAGTAGGCACCAACCCACAAGGAGCATCAACTCCTATCTCTGATTTAGTATGTGTTGATGGGTGTTTTTACACTTATCAACACAGGAAGCACACGAGTACATTACCTCTCTTGAAATGAAACTCCCTAAAAACAAGCTGTAGAAAATTACCCCAAGGTCTCTCGAGTGTCAGGTCATGACTTGGAAAAATAACTCATTGGATTGATGTGATTTGCTGGTAATCACAAGGGGCATGGAAAATTGCTAAGTTGGAAGGATATTGGATCTTCGAATGGAGTTTCTGAGATTTTAAGAGTGATATATAGCTACTGCAAGTCCAAAACAGTAGTCTAAAACTCCATGTGCAACATTAGATTTGGCTTTACAATGATGTTGGAACTTTGCCTAAACTACTATTTCAAAGAAAGTTCAAAAGGGAAAAGGGAGGTAAGAGTTCCTAGACCTGAAACTACTAATGAACAATGATAATGGAGGATGCTACAATGGACAGCCTTCCCATTACTAAGTTCCACTTAACCAAATATCATACAGTCTCATGAAACTAGTGTTATCTTCTATGATCTATAGATTTTCAGCTATCCATTCTCCATAAAAGCATGAATAAAAGATGAATTTTAAGTGCAACAATGGATTTATGTTTAGAATAACTTTACATTTCTATTTATCATCAATAACTAGTAAAAAGCATGAACATGGAAAGCATCAACACAATGACATTCTTCAAAATCAATGGACAACATCAACTAAACTACTAAAACTACTTGAAAATAGCTAGAACATCAAACTTAATCAATATAAATATATCAAATATGAGGAGATGAGTCATACAACAAGAGAAAAACACAAGAATCCACCAAAATTAATGAAATTATATTAAAATTTTGTAGCATTTCTTTAAAACAACTCAACTCTCTCCTTGAAAATGAGAGGAAGCCCCCTATTTATAGTTTTCCAAAAGGAAATGAATGGCTAGGATTTACTCTCATTGTGTGGCCAAGATTCATTTTACATTAGGGTTTCACCTACCCCCAAAATATACTAATATAAAATACAATATTTTCTTTTTCCCTATTTTGTCATATAGTGTCCTGACACTATAGCAGTTTTGTCTTCTTGTGACTGCCTTCCTTTTTCAGCTTATACTGTAAGGAACTCATCTTCTATCACTAGCTTTCCTTCATTCTTCTAAAGGGTGGCATATTCCACAAATTTCTCAATCAGTGTTTGAAGCTTATTCCACTCCATGATATCAAACTGAAGGATTCGGAAGGTCAAATTTTTAGATCTACCAATGATCAGCTCCCAGTTCTTTGTGCATTTTAGCATGGCCTTGATCACCTGTTTTGACTAGATGAAGGCTCTAGCAACAAAGTACATGAATTTTGGCATTATTAAACCTCTTTCCCCTTGCTCCATCTTCTTGTGGAAGTATGGTCTGATCTTCTCTGGATCCAGCTCCACAATAGGCATATAATAATTTTTCAATAGCTTCAAGTACTCCTCCCTATCTATCATGTGTTCCTTGACCCATTCGAGGTCAAGCTCAACTTCATGCATCACTCTCTCTAGGACTTCCCTCCTATGGTCCATGCCCATTTTCCATGTTTCCACTAGCCAGTGATCATCCTTCATAAGGGCTAGCTCCTTCTCCCATGTTTTCTTGGGCATTTTGAGAATGGCCTCTAGCTTAGGATAAGTAATCCTATACAGCTTGATGAACTACTGACAAATATTCTTTGTTCCCTCTAACTGCTTCTACACTTCTCAGAACTTATTGGTCATTCAAACAATGTGGCCTATGCCCATGTCACCATTATGGTAGTCTTTGTCCAATTCTTCATCTTCTCCATCTTGGAGAGTTCTTCCTGAGAGAGGAGCGGGGACATAGAGGATGTAGTTGGAGCCTCTTCCTCTAGAGATTTCCATTGTTGGATATATGTGTTGAGGTCCACCACCTGTTCCTTCAATTCCTCCTTAGTGGATTGATCTTTGTTCATCCATTCCACTATCGTGGCCACTAATCCCTGGAATCCATCTATTTTCTACTCTCTTGTAGTAGTGCCCAAGTTGATGGTGGAGATGTTGTAACTAACCCCTTCTCCTTTGTCAGTCATCAAGGTAGTTATCTACATAGTTCTCAATCCTGATGCATTGAGAGTGATACAAGATCATACCCTTGGCTTCTTTTATTTCTTTGTTCTCATTTGTGCTCTGGCAAGTATAGCCTCAATCCAAGACTTTGAATCAACGAGGGTTGGAGCTTTCTTTTGCAGCTACTTCTCAACCCAATCAAGCATTTGAGTCTCCCCTTTCAATGATTCATGATCACCTTCCTCTTTTTTCTCATGTTGGGGTTGTTTCTCTTCACGTCCTAGGGTCTTTTGCTCGGTTCTTTCTTCTTCCTCATTTGAGTCCTCTATATGTATGGTATTTTGTCTTTATGACTCAATGACAGTTATTTTCTCCTCAGCAGCACCTTCTATCAGAGGTGCCCTTCATGTTTCATGCTCAAGTTCTATGCGATGTTAAGGCTCGGGACTCTTTCAGGAGCATCTTCTTCCTTCTTTTCTTCTTTCTCTCCTTCTTGAACATGGCCTCTATCTTTCACAACTAGTGGAGGCTCTTCCAGTATCTCCACATTAAATTCAGTATCATCTTTTTCTTTGAGAAGTTTTTTTTTAGATTCAACCTCTTCTCCGACATCCCTAAGATGTTGAGACAGCTCTTTCTCAAGCTCATGATTGGAGGTCTCTATGATGTACTTTCCATTGAGGTCTTCAACACCCTCCTCCAAAGATTGTGGATTTTCTTCATCAATTGCTACCTTATCCACATTCATGCCTATTCTTCCCTCGGGGTGCTCAAAGTAATCATCCTTGAAGGGATCTTTCAATTCCTCCATTATTCCCTTGGCAGCTTCTCTCTATCATTTCTCCATTTCCTTTGATATTTGCATAGTTTGCTCCATCTTTGGTGGCTATGTGGATGGTGGAGGAACAGGCAGGCTAGTAGTAATTTGGGTGATCATAGATTGGACAATGGGGTTCATTATAACCCAAGAAATCTTAGCTGGCATTCCAGGCATGTACCTAGAAAATGCTTTAGGCAAGGTGAGAGGAGGCATAGTGGTTGTGGAAATTGAAGATACTATGGTAGAGAGAGTAGGAAATGGAGGGGGAAGTGAGGCAAATGACAACGAGGATGTCATGGTCAAAGAGGAGTCTAGTACCATGATCAGGGCTATTGGTGAAGTGGAGGCAAGGTGGACTGAGATGTCCAGAGCAGGTGGAGAGGAAATAGGTAGCGCCTAAGATTCAAGAGGTGGAGGGGTGGTGATAGTAGCGGTAATGGTAGGAGCAAAGGTAGCAAAGGGTGACTTCGGTTGCTCAACCTCTTTTTCTCCCTCATGTTGAGGATCCTCCTCAATGGTGGGCATCTTGTTGAATCCTCTGAATTTCTTGGCCTTCTTTGAGGACTCTCCTTCTGAGGCTTTTCATGTGTAAACTTTTTGCTTGGGCTAGAGCTCAGACACATCTTTCCCCTTTCTTGATCTAGTTGTTGGAGGGGATTTAGGAGCTTCCTTCATTGGGGCAGTAGTTGTCCCACTATCTGTTTCACTTTTGAGCTCATCTATGAGCTCTTCCTATGTCAACACAACACTGTCTACCTTGAGTTGGGCAATTTGAGCATCTACCTACTTCCTATTTTTATTCTCTATGGGCCTTGTCAAAATGTCAAGGTCATTGACCTCTTCTTCATCCCAATCAATTAGCGATAATGGAAATTCATCCATAGCATAAAACCTCTCATCAAGGATGGTGTCTTCCTCCTCTACAATTTGATTAGGCACTGGGAAAATTTTGATTGTCCACACAAACTAGGTTGCCATCCACATGTAATGCCTTATTCTCACCTCCTTGTAATCTTGGAAATTAGCCCAGAAATCTTCTATGTGAGGCAAGTGGGTGTATTGTCTCCTAAAAAACTTCTTCAGTTTGTCGTAGGGGTCCATCCTAGGTTAAGCTATGTGGAGGTCCAAATGATATTCCACTATCTCCTTCTTCGAGTATTTTGTGCACTAGGCCATGGGAATAACCTACATGCCTTGCCCAAATGTGAGAGGGTAGGGAATTACTAGTTGGTACTTATCACTTCGTAGAGTATGAGCATTTTGTAGCTATTAGGAGACATATAGTATGATCATCAAGTCATTTGGGTACAGGGACAGCTTGTAAGGCCTTTTAGAGAAGCCCTTTGTTCTGATGTATGTGAATTTCAGGAACTAAATAAACAAGAACCTGAACCTTTGAATGAATGCAAAGGCACTATGTGAGACTCTCTTCTGAAAATATCCTCCAAGGAGTCTAATAATATGCCCGATGAAGGCATCATTCACCCTTTGGTACTCCCTCTTGAATTTTTTGTACTACAATTGTGGGTAGCAGTCATATACCTTGAGTTCCCTGCCTCCTGGGTTCAGATTTCATGCAAAAAAGAGGCCTTTGTATGGGAATGCCTCTAGTAGCAAGTGGACCAAATAGGAGATCATGTAAAACTATGACGTCTTCTTTACGGCCATGAATTGTGCATGTAGGTTTTCACTAATAATCTTGGCTCAATGGAATTTCGCCTTTCGACGTATAATCTCTTCAATAAATTATAACATCCACTCTTGAAAGAAGACTGCAGCAAGGAGGCCTATTACTTTTCCTAGTAGAGGAACCAAATTATGGTACTCTTCATGGAAGTCACTTCTCTAAAGCTCTTGTGGCACCTTGGTGGCACTACCCCTCTTCTCCTTCTACCAATATTGGTTAATTAGCTTCTTGCATGCTAGGGGGTCAACTTTCCACATGTTGGTGACATTGTAGCAGTTTTGTCTTCTTGTGACTGCCTTCCTTTTTCAACTTATACTGTCAGGAACTCATCTTCTATCACTATCTTTCCTTCATTCCTTTGAAGGGTGGCATATTCCACAAATTTCCCAATCAATCCCTGAAGCTTATTCCACTCCATGATATCAAACTAAAGGATTTGGAAGGTTGGTTTCTTAGGTCTACCAATGATCAACTCCTAGTTCTTTGTGCATTTTGGCATGGCCTTGATCACCTATTTTGACTAGATGAAGGCTCTAGCATCAAAGTACATGAAGTATGGTGTTAGTGAACCTCCTACCCCTTTCTCCATCTTCTTGTGGAAGTATGGTCTAATCTTCTTTGGATACAACTCCACAATGGGCATATCATAATCTGTCATTAGCTTCAAGTACTCCTTGCTATTTGTCATGTGTTCCTTGACCCATTCGAGGTCAAGCTCAACTTCATTTAGCACTCTCTCCAGGACTTCCCTCCTGTGGTCCAGGCCCATTTTCCATGTTTCCACTATCTAGTGATTGTCCTTCATAAGAGCTAGCTCCTTCTCCCATGTTTTCTTGCATATCTTGAGAATGGCCCCTAGCTTGGGATAAGTAATCCTATATAGCTTAGTGAACTGCTGACAAATATTCTCTATGCCCTCTAACTACTTCTGCACTTCTCATAACTTATTGTTCATTCAAATAGCATGGCCTATTCCCATGTCACCATTATAGAGCACTCCTTTGAACAAATCTATAGTAGTCTTCGTCCAATTCTTCATCTTCTCCGTCTTGGAGAGTTCTTCCTAAGAGAGGAGCAGGGGCATAGAGGATGTAGTTGGAGCTTCTTCCTCCAGAGATTTCCATTGTTGGATATATGCACTGAGGTCCACCACATGTGCCTTCAATTCCTCCTTAGTGATTGATCTTTGTTCACCTATTCCACTATCGTGGCCACTAATCCCTAGAATTCATCTATTTTCTGCTCTCTTCTAGCAATGCCCAAGTTGATGGTGAAGATGTTGTAACTGACCCATTCTCCTTTGTTTATCATCAAGGTATCTATCTACACAATTCTCAATCCTGATGCATCAACAATGATACAAGATCGTACCCTTGGCTTCTTTTCTTTCTTTGTTCTCATTTATGCTCTAGCAAGTATAGCCTCAAGTTGAGACTTTGAATCGACGAGGGTTGGGACTTTCTTTTACAGCTACTTCTTGAGCCAATCAAGCATTTGAGTCTCCCCTTTCGATGATTCATGATCAACTTCCTCTTTCTACTCAAGTTGGGGTTGTTTCTCTTCATGGCTTGGGGTCTCTTGCTCGGTTCTTTCTTCTTCCTCATCTGAGTCTCAATATGTATGGTCTTTTGTCTTTTTTACTCATTGACAGTTATGTTCTCCTCAATAGCACCTTCTATCTGAGGTGCCCTTCCTATTTCCTGCTTGAGTTCTACGTGATGTTAAGGCTCAGGACTCTTTTTAGGAGCATCTTCTGCCTTCTTTTCTTCTTTCTCTCCTTCTTCTTGAACATGGCCTCTATCTTGCCCAACTAGTGGAGGCTCTTCTAGCATCTCAACATTAACTTCAATATCCTCTTTTTCTTTGAGAAGTTGTTTTTCAAATTCAACCTCTTCTCTGACATCCTTAAGATGTTGAGACAACTTTTCCTCAAGCTCTTGATTAGAGGTCTCTATGATGTACTTTCCATTAAGGGCTTCAGCACCCTCCTCCAAATATTGTGGCTTTTCTTCATCAATTGCTACCTTATCCACATTCATGCCTATTCTTCCCTCAAGGTGCTCAAAGTAATCATTCTTGAAGGAATTTTTTGGTTCCTCCATTATTCCCTTGGCAGCTTCTCTCCATCGTTTCTCCATTTCCTCTGATATTTGCATATTTTCCTCCATCTTTGGTGGCTCTATGGGTGGTGGAGGAACAAGCAGGTCAATAGTAATTTGGGAAATCACAGCTTGGACAGTCAAGTTCATTATAACCTCAGAAAGCTCAACTGGCATTCCTAGCATGTACCTAGAAAATGCTTCAGGAAAGGTGAGAGGCATAGTGGTTTTGGAAATTGACGATACTATGGTAGAGAGAGTAGGCAATGGGGGGGGCAGTGAGGTAGATGAAAATGAGGATGCAATGGTCAAAGAGGAGTCTAGTACCATGATCAAGGCTATTGGTGAAGTGGAGGCAAGGTGGACTGAGATGTCTAGAGCAGGTGGAGAGGAAATAGGTAGTGCCTTAGATTCAAGAGGTGGAGGGGTGGTGATAGCAGCAGTAATGGCAGGAGTAGAGGTAGTAGGGGGTGACTTCAATCGCTCAGCCTCTTCTTCTCCCTCATGTTCTGGATCCTCCTCAATGGTGGGCATCTCATTGAAGCCTTTCAATTTCTTAGCCTTCTTTAACAGCTCTCCTTCTAAGGCTTTTTGTGTGTAAACTTTGTGCTTGGGTTGGCGCTCAGACACATCTTTCCTCTTTCTTGATCTGGTTGTTGGAGGGGATTTAGGAGCTTCCTCCTTGGGGCAGTAGTTGTCCCACTATCCGTTTCACTTTCGAGCTCATCTATGAGCTCTCTGTATGTCAACACGACACCTTGTTCCTTGAGTTGGGAAATTTGAGCATCTACCCACTTCTTGGTTTCATTCTTTATGGGCCTTGTCACAATGTCAAGGTAATTGACCTCTTCTTCATCCCAATCAATCAACAATAATGAAAATTTTGCCACAACATCAAACCTCTCGTCAAGGATGGTTTCTTCCTCCTTTACAATCTGATAAGGCACTGGAAACAAGTTGATTGTCTGCACAACATGGGTCATCATCCGCATGTAATGCATCATTCTCACCTCCTTGTCATCTTAGTAGTTAGGCCAAAAATCTTGTATGTGAGGCAAGTGGGTGTATTGTCTCCCGACAAACTTCTTTAGTTTTTAATAGGGGTCCATCATGGGTCGGGTTGTGTGGAGGTCCAAATGATATTCCACTATCTCCTTCTCTGAGTATTCCATTCACTGGGCCACGGGAATAGCGTACATGCCTTGCACAAATGTGAGAAGGTAGGAAATTGTTGCCTAGTGCTTATCTCTTAGCAAAGTGTGAGAATTTTTTAGCTACCAAGAGACTTCTACTATGATCATTCGATCATTCGGATACCAGGGCAACTTGTAAGGCCTTTCAGAGAAGCCCTTTGTTATGATGTATGTGAATTTTGGGAATTGAATAAATAGTAACCCAAACCTTTGAATGAATGTGAAAGCACTATGTGAGACTCTCCTCTGAAAATCTCCTCCAAGGAGTCTGATAATATGCCCAATGAAGGCATCATTCACCCTTTGGTACTCCCTCTTTAATTTTATGTACTGCAACTATGGCTAGCGGTCATATACCTTGAGTTCCCTGCCTCTTGGGTTTGGATTTCGTGCAACAAAGAGGCCTTAGTACGAGAATGCCTCTGCTAGCAGGTAGACTGGATAGGAGGTCATGTAAAACTATAACATCTTCTTTACAGCCATGAATTATGCATGTAGGTTTTCACTGATAATCTTGGCCCAGTGAAATTTCACCTTTCCACGTATAATCTCTTCAATAAGTAAAACATCCGCTTTTGAAAGAAGACCACATGAGGGAGGCGCATTACTCTACCTAATAAAGTAATCAAAGCATGGTACTCTTTATGGAAGTCACTTCTGTAAAGCTCTTGTGGCACCTTGGCGGCACTACCCCTCTTCTCCTTCAACCAATGTTGGTTAATTAGATTCTTACATGCTAGGGGGTTAGCTTTCCGCATGTTCTCTACATATTCCTTTTTTGTTTCCTCCATGGGGTCAAATGTCGAGATGTGGAAAGTCTCATCAATGGACCTGGTTGATAGGTCCGCCAACACCCTACCCTCATGATCTATGATTTTTTTGTTACCACTGTGGTAACCCTCTTTGCATTCCATCACAAGTTTTGGGGCTAAAAATGTAGGTCGGAAGCCAACTGCCTTGGCTAAATCGCTCTTTCAAATGTTTTGTGCATTCTCAATGATGGGGTTTCTTGTGATTCTTCTTTTGAATTCGTCTATGTCCACATGTCCCAAGTTGGTATCTAATATTGAGTCCCACATTGAGGTAACCTTGGAGGTGATTTTCACCCTGTGGAACTTATACTTCATCTACTCTTTCTCTTCTTTTCCCCTCGATGCCTTGGCAATTTTCTTTCCCTTTTCTTTTTTTATAGATTGCCCTGATGTGCTCGCAGTAGATAACATAAATCTTGCAAACAAAGGCAGATTAATCATATTCATAAAAAAATTGAGGAAACGTTAGTGAAATCCCACAAAACGAAGGTTAGGTCTAGTAATTCATCTCTCAAAGATTATAAAATTCATTAATTTTCATCGTCTAGCGCTCTTTTGGGTCAATTAAAGCAATGTGGGCCCAAGGATAAGGTTTTCCATGGGCTGGGAGGAGCAGAAGGGAAACAGTGTTGGGAGCACAGTGGCCCACAAACGGCCACTCGTACTTAGAATTTTGCATTTAAAGTTTGGGGTTGGTCAAGGATCCAAGGCATTCAAGTATCCTAAGCAATCATTTATGAGGTCCTTGGAGGCATTTAAACAATCATTTGGCTTATGCGGGCTCAAAGAATACAGAGGAAAAGGGAACCTTAGACATCTACAACCTAGCCATTTGGAAATGGCAGTCACTGGATGGAGACCCGCAAGGGGAATCCCGCACAATGGGGTCCGCATTCGGCTCGGATGATCTAAGTTTATGCCTTTGATTTTTAGTCTCTTCAAATTTTATGGGCAAGGGTCGGCAGAAGGTCATTGACAAATAGCCTTTCAGGGACGGCGGACATGTGATAGCAACCCATAAGAGGCGGCCCGCATCAATGGGTCTACAAGTGACTTTGGAAGGGGTCATTAAGAGTAAGATAGCTCGAACAGTGGAGGAAAGTGTGGGCCCCGACATGTGGAAGGAAGGTAAGGCACAGTTGTTTGTGGATGGTGGTCAAGTAACGGTGGGCCACATGCAATGGCTTGCAAAGGAAGTCCCACAATGGACTTGAACTTAGCCACTTTCATGTTGAAGACTTCAAAGGAGATGGTGAGGTTGAAGTCCACAAGGTGGACTGGCGTGGGTCTTATACTGTTCTCAAATGGTGGTGATGGTGGGCAGCCCGTGAAGGGACTTCCACCTGATTTGGTTTGTATGGACCTAAGAATTAGTATTTTTTTTTTAGGGCTTGAGGTGGCACTGGGAGGTGCGGGATCTGCAAGACAGAAGGATACAAGAGGTTTTCCGCTAGAGAAAAGTGTGTGAAATAGTGGCGAAGACGGATGAAAGTCTGCAAGGAGAGACCCACATTAGAGAATTGGCTTGTTTTATCATTCACAGAAATGGTCTTATCAGGTTCTACAACGCGGAAGGCTTGGAGGAGGTAGTCATTTCAAAATGATGACTAGGTAGGGGTGGCTTGCACATGGCAGTCCACACCATCAGACCCGCATGGGCTTCCAACTTTAAAGTTTGGTTGAGGTTTACACCATTCAAACTTTAGGCGCGGCAAAGGGAGGCTGTCTTCCCGCATGCAAAAGTTCGCAAGAGCGGACCCACGGGGCTGCATTGGTTTTGTCTGAAGGTCATTTTGAGATGCAATGAAGGTTTCGTGGGCCACGAAGTTCTCAAAGCTCTGATGAAGAATGATCGTAGAGAGGTGAAGTTCTGCATGATCTCCAGGGGTCGAGTTTGAACGATTCTTAAGGAATGCTCAAATGGGTTTTTGTGGATTTTTGTGTTTTATCAGTCGCCTAAGAAATTTTAGGTTTTCACCTTAAGGATTTATTGATTTTGAAGAACTTAATTGAAATGAAATTTTTTAGCTGGGTGGAAGTGGACATACCTAAGAAACCCAACGAGTTTGATGAACGCAACACTAGAAATCAGCTAGGAGGTTATGTGGGTGTGAAGGCAGCGGTGGCTGCTTAGCTCTAACAAATTTTGAATGGGCATAGGGTAAAAATGATAGGACAAAAGACCTATTTATAGTAAAATGTGCTTTTATGGCCCACATTCAATGCTTGTACGATGGCCAGAGGAGTAGTTGGGCACGAGTTTCAAAAGAGCTGGTGACAGGAAGGTCAAAACTCGCAAAGTGAACAAAACCTCGGTTGTTGTTGTTTGATGGTCCACGGATGAGGGCGGAAGTGAAGGATGTGGGACATGCCATGTAGGAAGATGCCCCGCATCGGCCATCGGTGGAACGATGGAACAAGACAACGGCACACAAAGGGAATCCCACAAGGGCAAACCCACGAGAGGCGAAGGACACTAGCTTTAAAAGCAAAGGGAAACCTGCTAAGGGAATCCCATAAAGGCCCAGGACTTGGAAATTTCTTGGGTGGTGAACTTTGGTCAACTAAAGATGATGACTTTGAGACTTCTTGACCACTAGGAACTCAAAATTAGGGGGAACACAAAGCAAGGCAAAGGAAAAAGTGACCTGGCGAAGGTGAAAAGAGAGGGTCCTCAATCCGAACGAGGCATGTGTGCTATAGGGACAACAAATGGTGACTCTGTTGGGAGAATGCTCTCAAGCGTTCTAAGGGTAAATATTCGTTCAAAACCCAAAATCTCTAGTTTCATAGACTAGAATCCAGTTTCCATGAGTAAACTAAGAAACTCGAAGGAGGATGGGATCCTTAGCTAAATCGAGTCACGAGAGTATCTTGGAAGTGCGTGCGAAGTGAGTTCATTCCCTCTCATCAGAAACCATAACGAACAACCATTTATCGATTAAGGAAAGTGATGTAAACCATCTAACCCCAAAAATAACTTGGACATTGCTCTACTACTAGTCAGGCGTCCATAGCCCCGACGGAGTTATTGTTATGACCCAATGAACATTGCTCTATTGCCAGTCGGGCGTCCATAGCCCCGATAGAGTTGCTCACACACCCACTTAATGGTTTGTTCAATATTTTATTTTCTTTTTTTTTCTTTTGTTTGAGATTTTATTTTAGTATCTTTTCCTTTTGCTCAACTACGTAAGCATTGAAGCCTATTGTGGATTTGGAATCACATTGGTCACTAGAGCAGACTTAAGATTTTTCACTCACTAAGACCTCATAGCAGCCATTGTACAACTCATCAAAATCATGAAAGTGTGTTGTCATGTATGATCCAAGATAAGTGTGAAAAGATTCAATCAAGGGTTTAGTCCTAGGTCAAGTCAAAGTTCAAATAAGGAAACCACTTCATGGAAGCAAATAAAAAATTGACGGTTATGAATGAAGATTTATCCAAAGAGGGGACAAAAAAGTAGGCCTGTAGGTATGTCAAGCACGGCCACCAGATCAAGAATAGAGGAACACAACCTCAACAAAAACAAAATTAGTCAGGAAAGCAAGCAAAAACAAAGCAAAAAATGTAGCAACAAGGTAGAAGGAAACCTGAGCTAACCTATGTACAACTATATACAAGGATGAGCTCAAAAAGCTCAGGCAAGGAAATAATGCTTGAGGTGATGCTTATTGACAGGAAATGGAACATCCTCTCCAGTGAGTTTCTTGAGGCAAAAGGCATTATCTCCAAGAATTTTTGAAATCTAAAAGGGGCCAAGCCAAAGCTTTTCGAATTTGTCATGTCCCCCTTTCTTTTCATGGGCCTTGTCCCAACAAATGACCAGATCAGCAATCCTAAAGGCCTTGACTTTGGCTCGATGATCAAACCACCTTTTAACTATGCCCTGGTGTTTGGAAAAAATTTCAATTACATGGTCATGAACTTCTTCTAGGTGTAGTAACTCAGACAAACAAGCTTCTTGATGGTCACCCTCCCCATAATAAGTGTTCAGAAATTGGAGGGGGGGAATCTTGAGGTGAACAAGAAATTTACAGGCTCCAAGCCATATATGAGGTGGAATGGGAAATCACCCAAGGAAGCCTTATAGCACGTATGATCGGCCCAGAGGGAAAAATGCAGCTAGGTGTGCCAATCTTTGGGGTTTCTATCAAGCAGCTTTTTTATCACAGTTATCAGGTTTTTATTTGTGGATTCAGCTAGGCCATTTCCCTGGGGGTAGTAATTGGATGAGAATTTTAGTGCAATCCCATAATCAAAGGCCCAAATAAAAAAATTAAGTGAGGAAAATATGGGGCCATTACCGTAGACAAGAGCATAGGGGCAACCAAAATAATTCAAAATAAAACCTTCAAGAAAATTCACAACCACCTCAGTAGTACATTGCCTACACACTATTGCTTATGTCCATCTAGTACACTAATCAGATGTGGTTAGGATGTACCTGTGGCCTATACATGATGGTGGGCTTATTATACCAATGAATTCAATTCCCCATTGAGCGAACAGTCTTACCTCTAGGATAGGTTGCAGCAGGACAACAACAGTTCTTTCCCTAGTAGCAACAACTTGGCAAATGTGGTAGGTCCTAACATGATTGTGCACATCCTTAAACACCATCGGCCAGTAGTATCCAGCTCAAAAAATTTGGTTGGTGGTTGAAGGGCTGAATCCATGACCAATGCCAAATTTATCATGAAATTCCCATTACCCATTTTTCACTCATTGGTTCAAAAGGGTAGAATTTGTTTTAAATTGAGGAAGACAAGGTACATTTTATTATCCTTCATCACATTCAAATGTATAAATGAAAAATCTAAAAATATTAGAAAATACAGACCATTACATTCATACATATGCATGTAATAGAGAAAGATTCCCATATTTCTAAAAATGTAATCTTTATTAAATGTGATAAGATACATGTGTCTCACACAGCAAGCCGTGAGACTGAATTTTCTTTGATACAAATAAAGGTAAATCAATAAATGAATAAATGAAGGAAAATAAATGTGCAAGTAGAGGGATGACCATTCATTTCCTGAATGACTGGTTGATGTTTTTCTCACTTCAGTGTTGTCCTCATTGCTTGTCCTTCCTAGTTTCCATGCGCTTATGTTCCTGCAGTGGTCAAGCAATTTTTTAGAGTTGTACTCTAAGCAATGAAAGGTCATAACCATACATGATAATTTATGTCATTCACCTATGCATGTATTAACTTATCTCCATGTGCATCAAAAGATTAATGAGTGCCTTAGGTGTCTAGGAAAACCATTTGGTCAACGTACACACAAAAGACAGTCATTTTTCCTAACTTGTTTGTTCCATGTGCAGTTACAGGTGTAGTTATTTTCAGATCAAATGAGTGGAGATAAATGCAGCTCCCATAAGGGTTGAGCCCAGCTCATAATGATAATATAAGTAGTATGAATATCATGAGATTGGCATTTTGTTTTTTAGAGGTTACAGAAAAAAACCTCATACAAGAGAAATGATTGCATCATCATAGTATATGCATGACCTTTTTATATTCTAAGTGCATATAAGATTACATTGCAGAACAATTGAGAACAAATCATTTATTTTAGTGAGCCAATAAATTGATATAGTGGAGATTACAATGCTCATAAACACCAAGAGCATAGATAATGATAGTCATGCAAATTGGATTGCTAAGTACATTCATGTACTTTTATAGGAATATCATCAGAAGATAAAATAAACATTGCTTACAATGAAGAACATCAAAGTAATGTCATATTAAGTATCATGGGAGTTTTTCTTATTTTTTTTACAGAATCTTCTATAAAGGACAGTTTTTTGTTATTTGAAAAATCTTTATAATGATGCTCATAGATGAAAGGATAGACTTCAAAATACAGTCTAGATCATAAGGAGCTGACAAAGAAAAGCTTGACAAAACAGTGTTATGAGATTAACAATAAACAATCTCTAGTGCCAATATGATAATTATTAAATGCACATTACAAATCTATTCTAATGTGTTCAATCAAGGAAATAACCAATATGCATATGGCAGTTTGGTTCTCTTGTAACAATCAATGACCAGTTGTGCATTTATAGTTGTTACATTTAAATGGCTGTAAATAAGGCCTGAGGGACTAAAATATGTGTATCATAACATGCATAATGATAATTATAATGCAAAATTAAGGAAATAGCCACAACATATATATGATAGTCACATAATGGTAAAGAGTGTTATCATGCATAACTCTCATGTGCAAACTATGTTTGTGTACAACATGCAACTGTACCATGACCTGGATAGACTTATAGTCGATACCTAAATCATCTATGGCAATTAAAGTTAAATGTTTAAACCTACAGGCAATGCAGATTGTAGAGGCCCTGAATGCTCAGCTAGAGGTACAAAGAAAGTTACTTGAACAACTAGAGGTTCAAAGATACTTGCAGTCAATATTAGAGAAAGCATATAGAGACAAGAAAAGTACTTGCAGTCAATATTAGAGAAAGCATATAGAGTATTTGCATCGCAATCCTGTCCTTCAAAAGGACTTCAAGCTGCAAGAACAGAGCTTATAGATTTAGCAAAAAGGGTTATCCCAGACTGTAGGGACTCTCATGTTTATAAAAAAAAAAGATGATTATAGTGGACAGGAGCAGTCTTGTATTACACATTATTCTTATCAAAACTACTTAGAAGACTTTGTTGACAAGGATCATGTAGAACAAAATGTAAATGAACCTGATAGACAAAACTATACGAAAAGGTCGAGAACATTCTATAATGAAGACCTAGGTACTTCTAAACTTCAAGACTTATGTCTTAAGATTTCAAGAAAAGAACCATTAGATATTGAGTCATTTTCTTCAAGAAGAACATTGTGGGAATCCTCTGAAAGCAAAGAAAGTAGTGTTTGGCAAGCTAGGACAGATGATTTGTTAAGAGATAAGATAAACTGAAAAATATTTCAAAGGATCTGACTGTAATAGCCCCTAATGCACAGAGGACACCATGATTTCTCATTCTAATGTATCTGAATTTTAGGATCACCATGAAGATAAAGAAACCATAAACAGGTGTATAAAATCCACCTTGAATGCCTGTACCAAAATACCTCAAGACTATAGTTATATAAATACAATGAGCCAGAATGGCTATGGAAAAGAAATGCAAAAGTTGAATGTTACCCAGCATGGTCGCGGCCTAGAATTGACCATTCATTTACATAAATGTTTAAACCTACAGGCGTATACATAGAAACAACAGAAAATGATTTTATTTTTGTATGCATTGACAGAGAGAAACAAAGAAGAAACAAGAAAGCAAGTAAGATACAGTGAATGATAAAACCGCGACCTGTAATTGTTTAAAAATTTTATTTTTTGCAAAATAGAAGTGCAATTTTTAGGTGAATGTGCAAGAAAACACAAAATAATGAAACTCACCGTGATCAACACAGCAAATAACTCTAGAAATCCCTTCAGAAACTCTCATTCCAGCACCATTGAAAACTCTAGTTGAAACTTCTATTGAGGTTCAAGCTCACTTTTGGCTACTCATGGTGGCGCTCTTAGATAAGCAACAGAAGAAGAAATAAAAATGCCTCTGTGATCTCCAGAAGGCTCGAGTTCTAGAGAAACCCTCATTATTGGTGGCTCAGCTTCTTCTTGAAGCTTCGATGCAAATGAGTGAGTATTTCATTCTTACTTTTGTTTTTGTTTTTAGGGTTTTTTTTCCTAAACATGTCAATGGGATAAAGGTATTTTTTTTACCTTTTGATTTAAAAAATTTCAATGAAGATGATAAGACCCGTGGCCTCTTTATACCTTAGGCATTTTAAATGCCTTTCTATTGTTGCAAAATTCTTGCATTTAGATGTGCTTTATAGTGAGGTGCTACGTTCCCTTTATGTTAATGCTATGAAGACTAAGTCTCAAGACTTATGTTTTCTCTTTACAAATGTATGGTCAATTTGACCAATTTATTTTTATTTTTGCATTGAAGGGAAAAAATGTAAAATATATGATTTTCATAGTGATCTTATAAACCATTAAATCGTATATCTATTCTCATACAAAGATATGTTACGTAATTCTCTTATGAAGACTTGTTCAAGGAGTCCTTTAAGAGAGATTTGAAGGAGACTGATGACATACCAAGCATATAGGGAGCATTTAGTTGTTTTTTTGGAGGTTGAGAGACATTTGGAGTGAATATACTCATGATGTTTCAGTTTTGAAACACAAAGAGAACATATAGGAGCTTTTACTTTGATTTTTGGAGCAATTTAGAGCTTTTTGAAGATCATTTGTTGTGTCATCATGTTTGACAAAGTCAAATTGGACTTTTTCACCTATTTGAAGCCTTTTGGGATGAAATTTTGTTGCTATATTTTTGGCTTTTTGAAGCCATCCGAGTTCATGAAGCTTCTAGAGCCTCTTTTGGTGGAGCTACTTGGACTTGATCATATATTATCATTTTTTAACTCATTATGGAGTAGTTCTTACTTGCATATTTTCTTCTTTGTGACTTCTATGAGTCCTTGGAGGA
The DNA here is from genome assembly GCA_007258455.2 of Sequoia sempervirens. NCBI lineage: Eukaryota > Viridiplantae > Streptophyta > Pinopsida > Cupressales > Cupressaceae > Sequoia > Sequoia sempervirens. The sequence goes on from VDFB02271358.1 coordinate 813,863,307, forward strand.
GAATATAGAGTTTTGTAACTCATTTACAGACATTGTATGGTACAGTTTCACTTTTGGAGATCAATAAAGAAAGAAAATATTGCCTTCTCAGTTATCTATTTTATTGGGTGTGTTGCATGATTAATGAATTTACATGTGATTTTTCTTATTCCTTGTTAATATGTCTCATTTACAGCACCTTTAAGCAGAGAGTATATGTATGTTGCAGGTTATAGGTCATGTTGGTGATGCAAATAGATTTTAGTTGTGAGGAGAATTTATCATCCTTCTAGGACTGTATGTAATATAGCTTTCTTATGAAATATTTATGCAATAGAATATTAGTATTGAGTTGTGCATGGTAGCTTTTGTTGATTGTTTGAAAACTATGTTAAACAGTTGTACAAGTTTGGACAACTGTTTAGGTGTATCACCATAGGGTTTAGTTTTCATTTTCATGCATTCTTTCTTACCCTTTCCTTCACAATAAGTAGCTAGTTGATAACACATAGGAAGTCAGCCTTCTCCAAAGGTTCTTTTCCATTTTTAGATATCCTACAACTTAGAAAAGTTCCCATGTTTCTCTAAGGCATCAAGTTTTTGCAACTTGATAAGGGTGCAATTTCTAGGAGATAACAATTTTGGCACTCCCAGTGGGACAGAGTCAGAATTAAAATTTTTAAGTCTTGTTGTTTTGATGTGCTGACAGTGAGCCAATAGCCTTTTAGAGGCTATTTTTCTATCATATCTTGCGACTCTATGTGGAGAAAAAAAGATCAATGCATTTGTTTATATGAAAAAAATAGAAAATAGAAGCTCAAAATCTGTAGAGTTTCTACATTTATCCCCTCTAAGAAGAAAAGGGAGAGTACTCAGAAGGACTATTCCTTCCCCCAAAGTTCAGTCAACACCACCTGGTGTTAGTGACAAGGCATTATTTTCGTACAAAAGGAGAAGAAGAAGAGACCCTCTTGCTAGGCGTTCAGCATCACCTACCTTTAGAATAGAACTTTCTATTTCTTTTTTTGGGGCTTTCAATTATTCAACAAGTAGCAATTCTACTATACCAAATACTTTTCAATCAAGTTCAAGTTCAGTACCAGTCAGTACAAGCTTTGCTTCAGCAAGCATCCCAACACATTCTAGTTCAATAGCAGCACCAAGAGCCTTTGTTTTCGTACCGTTCAACCAAGGTAGTCCCCTTAATCTAGCATAACATGATGACATTCCATTGGTAGCATTAAAAGGGCTACCAGAGTTTACTAGAGAAGGACAAGTAACACCTTTTGAACATATTAGAGATGTGGTAGCATTGTGTAATGTACATAATGTATCACAGGAAAATGTAGTTGTGAGATTGTTGGCTGCATCTTTCAAGAAGAAGGCGTTGGAATGGTTTAGAAGCTTGTCAGTGGGCTCTATTTCAACATGGGATGAGCTTGGTGATGAATTTACTGAATTTTTTGAGGAAAAGTTTAATCACCTATCTTTGGTAGAGCCGTTAACAACCATTAAAAGAGCCCCACAAGAGCAAATGACAGATTTCAATATCCAATTTCAAAAGACTTGGAACATAATACCTGCTATAGTAAGGCCTTATGTTGATTATGTGTTCTTATACTATTTGAAAATTTTAAATAGTGATATCTCAGTCATGATACAATCCATGGGGGGTACTTATTTACCTCAGGCTTATAGTATAGCTATTAAGGCAAAAAATAACCTCATTCAAGCAGGCAAGATAGCACCTAGGCCACCTATGCCCTACTTCCCTGAAATTTAGTCAAATATGCCATTACAAATGCCATCTTTAGCCCCTTTACCTGTTGTTCTAGCATTACCCATAGTTGTAAGTCATGAAGTGTCAACTATAGGGCCATCAAGTGAGTTGCAAGAGATCAAGTCTAGTCAGTAGAAGATCAAAAGTATTTTACAGACTATGGGAAATGAGTTGATCAACATGAAGAAACAATATCAAGTGCCAAGGCCAAATTTTCAACAGCAGAACCAACAGCAAGGTCAAAATGTAAGTCATCCTTATCAAAACCAAGGATATCAATATCAGCAAAATAGGCAACCCTATCAAGGTGCTTATCAAAAGCAAAATGTCAACCAGAGACCATACCAACCATTTAATCCAGCTCCTCTTAATGTTGTTAATCCAATGAAAGATATGGTTCTAGGCCAGAATAACTTTGTGGCAGAAAATGAATGGTGTTATTCATGTAATCAAGCACATAACCCAACTTCATGCTCAAATGGGGTAATTAATTAGGAACTTATGGTCTAGAATACTGTCAGTTCATAGCCAGATGCACCTGCTAGCATACCTAAACAACAATCAAATACACATTCTAATGAGACTGCATTTCTAAATTGGCAAGGTGAAGAGTTTTGTGGTGTGAATGGTGATTCAGTAATTACAACCAATATATGACCAAAGAAAAGAGCTCTAGAGGTGGAGCAATCAGCTGATAAAAACAAGGGGCCTGCAACTACACAAACGTGACCCACACCTATTCCAAATGTACCAAAGAGAACTATTGTCTTACCAGTCAATGAGCAGCCTCACAAGAATGTGGAACCAGTTGTTGCTAAAGTACATTAGAAGGTATTTTCAGCTATGCCTTACAACATTGTGGATAGTATGAAGAAGATGAACATGAATATGACCATGTGGGATTCCTTAAGCATTCCTAGACAGGTTGATTTGCTTAAAAAGGAATTGTTTGAAGATGTTAATCCTAAACAAGTTGTTGATTCCCAAAAGGTCATGATGACTAATGATGATCAAGAGAAAGCTGCTAATCTTGGTAGCAAAGGAAAATTTACAACTCAAGGTAAGAACATGAGACCTCCTCCGTTCTATGTTTCATTGATTATTGAGAACAATTTAGTGCATAATTGTATGGTAGATAGTGGTGCTACTTGTTCTATGATGCCCAAGCAAGTAGTTGATTAGTTAGGATTAAAGTATGAACCTTTAGAGAAAGGATTTGTCCAGCTGGATGACTCATCTATTAATACAGTGGGTCTTATCAAAGATGCTTGCTTAACTCTGCGTGCTTGCCCCAATTTTTTGATTTTCCAAGACATTTATGTAGCAGATTTTCCCCCATATTTTGGGTTATGTTTGTCAAGAGATTTTACAGCTAAAATAGGATGATACCTTTCATCTGACTAATCTCACATGTTGTTCCATACTAGGTATGGAACCAAAGTAACCATTAAGTATGAGTTGCTTGCAAAAGACAATATAGAACCCTATATACCTAGTGCAAGAAATGCCAATTGTGTAATTTTTTAACAAGACGAGCATGTTGTTGTCTCTGACCCTTGTACTATGGTTAATGACATCCCCTATATAATTTTAGATGAGTGGGCAGTAGGCCAAAATTTTAGTGCTGAAAGTGACTTGGTGTTGGATGTTGGTATGGGTAACTACATGTTTCAAGAAGCTGATATAGTGATTCCTAACTTCGTTAAGAGGTCAGAGAATAATTTTGATCAGCAAGATGAAGTTTGGGAAATTTATTTTGATGGCTCAAGGAGCAGGCATGGTGTTGGTGGGGGTGCTTTATTGGTTTCCCCAAGAGCTGAAAAATATTATACAACCTTCAGATTTGGATTTTCGTGCACTAATAACACAGTAGAATATGAAGGTCTTATTCAAGGATTGGAATGGGTGAGGATGCTATGCCCTTAATATTATTGTACATCGGGTTATGAATAGTCGGCTTGTGGCTATCTTAACTCTCTATTAAGTCATATTATCATTAGTATATTGTTATTTAGTTGTTTAGGTCGGCCTAAGTCTTATATAGTTGTGTCTAAGTCGGCCTAGGTGATATCCTTGGCATAAATAGGTATATATAGGAGGTTGTGAGTCTTATTTCATCATCAAGTGTGAAGTGTGTTCTCATTAGAGATATTTGGAGGTTTGCTCCCTCGAAGTGGCTTGTTATTCTTAGTTATTATCAAATATTGGCAGCATATTTCATATCATATTCTTCTATTGTGCAAGTTATTTCATAACAAGTGGTATCAGAGCATGATCTTAGCACCATAGAGGCAAGGTTTTTCTCAATTTTGGAGGCGATTTTGGGAAGAGCATATCTTTCAGATTTTGGTGAATTTTTTTCTGATTTTTAAAGGGTTTTTGAAGAACATATTGAAGAAGCTAAAGTCCAGATCTTAGAAGAATTGGATCAGAATTAAGCGAATTATTGCAGAATTAGGGTTTCTACACTATTTTTTTGGAATCTACATATCTCGCACATCTTGTTGAATTGAAGTCTAAATTTTATTGGGTTTTTGAAGACATACTAAAGGATATTACAGTAAAAATTTGAGAGAATTTAAATTTCATTTGTGTGACTTATTTCAACATTAGTGGTTTCCATCATGACGGGGCCTACAACAAGGGGTAAAAAGAATGCTGTCACTCCGGGGAAGACTCCTAATAAGGATGGTGAAACAATCGAGGATATTACTCATAATGAAGAAATCAATAAGGTCAAGGAAGAAATTTCCTCAATTAAGATGGATATGTGTGACCTAAGAGGAGATATGTCAGACATGCGAAACATGTTAAGCACCTACATAGCTGAATCAAGAAAGGTGTTCTCAAGCGACCAAGGTGAGAATTCTAAGTCAGCTACTACTAACACAAGCTTTAGTACTCCTATGGGATCTAGGAATTTATTTCCAAAGGTGGATATGCGCAAGTTTGATGGTAAGGATCCTCTAACATGGATAAACCAAATGGAGAATTTTTTTGAAGTACACCAAATCCCAAATGGACAAAAGGTCACGATGGCTTCCTTATATTTAGAACCAGATCAATTCATTTGGTATCATTGGCTTTGCACTCATTGAGGTAAAAAGGGGCTCACCTGTCTCATGGTCAATTTTTACAGAGGAACTCCAAGCACAATATAGCAATAGCGTCAGACAACTTCTTCAGCCAGCTAGCTAAACTTCAACAAACAGGATCAGTTAAGGATTATATTCAGCAATTCCAAAATCTATCCTTAAGGGTGGATTCAATTACGGAGGAAAACCTGAATGACTTATTCTTGGGTGGTCTCAAGGATCACATTCAACATGAGGTACGCATGTTTAGGCCTAGTTCCATAAATGAGTCTTTTATCTTAGCACGCAGGGTAGAGGAGAAATATTTGATTCCTAAGAAGCAAGGGGCTAATGTGACAAGAGAGAAAGGATATTCAACACAACCTACTAAGTTGAATCCACAACAAATTGAGGAGAAAAGAGCAAAAGGATTGTGTTTCAATTGTGATAGCAAATATAGTCGAGGACATAAATGTAGTGAAAAGAAATTGTTTTATATTGAAGGTCCCAATGAGGAAGAAGAGGAGGAACCCATACTAGAAGATGAAAGGGAGTCAAATGAGGAATCACATGATTCTCAACCAATCATTTCTTGTCATGCACTCTCGGTTTTAGTGCTCCACAAACTCTCAAGGTGGTGGGGTTCCTAAAGAAGCGAAGGTAAAGTGTTGATCGACTCGGTAGTACTCATAATTTCATCAACAAAAAGTTAGCTACTGTCTAAATTGTTTCATATATCCAGCTCCGAGTTTCAAGTTTTGATTGCAGATGGTGGTACAGTTAGTTGTTCATGGAAGTGTCATAGCATTAAATTATCCATGGGAGATTATCAACTTGATACCCCAATGTATGCAATATCCATGGGTGCAGCAGATATTGTTTTGGGAGTACAATGGCTTACTACATTAGGAACAATTGAGATGAACTTCCAAGAACTATTCATGAGATTTCAATCACAAGGAAGGCTAGTAGAGCTAAGGGGGTTGAAGGAAAAATCTCCACAAATGGTAAGCTCTCATCAAATGCAAAAGTTGCTTAAGAAAGGAGTGGATGGATTTGTGGCCCAACTATGTTCATTAGAAGTCTCTCAATCTATTACTCCTACTCATCCAGATTTGCAAGCTATAATTGATCGTCACTTAGTTTTCTTGGAGATATTCCTAAAGGACTTCCTCCTAAGAGGGATCATGATCATGCCATACAGTTAGTCCCAGTGAGTCAACCACCGAACATTAGGCCTTATAGGTATCCACACATACAAAAGAGTGAGATAGAAAAAATTGTTGAAGAGATGCTAGGGTGAGGAATCATTAGGCATAAAGTGCTTACTCCTCACGGTGGTGATGGTACGTAAGAAGGATGATACTTGGGCATGTGTCCAGATTATAGAGTGCTCAACATGTACACCATTAAAGATAAGTTTCCAATTCCAGTCATTGATGATTTGCTAGATGAATTAAATGGAGATATGTTTTTTACCAAGTTAGATCTTAGATCTGGTTATCACCAAATTCGGATTAAGGAGGAGGATATTTGTAAGACAGCATTTCGGACTCATGAGGGTCATTATGAATTTTTGGTGATGCCATTTGGTCTTACCAATGCACCATCTACATTCCAAAGTTTGATGAATTCCATTTTTAAGAAGTTCTTGAGAAAGTTTGTGTTAGTATTCTTTGATGATATATTGATTTATAGCAAGACTTGGGAAGAACATTTGAAACATGTGGACCAAGCATTACAAATACTTGAAGATCATAAACTCTATGCTAAGCCATCCAAGTGTGCTTTTGGTCTTACAGAGGTGGAGTATTTGGGACACATAGTTTCACATGAAGGAGTAAAGGTGGACCCTAACAAAATTAAGGCTATCATGGAATGGCCTATTCCAAAACCATTAAGAAACTGAGAGGTTTCTTGGGATTGATAGGGTACTATAGAATATTTGTGAAGAATTATGGTAGTATAGCAGCACCTCTCACCACTCTATTGAAGAAGGATTCTTTTCATTGGAACGAGTTTGCCAATACACATTTGAGAGATTGAAGGAGGCTATGTGTACAACTCCATACTTCCACTCCTGACTTCACCAAGGAATTCATTTGTGGAATGTGATGCTTCTGGAAATGGGATAGGAGCAGTGCTTATGCAAGAAGGTCGACCAATTGCTTTTGAGAGTCGTCAATTAAAAGGTAAGAATCTACTCAAACCTATTTATGAGAAGGAAATGCTAGCAATACTCCATGCAGTGAAACAATGGCGGCCTTATCTATTGGGTAGACATTTCAAGGTTAAGACAGATCATGATAGCCTAAAATATTTTTTGGAACAACGACTATCTTCTGAAGAGCAACAAAAATGGGTCACTAAGATGTTAGGATATGACTTTGAGATTGTATATAAGAAAGGGAAAGAAAATATTGTTGCAGATGCACTATCAAGGAAGGATGAGAAAGATGAAGCCTTATTGTGTGCCCTTTCAATATTACAAGCAAATTGGGTGGAGGAAGCCAAAGCAAAGTGGCAAAATGATGTTGCGACAAGTAATCTCATCGAGCAATTAAAAAATGATCCTAGTAGTTCAGATAAGTTTTGTTGGAAGGGAGATACTCTTTGGTATAGAGAGCGTTTGTATCTTTGCAAGAATTCCAACCTTAAAATCAAGATTCTCACAGAGTTGCATGAGTCTCCAGTGGGTGGTCATTCAGGATTTTTGAAGACATATCATCGAGTCAAGCAAGATTTCTTTTGGGAAGGGCTAAAGGGTGATGTTCAAAAATTTGTGGCTGAATGTTTGGTGTGTCAAAGGCATAAAGGGGAGACAATTAAGACACCAGGTCTCTTGCAACCCTTATCTATCCAGCGTTGGGAAGAGATATCCATGGACTTCATCAGGGCTTCCCAAATCTAAAGGTCATAATGTCATCATGGTGGTGGTTGATCGGCTCACTAAATATGCACATTTCATTGCATTAGCACATCCTTTTACAAGCAAGTGCAGTGGCTAAAGCTTTTTTGGAGAATATCCAAAAGCTACATGGTACACCTAAAGTTATTGTTAGTGATCTGATCCTATCTTCACTAGTCACTTTTGGAAAGATTTATTCTCATGTTTGGGTACTCAATTGGCTCTTAGCTCTTCATACCACCCTCAATCAGATGGGCAAACAGAGGTTGTTAATAAGTGTTTGGAAGGCTATCTACGTTGTTTCACTTCAGAGAAATAGTCCCAGTGGGTAGATTGGCTACCACTTGCGAATGGTGGTACAACACTTCTTTTCATAGCTCATCAAAAATGTCTCCTTTTTTGGCACTTTATGGATATCATCCTCCTTCCATCACATCATCAATTAAGGTGTCCCCAAGAGTTCAGGCAGTAGAAGACCACTTGCTTCATCAACAACAAGTACTTTCAGGACTCAAGGAGAATTTAGCCATGGCACAAAATCGAATGAAACAACAACAGACCAACATCGTAGTGAAAGAAGTTTTGAAGTTGGGGATTGGGTCTTCTTGCGATTGCAGCCTTATAAGCAAATCTCACTAAAGCAGCAAAGAAAGAATAATAAGTTGTTGCCAAAGTATTATGGTCCATACCAAATCATGCAGAAGATCGGTAGTGTTGCCTACAAGCTTGAGTTGCCACCTACAACAAAGATACATCCAGTTTTTCATGTTTCCTGTTTGAAGAAGGTAATTGGGCATAATATTCCCACTCAAACAACACTTCCTCGAGCTAGATGAAGAAGGGAGAATCATTTTGGAACCAGAGTGCATTCGTCAAACACGCACAAAGAAGCTGAGGAATAGAACTATCACTGAGTATCTCATCCAATGGAAGAATTTACCAGTTGAAGATGCCACATGGGAAGACGAGGAGTTCATTCAAAAGTTTCCAAACTTGATTAGCATTGAGGACAATGCTTCTTTGAAGAAGGGGGGCATGCTACGCCCTTAATATTATTGTACATCGGGTTATGAATAGTCGGCTTGTGGCTATCTTAACTCTCTATTAAGTCATATTATCATTAGTATATTGTTATTTAGTTGTTTAGGTCGGCCTAAGTCTTATATAGTTGTGTCTAAGTCGGCCTAGGTGATATCCTTGGCATAAATAGGTATATATAGGAGGTTGTGAGTCTTATTTCATCATCAAGTGTGAAGTGTGTTCTCATTAGAGATATTTGGAGGTTTTCCCCCTCGAAGTGGCTTGTTATTCTTAGTTATTATCAAATATTTGCAGCATATTTCATATCATATTCTTCTATTGTGCAAGTTATTTCATAACAGAGGAAATGTGGAATCAAGTGTTTAAAGGTGCATGGGGATAGTGAATTGATAGTAAATTAGGTTAGAGTCCTGAATACTGTTAAGAATGATGTTCTTAAATTGTACAAGCATAGGATTTGGGATTTCATAGAATATTTTGAAGCTTTCAATATTTTTTCAATCCTAAGAAATCAGAATCAGCATGCTGACAAGTTAGCAGTTGTGGGGGCTCAGTTTGACATTCTGAATAGCATAAAGAAGGGATGTAATCAACAGCACATCAAGGTTATTATCAAGCCTTCAATGCCTGATAACAATGTTAACTGGAAATTCTTTGAGAGTGATGAGAAAATTCTACAATTTTTACTTGAAGAGGATGTGTTTGCAGCATCAAACTAGGAGAAAATCAAACAGCAGTATGGAGATCATGTACTGCAATTGAAGAACAACAAGTTGCCTAAGGGATTGGTCACCTTAGAAATTATTTTCAACTCTGATGATCAGGCCAAAAGTAACAAAGCCAATTTGTTGGTTTAGCAAAATCACTATGAGGACTTAGAAATTGCACCCAAGAAAAGCCTCAAGATAGGAAAAATAAACTCTGCTACTGAAAAGCAGTCTTTTCTACAATTATTCCAAGAATTCATTGACATATTTGCTTGGGAGTATGGAGATTTGAAGGGATTTGATCCATGCCTTACACAACATATAATAGAATTGGAGCCAACAGCCAAACCCATAAGGCAGAAATAGAGGCTAGTTAATCCCAAATTGGAGCCATTAATGCAAAAGGAATTTTTCCTACTTATAGAAAGTGGGATTATCTTTCCCATCAAGCATACTAGTTGGGTTGCAAATCTAGTTCCCATGAGGAAGAAGAATGGAGAACTTAGATTGTGCGTAGATTTCAGATATTTGAACAGAGCTTCTTTAAAGGATAGGCACCCTCTTCCATCTATGGAGCAGATTCTTCAATGTGTGTCAGGTTCTGAACGTTTTTCTTTATTGGATGGATATTTTGGTTATAACCATATTTTGGTAAAAGAAGATCAATTTAAAGTTGTGTTTACCACAAAGTGGGGCACAATGGCATACAGGAAAATGCCATTTGGTTTGTCTAACATGGAGCAATCTTCTAAAAGGCTATGGGCATGGCCTTTAGTAACTTGATGTACAAGTTTGTTTTAGTATACCTTGATGACATCACTATCTATTCCAAGGAGACAATATATCACATTGACCATTTGAGGCAGATTTTTGAACATTGTCGGGAGTTTGGTATATCATTAAATCCCAAGAAATGTGTTTTCTCTATTCATGAAGGAAAGATTCTTGGGTATATAGTATCTAAAAAGGGAATCACTATAGATCCTGAAAGAATTGCAGCAATCTTGGAGTTGCCTTTACCTTAGCATAAGAAAGGACTTTAGAGTTTCATTGGTCATATTAATTTTGTCAGGAGGTTTCTGCCTGATATAGCAGCCTTGTTAAAACCCCTTACAACTATGTTAAAAAAGAATGCAGAGTTTAAATGGACCCAAGAGGCAAAGGACATTTTTTAGCTAATCAAGGAGGTGTTAGCTTCATCCCAACATTAGTTAACCCAAATTTCAGCAAGGATTTTACCTTGTATGCTTTTGGCAGCTTTGATGTAATTTCTGCAATTTTGATGTAGAAAAATGTAGAAGGATTGGAGCAGCCCATTGCTTTTTTCAGTAAGGATCTGGAAGACTATGATCAAAAGTATACCTTTGTACAAAATCACATGCTCATTGTTGTGAAAAGTTTGAAGAAATTTAGACATTTTCTATCTCATAACAAAATTCATCTACAAGTGGCACATCCCAGTGTGAAAGAGTTTTTACTCAGCAAAGATCTAAATGAAAAATGGGTTGGGTGGATCACAAAATTTATGGAGTATGATGTGGATATTCAAGTCACCAAGTTGGTGAGGGGAAAGGGTTTATGCTAGCAGCTAGCTAAAGAAGATGTTTCAGTAGTAGAGGATGAAAGAGACTCAGCTTTGGTTAATGTTGGGCCAGTAGACAATGAAACTACCAGCTGGTTGCAGATGTCACATTTTTTGAGAACTAGGGAATGTCCACCTAATTTGAACAGAACAAAAAGGAGGTACAACCGACTTCAATCTATTCCTTTCGTCTTGATTGGCGATGTGTTGTATAGGAAGGATCATAGTGGAGTATTGCTCAGATGTATTGATAATGATCAAGTGGGTCAGATATTACATGAGTTCCATGACAGACCTTCTGGAGGTCATTATGCTACAAGGACAGCAGCATATAAGATTTTAAGAGCAGGCTATTATTGGCCTAATTTGTATAAAGATGCACATACATATTTCAGGAAATGTGCCAAATGTGCCTTGTTTTCAGGCAAAGAAAAGCTTGTTGCTTTGCCATTGCAACCAATTCAGATAGAGCAGCCATTTATGAAGTGGGGAATTGACTTCATAGGGGCAATCAATCCACCCTCAAGTGTAGGCCATCGGTGGATTATCACAACAACGTATTATTTTACACGATGGACAGAAGCTTTGCCTCTAAAGGAAGCTAATGAAATAGCAGTGTTGAATTTTTATGAAGATATTGTTTCTAGATTTGGAGTCCCATAATCTATAATTTCTGACAATGCCCTAGCATTTTTTGGTTTGAAAGTTGCTAATTAGGCATTGAAGAATGGGATTTACTTGAATACAAGCTCCAACTATTATCCTCAGGGCAACGAACTTGTAGAGTCCACTAATAAGAATCTGATTAACATTATCAAAAGGACGCTTCAGAACAATCAAAGGGATTGGCATGCCAAACTAAAGACTGCTCTTTGGGCAAACAAAATTACCCCTAAGAAGGTGTTTGGGAATTCACCTTACATGTTGGTGTATGGTAAAGAAGCAAAATTACCTATTTCTATTGAGTTGCCCACCTTGGATATTGCTAGCCAGCTAGTCTTGTTTGAGCAAACTGATTCACTTGTCTTAAGATATACTCAACTAATGGAGTCGGAAGAAACCAGAAACAAGGCTATGAAAAGCATGGAATATCAGCAAATCCTGACTAAGAGAACATTTGATAAGAAAACTAGATCAAGGGATTTCATGGTGGAAGATCTTGTGCTAAAATGGGATGTACTAAGGAGCAAGTCGGGCCATCATACCAAGTTTGACAACATGTGGATGGGTCCATTTATCATAAGGGAGTGCAAAGAACACAATGCTTTCCAACTTGCCACAATTGAAGGTGAGGTGCTTCCTATTCCAGTCAATGGGATACACCTCAAGCCTTGTTTTGAGGTTTGATGAGTTCCTCTTTGTACATACTTTAGGTTAAATTTCATGTTTTCAATAAGTGTTGCTGCACTTTAGTTTAGTTATTGTTTCATTCCCCAAGTGTTGTTCTAGCACAGTAAATAGTTTAACTTTAGTTTTTTCCTATTTTCAATAAGTTCCAAGTGACCTGACCTGTTCTAATAAGTTACAGTTGAGTTACAGCCATGTATAAAACTGCTCTAGTTATGTTTCTAATTTTTCCTAATGACTTCATGACCAACGGACAAGTTTAGGCTACTTGTTTTCATGTTTAGCAGGCAAACATCTAGCAAAGGTCACCAGAAATGTTACCCATTTTTCACTCATTACTTCAAAAGGGTAGAATTTGTTTTAAACTGAGGAAGATAAGGTACATTTTATTATCCTCCTTCATCACATTCAAATGTATAAATGAAAAATCTGAAAAGATTACAACTACAAACCATTACATTCATACATATGCATGTAATAGAGAAAGATTCCCATATTTCTGAAAATGTAATCTTTATTAAATGTGATAAGATACATGTGTCTCACGCAGCAAGCCATGAGACTGAATTTTCTTTGATACAAATAAAGGTAAATCAATACATGAATAAATGAAGGAAAATAAATGTGCATGTAGAGAGATGACTAGTCATTTCCTGAATGAATCATTGATGTTTGTCTCGCTTCAATGTTGTCCTCATTGCTTGTCCTTCCTAGTTTCCATGCACTTCTATCCCTACAGTGGTCAAGCAATGTTTTAGAGTTGTACTCTAAGCAATGAAAGGTCATAACCATACACGATAATTTAAGTCATTCACCTATGCATGTATTAACTTATCTCCATGTGCATCAAAAGATCAATGAATGCCTTAGGTGTCTAGGAAAACCATTTGGTCAACGTACACACAAAAGACAATCATTTTTCCTAACTTGTTTATTCCATGTGCAGTTACAGGTGCAGTTATTTTTAGATAAAATGAGCGGAGATAAATGCGGCTCCCATAAGGATTGAGCCCAGCTCATAACGATAATATAAGCAGTATGAATATCATGAGATCGACATTTTGTTTTACAAAGGTTATAGAAAATAGCCTCATAAAAGATAAATGATTGCATCATCATAGTATATGCACGACCTTTTCATATTCTAAGTACATATAATACATTGCAGAAAAATTGAGAACAAATCATTTATTTTAGTGAGCCAATAAATTGATATCAGTGGAGATTACAATGCTCATAAACACCAAGAGCATAGATAATGATATTCATGCAAATTGGATTGCTAAGTACATTCATGTACTTTTATAGGAATATCATCAGAAGGTACAATAAACATTACTTACAATGAAGAACAGCAGAGTAATTTCATATTAAGTATCATGGGAGTTTTACTTGTTTTGTTTACAGAATCTTCTATAAAGGACAATTTTTTGTTATTTGAAAAATCTTTATAATGATGCTCATAGATGAAAGGGTAGACTTCAAAATATAGTCTAGATCATAAGGAGCTGACAAAGAAAAGCTTGACCAAATAGTGTTATGAGATTAACAATAAACAATCTCCAGTGCCAATATGATAATTATTAAATGCACATTACAAATCTATTCTAATGTGTTCAATCAAGGAAACAACCAATATGCATATGGCAGTTTGGTTCTCTTGTAACAATCAATGACCAGTTGTGCATTTATAGTTGTTACATTTAAATGGTTGTAAATGAGGCCTGAGGGACTAAAATATGTGTATGATAACATGCATAATGATAATTATAATGCACAATTGAGGAAATAGCCACAACATATATATGATAGTCACATAATGGTAAAGAGTGTTATCATGCATAACTCTCATGTGAAAACTATGTTTGTGTATAGCATGCAGCTGGACCATGACCTAGATAGACTTACAGTCGATACCTGAATCATCTGTGGCAATTAAAGTCAAATGTTTAAACCTATAGGCAATGCAGATTGCAGAGGCCCTGAATGCTCAGCTAGAGGTACAGAGAAAGTTACATGAACAACTAGAGGCTCAAAGATACTTGCAGTTGAGGATAGAGTCACAGGAAAAGTACTTGCAATCAATATTGGAGAAAGCATAGAGAGTATTTGCATTGCAATCCTATCCTTCAGAAGGACTTGAAACTGCAAGAACAGAGCTTATAGATTTAGCAAAAAGGGTTATCCCAGACTGTAGGGACTCTCATGTTTATTAAAAAAAAAGGATGATTATAGTGGACAAGAGCAGTCTTGTATTACACATTATTCCTATCAAAACTACTTAGAAGACTTTTTTGACAAGAATCCTGTAGAACAAAATGTAAATGAACTTGATAGACAAAACTGTACGAAAAGGTCGAGAACATACTATAATGAAGACCTAGGTACTTCTAAACTTCAAGACTTATGTCTTAAGATTTCAAGAAAAGAACCTCTAGATGTTGAGTCATTTTCTTCAAGAAGACCATTGTGGGAATCCTTTGAAAGCAAAGAAAGTAGTGTTTGGCAAGCTAGGATGAATGATTTGTTAAGAGATAAGATAAACTAAAAAATATTTCAAAGGATCTGACTGTAATAGCCCCTAATGCACAGAGGACACCATGATTTCTCATTCTAATGTATCTAAATTTTAGGATCACCTTGAAGATAAAGAAGCCATAAACAGGTGTATAAAAGCCACCTTGAATGCTTGTACCAAAATACCTCAAGACTACAGTTATATAAATACAATGAGCCAGAATGGCTATGGAAAAGAAATATAGAAGTTGAATGTTACCCAGCATGGCCGCGGCCTAGAATTCACCATTCATTTATATAAATGTTTAAACCTATAGGCGTATGCATAGAAACAACAAAAAATGCTTTTATTTTTGTATGCATTGACAAAGAGAAACAAAGAAGAAACAAGAAAGCAAGTAAGATATAGTGAATGATAAAACCGCGACCTATAATTGTTTAAAAATTTTAGCTTTTGAAAAATAGAAGTGCAAGTTTCAGGTGAATGTACAAGAAAACACAGAATAATGAAACTCATTGTGATCAGCACAGCAAATAACTCCAGAAAGCCCTTCAAAAAATCTCATTCCAGCACCATTGAAAACTCTAGTTGAAACTTCTATTGAGGTTTGAGCTCACTTTTGGCTCCTCATGGTGGTGCTCTTAGATAAGCAACATAAGAAGAAATAAAAATGCCTCTATGATCTCCAGAAGGCTTGAGTTCCAGAGAAACCCTCATTATCAGTGGTTCAGCTTCTTCTTGAAGCTTCGATGCAAATGAATGAGTATTTCATTCTTACTTTTGTTTTTATTTTTAGGGTTTTTTTTTCCTAAATATGTCGATGGGATAAAGGTAATTTTTTTACCTTTTTATTTAAAATTTCTCAATGAAGTGGATAAGACCCATGGCCTCTTTATACCTTAGGCATTTTAAATGCCTTTCTATTGTTGCAAAATTCTTGCATTTAGAT
Source organism: Sequoia sempervirens (assembly GCA_007258455.2). NCBI lineage: Eukaryota > Viridiplantae > Streptophyta > Pinopsida > Cupressales > Cupressaceae > Sequoia > Sequoia sempervirens. The sequence goes on from VDFB02271358.1 coordinate 813,879,192, forward strand.
GTGCTTTATAGTGAGGTGCTACGTTCCCTTTATGTTAATGCTATGAAGACTAAGTCTTAAGACTTATGTTTTCTCTTTACAAATGTATGGTCAATTTGACCAATTTATTTTTATTTTTGCATTGAAGGGAAAAAATGTAAAATATATGATTTTCATGGTGATCTTATAAACCATTAAAATCATATATCTATTCTCATGCAAAGATATGTTACATACTCCTCTTATGAAGACTTGTTCAAGGAGTACTTTAAGAGAGATGTGAAGGAGATTGATGACATACCAAGCATATAGGGAGCATTTAGTTGTTTTTTTGGAGGTTGAGAGACATTTGGAGGGAATATAGGCATGATGTTTCAGTTTTGAAACACAAAGAGAACATATAGGAGCTTTTACTTTGCTTTTTGGAGCAATTTAGAGCTTTTTGAAGATCATTTGTTGTTTCATCATGTTTGACAAAGTCAAATTGGACTTTTTCACCTATTTGAAGCCTTTTGGGATGAAATTTTGTTGCTATATTTTTGGCTTTTTGAAGCCATCCGAGTTCATGAAGCTTCTAGAGCCTCTTTTGGTGGAGCTACTTGGACTTGATCATATATTATCATTTTGTAACTCATTATGGAGTAGTTCTTACTTGCATATTTTCTTCTTTGTGACTTCTATGAGTCCTTGGAGGAGAATACAGAGTTTTGTAACTCATTTACGGATATTGTATGGTACAGTTTCACTTTTGGAGATCAATAAAGAAAGCAAATATTGCCTTCTCAGTTATCTATTTTATTGAGTGTGTTGGATGATTAATGAATTTACATGTGATTTTTCTTATTCCTTGTTAATATGTCTCATTTATAGCACCTTTAAGCAGAGAGTATATGTATGTTGCAAGTTATAGTTCATGTTGGTGATGCAAACAGATTTTAGTTGTGAGGAGAATTTATCATCCTTCTAGGACTATATGTAATATAGCTTTCTTATGAAATATTTATGCAATAGCATATGAGTATTGAGTTGTGCATGGCAGCTTTTGTTGATCGTTTGAAAACTATGTTAAACAGTTGTACAAGTTTGGATAACTGTTTAGGTGTATCACCATAGGGTTTAGTTTTCATTTTCATGCATTCTTTCTTACCCTTTCCTTCACAATCAATAGTTAGGTGATAACACATAGGAAGTCGGCCTTCTCCAGAGGTTCTTTTCCATCTTTAGGTATCCCACAACCTAGAAATTTCCCATGTTTCTCTAAGGTATCAAGTTTCTGCAACTTGATAAGGGTGCAATTTCTAGGAGATAATAATTCCTTCAATACTTTGGCTACTTCCTATTTTCTAAGACACCTAAGGTAAATCCCTTCATGGTTGTGCTTATACAATATGGATCCTTGTAGCATATAACTACTACTTTTCAGTGTGAGAGCTTATTTTTGTAATCCCTGTAGCTATGATGAGCGCTTTTTATTCAACAGATAGTAGATGATGTCGCCATACCATTCTTTGGGGGAGACATCTTCCAGTTGATATTGCTACACGGTGAGCTCGGTTCTAGCTTTGACCAATGTTTTAGCTATCATTCGGGTGAGGGCCTTGCCTCAGACCAACTTCATGGGTTGAATCTCCATGTCATATTCCTATAGCAAAGTGACCCATTTGGCTCTCCTTTCTCCCAACTCATTCTACATTAGCAAAGTCTTGATTGTTGGGTCAGACACAATTGCAAACACCTTATTCCACAAGATGTAGTGTAAAAATTTCTTGACTCCTCTAACCAAGGCATATGCCTACTTTTGATGTTGTGGTATCTTAGCTCAGCATCTTTCATCGAAGCGCTCATGAAGGCAATAGGGTTCTTGTTCCCTTCGGCATCTTTCTGAGTCAATATGTTGGCATAGGAGTGATCAGAAGCAAATGAGTAGATGTAGAATGGCCTCAGGTAGTTTAGGATGACTAGTACTGGTGCATCAGCAATTGCTTTCTTGATTTCTTCAAAATCCTGCTTGGCTTTTAGAGTCCATTCAACTTTGGCATCTTTCTTCATCATAGCATTGAGTAGCTTGACGATTTCAGTGAAGCCCGTGATGAAATTTCTGATGAAATTGATCTTTCCAAAGAAGGATTTCAACTCTTTCTTGCTTCTTGGAAGCTAAATTTTTAGAATAGCTTGAATGCATTTAGGATCTATCGAAATCCCTTTCTCTAAGATCACATGCCCGAGTAGCTTTCCTTCTGTCACTCCAAAGATACACTTCTTCGTATTCAAGGATATCCTGAATTCTCTGCACTTTTGGAAGACTTTGCATAAATCTGAAACATGATCCCCTCTTTTCTTTGAAAACACTGTAAGTTCATCCATGTATATGATGATGCATTTTCCAATCAAATCCTTGAAAGCAATATCCATGGCACGTTGGAACATTGCACTAGCGTTGATTAGTCCAAACGACATTCTCTTGTATGCAAAGGTTCCCCATTTTGTGGTGAATGTTGTCTTATGTATATTTTCATATTGTACCATCACCTAATTATAGCTAGAGTATTTGTCTAGGAAAGACATCATTTGAGATCCATTGACTATTTTCAACACTTCATCCAATGAGGGCACTAGATTTTTGTCCTTCTTTGAGGCTCTATTTAGGTTGCAAAAATCTATGCATAATATGATTTCTTCATTCTGTAGACACTGAAAATTGACCTAGGCTTGCAAGCTCCATTTCTCACCACTTTCGTCCTAGCATAATTAAGATACTGAATTATGTTATCCGATCCATTTTCATCTATTAATTAAATAATTTTAATTATTTAATTAATTCATGTCTATTTATTCTATCCTGATCGATTAAATAAACTAATTGTGTCACTAATTTCTTCCTCTTCTTCAATAGTTAAATAAATTATTATTTATTTAATTATTTTGTCATTTTTCATCTATAGTTAAATAATTACCATTAATTATTTATCTATTCATGGTCCTTTAATTCTTCCATAGTTGAACAATTATTAAAATCATTTAACTATGCCATGCCACCTCCCCTAATTAAATAGTTAATCTAAATTAATTATTTAAAGTCTAATTTTCATCTCTCCATTTAATTAAATTAATGAATTTAATTAAATGCTCCTCTTGTCCATTTCCTCGATTTTCAAATAAATAATTTGAATAAATTATTTATTTTCCACTTGTCCATTTCCTCCATTTTTGAATAAATAATTTAAAATAAATTATTTATGCACCACTTGGTCAAAAATGCCCTATCATAATCCCCTTGTCATAACATTCATTTCCTGTCATAGTCTGCATGTCTTGCATGTCTGTCATAGCCGTCGACGTCATAGTTTTTTCCATGCATGGCATATTCTTGGTGCATCAATTCTGGACCTTCGATTCGACCTTCAATCTCATCCGTCCATTCAAAATTTCCTTTTCTTATAAAATGGAAATTTTGAATTCATTTGGTCTTCTTCCTCCTCTCTCTCTCAAGCGTTCAAGCGAACTTTTGAACTTCATTTTCACAACATATTTTCATGCATACTTAGAACTTCTCTTAGGCACTTAGAGTCATCTTTGCATAGTAAAATCCTTCAACACTTGTGTAGGACATGGCATAGTCTTAAGTTGCTCGAAGAATCTGAGGGCACTCTTCAACTTACAGCAAGCTAGAAGGTGTAATGGAGGTCAGCCATGGAGATTGAAGATTTGGGTAACTTTGTTTCATTTATTTTCATGTTTTCTCCTTTGCTCTCCATTATCTCTTTGGATTTTTATATTTAGCAATTCTAGCCTAATCAAACATAAATTTCCAAAGATACATTGGTGAACCTGACATTTTGTAGAGAAATTTGTGTGTTCTTGTTTGTTTTTGCTATTTTGCAGGTTACAACTAAAAATTCATTTGAAATCTCGTCATCTTCTTTTGAGCACAGAAAAATGGGCGCATAAAATATTTTTTAAAAAAATCTGGGCTTTGTAGATCTCATTCTCATCTTTCTGGAACTTCAAATAGTTTGAAATTTAGTTAAGATTTGAGAAAGTTATGACCATTTTAGTGATCGCATCTTTTAAGATTTAGTTGCTCAAATCCAAATTTTCTTTTGTTTATAACACTTTTGTCTTGCAGGATTTTGCAAAATGTTTTTTGGGTTTTAAAGGTCTATGTCTTAGCTTTCCATAGATATCTATAGTTTAAAATTTTGTTTAGTTTTGAGAAAGTTATCACTATTTTTAGTTTGTTGTTTTCATTCAAGTTTTTTTTGGTTTACTATTCTTTTATTTGTAGCGTGTGGCTTTGGAGTGGAACTCCCAAAAACTGCTTCTTTTGGAGCAACAAAAAAATTGAGCTCTTAGTTTTTAGTTTTAATTGATTTCCTTTTCTTAGTTTAGTTTAGTCTTTTCATTTTCTAGTTTAGTTATTTACTAACTTTTAGTTTGGTTTTTAATCTTTTGTTCTAACTTCATTTTTTGTAGCTTTCTCATTGGTCCAAGACATTTATAAAACTACTAACTTGTGGTTTTGCAGCTCCATTAGTCGAAGACTCATTTCTCAAACAATATGTTTGCAATTTCTAGTTTAGAAAACACTTTCATTGGTGCATTAAAATGAACATGTGTTTGATTCTGCCTGACTGTGCTTGAAGGTGGTAGGTGATTATGCTCTCACCTTGTAAAAATTAGGTGATCAGAAAACCAAACCCACCTTTTTTTTGTCAACCCTCAAGACTTAGTAATTGAAGTATCCTCTCCCCTTGCACTTTCGGGAGATCCTGGGTGTAAGAGAAACGGTTACTGACTCTAGAACTTGGCCTATTCTAGTGGGAAAAAGTACTCACCCTAGGACGACTCAAACAGGTAACACCCTGAACCCAAGGGACTTCTAGTCGATATATAAAAGTGGATTCTTGGGGAAAGCCCAAAAATCATGTGTATGGTTCTGACGGGATGGATCCGAAAAAGGGGACTCTCGCCGCATGGATCATGCCCTACGAACGGAATGCTCATACTAAACACCTTTTGTTTTAGAGTCCAGCCTTTTTTGGCCGTTGCTTGGTATAGTGCAGGGTACAATATCATGCCTGAAGATACTCACTATTGACTCCCTTGAGTAGAGATAGCAGTTCTTGGGAAGTGATGACCGCGTATGTGCAGGATCATGGTATGCCAAAAAGTGGCAATGGAAAAAAATTGTGTTTGATCGACTCAAAAACGCGAAAATGCCGAGTTGACTTTATGTGGCTTGGGTGTCAGTACACACTACCGAAGCAAAGGCCAAACCTAGATTACCAAATCGGATATTCAATTTGGGACACACATATATATTTGATTTCAGCCTAATTAAAACTCATTTCACATTTCGGCGCATAGTGAAAACTTCATTCCACAAATCAGATATTCGATTTCGTGCAAATCCATCTTCAAAAGGTTAGATTCATTGTTTTTCTTTGCTCTAATCAAATTTTCAATTAGATTTGTGTAATTTTAGTTAATTTTTTATAGATTTTTTTCAAAATAGGGTTTTTGATAGATTTTTTATGAAAAAATTGAGTTTAGTATGGTTTTTGATGAAAATTGAATGTTTGTAATAGATTTTGATGAAAATTTAATGTTTGTAATGGATTTTGATTTTAAAATAGTGTTTTTTATGTATTTGGATTAGAAATTAGAGAATTTTATAGATTTTTGTTAAAAACTAGGGTTTTTGTTGGATTTTTTAAAAAAACTAGGGTATTTTATAATATTTTCATTTATATTGTCTAATTTTAATTAGATTAATTTGTTTTTAACTTTAATCAGGCATTATGGTTGCTGACAATGAAAATGCACAAATTCCAAACGCTCCACCACCTCCATAGCCATCAATTGAAGAATTAATTAGTGAAAAATTGCAACAATTAAGAGGCATTTCTGAAGTTTATACGAGAGTCCCTCGATTATCTGAGATGTCAAACACAATGAAAGAAATAATTAAAAACATAGAAACCCTCTCCTCGCAACATAATGCCTTTCATTCGTGGCGAGAAGACATGAGAGAATATTATGCATGTGGATTGTCCTATGATGATGTGAAAGATCTCGGAATAACCAAAGCCCAAATAGCCTCTTTATTTGTTAACCCCCGCACTGGTTTGCCAGTTAATGTTAATAAAACAAAACTTTCTATAAATGGTGCACTCATAGAGACATTGTAGAAAATTTTTGGGATCGTTGGTGTATGGTTTTTTGAAACCACCGAACAATAATTTGGATGTACCATTTTTACTTTATAAAAAAATTATATGATGAGTTTGTGTTAGGGCATCATGTCAATTACTTTGACATTAAACCCTTCCAGGGCGTTGGTGGAGGTATGCCCCAGGATAGACTAGAGGCAGTTAGAGTAATACCCCACCCATATGTTCCCTCTCCTCCCCTTCCTCCGCCACCTTCAGTATACCATCCAGATATTATGCAGGATGTGGCCACACAGACTATCCATGCTATTCACTCTTTGAGTGGTCTTTTGGTTTCACATGCTTGTGTAGTAGCTCAGCCACATTCTGGTGATGTTGGTGATGGCTCGAGTGTTGCTGCATCATCCTCGTCAAGTCCACATATTTTTGTACTGCATACTTGCTCCATGTGCTGCCAGATATGCTTGGGTCCTCTTGTACACCCTGCCAAGCATCCCTTGGACACTTCTGATTATGACTTCCATGATGTGGACATTATAGATTAGACACAGGGGAGTGGAGCACACCGTACAGAGTCCTCTCCTGCTAGAGAGGGGGACATTGGA
>VDFB02271358.1:813886048-814033418 GCA_007258455.2 Sequoia sempervirens
TCAAATTTTCACCAAATAGATTTTGTTTTTAAAAATAAAGCTAGTAGTTTAGAAACTATATTCAATTTCCCACAGATTCTATTCTTACATTTTTTTGAAATAATATAGATAACTTATTCAAATTTTTATGTCAAGTTGCCTAACTCTAATTTTTTTGAATTTTCATTGCCACTTAAGGGCTTGTTTGGCCCATCATGATCCTACACATACCCTGTGATCAAGGGAAAATTCTAAAATTGTTAAAGGGGGTTAGCACAATAACATTAAAATTCCTATGAAATAACAAAGCACAAAGGAAGTGGAGTGAAGACAAAAGGGATAATGTTACCCTAAGTCTCCACCTTCCATGGTTGACCTTTGTTACACCTCCTAGCTTGCAGTAAATAAAAATGCCCTCAGATTTGTGTGAGCAACTATGACTAAATACTAAGCCCTATGCAAGTGTTGAAGGATTTGTAGAAAATAAAATGACCCTACAATGGACTAAAATGACTATGACTGTAAGTTACTATGACTGTAAAACTAATAGTAGCATAAAATGAAGTCTAAGCATGAGATGGACCAAGAGTGCAAGAAGTCAAGAGAGCTGAGAGAGACAAAATGAGGACAAAATTGCCATTTTATAAAAATTGCAATTTTGAATGTGTGGCCAGGATGAAAAGATGACCAAAACCCTAGAATCAATGCTCAAGATTAAATTTTGCTGTGTGCATTAGGATTAGGTCAAAATTAGGGCAAAAGGTAAGAATGAAGGGTTGAGATTGAATTATAAAATAATTCAATCTAGGGCTGAAATTAAATGAGATGTCAAAAGTCAAGAATTAATTTGGAAGATAAGACTGGCACGGACAAAGAGGTTGCTGGAGAAATTAAATAATAAAATTTATTTACTCCAGGTGACTAGTAAATAATTAAATAATAAAGATATTATTTAATTATGGAGGAATATGACAAAAGAATTGTTTTGAATTAAATAATGATTTAATTCAAAACTCAAGAGAATTGACTAAATTAAATAAATCCAATTTATTTAATTTTAATGAGAGAAAAAGCTAGTGAATATTTAAATAATTAGAATAATTATTTAATTATAGTGGAAAGTGGACAAAATTAAATAAATAAGAATTTATTTAATTTTTTAGAAGAAGGGGACTTAATTAGTGACGTAATTAAATAAATAAAAATTTATTTAATTAATCAAGAAGATATGAATGACAAAGGAGAATTAAATAAATTTAAGAAATTCATTTAATTAGAGGGAGACTTTAGACAATTAATGACGTATTTAATAAATAAATAAAATTTATTTATTTAATAATCATGAAGAATAACTGACATGAATTAATTAAATAATTATGAATTATTTAATCAATAGTCGAATGTGGACCAAGGACATAATTAAATATCTTAATTATGCTAGGACGAAAGTGGTAAAAATGAAGCTTGCAGGCCTAGGTCATTTTTAGGTGTCTACATACCCGACCCAAGAATCTGAAGTTGGTGTCCCTGAATGACGTTAATGAGCCATGGAGGGGAGCCAATGCCACCAAACTTCTAAGCTATCCGCTCTCGAGAAGGAAAGGTGTTTAGCACGAATCCGGGGTATATCAGTGGGCTATATCAAGTATATACAAACCCTTGGCCTATTGGCCTATTAGGATTGTGCTTGTCTCATGTGCATTTGCATACACCAAAACATTGTGCTTGTCAAGTTCTTTCTATATTTTCAAACAATATACACAACATTCACAAATTTGGACACAAATAATCAACCTCAGACAACTTAGAATTTTTAATAAAACATCAAAACAACAGTCTCAGCCTGCTATCAAACATTTTTTTTAAGAGGTCTCTGTCAGACATCAACATTGAAATTGCTCAAAATCCTCATTATTCAACCATTAGTTTGTATTCTTGACCATATAATTAATCTTTCAAATTTTAGTTGCATCCATTAGGTTTCATAATAAACATTTTCAACATTAGCTTGACCATAGCTTTTCATTTTTGCATACTTTGGGTTAGGCCAACCTTATCACAATTTGCAAAATCATTACTTTCAAAACTAGGTTAGCTTGGACTTCGTCATTCATTTCTATTTTCAGTCATTGTCCCTTTTGTGAGGATTTCCAACTCAGCAGTCTAGTTAGGAAAACTCACTAGTCATCTTGACCTTGTCACTTTGTCATTTTCAACAAGTACTTTGGTAACCAAAATTGAAAACAAGGATTAAGCTTAGAGTGCTTAGGTACCCCTTTCTCCAAATTGCATTCATTTTAGTTCCTACATTGCATACTTTATTCCAAAAAATTACAAAAATATCATTCATCCTAGTTGTCATTTTGAACCTAGGCCTTGCATTAGTTTCATCACCTTAGTCCTCATTTTGCACCTTTACCTTTCAATTTTCCTAGACCACATTGTCATTTTCCTAATCAACATTGTCATCCAAGTCAACATTGTCATCCTAGTCACCTTGGATTTTGGCATACTTGCATTAACTTCTCTTTGCATCGTCATCCTAGTCACCTTAGCTTTTGGCATACTTGCATTATCATTTCCTTGCATTTTCATCCTTATCACACAAAAAGACAAAAGCATAGGCTAGTGACATACTTGCATTGTCATTATCTTCATTTGATAAATTTCCTTTGATGGTGGAGACAAGACTTCAACGAAAGAAAAAACAAATGGCAGACTTTGGACAAGACTTTAACAACAACACAAATATCAACACCAATCCCAATGATTGGATATTTGATGACCCATTTGGAAATTTGAATGCACAATCTTCCATGAACATGTCAAATTCTTTTCAAAATCCACTTTTTGAAGAATTCATACAAAGAGACCAAAATGGACAAGTTTACATTGAAAACTTAGAGGCAATAGCCCAAAATCCTGCAGTCGCTTCGTTTGTCGAAGACTTGGTCTTGAACGATCTTGAACGATACCTCGCTATGCTCTTAGACCAAGGCGCAAGATTACCAAAAGGATTTGACATTAATACCATACGGCCTGTCTCTCCTAATCATATGACACAAAACACAACATCCCAACATGACACAAACAATACCTCGACCAATCACATTGTTGTTACTACGCAAGTTGCTACTACCACCATTAATGCAACATCTACTGGCACCACAAATCAAAACACCCCCACCTCAACTAATACGACACTTATTGGAGGAACATCTACTATGACCATTCCTACAATGTCCACATCATCTTCACAAACGCTAGGAGCTACCTTTTCACAATCCATGCCTACAACTTCCACATCATCTTCACAAACGATAGGAGCCACCTTTGCATCTACATCAGTAGGCACCACCTCCTAAAATCCTATGATTGGTTCTTCATCTATGACAATGGGGGCATCTTCATCACATCCTTATGGTGGAAGCTCATTTAATCCATTTGGATAAAACTCACAACATGTTTTCATTCAAGGTCCTCAACACAACATTAGCACATCATCACAAATGAACATCCCACATGGAAAAGGGCACAATACACATATATCACATGGACACTTTCAAGGACCAAACACTACCATGCCACACAGACAATTCTTTCCACAAGGACAAGGAACTCAAATGATGCAAAAAAATGCATACCTTTGGACATCAAACAAGTCAGGGACCTTAAATACAGACAAACATGGTTGGATCACATATTCCTACATACTCGTCCCAGATTCATACTCAACAACATATCCCCAATCACAACTGGAAATATCAGTGAAACATACCTTACTTTCAGGAAACCAATGATCCCATCATACACACCTTGCTAGCAAAAGTGGATGACCTTCAAAAACAAATGGAAAATATGAAAACTTCTGACAAGAAGATGCAAATGCCATATGACTTATGTCCATATCCTTTTGATACAATATTGTACATGCCACCATTTCCACATAGTTATGTGGCTCCAAACTTCAGCAAATACAAGGGTAAAACAAATCCACTTGATCACATCAAAGAGTTCATAACAAGTTGTGTGGATATTGCTCATGAGCACACATATCTAATGCGACTATTTCCTAAAAGCCTCACAGGGCCAGCCCTAGAATGGTTCTATACACTGCACCCTGGAATTCAATCATGGAAAGAACTTGCTGAAAAATTCATGAAAAATTACACATACAACATTGACATAGACACCTCCATTACCAACTTATGCCAGCTCACACAAGAAGATTTGGGTGAAACCTTTTTACCATTCTTTAAAAAATTGAGGGGACTAGCGAGTCGTTGTCATATAGACATACCTGAAAAGGAAAAAGTTGACATGTTTGTACAAATGTTAATGGGCCCACTGAAAAATGGCTTGTGTGTTCATTGTTGCACAAATTTTGCGGACCTAGTTGAACGAGGTGTCCAAGTTGAACAAGCCCTCATAGCTGAAGGAAGACTAAAATATAGTCCTAAAAACACAAATGCAAACCCTCTTTTTGCTGACAAAACCAAATTCTAGGTTAAGAACAAACATGTTACCAACGATGGTGTAGTCAATGCTAAGGCTGTCAAAACTATGGGTCCTATGATTACTCTAAAAGGGACACAACCACAAAACACACAAATGATGACACAAACCTATGCTACTAATGCTATCTAGACAAATCAGAATAACCAAGGCAATCAAAACAATCAAATTCAAGGGAAGCCTAGACAACCAAGACAATTCCTTAGAAATCGCACATATACCCCTTTGGGTGAACCTATTGATGAAGTACTCAAGAAATGCATTCAGAATGGTAGCATCACACTTCAGGACCCCAAACCATACGACCCTAGACAGTTTAAACCATCTTGGTGGGATAATAATGCATTTTGTGACTATCACCAAATAAAAGGACACAAAACATCTTCCTATAAACAATTGAAAAATGTATCATTGAAGTTGGAAGTCCACAGTTTGTCTCTAATGCGGATCATACAATACACAAGAACCCACTGCAGGATCATGGTTCAGGAAACCCTTCTATGTCAAACCTTAATAACAATACTCGAGCCTACCATGCCCATATTGGATACGACTATTCGGGGGGACCTATTATACATCACATTAGAACAACCGAGGAACATGTTTGCACAGTCACCGTTACAAAGGTCCCTGAATGCAATGTCACCACTCACGGTGGAAAGATCACTATAGTTGGCCCTCCTCCCCCTAGACAACCAAAGGTAACAATAGCTGGCCCATCCACTTCACAGTCGCAATCACGTCCACAAAACAAGCAATCCCAACCTAAAGGAAACTTTAATCTTATTGACCAGCTTGGAAAAACACCCGCACAAATCTCTATTCTTGAGTTGTTACGCATCTCGCTTGCCCATAGAGCTATCCTAGATAAAAAAAATTGCAATAATCTTTTATTCCCCACGATATTGATGTCAACCAATTCAAAGCCATGGTAGGATATCTCATGACACCCCACCATATCACCTTTTTTAACCAAGACTATTTGTCATCCAAATCCAACCATAATGATTCCCTTCATATCGAAGTCTTTGTTCATAAACACAAGGTCAGACAGGTCTTAGTAGATGGTGGAGTAGGATTGAATATATGTTCCTTAAAATTGGTCAAGGCACTATGCTTTTCTGATGCTTACGTAGACACCACAAGAAACATTGTTATCAAGGCATATGATGATGAAGAACATTCCTCTCAGGGTGTAATTACACTCCCAGTTTGTACTGGGCCAGTCATTGTTGACACCACTTGTTAATTTCTAGATTTGGACCTGCCATACAACATTTTACTCGGTTGACCTTGGATCCACGCTTTGAAAGCCATTCCCTCCACATATCACCAGTGCTTGAAGTTTCCTTTTGAAGGAACCGAGATAACTATATATGGAGACCCTGATCCATTCCAATATTGTACCAACTTACGAGGTGTCTCAGAACATCAAGTCCCTATCAATAGGGAAGCTCTGACATCTTTGTCTTCCAAATTCATTGATCCCTTAGCACTTGTGAAATTTCCTGCCTCTTCACTGACCACATCCACTTTTGCTTCTTCCACCACCACGACCATCTCTATAACACCTTCCACTTCATGTATCACCCCAAGCATTGACCCGAGGTTCCAGATTCAGGATCAAGGATGTGGAGAGTACAAGTTGAATACGGCCTATTGCGTAACCAAGATGCCAAAGTCTCCCCAGGTCTATGGAAAACCTTGATTTAGGACACAGGTAAAGGAAACTTTCAAGGTTCTCCCAAAAACAATTTTCATAAAGTGGGGTGAAATGAGTCAAGAGGACACAAATGATATACTATCCTGGATTTATAGAGAACCACAAGACTTAACTCCCTTGCCAGTAACAATATATGGAAAAGGATATAGCATGATAAAAGCAAAAGGTTATGACGGAAAAAGCGGTCTTGGAAAGGATAAAAATGGAAGGTGTGAGCCACTATCAGTTTTAGAAATACCAAACCATCTTGGGTTAGGTTTAGGTCCACGAGAATTTGGCGATCCAAGTACCAATGTACTTCCATGTGAGTTAGTGTATGCTTCAGACTATGTTGAGACAACTAAGGATACCTCCTTTGAAACTGACTCTCACGAATGGGAATTTGGCTCTCAGCGATCCTTAAGTGACTATTGCCTGGATGAGTTGTTCCTAGAACCTGGAAAGCCTACATTTGAGGAACGATTTTGGAAAATGTTTAAGATCGATACAACATCAAATGATGTCAAGTATAGATCATATTCTATTCCCATTCATCCCAGCCTAGTCATCCCAAATTGATGACAATCATTCAGAACCACCTGAACCATCACTTGCCACTACTGATCCTAACTCTAATGCTACTCCCTTTATCCCTTATTTCGCTAGTGAGTATGAAACAAGCGAAGGAGAATACTGGATAGAATCTGACATAGAGCCAGACAATGACAATTTCATTTTTAACGTCTCGACATCCATTTGCATGCTCTCCACGTCATCTCCTCAATTTTCAAATGTTGATGATGGAATATCTTTAGTTTACCCTAACCTAATTGACTAGAACCAACAAGGCCCACCAATAATGGACACTTTTCAAAATGATGAGGCTTTAGCAGAATTTCTAGGACTACGTGAGGGCATTCCAAATGGGGATCACAAAGTTGGATTTTTCATTGACTTGGATTGTGCTGCTTATTTTGAGGAGACTACACCATCCTCTAGTCGCAAAATTAAAAATAAAAATAAAGTAAAAAATGACACATCTCTAGGTGAAAACTGAAAGGCACCTTCTGACGAAAAAATAGTAAAAATAAAGGACATATCCGAGGGTGAAAACCTCCTTGAGGCGCCCAAGGGTGGAGGATTGGACTTTCTCCCCGTAGATAGAGAAAAATCAGCAATGCTTGTAGAAGACACCATACTAGTTAATATAGCTACTGTGGAAGACCCCAAAATGGTTCTCTTTGCAGCATCATTGACAAAAGTTGAACAGCCATAATTTCAAAAGTTCTTCTCATAACACAAGGTAAACTTCACATGGTCTTATGTCGACATGCCAGGATTAGATCCTGAGTTAGTATTGCATCACTTGCCATTATTTCCATATGCCAAGCCAGTAAAACAAAAGCTAAGAAAAATGCACCCGCAAGTGGCATTGTTGGTTAAAGTTGAACTCAAAAAGTTGTTGGATGTGGGTTTTATCAAATCAATTGACTATGCTAAGTGGATATCCAACCTCATACCTGTCACTAAGTATACTAGACAGAATCATGTGTGCACAGACTTTCGAGACCTCAATAAAGCATGTCCTAAAGATGATTTTCCTCTTCCGAACATTGACATCATTGTGGACCTTACAGCTAGATATGAGATGTTGTCCCTTATGGATGGTTTCTCAGGTTATAATCAGATTTGTATTGCCCCTGAAGATCAACACAAAACTGCTTTCACATGCCCTTGGGGTACATACTGTTGGACTATAATGTTGTTTGGTCTTAAAAATGTAGGCGCTACATATCAAAGGGCAATGACAACAATATTCCACGACATGATACACACATTAATGGAGGACTATGTAGATGACCATTTGGAAAATTCATTGACAAGAAAAGACCACCTTTCAGTATTGGACAAAGTTTTTAGGAGGTTGGAATAGTATAAGGTCTGGTTAAACCCAAAAAAGTGTGTTTTTGGTGTAGCATCAGGCAAGTTATTGGGATACATAGTCTCCCATAGAGGAATTGAAGTTGATCCCACTAAAGTCAAAGCTATATCGGATATGCCTCCTCCTAAGGGAATCAGTGACCTAAGAACGCTACAAGGTAGACTTCAATCTATCAAACAGTTTATTGCTCAACTCGCAGATAGGTGTCAACCATTCCAGTATCTTCTACGCAAAGGGATCCCCTTTTTGTGGACAGATAAGTGTCAAGAAGCATTCAACCAGATCAAATAGTATTTATTGTCACCTCTAGTTCTCATGCCTCCTATCCAAGGAAAACCATTAATTTTGTACATCTCTACAACTACTTCAGCACTGGGGGCATTAATTTTGTACATCTCTACAACTACTTCAGCACTGGGGGCATTACTAGCACAGAATGACTATGAAGAAAAAGAAAGGGCCATATATTATATCAGTTGAAGACTAGTGGGGTATGAGTTAAATTACACACCCATTGAATGTGCTTGTTTAGCAGTTGTATTCGTAGCCCAAAAATTAAGGCATTATATGTTAAACCATAAGACACACTCGGTAGCCAAGATCGATCCCTTGAAGTACCTCTTGAGTGGAACAACATTGACAGGATGTTTAGCAAAATGGGTCACAATCCTCAGTGAATATGATATTCAATATGTCGAACAAAAATCCATCAAAGGACAAGTAATAGAAAACTAGCTCACAGACGCACCAATACCAGATAATCATCCTCTTACAATAGAATTTCTAGATGAGTCTGTATTTCATGCGGAGTCCCAACAGCCTTGGCAATTATACTTTGATTGATCTCACACTAATCATGGATCAGGAGTTGGAATACTATTCATTACTCCACAAGGAGATTCCATCCCAAGGTCATTCTGCATTACATTTCTGTGCACTAATAACATGGCAGAGTATGAAGCACTAATTACAAGGCTTCGAATGGCTATCAGGTGGAAAATCAAGAATTCACAGGTCCTTGACGATTCTCAGCTAGTTATAAACCAAGTCAATGATGAATATGAAACCAAAGATGAGAATCTAATGCCTTATAAATGAATGGTTGACAGTTTCTTGACATATTTTCACATACTATCCTTTGAATTGATTCCAAGAACACAAAATAAGGTTGTTGACGCTATGGCAACTATTGGATCTTTGCTTGATATTCCCAGCAATATCCCACAATTTCAGTTTTTTGTTGAGTAGTTATTCATTCCAGCTTATGATGTCCTTGAATCATAAAAGGTATGTGAGCTTATTGGTTCCAGTTCCCCTTGGTATAAGGACATTTTTGACTACCTTCATTCACAGATCCTTCCCCAAAACTTTTCCAATAACCAAAGGAAGTCCTTTATCCACAAAGTTGCACGTTATACCATCATCAACAACACCCTTTACCAACGTAGCTTTGACAATACCCTTCTCCATTGTCTCGACACTAATGAAGCAAAAATTACCTTACAGGAAGTGCATGAGGGTATATGTGGGTTCCATTCGAGTTGCCCGACCTTGGCTAAAAAGATTACGAGACTTGGGTACTATTGGCTAACACTAGAAAAGGATGCTCTAGAATTTGTAAGAACATGTCGCCAATGTCAGATTCACAGTGATTTAATTCATGCTCCAGCACAAGAGTTGAGGCCGATCACTTCTCCTTGGCCTTTTACAAAATGGGGACTTGATCTCGTGGGCAAGATTCATCCTACATCCTCTAATGGACATAAATTCATTATCACCGCTATTGAGTATTTTACTAAGTGGATCGAAGCCATTCCCCTCACTTACATTACTGGCAAACAAATCTCCAAGTTCATCCTCAATTATATCATTTTTAGGTATGGCATTCCACAATCCATCATCATGGATAATGGTCGTCCCTTCAAAAATCAGGAGGTCCGTGAATTATGCCAACGTTTCCATATTAGCCATCGCTTTTCCATGCCTTACTATCCATAGGGAAATGGTTAAGTTGAGGCATCTAATAAAACCATTATCAAACTCCTCAAAAAGACTATCAATGATGTTGGCCATGACTGGCACATCCAACTCAACCCTGCTTTGTGGGCATACCGCACGAGCATTCGTACTCCCACTGGTGCCACGCCTTTTGCCCTTGTCTTTGTAGCCGAAGCCATCTTACCCATAGAGGTTGAAATTCCATCTTTGCGAGTCTCCATGAAAGGCCTTACCACTAATGAAGAATACAGACAATCAAGACTGCATGAGTTAGAAATGCTAGATGAACGCAGACACAATGCATTGGATCATTTGCAAGCATACCAAAATCGTTTGTGCAAAAGTTATAACAAAAGGGTGATGGCTCAAAAGTTTGACATTGGCAACCTAGTTCTCATGAAAAATCTCAAGAATCAGTCAGATAGAGAAAAGCCAGGAAAATCTGAGCCCAATTGGCTAGGCCCTTACGTCATCATAGCCTCATTTGGTTCTGGAGCATATCAGTTAGCTACTCCTGAAGGTGAACAATTGATAGAGCCAATCAATAGTCTACATTTGCGCAAATTCTATGCATAGTGTTGGAAAGCCTATCCGAAAACCGGTAAAAATACAAAAAAAAAGTGGAAAATCAAAAAAATCATCACCTTGATGAAAACTTGGCAAACAAGTGTCTTGGTGACACCAAAAAAAATGAATAAAATGACAAAAATAAATAGAAATAATTCGTCCAATAGTGAAAACCTGGTAAACAGGCGCTTTAGATAAGTACCATGGTGAAAACCTGGCAAATAGGCACCATGTGTAGTCAATCATTGTTGTGCCATCTACTGTCACTCTATCTACCTTTGTCCCTAATGAACATACTCTTTTCTGACATTCGTCGTAACACTTCATCTTGATATCATGATATTTTTGTCTATGGCTGACAATGGTTGAAATAAAGTCTTGCATACTGTCCATTGTCCATGCTAGTCATGCCTTTTCTTTACATTTCATTTTTCCCTGGCTCATACTCAACTTGACTAGGGGCAAACTTTTATCATGAGACTGCAGTGGGTACCGCATGTGAGACCTAAAAATTAGAAAATGTCCTAAAAAAAGATTTAAAAATCAGAAAATGTCCTGAAAAAATACTTAAAAATTAGAAAATGTCCTAAAAAAAGACCTAAAAATTAGAAAATGTCCTAAAAAAGACCTAAAAATTAGAAAATGTCTTGAAAAAAGACCTAAAAATTAGAAAATTCCCTAAAAAAGACCTAAAAATTAGAAAATGTCTTAAAAAATACCTAGAAATAAGAAAATGTCCTTAAAAAAGACCTAAAAATCAAAAAATGTCCTAAAAAAAGACCTAAAAATCAAAAAATGTCCTGAAAAAAGACCTAAATATTGAAAAATGTCCTAGAAAAATACCTAAAAATTGGAAAATGTCCTAAAAAAAGACCTAAAAATAGAAAATGTCCTAAAAAAGACCTAAAAAATATAAAATGTCCTAAAAAAAGACCTAAAAAATCATAAAATGTCCTTCAAAAAGACCTAAAAATCAAAAAATGCCATTAAAAAAGACCTAAAAATTGAAAAATGTCCTAGTGAAAAACATAAAAATTGAAAAATGTCCTAGAAAAAGACCTAAAAATCAAAAAATGTCCTAAAAAAGACTTAAAAATCAAAAAATGTTTTGAAAAAAGACCTAAAAATTGAAAAACGTCCTGAAGAAAACACAAAAATTCCAAAAAATAGAGTCATGTCAGTTAGCATAGTCACATCAGTTCAAGTCTTGATTAGTCTTTGTCATTTTCAAACTACATTGTCTCTACGCATTTGCTACGTAGGCAAGGCTCATCTTCAAGCCTCTGAGACATTAGGTCAGTCCTATTAGGTTTGTCAATGTAAATCATGACTCAATCTTTTGTCAACAAGACAAAGTCTTTGGTCGTGTCGAACTACAAGGTCTCTGAGTGCATGACGTAGGCAAGGCCATCTGTCGATGGGCCCCCAAGGCCGCACTAGGTCAGTCCATTAGGGTTCATTACACAATTTTTGCACACACATGAAATAGTCTTTAAATTTCAACGAATAATCTACCCAAGTGAACTTTGACAATCTGTCAACAGAACATGACAATCATCTTGGCATATCAAAATCGGTCAATCTCAGTCAAACTTAATCAAGCCAATCAAATATTGCTTACTCTTCAGATGTGTTGTTCTGAAGGGTAGCCTGTCATTTAATCATGCCCTAGGATGTGTCCTTCCTAGGCATCATCATCATCATCTGACATTTTGAGCAATCCTCTTGACATTTAAGGATCACTCCTCTTGACATCAATGTTCTTTCAGATGTGTCCTTCTGAAGAACAACCCCTATCATTTATGCCTTAGGATGTGTACTTCCTAGGCATCGTCACTGTCACCTGGCATTTTGAGGGATCCTCTTGAATTTTGGGGGTTTCTCCTCTTGACATCAACATTGTTCAGGATGTGTCCTTCCTGAATTTGACAATCTTTAACACTCGTCATCTTGGCATCGTCAAAACCTTAACACCTTGGAATCTCGACATCAAACCAGACATCTTGACATTAAAACACTTGGCAAACACTTGGCACTTATCTGTTGATTTTTCATCATGTTACTAATTTTTTAGCGAGATCCCGACAACAGGATTTAGAGAAGCAGTGACATATCATGACGTTTGTCTTATCTTTTGACACTCATGTTACTAGTTTCTCAGCGATGTCCTAACTCCAGGATTTAGAAAAGTAGCAACGTATCATGATGATGGTTTTGGCTTTATTTTGTCCTTTTTGGAAATCATGTTGCTAGTTTCTCGAGGATGTCTTGGAAACAAGATTTAGAGAAGCAACGACGTTTCATGATTTGTCCTTCTTATCTTTTTTTGTTTGCGGTTGGTTATAAGAAAAAGACTGGGGCAAATGTGCCTTTTTGTATGAGTCATGATCATCCTTGTTTGTGACTGTTTAAGTCAAGTGATGGTATGACCTTTCACACCTTGATTTACGTCATATCATGGTGTTTGTTGGCCATCACAATAATCTGCCCAATGATGATTAAGAGCAACAATTAGTAGTCCTATGGCAATGTGTTGAAGGATCTTTTTCGTCTTACTAACATGCATCTCCTTCTATTTTTTCATCTTCGCTCGCCCATCTCATATAGGCATTGCATCCATATCATCATCCATATCTTTTGCACTAACATTTCTTTGTCTCTTCATATTCTAGTCTTCTCATCAATTTCGAGAGCACACCCATGTTCCTGGAACCCATCTGTCCTCTCGAAGGGGCATACTGCTACCCTCCTCATCATTCTTCCTCATCTTATTTTGCACTAGGGCATGACTTTGACTTATTTTTCTTTGTCATAATGTGACAAGTTGCATTATGACAAAGAGGGGAAAAATGTAGACACTAAAAATTGACCTAGGCCTGCAAGCTCCATTTCTCGCCACTTTCGTCCTAGAATAATTAAGATACTTAATTATGTTATCCGGTCCATTTTCATCTATTAATTAAATAATTTTAATTATTTAATTAATTCATGTCTATTTATTCTATCCTGATCGATTAGATAAACTAATTGCATCACTAATTTCTTCCTCTTCTTCAATAGTTAAATAAATTATTATTTATTTAATTATTTTGTCATCTTTCATCTATAGTTAAATAATTACCATTAATTATTTATCTATTCATGGTCCTTTAATTCTTCCATAGTTAAACAATTATTAAAATCATTTAACTATGCCATGCCACCTCCCCTAATTAAATAGTTAATCTAAATTAATTATTTAAAGTCTAATTTTCATCTCTCCATTTAATTAAATTAATAAATTAAATTAAATGCTCCTCTTGTCTATCTCCTCCATTTTCAAATAAATAATTTGAATAAATTATTTATTTTCCACTTGTCCATTTCCTCCATTTTGGAATAAATAATTTAAAATAAATTATTTATGCACCACTTGGTCAAAAATGCCCTGTCATAATCCCCTTGTCATAACATTCATTTCCTGTCATAGTCTGCATGTCTATCATAGCTCGCATGTCTTGCATGTCTGTTATAGCCATCGGCGTCATAGTTTTTGCCATGCATGGCATATTCTTGGTGCATCAATTTTGGACCATTGATTCAACCTTCAATCTCATCCGTCCATTTGAATTTTCCTTTTATTATAAAATGGAAATTTTGAATTCATTTGGTCTTCTTCCTCCTCTCTCTCTCAAGCATTCAGGCGAACTTTTGATCTTCATTTTCACAATATATTTTCATGCATACTTAGAACTTCTCTTAGGCACTTAGAGTCATCTTTGCATAGTAAAATCCTTCAACACTTGTGTAGGACATGGCATAGTCTTAAGTTGCTCGAAGAATCTGAGGGCACTCTTCAACTTGTAGCAAGCTAGAAGGTGTAATGGAGGTCAGCCATGGAGATTGAAGATTTGGGTAACTTTGTTTTATTTATTTTCATGTTTTCTCCTTTGCACTCCATTATCTCTTTGGATTTTTAGATTTAGCAATTCTAGCCTAATCAAACATAAATTTCCAAAGATACACATTCTTTTTCCTAAATGGTACCAAGTTTTCCACCCACATGGAGTGCCTGACTAGGAATATGATTCTAGTGGACAACAACTTTTGAACCTCTTTGTAGATGATGGGTTCCAAAAATGCATTAATAGGGTGCTGACGTTGCAGAAAAGGTTTGGCATCTAGTTTGAGATAGGTAGTGTGGGTGATGATTGAAGTTTCATATGTCTTCAAGTCCTCATAGCTCCAAGCAACCACATCATGGTACTTATGCAGGGTGCAATGATCCCTTTCTTTTCCTCTAGCATGCATACTTTTCCAATGAACACATTTTTAACTTCTTCGTCAGTCCCTAGGTTGTGGACATCACACTGATTGTCAATGTGATGCAATGAAAAGGAACAAAATTCACTCAAACAATCTCATTCAAAACCTTCTTTGTTGGTTACTCATCTTTTACTCACTCATTCATTCCACAAGGCACATAAGCCATCAAACATCAACACAACAGTTAGAGTCCCAATCTTGTATCAAACATCAACCACCTTGGAAGTCATAAATTTACCAGATTAATCCACATAAACCACTAACTAATGGCCTTTCAATGAACAAAACCCCAAACTCTACAAACATTGTCCAAATTAGCAATTAGGCCATTTAGGCCACATCCACAAAACAACATCAATTTCCCAAGCCCTTTACCTCTTCCTAATGTCTCAAACAAATTTAATTAAGTCTGCATATACACATTCAACCATCTCACATATTGTATTTGTCATATTTTATCAAATTCCAACTCTAACCCTTCAATTTTGATTCCAATAGTAGGACTGTTGACAAATTGCTAAAACATGATAGTCCAAGCAATGGACTCAAAACCTTATACCTTCACCAATATTTAACTTGGAATGGACTCAACCATACCCAACCACCTTTCCAAACAAAATTACATAAGAAGGACTCATATTTCACAAACAAAATTCATCAAATCACCACTGTACACAGTAACTTACAAATTTTCTCACAAATTTCAGAGCTAGGGCATCATCATTTCATGTTTTGGCCTTAACCTTTCAATTTGAAACTTTGGAATGTGAAATTATATGCAAAAACAAGCATTCTTATAAAAAAACTAATATTTTCCACTAAGTAAATTGAAAGTAACACAATTTTTCATGCCCACTATTTACCCTAGGAGAGGGTTTTACCCGCCTGCAATAAAAACACAATATCTTTCTCCACACTTGATGAAAATGAATGAAACAAGTTGAAAAATGAATTAGACTCATGTATTCACCATTCCCAATGACTGCTCCTTAAAAATTTGATTTCATAGGGATGTACAGTGCTTTACAAGATCCATTTACCAGTCAAAAACAAAGAAATACAGAGTTTTATTCATGATTTTCCTTTACAATGCAAAACTCCTCCCCTACTTTGACTTAAGTGAGGCTTATTTCTACATTGCAAACCAAAAATAACTCCAACCAATCGACCAAAACAAACTTTCCACCTACTTGACTCTTGAACTTCCTGTTACTAATTTTTCGCCATAGCTCAATTGGTGGAGCTGGTTAAAATATTGTTATATCTTAAGTGAAAATTACAGCTATTTTTGCATTATGCTTAGTGTTGTTTGCACTTTATTCATCAATTATCAAGTGACATTTATGCAATTTTTTTGAGAAAACTGAATTTCAGAAGTATTACTCATGTTTTTGCAAAATCAAATGGAGCACAGAACTGAATATACAAATGACAAAGCAGAATGCTTTCATTTATTTCATGAAGAGATTCACATTACATGTTTTCATTTGATTGCAAGAATACAAATGACAAGTACAACTTCGCATTTCAATGCATTTTCTTTTAGAATGGAAATGAAAGAACAAAAGTTAAATATCCACACAAGTCGTGGTTTTAGCTAATTCCATTCATTGCAGAAAGTAAACTATATAGCTAAAGGTAAAAGAAATGAGAAAGAAAATAGCAGAAGACATATCCATCATTGCTCGATTCTTCATCTTCGGTTGAGACATTGTTTACTACTCCATCCTGCTTCTGCTCTTGAGTGTGCCTGCAAGAGATTGAGAGGGGTGTCAATTAAGACCTCCGGATATGAGTTATACTACAACCTCTACCAACAGACATATAATTCACTCTTCAAAATGCATGGAATCAACTAAAGAAAGGAACAGAAACATGACCTAAAAAGTAAATATCATCATCATATATTGTTTTTATGCCAACATCATTTGTTTCCTTGTGCAGGTATAGGGAAAATCATGAAACTGGTTATCATTTGAAGATCAAGCATGTGGAGAAAAATGGGCTCCCACAAGGGTAGAGCTCGGCATGTTGCCCCTTATACATTACAAGTGGGCTGAGAAGACATTGCAATCATCTTGTTCATCAAGAAAGGAAATATACAACTGAAAGAGTAAAACAAAGTTCATCCATCAAGCTGACTATTCACTCATAACAATCAAGTATGCTTCCTCAAAGCTACAGGTGAACAATAGGTTTAAATGAGCTCAATCAATTCAACTGAGTACATCATTTTCATGGTTTAAATCACAGGTATTGCTAAACAGTTTGCATTTTTTCTACCATGGGTGTTATTATGCATCTTGTTTCATGTTACTATAGCAATGTTCTATCTCATAATCAATGATAGTGAACAGGAATACATAATGCCTCAACAAATAGTATTGTTTCAGATTTCCATCAGAATATTGGATGACGAGCATCAATACAATAGCTGGTTGTTAGTAAAGTTAAGCAAATGATCCAAGAGAAAAGCAACCACTTTCATTTTGATTGAGAATGGAAGGAAACAATATAAAAGATATTCTATTTTGGAGATTTGTTTTGCCATTCAAAATGTATTTTCAGGGCATTATTTGCATGGTTCAAGCAGACATTTCTAGATTAAGCAAAACTTTTTAAGGATTTAAGTGAAAGCACAGATCGAACAAGCAAAAAATTTTAAGGTGTCTGTCAGGGAGTTTCTATAGGGATTTTGAAATATTCACCAGATTTTGGAGTAGATTTAGGAGTTCTGTGGAAATAATTAATTGCCTCTCTAAATAAAATGTAGCAACCATTCATGCACAAAGTTAGGCTTGTAAAAGTTTCTTTTGCAAGGAAAAAACAAGTACAGTGCTATTTTAAGATTGCCATGAAAGGATTTCTAAATAAAATGCAGTTTTCCATATTACTTTCAGCATACCCACATTGGGGTTTTCAATTGAAACATATAGATTTCTTATACCCATGTAAGGGTTTAGTCATAAATCACAAAGGAAAGTAAAACATCATCATTGATCGAGCTCCATAAGAGAAAGTCACAAAATAAGGGTGATTTCTTCAAAATGACAAATACCCATATGGGGTTTTTTTGTCTCTGAAGCACTAGATATACAAATGATCTTATGGGTCGAGCCCACAAAGTTTCCAAATGCCCAGTAAGAGTGTGAGTGGTCACGGCCTGTCATATTCTCAAAATTTTGCAAGCTTTGTGAGGAGTGAAAAGAAAATAAAAAAACAAAAGCTTACCATTGTTGCTTGTTGAAGATTAAGAAGTTGTGGCCAAAGCTCTACAGAGCTTTCAAAATCCAAACAAAGCACCTAGTTCAAGATCATGTATGTCGGCTAGTGGGTTGAAGGAACACAAAGGTAACAAAATAATCACAGGAAATCACCAAAATACATCAACTTGCTATAGTCGCGGCCAGTGAGGCCTTAATTTTCAAAAAAGGCTCAAAGAACAAAGCATGAATTGTCCGTGAAACTTACCCGTGGCGTTGGAAAGGAACCCTCATTCAAGTTTTGCACAATCCAGAGAATAACCCCAAGTCGAGCTTGTGTATGGTGGCCGAATGGTATGGCATTAGTAAATAGACACGGAAATACAAAGAATTCATCAAATGACCATCACATGTCACACCCTCAAGGCCAAAAAATAGCTCAAAAATGAAGCCAAAGAGTTCAGAAGAACTTGAAAACGAGTTACCCATGATTTGCAGAGAAATAATCAACCAATCTAAAGGAAAGAATCATGAGTTCCAAGCATCCTCAATAGAAACCCTAGCTCATACTTGGCGAGGGCTCAGAGCCATTTTCTTCAAAGTCCTTTCTCTCAAAATGAAGCAAAATAAGTGGAATGTTTGGTTTTGTTCATTAGGGTTTTCCCAACCCTAATTCGACTTGGGGGTATGTTAGTGACTACAATTTAATGCATACCTTAGGTCGAACCATTATAGGAGTTTTCCCTTATTTCATTTTTACCTAAGTCCTTAAGCTTGTACAATCAAATATTTTATGGCTTTAGGGTTTTAGGATTGTGATCAATAATGCCTTAGGTAAGAAATGGATAGTGATGGAAATCTGTGATTTTAATTGAATTTGTGAGAAATCAATTAAAGATTGTAAAATTATTTCACTTATGACTTAGGGCTTATTTTGTTTTCAAATTGGTTTTGAAGAAATCAATTATGGATAGTGATAAGAGATATGTTTTATGAATTTTGAGAAAATCAAGCATTGTAATTGGAGAGATAAGTGACTATTTTGCAAAAGATTTTCAAAATATTTAAATGCAAAAAAAAAAATCTAATTGTAAATCTGCAAGCCATGTAAAGCAAGATTAAAGCGATATCTTATAAATCACTTTATTCTTTGCTATTTTTAGCATATTTTTGAGAGATACTGTCTTGGTCGGATTTGAGATTCCTATTGGGTGGATAAGTTGTTTTATTTGTTTTAAAAGCAAATTTAGCCTTTTTTTAGAGGTTGGACAGTATGTACATGCAAAAAGTGAGTTTTTTTTGCCTTTATGCAAGCTTATTGGGCATTTTGATACCTTTTCTTGAGCTTTTCTTCTTGAGCTCGGATTAGGGTTTTGGAGAGATATATCTTGTGAAAATTTTAGTGTTTTTCTCAGTTCAAATTCTATTTTCTTGCTCTTACACATTTTTGAGCTTGTAAACTTATTTTGTACTCAATTTCAGACTATGGCATACTCCTTCAGTTGAATAAAGTAGCACTCCTATTCCTTAATTTTGTGTCTTTTGCAGTTTTAGTTCGATGTTATATTGTGATTTTTGCTTGCAGAATCCTTATTATGTCCTAGAGTTGTAATCTTGGTGCAAAAGTTCAAAGATACAGGTTGCATGTTGTGTTTAAACTTAAATATTCATGCAAATTATTTATGTATTTAGTGTTCACAAGGAATTGTGAAATACTGTTGTTTTCTGAAAGTTGTTGTGGGAAAAATTAGAGTCATCATTAAATTATTATCAAGTCCTAAAAATATTTTTTGAGTCATAGTTTTTATTTTAGTCATCTTTCTCTATCCCTTTTCTCTGAAGAATCATTTAGAATAGGATTATCATTCGGAGAACCAACTCACTCTGGAGATTCCTTCTTCATTCAAATCACCCACATCTAAAGAAGGTTTCCATGTGTCATTAGATTGTTGAATTTCATATTTAGCAGGGTGCAAATCTAATTGATAACAGTTTTTGGCACGCCCGGTGGGACCCTAAAAATCAATTTCAGAGAATTTTTTTAATGTTTTAAAGTTGTTTAGTGTATGCAGTAGGTTATTCAGCCTTTAAGAGGCCCATTTCAATATACCTGGTGACTCTAGTTCTATTTTTACATGTAGACTTAGTGCAGCCTATGCATGAAAAAAGTTCAAAATAGATCAAGTTTTGCACCCTTCGAATATCGACAATTGTCCCCACCACAAAGAAGAGACAATATAGCAAGGAAGTTGTTTGAAACTCCTGCAAGGTCAAAATCAACACCTCCTATTTTTAGCTCTTTGGTTTTATCACCAAGGATCCCGGTTCCAGTATCACAAGCACCACCAATGGCAGCGCCAAGGTAGCACCCATTTGTGCCTTTTAATGGAGGCAGTCCATTAGACATCACTCAACATGATGACATCCCAGTTGCAACCCTTAGAAGTTTTCCATACTTCACCGGGGAGGATCTCACTACACCGGTTAAGCATATTCATGACGTAGCCACCTTATGCTCAGTTCACAACATCATGCAAGAGAACGTCGCGTTAAGGCTCTTGGCTGCATCGCTCAAAGGGAAGGCATTGCAATGGTTCAGAGATATCGCAGCCAACTCAGTCACGACATGGGATGCGTTAGGTAATGGCTTATATCAATATTTTACTGATAAATTTGATAATTTGTCTCTATTAGAGCAATTGAGCACCATTTAGAGGGGGCCACATGAGCACTTTCCTGATTTCAACTACCAATTTCAGAGAACCTAGGTTAGGATTCCTGCAATGGTAAAACCTTTACCAGCTCATGCTTTTCTGTTTTACTTCAAGGCCTTGAATAGTAAGATTTCAGTTATGACCCAATCTATGGGTGGGCATACACTCCCTAACGCTTATGACATTGCCATTAGAGCAGAAAATTGTCTCATCTAAGTTGGAGACATAGCCCCTAGACCTCCTATGCCTTTGTTTCCAGAAATACAGCCACCTACCCCTATTGTTATACCTCCCTTAGCTATTGTCCCACCTGTTCCAGCAATAGGTTATCATAATGTAGCCCAAGAAATTGCTACTCCATCCCAAAACCAAGAGATTCAAGAGATTAAAAGCTTACTTAAGACCTTCGGGATTGATCTTGTGACCATTAAAAAATAAGTTGGTCAAGAACATAAACCTTATCAGGCCACTTATCAGCAAAACCAACCAAATAGGCCTGCTTTTCAAAATGATTATCAAGGCCAAAGGAAGACTTTTAACCCTAGGCCATTCCAGCCATACAACCCAAATGCAACCAGTTCATCAAAAGAACTTGTGCCCCAAAATAATATCTCTCAGGATTGTGATTGGTGTTATCCATGCAATTAGCCCTATAACCAATCCGTGTGTGCTAATGGTATGAGAAATCAGGCTTTAATGGTCCAAAACAGCTACACTAGTTTAGAAAATATTGCAGATCAGAATCAAGAACAACAAGATAACGTGGAAGTAGCCTTGACGAACTGGTAGAGTTCCGAATTTTGTAGCATGAATGGTCAAGAACAACAAAATTCTTCCATTTCGGCCAATACCAAATCAAAAAAGAGAGCTATGTATTTGGGGCAGCAAAGCTAGAAATTCACAGCAACAGCTTATGAATAGTAAGCATCCCATTTCATCATCAAATGTTAATGATGCAGCGCAACCTAAAGTGCAGATTTTATAAAGAGGCCAAGAGAAACCTAGCAAGGAGTAGTCAAAGACGCATTCGCAGCCTTTGTAGAGGTAAAACAATGTTGTTGTCACAAAAAACCAGCAGAAGGTAAATCCTACTTCATTTAATATTGTTGAGCATCTCAGGAAAGCTACTGTCAGTATGTCTATATTAGATGCTTTGCATATCCTAGGACATAAAAGTTTGTTGCAAGACACCTTAGCTGAGCTGTCTATTTCTGATGATACTCATCAAGGAGTTGCTAAAGTCGTGCTTGCAAATGATCTGGAGGTTAAGAATGACCAGAAGAATAAAGAGGTAAAACCTCCCCTATTTTACTTAAGTCTGATTATTGGCGGTAAGATTGTTCATAACTATATGGTTGATTTTGGTGCCAGTAGTTTAGTCATGCCTAAGAGCTTGGCTAATAAGTTAGGTCTTATTTATGAGCCTAATCCCCAGAAAAGTGTAGTTCAATTAGATGGGTCTGTTGTTAAAAATGTTGGTATAATTAGGAACTTGGCACTTACCTTGCATGCATCCCCGAGCTTTGCTATTCATCAAGATATACATGTTATCGATTTGCCACTGTACTTCGCCATTTGTCTCTCAAGAGATTTTATAGCCAAGCTAGGTGGGTTTTTGTCCTCTGATTGGTCTCATCTATTTTTTAGAACAAGGTATGGTACAAAAGTGACTATAAAGTCTGAGCCTTTAGCCAAAGACCATATCGAACCATATTCCTTGAATCCTATAAACGCTAACCTCTATGCCACCCCTATACTGGAGGAGCAAACCATGACCTCAGACTATAGCACCCATATAGAAAGTATGAATCTAGATGAATGGGTAGTCGAAGATCACGAGCTTGATCCTTTCAAGCACACATATGAGATAGGATTAGGAGTCTATATGATTCGTGAACCTAATTTTGATATGCCTAATCTTTGCAAAGAGGAGAAACAGTCTACAAAAATAGAAGATAAGCTTTGGAAGCTTTATTTTGATGGTTCGAGAAGCAGTATAGGTTCTGGAGGTGAAGCTATGTTGATTTCACCAGAGGGTGATAGATATTTTTCAACTTGTAGATTTGCTTTCAACTGTTCAAATAACACCGTTGAATATGAAACATTGGTACACGGTCTAGAGTGGGCCCGAAAGAGAGGTATCAAATGTTTATGCGTTTATGGTGATTCAGAGCTAATAGTAAATCAGGTCAAAAATTTAAATGCTACAAAAAATGACTTGCTTAAGAAATATAACCATCGTGTATGGGATTTAATGGAAGACTTTGATGCTTTTAACATTGTTTCAGTTCCTAGAAATCAAAATAAACATGTTGATAGGCTCGCTGCCATAGGAGCCCAATTTGACATTTCAAATGCAATTCATAAGGTAAAGGCACATCAATATGTAAAAATAGTGATCAGACCTTTCGTGCCTAACAATAATGTGAGTTGGCAGGTTTTTGACAGAGATGAGCAAATTGTAAGTTTTTTAATTATTGAAGTTGAGTTTGCAGATGGAAACCAGCAAAAGTGGCAGCAGCAGTATGACGACCAGATTGTGTAGTTGAAGACAAACAAGCTGCCAAAAGGTTTGGTGACCTTGGAATCTATGTTCAACTTAGATGACCAGGTACAGAAAGATAAGTGCAGCCTGACTGTTAAAGAAGAAACACTATGAAGCGATTGAAATCTTCAAAGGCAAGCTTCTTAAGCTAGGAAAGGTATGTAATAAAAAGGAATAGCAAGCATTTATTCTGTTATGCCAAAAATTTAGTGATATTTTTGCTTGGGAGTACAAGGATTTGAAAGGTTTTGACCCCAAACTAGCCCAGCACACTATTTAACTAGAACAGGATGCAAAACCAATAAGGCAGAAACAAAGACCTCTTAACCCCAAATTAGAACACCTTATGAAGGCTAAACTGAATAAATTAGTCGAGAGTGGTATTATTTTTCCTATCAAGCATACTTCTTGGGTGTCAAACTTAGTTCTAGTTAGGAAGAAAAGTGGGGAAATCAAATTATGTGTCAATTTTTGAGATTTAAATAAAGCTTCACTAAAAGACCACTACCCACTCCCTTCCACGGAGAAAATTTTGCAGGTAGTTTCTGGTTCTGATAGATTTTATTTGCTAGATGGTTACTTAGGTTACAACTAGATTCTGGTAAAATAAGAGGATTAATTTAAGACAACATTCACAACTAAGTGGGGCACGATGGCCTACAAAAAAATGCCTTTCGGCTTATCCAACGTTGGAGCAACTTTTCAGCGAGCGATGGACATGGATTTTCACAACCTCATAAATAGGTTCGTTCTGGTATATTTAAATGACATTATTGTTTTTTCCATAAATGCTAATGAGCATCTTGATCATTTAGAATAGATTTTTCAAAGATGTAGAGATTGGGGTGTCTCTCAACCCGAAGAAGTGTATTTTTTTGTACACGAGGATAAACTCCTCAAACATATTGTTTCAAAACAAGGTATTTCTATTGACTCTGAAAGAGTCTCTACAATTCTTGAATTACCTTTACAAGCTCACAAGAAATGCTTGCAAAGCTTTCTTGGAAGAATAAATTTTGTAAGAAGGTTCATACCGAATATTGCAGCTTTGTTGTAGCCTCTCACTTCTATGCTTAAAAATAATATTCCTTTCAGTTGGACCAAGGAAGGTAAGAGGAGCTTTGAGTAGATAAAGGAAGCCCTTGCAGTTGCTCCTACTCTCATTAATCCAAATTTTGAAAAAGACTTCATTTTGTATGCCTTTGGATGAGTAGATACTATTTCAGCTATGTTATGCCAACAAAATGATGAAGGCTTGGAGCAACCTGTGGCATTTTTTAGCCAGGTATTACATGATTATGAGGTAAAGTATTTTGTTGTCGAAAAGCATATTTTGTTGTTGTAAGAAGCCTAAAAAATTTTAGACATATGCTGTCAAATAGAAAAATCCACTTGTTGGTTGCTCATTCAACTGTCAATGATTTCTTACTTAACAGAGATATTAATGATAAACATATTGGCTAGATTACCAAAGTAATGGAATTTGATGTTGATATTAAGGTAACCAAGCTCGTTAGAGGCAATGGTTTGTGTGAACAGATTGTAGGAAATGAGGACAATAGCTTGAAAGAAGCTGAAAATGTTGACAAAGTACTAAACAATGATGATGTAGTTGTTGTTTTGGTTTCTGCTACTTGGTTGCAGTAAATGATGCACTATTTACAAACTGGTGAGTGCCCTGAAGGCTTAGACAGAGCAAAATGAAGGTATTACAGATTGTAGGCTATTCCTTTTGCAATTATTGATGGTGTTCTGTATAAGAGAGACTTTCAATGTATTTTATTAAGGTGCATTCAGCCTGATCAAGTTGATAAGATTTTAGCATAATTTCATGACGGGCCTTCAGGAGGCCACTTTGCTGCCAAAACAATAGCTCTGAAAATTATGTGAGTTGGTTATTACTGGCTAGATTTGTTTAAGGATGCTATTGCTTGGGTCCAAAAATGTGAAAAATGTTCTTTGTTTTCTAGAAAACAGAGGCTTGCAGCTTTGCCTCTGCATCCAATTCAAGTGGAGCAGCCCTTTGCCAAGTGGGGCTTAGACTTTATTGGTCCAATCAACTTGCCTTTAAGTGCGGGCCATAAGTGGATTCTTACTGCCATGGATTACTTTACCAAGTGGACCGAAGTTGTTGCTTTAAAAGAAGCAAACGAGACTTTTGTGCTTAACTTTTATCAAGATATCGTGTCAATATTTGGTGTTCCAGATTCAATAATCTATGACAATGGTTTAGCTTTTATCGGTTTAAATATTTCTAATTGGTCAGTTAGAAATAACATTTATTTGAACACGTCTTCTAATTATTATCCGCAGGGAAATGGTCAGGTAGAATCTACAAATAAGAATCTAATTCGGATAATTAAGAAGACAGTTGAGGACAATCAACAGACATGGCATGAAAAGCTGAAGTTAGCTCTTTGGGATGACAAGGTGACTCCTAAAAGGGCCACTGGTTGTTCTCCTTATGTACTTGCTTATGGAAAGGAGGCTAGGTTACTTGTTTCTATTGAGTTTCCTACTTTGAGTTTTGTTAAAGAGTTGGAATTTTTGAATGAACAGCCTCTTGAAGTGAGATTTGCATAGCTGGTAGAGTTCGAAGAAAACCAGAAAGGAAGCATTAAGACAACTAGAGATACATCAAGCTCAGATGAAGAGCTCTTTTGATAAGAGGGCAAGACCATGAGAGCTCATTATTGGTGATTTGGTCTTCAAGTGGAATGAATATAAGAGTAGACCTAGATGACATTCCAAATTCGATGCAATTTGGGACGAGTCTTATGTAATCATGGAGTGCAAGGAGCACAACGCTTTTCAGCTTTCCAAGTTGATTGCAGAGGTGTTGTCTATCCTAGTTAATGGGATCCACCTCAAGCATTGCCTCTGAGATAAGTTATATCTTGTAAATTAGTAGAGTAGTATTGCAAATAAGTGTGTTACACACATTTCTTTTCAGTAGTTTTCTTTTCCCTAAGCATTGTTGCACGTGTTTTGTTGGCCATCGAAGCCTATTAGTTTGCTTTCTACTTTGTTTCATTTTGTTTTCCTGCTATTTGGAGTGTTGCATTTCAAGTTCTAAGTTTCATGAAGGGGCAGATTTGACTCCGCGCCCAATGGAGTTTTTAAAGGCAACTGATATAATGCTTAGTTGGCAAGCATTCAACAGAAATTGCCAAAATGTTACCAATTTTTTCCCACAGCTCAATTGGTGGAGCTGGTTAAAATATTGTTATATCTTAAGTGAAAATTATAGTTATTTATGCATTATGCTTAGTTTTTTTTTCACTTTATTCATCATTCATCAAGTGATAGTTATGCAAGTGTTTTGAGAAAACTGAATTTCAGAAGTATTACTCATGTTTTTGTAAAATCAAATGGAGCACAGAACTGAATATACAAATGACAAAGTAGAATGCTTTCATTTATTTCATGAAGAGATTCACATTACATGTGCTCATTTGATTGCAAGAATACAAATAACAAGTACAACTTCGCATTTCAATGCATTTTCTTTCAAAATGGAAATGAAAGAACAAAAGTTAAATATCCACACAAGATGTGGTTTTAGCTAATTCCATTCATTATGGAAAGTAAACTATATAGCTGAAGGTAAAAGAAATAAGAAAGCAAATAGCAGAAGACATATCCATCATTGCCTGATTCTTCATCTTTGGTTGAGATGTTGCTGCTTGCTTCATCCTGCTTCTGCTCCTGAGTGTGCCAGCAAGAGATTGAGATTGTGTCAATTAAGAGCTCTAAATATGAGTTATACTACAAGCTCTACCAACAAACATATAATTCACTCTTTGAAATGCAAGGAATCAACTAAGGAAAGGAATAGAAACATGAACTAAAAAGGAAATATCATCATCATTTATTGTTTTTATGCCAACATCATTCATTTCCTTGTGCAGGTATAGGGAAAATCATGAAGTTGGTTATCATTTGAAGATCAACCATGTGGAGAAAAATGGGCTCCCACAAGGGTAGAGCTCGACATGTTGACCCTTATACATTATAAGTGGGCTAAGAAGACATTGCAATCATCTTGTTCATCAAGAAAGGAAATATAAAACTGAAAGAGTAAAACAGAGTTCATCCATCAAGTTATTAAGCCAACTATTCACTCATAACAATCAAGTATGCTTCCTGAAAGCTACAGGTGAACAACAGGTTTAAATGAGCTCAATCAATTCAACTGAGTACATCATTTTCATGATTTAAATCACAGGTATTGTTGAACAGTTTGCATTTTTTCTACCATGGATATTATTATGCATCTTGTTTCATGTTACTATAGCAATGTTCTATCTCATAATCAATGATAGTGAACAGGCATACATAATGCCTCAACAAATAGTATTGTTTCAAATTTCCATTAGAATAGTGGATGATGAGCATCAATACAATAGCCGGTTGTTAGTAAAGTGAAGCAAATGATCCAAGAGAAAAGCAGCCACTTTCATTTTGATTGAGAATGGAAGGAAACAATATAAAAGATATTCTGTTTTGGAGATTTTTTTTGCCATTCAAAATGTATTTTCAGGGCATTATTTGCATGGTTCAGGCAAACATTTCCAGATTAAGAAAAACTTTTTAAGGATTTAAGTGAAGGCATATATCGAACAAGCAAACAATTTTAAGGTGTCTGTCAGGGAGTTTCTGTAGGGATTTTGAAATATTCACTGGATTTTGGAGCAGATTTAGGAGTTCTATGGAAACAATTAATTGTCTCTCTAAATCAAATGTAGCAGCCATTCATGCATAGAGTCGAGCTTGTAAAAGTTTCTTTTGCCAAGAAAAAACAAGTACATTGTTGTTTTAAGATTGCCATGAAGGGATTTCTAAATAAAATGCAGTTTTCCATATTACTTTCAGCATACCCACATTGGGGTTTTCAATTGAAATATACAGATTTCTTATACCAATGCAAGGGTTTAGTCATAAATCACAAAGGAAAGTAAAACACCATCATTGGTCGAGCTCCATAAGAGAAAGTCCCAAAATAAGGGTGATTTCTTCAAAATGACAGATACCCATATGGGGTTTTTTGTCTCTAAAGCATTAGATATACAAATGATCTTATGGGTCGAGCTCACAGAGTTTCCAAATACCCAATAAGAGCGTGAATGGCTTCGGCTTGTCATATTCTCAAAATTTTGCAAGCTTTGTGAGGATTGAAATGCAAATAAAAAAACAAAATCTTACCATTGTTGCTTGTTGAAGATTAAGAAATCATGGCCAGAGCTCTATAGAGCTTTCAAAATCCAAACAAAGCACCTAGTTCGAGCTCATGTATGTTGGCTAGTGGGTTGAAGGAACACATAGGTAACAAACCAATCACAGGAAATCACCAAAATACATCAACTTTCTACATTTGCGGCTAGTAAGGCCTTAATTTTCAAAAAAGGCTCAAAGAAAAAAGCATGAATGGTCCGTGAAACTTACCCATGGCGTTGGAAAGGAACCCTCTTCGAGTTTTGCAAAAGCTAGAGAATAACCCCAGGTCGAGCTTGTGTATGGTGGAAAAATGGTATGGCATTAGTAAATAGACACAGAAATACAAAGAATTTATTAGATGACCATCACATGTCGCGGGCTCAAGGCCAAAAAATAGCTCAGAAATGAAGCAAAAGAGCTCAAAAGAACTTGAAAATGAGTTACCCATGATTTGCAGAGAAATAATCGACCAATTTGAAGGAAATAATCATGAGTTCCAAGCATCCTCAATAGAAACCCTAGCTCATACTTGGCGATGGCTCAAAGCCATTTTCTTCAAAGTCCTTTCTCTCGAAATGAAGCAAAATAAGTGGAATGTTTGGTTTTGTTCATTAGGGTTTTCCCAACCCTAATTCGACATGGGGGTCTATATGTTAGTGACTACAATTTAATGCATACCTTAGGTCGAACCATTATAGGAGTTTTCCCTTATTTTAATTTTTACCTAAGTCCTTAAGCTTGTTCAATCAAATATTTTATGGCTTTAGGGTTTTAGGATTGTGATCAATAATGCCTTAGGTAAGAAATGGATAGTGATGGAAATCTGTGATTTTAATTGAATTTGTGAGAAATCAATTAAATATTGTAAAATGATTTCACTTATGACTTAGGGCTTATTTTATTTTCAAATTGGTTTTGAAGAAATCAATTATGGATAGTGATAAGAGATATGTTTTATGATTTTTGAGAAAATCAAGCATTGTAATTGGAGAGATAAGTGACTATTTTGCAAAATATTTTCAAAATCTTTAAATGCAAAAAAAAAATATATAATCGTAAATCTGCAAGCCATGTAAAGCAAGATTAAAGCAATATCTTATAAATCACTTTATTCTTTGCTATTTTTAGCAGATTTTTGAGAGATACTGTCTTGGTCGGATTTGAGATTCCTGATGGGTGGATAAGTTGTTATATTTGCTTTAAAAGTAGATTTAGCCTATTTTTAGAGGTTGGACAGTATGTACATGTAAAAAGTGAGTTTTTTCTGCTTTTATGCAAGCTTATTGGGCAGTTTTGATACCTTTTCTTGAGTTTTTCTTCTTGAGCTCATATTAGGGTTTTGGAGAATATATCTTGTGAAAAACTTAGTTTTTTTCTTAGTTCATATTCTAGTTTCTTGCTTTTACACATTTTTGAGCTTGTAAAATTATTTTGTACTCAGTTTCAAACTATGGCATACTCCTTCAGTTGAATAAAGCAGCACTCCTATTCCTTAATTTTGTGTCTTTTGTAGTTTTAGTTCGATGTTATATTGTGATTTCTACTTGCAGAATCCTTATTATGTGCTAGAGTTTGTAATCTTGGTGCAAAAGTTCAAAGATACAGGTTGCATGTTGTGTTTAAACTTAAATCTTCATGCAAATTATTTATGTATTTAGTGTTCACAAGGAATTGTGAAATACTATTTTTTTGAAAGTTGTTGTGGGAAAAACTAGAGTCATCATTAAATTATTATCAAGTCCTAAAAATCATTTTTGAGTTATTTTTTATTCTAGTCATCTTTCTCTATCCCTTGTCTCAGAAGAATCATTTAGAATAGGATTATCATTCAGAGAACCAGCTCACTCTGGAGATTCCTTCTTCGCTCAGATCGCCTACATCTGAAGAAGGTTTCCATGTGTCATTAGATTGTTGAATTTCGTATTCAACAGGGTGCAAATCTAATTGATAACACTTCCATGTTTTGCCTTTTTGCCATTTTTGCACTTTAGAAATTTTACAAGATTTGCACTTTTTGACACATTAACCCTCCTAGGACTCAAATTACATTGAATATGGTCTAATATGACCTTAAAACCTCAAACATAGGCCTCTCATATGAAATTGACCCTTCATATGCAATATTGCAACTCTTGCAAATATGACAAAATGTGACAATTTGACACCAAAAAGATAAACTAGGACCCTATAACCAAACTAGGACTCAAAGAATATTTAAAATGGTCCATTGGACCTTATTACAACACCAAATTTCCTAACTTAATCCAATAACTCAAGCATGCCTCATGGATGCATGAAATCCAGGAGGTTCCCCTGCACCACAATGGAAGCCTTCTTTGTTTGTCAATCCTGATCTCTGATCTAATCTAAGTCAAATATTCACTCAAGTTGAACCATTCCTCTTGGTATTGTATTTTTCTTAAGTTTGATGACTCCCTCTGTGTCCAATTCAGCCTCTTCGAGCTCTACCATATCAATTATCTAAGTTGCAAACACATCGAAGCTTGTGATGAAATCCAAGATATGTTTGTCATCATTAAATACTTGGATGTTGGTAATGTTATCTAGCACTAATGGAGTGGAAGTAAGCTCAACTGTAAATCTCTTTAGACCAAATAAGGGAAGGGGCTGGAGGGTACTAGTGGTTTGGACTAAGGCATCAGTAGTATGAATCTTGGAACGAGGGATCAACTGAATGTTGAATGCATCTAGGCCCTCTATGAGATCCCAAAATCTATGCCTATAAATTTCTAGTCTCCTATCATGGCAAGAATATAGTTTTCTGACTTGTTTTACTACTAGCTCTGAGTCACCAAAGACTTGCAGTATTTTCACTTTCTTCCTTAGAGCCATCAAGAGACCATGAACTAATGCTTCATAGTCTGCTACATTGTTCGTACAATAAAACTGGAGCCTATGAGCAGCGAAGTATGTCTTACCTGTAGGGCTGATAAGTTCAAATCTAGCTCCTTGCTTGGATTTGGACCCATCGAAGCACAACGTCCAAAACTTAGAGGAACCTTGGGCCTTAGAGTCAATCGAGCACATTTCTTCTTTTGGTTAGGCATTCACTTCAACATCTTGGGGTGGAGGCACAAATTTAGTGCATGTTTGGTTTCGTTGTCCTGCTTGGGGCTCCTCTTTTGGTGTGACTTGTCCTATAATATGCTCAACTATTGCTTGGCACAAGCAACATTGGAACTCTGATTGGGAAGCATTATGTACTCAACACCAACCAGGTAATAGGAGCTCTTGAAAATCCATTCTAGCTCCTAAGTTGAGCTGATATTGCATGCATTTCTCCATGAAATCCTAGAATCCATCCAATAATCCCAGATTTTTGTCCTCATAGGATTCTTCATCGTCTGATTCAATTAACATTTATGTGCTCTAAGGTACATAGGCTAAGTTAGCAAGAGGACTACATAGCACAAGCAGGACTTCTTCAGTCACCTCCTCTTCTTAAGGTTTTGGTTCTTCCTGATAAGCCATGGGGTAGTAGTTGCCCAACTATGTTTCATAAAATAGGACCTCATTTGTGTTGATGTACTATGTGGTCATGAATTTCATACACGACTCCTGATCAACATGGATTTGGTTTGGCAGCCCTTTCCATGGTAACCATTAGTGGGAAAAGTCAGTTGCAGCATATCCATTCAATGCTAGGGTGAAGTCCCTTCCTAGTATTATTCCATATGTGTCTAGGATATCTGCAACTTGAATGTCGATGACTTGTTGCACCCTTGGATCAATAGTAATCTGCATAGGTATCCTTTTGATTTCACTGACTATACTCACTTCTGTTTCATCCAACTAGGTCACCTTCCATCGAGAAGAAGTAGGGACTATTCCCAAAGCTTTGCATACAACAAGGGGCATGACATTGGTCGATGCTCCTGAATCAAGCAGGAAATTGTGCAAGTTATTTCCAAATATCCTAATAGTGTTAAACAGACGTAGGACAACTAAGAAGGGGGGTGAATCAATTGTCACAAAATTCAAAACTTGAAACTTCAACACTTATCAATTCTAAATCCACACAATTTTGTTATTAAGTAAAAGCATGTAACACAAATAACAGAAAGTAAATCAACACAATGAACACCATATTTTTATGTGGAAAACCCTATGAGGGAAAAACCACAGTGAGGGTTAACTCACAATATAAAAGATTATAAAACAAAGGCTCATTGCCAAGGGTTCACTGCCCAAAAGAGGACTCACTATCCAAGTACAAAGGCTCACTGCCTACAAAAAAAAGCACTCACTATCCAACAGGGAGGCTCACTACCTACAGATACAAAAGAGAACAAAAATATCCACCTTAATAATTAATACACATTTGCAGCTTCCAACATAATGAATTACTATTGTCTCAACTCACTCACACACACACTTCTGCTCTTATGATTTGTGGCTCACTTTCGTCACTTTGCATCACACTGTCATACAACTCTTCACAATTTGACATGCTTTTATACCATCCTCAACCTTAGAAACTTTCTCCAAGGTCAACCACAAATACCTCATTTCATAAATTCAAATTAGGTTGGCAACTCAAAATTCTCACGATGGAAAGGAATAAGAGTGGAACAACAAAAAATTTAACCAAGACCAAAAATAATGTCTCAGATCAACCGCACACTTCTTCAATTTAATTTTATTCTTCGAAAGAAGTGTAAACACCGGGTCGGCCAAACCTAATGAAAACATAAATAAACATTGATGTACACACTTCCCAACAAGAAGATGACATGCGAAATCAATAACACGCTTTCTTAAGCACAAGAACACATCTCAAAATTCTCCAGATACATCCATAGCAAATGCAATAAACTTCAAAAACTAAACACCTTTCACCAGTCCATCTAGA
Organism: Sequoia sempervirens; assembly: GCA_007258455.2. Classification (NCBI taxonomy): domain Eukaryota; kingdom Viridiplantae; phylum Streptophyta; class Pinopsida; order Cupressales; family Cupressaceae; genus Sequoia; species Sequoia sempervirens. Next base: position 813,919,609 of record VDFB02271358.1, read on the forward strand.
TTGTACAATCTCATGCTGAAACACTAAAACATGAATTCCAGATCACCAAACTTCAAACCTCTTTGCTAGAGCACAAAAAAGACCTTCACAAGACATATCTCATATCTGCAAGATCTGAAACAAAATAGCAGAGGACTGTGGAGTAAAACTATTTCTCCTAGTCCACAGAAGACCAACTTTGCCAGAATAGTTCACATACTGGTGAACGTAACTTTCACATACCATCACACCAAAAGCTAAAACTTAGGATATATCACCACAAGATCACTATTATCAAATCTTCAAATTTGCACAAGCATAGGATCAACACAGGAGAAACACAGAGCACATAACAGAGCACATTTTGAACACATTCATCACTCTGACTTCTCTTCTTTATTAATTTTCTCAAAAGCACTTGGAAACTCATCAACACAGTACATTTGGAATGACATAAAGATAGCTCCATGTACTCACAACATCTCAAAAGCATCTTAGCTATACATGTACAATCTGCAACATACTGAATTGTGTTGACATTAATGACAACACCACCAGATTAGCTCACACTTGCAACAAATAGTGGTCAGGAAGGGTGGGGTTTCTAGTTTCTCTTGGAACAAGTCCATAGGCATTTCTACCTAGGCTACTTGAGCTTTATCTTTATCATTGACCTTATCCTTAGTTTTTGTTTGGTTTTGCTCCCTGGCAGGTTGTTTTCCTACTTGTTGATTTGTTGGCTAATCTATTTTCTTTCCTAGAATTTCCTTGATTACAGGCTTGTTCTGTGACTCAATTTCTACCTAGGCTACTTGAGCTTTATCTTTATCATTGACCTTATCCTTAGTTTTTGTTTGGTTTTGCTCCCTGGCAGGTTGTTTTCCTACTTGTTGATTTGTTGGCTGATCTATTTTCTTTCCTAGAATTTCCTTGATTACAGGCTCATTCTGTTGAGTAGTCCCATTAAGCATTCTAAAGAATACATTCCTAATTGTTGGGATTCTAAGCAATTCAAAGGCTAACAAGCTGATCTTGACCTTCTTAAATTCTTCAGCTACATATTCACCCATTTGCTCAATTTTAGCTTCAAAATATTTATCTTGGGAAGAGCTAGTAGGTTGGCTTTGGTTCTAACTTGATTGCCTATTCTTGTTAAAGTATTGAGTGGGCACATGAGGATAGCCTGGGTTGTTGCTAGCATTTGGGTTAGGCAGAGTGCTGAAGTTATTGGGCAGAGTAAAGGCTGTAAAAGGGTTGCCTACTTGCCTATTCCTTAAATTATAAGGAGTTTCCCTTTGATGGAACATTTGGACATCATCTTCGAGGGGCTCTTCTTCATCCGTTGGACCATTATCTACTGAAGTGAAAAGTTGGGATAGAGAGTCTTCATTACTTACCTCTTTTACTTCTTTGTCCTTTGGGGTAGCAGTCTCCTTTTTGGGTGTATTGCTTTCACTTCTTGGGAAAGGAGCTTTATTGACCACGAGCACTGAAGAATCATACGGTTTGAATGGGACTATGTCCCTGTAGCCCACGCCATCTACAACATTTTGCACCTCTACTTGAAAAATCTCTGCAACTGTTTGGAACTCAGGACAATCCAATTCAGAGTGCCTATTTATTTTGTGAATGTGACACCATCCGAATAAGGCTACCTTAGCTAAGTATACTTTGCTTGTGGCTTTATCCACATTAGCTGGCTGATCAAGAGGGTTAGGAACACCTCCATTGTTCAGTCTTGTATTCCATGTTCAGTTTTGTCTTTGTGATGGTCTCCTCTCAAAGCCTTGGTTAGAGCTTTGACCTCTTATAATTCTACGCAGAGGAAGCACCCACATCATATTTGTCTCTATTATCCCAATTAAGGTTGGCCTGGATACTTCTTTGGGAAGCTTGCAGCTAGTTGTTCTGATTCCTTAGGTGCATCATTTTTGTGGACATATTTTTAATCATCTCTTTCAATTCGTCTATCTGATCCTTCCCTACATTGTTAGGTTGTGGTGCTTGATTATGGAGAAAAATTGATTGTACTGTTGGTTGGTTTTGTTGGATTGGAAAAAACTCCAATCCTTGCAGGTATGCAAGAACTTGAGGTTACTAAGGGTAAACCTGTTGCTGTGTGGTTACAAATAATGAGGCAAGGGAGGCACCTAATTCAATGGTTGTCCTAGGTGAGTTGCCATGGGTAGCTAAGGAACTTGATTTATGAGTGGTGTTTGATGTGCAAAGGCTTGGGTAAGTCCTTGGATATGCATTGGATGCACAGTTGGTCCCAAAGATGGCAACAGACCAACAATATTTTGTCCCAAGTTTGTACTTGCTATTACTGCCTCTGCTTAAGCTTCCACCAAACTAGCAGGTGGTGGGTGAATTCTCTTCACAAGTGCGGATGTGAGGTTGTCTAGGGTAGCATAATAGACCAATCTCGTGGAGGGATCATCAACCACATATGGGGCTTGTAATCCCATGTCTGCATGATAAAATCAATCATTGAAAGAGTTGATTGGTTCATTGAATTCTCTTCGAATAGCCATGAATTGTTGATATAGCTCAGAAGGGCTGATTGAAATCTTGTATTTCTATAACAAATCTTTCTTTAAGAGATCCCAAGAGGTGATGGATCTAGTCAGAAAATTGATGTACCAATAAAAATTCTCTTCCCCCAAGGAGTAAGGAAAGAGCTGACAAGCCACGTCTTCATGATCTATTTGCATGTCCTTCAAAGTTGTTTGAAATATCTTGATATGTTCTTCAGTTGTCCTTTGCAGATCATGAGGATGGAACTCATACAAAATCCCTCTAGATTCTTTGGCATATCATGATAAACTTGGAAGGATGAGGAAGAAGGGTTGTTACCTAACTAAGCCATAATGGGAGGTGGAGGTTGTGCTTGTTGTGGAATAGTAACTTGGGGCTACAAAGGAGCAGCAACACTTGAGGTAGTTCCTTGGACTTGAAGGGCTAGGGTAGGGGCAGCACCTTCATTGTGGGAGACAAACAGTTGGAAAGCAACTTGAAGCGGCTGAGAAGAGGAAGTGAGTGTTGGAAAGGAAGGGGAAGCATGGGGTAGATGGATGGAACAAAGAGGTGAGGATGGAGGTGAAGTGGATGGAGCGGATGAGGCTAGGGAAGATGCTTCCCCTCTTTTATCTCTCTTAGCCTTGGTAGGGGGTGGTAGCTCTTGAAATTCCCCTTTGTTGGGTGTACATCTTAACACTCTTTGCAACCTTTCAGGGGAGAAGGATCCAATTCAATCCAACTTAACAAAAGGGATGCCTTCCTAGCACTAGTTATGTTGATGGGTGTTTTTGCACTTCTCAACATAGGCAACACACAAGTGCACTACCTCTCTTGAAAGGCAACTCCCTACAAACAAATTGTAGAAAATTACCACAAGGTCTCTAGGGTGTAAGGTCATGACTTGCAAAAACAACTCAGCGGATTGATGTGATTTGTTAGTAATCACAAGGATCATGCACAATTGCTAAGTTGGAAGGAGATTGGATCTTCGAATGGAGTTTTTGAGATTTTAAGAGTGATTTATAGCTGCTGCAAGTCCAAAACAGTAGTCTAAAACTCCACATGCAACATCAAATTTGGCTTTATAATGATGTTGGAACTTTTCCTAAACTATTAATTCAAAGAAAGGTCAAAAGGGAAAAGGGAGGTAAGAGTTCCTAGACCTATAACTACTGATGAACAGTGATAATGGAGGATGCTACAATGGACAGCCTTCCCAAAACTGAGTTCCACCTAACCAAATATCATACAGTCTCATGAAACTAGTGCTATCTTCTAAGGTCTACAGATTTTTAGCTATCCATTCACCATAAAACATGAATAAAAGATGAATTTTAAGTGCAGCAATGGATTTATGTCTAGACTAGCTTTACACTATTATTTATCATCAATAACCAACAAAAATCATGAATATGGAAAGAATCAACACCATAACATTCTTCAAAATCAATGGAAAGCATCAACTAAACTACTAAAACTACTTGAAAATAGCTAGAACAATAAACTTAATCAATCTAAATCTATCAAATATGAGGAGATGATTCATGCAACAAGAGAGAAACATAAGAATCCACCAAAAGCAATGAAATTCTATTAAAATTTATACGGCATGTCTTTACAACAACTCAACTCTCTCCCTTAAAATGAGAGGAGACACCCTATTTATAGTTTTCCAAAAGGAAATGAATGACCAAGATTTACTCTCAATGTGTGGCCAAGATTCATTTTATAGTAGGGTTTCACCTACCCCCAAAATTTACTAATATAAAATATAATTTTGTCCTTTTCCCTATTTCATCCTATAGTGTCCTGACATTGTAGTAGTTTTGTCTTCTTGTGACTACCTTCCTTTTTCAACTTATATTGTCACGAACTCATCTTCTATCACTAGCTTTCCTTTATTCTTCTGAAGGGTGGAATATTCCACAAATTTCCCAATCAGTGCTTGAAGCTTATTCCACTCCATGATATCAAACTAAAGGATTTGGAAGATCAGCTTCTTGGATCTACCAGTGATCATCTCCCAGTTCTTTGTGCATTTCAGCCACCTATTTTGACTAGACAAAGGCTCTAGTAGCAAAGTACATGAAGTCTGGAGTTAGTGAACCTCTTGCCCCTTGCTCAATATTCTTGTGGAAGTATGGTCTGATCTTCTCTAGATCCAGCTCCACAGCGGGTATATCATAATATGTCATTAGCTTCAAGTACTCACTATCTGTCCTATGTTCCTTGACCCATTTGAGGTCAACCTCAACTTCATGCAACACTCTCTCTAGGACTTCCTTCCTGTGGTCCAAGCCCATTTTCCATGTTTCCACTAGATAATGATCATCCTTCATAAGGGATAGCTCCTTCTCCCATGTTTTCTTGGGCATTTTGATAATGGCCTCTCGCTTAGGATAAGAAATCCTATACAACTCAGTGAACTGCTAACAAATCTTTTATGTGCCCTCTAATTTCTTTTGCACTTCTTGGAATTTATTGGTCATTCAAATAGCGTGGCCTATGCCCATGTCACCATTATAGAGCACTCCTCTGAACCAATCTATAGTAGTCTTCATCCAATTCTTTATCTTCTCCATCTTGGAGAGTTCTTCCTGAGAGAGGAGTGGGGGCATAAAGTATGTAGTTGGAGATTCTTCCTCCAGAGATTTCCATTGTTCAATAAATGCGCTGAGATCCACCGCCTGTGCCTTCAATTCCTCCTTAGAGGATTGATCTTTGTTCATCTATTCCACTATCATGGCCACTGATCCCTGGAATTCATCTATTTTTTGCACTCTTGTAGCAATGTCCAAGTTATTGGTGGAGATGTTGTAACTAACCCCTTCTCCTTTGTTTGTCATCAGGGTAGCTATCTACACAGTTCTTAATCCTAATGCATTGACAGTGATATGAGATTGTACCCTTGGCTTCTTTTCTTTCTTTGTTCTCTTTTGTACTCTAGCAAGTATAGCCTCAAGCCAAGACTTTGAATTGACAAGGGTTGGGGCTTTCTTTTGTAGTTGCTTCTCGAGCCAATCAGGCATCTGAGTCTCCCCTTTCAGTGACTCATCATCACCTTCCTCTTTTTGCTCATGTTGGGGTTGTTTCTCTTCGCGACCTAGGGTTCTCTTGCTCGGTTCTTTCTTCTTCCTTGTATGAGTCCTCAATATGTATGGTTTGTTGTCTTTCTGACTCAGTGACGGTTACATTCTCCTTAGTGGAACCTTCTAATGGAGGTTCCCTTCCTATTTCCTGCTCGAGTTCTGTGTGATGTTAATGCTTGGGACTCTTTTCAGGAGCATCTTCTTCCTTATTTTCTTCTTTCTTTCCTTCTTCTTGAGCATGCCCTCTATCTTTCCCAACTAGTGGAGGCTCTTCTAATATCTCCACATTAAGTTCAGTATCCTTTTTTTCTTTGAGAAGATGTTTTATAGATTCAACCTCTTCTCCGACATCCCTAATATGTTGAGACAACTCTTCATCAAGCCCTTGATTGGAGGTCTCTATGATGTACTTTGCATTGAGGGCTTCAGCGCTCTCCTCCAAAGATTGTGACTTTTCTTCATCAATTGCTACCTTATCCAAATTCATGCCTATTCTTCCCTTGGGGTGCTCAAAGTAATCATCCTTGAAGGGATCTTCTAGTTCCTTCATTATTCCCTTGGCAGCTTCTCTTTGTCATTTCTCCATTTCCTCTGATATTTGCATAGTTGCCTCCATCTTTGGTGGCTCTGTGGGTGGTGGAGGATCGGGCAAGACAGCAGCTTGGACAGTGGGGTTCATTATAACCCTAGAAAGCTCGGTTGGCATTCTTGGCATGTACCTAGAAAATGCTTCAGGCAAGGTGAGAGGTGACATAGTGGTTGTGGCAATTGAAGATACTGCAGTAGAGAGAGTAGGCAATGGAGGGGGCAGCGAGGCAGATGACAACGAGGATTTCATGGTCAAAGAGGAGTCAAGTACCATGATCGGGGTTGTTGGTGAAGTGGAGGCAAGGTGGACTGAGATGTCCACAGTAGGTAGAGAGGAAATAGGTAGTGCCTAAGATTCAAGAGGTGGAGGGGTGGCGATAGCAGCGGTAATGTAGGAGTAGAGGTAGCAGGGGGTGAATTCAGTTGTTGAGCCTCTTCTTCTCCCTCATCTTTAGGATCCTCCTCAATTGCAGGCATCTCACTAAATCCTCTAAATTTCTTGGCCTTCTTTGAGGACTCTCCTTCTGAGGCTTTTCATGTGTAAACTTTGTGATTGGGTTGGCACTCAAACACATCTTTCCTCTTTCTAGATTTGGTTGTTGAAGGGGATTTAGGAGCTTCCTTTGTTGGGGTAGTAGTTGTCCCGCTATCCGTTTCACTTTTGAGCTCGTCTATGAGCTCTCTGTATGTCAACACGACACCTTGTACCTTGAGTTGGGAAATTTGATCATCTACCAACTTCCTGGTTTCATTCTCTATGGACCTTGTCACAATGTCAAGGTCATTGACCTCTTCTTCATCCTAATCAATTAGTGATAATGGAAATTTGGCCACAACATCAAACCTCTCGTCAAGGATGGTGTCTTCCTCCTCTACAATTTGATCAGGCACCGGGAAAATTTTGATTGTTTGCACAAATTGGGTTGTCATCCACATGTAATGCCTCATTCTCACCTCCTTGTCATCTTGGCAATTAGCATAGAAATCTTCTATGTGAGGCAAGTGGGTGTATTATCTCCTGACAAACTTCTTCAGTTTTTCGTAGGGGTCCATCCTAGGTTAGGCTATGTGGAGGTCCAAATGATATTCCACAATCTCCTTCTCTAGGTATTTCATGCATTGGTCTGCGAGAATAGTGTACACGCCTTGCCCAAATGTGAGAGGGTAGGGAATTACTACTTGGTGCTTATCACTTAGTAGAGTATGAGAATTTTGTAGCTACTGGGAGACTTCGAGTATGATCATCAAGTCATCAGGGTATAGGGGTAGCTGGTAAGGCTTTTAGAAAAGCCCTTCATTCTGATGTATGTGATTTTTGGGAACTAAATAAACAGGAACTTGAACCTTTGAATGAATGTGAAGGCACTATGTGAGACTCTCCTCTGAAAATATCCTCCAAGGATTTTGATAATATGCTCGATGAAGGCATCATTCACCCTTTGGTACTCCCTCTTGAAGTTTTTGTACTACAGTTGTGGGTAGCAGTCATATACCTTGAGTTCCCTGCCTCCTAGGTTTGGATTTCATGCAACAAAGAGGCATTTGTATGAGAATTCCTCTGCTAGTAGGTAGACCATATAGGAGGTAATGTAAAACTGTGACATCTTCTTTGTGGCCATGAATTGTGCATGTAGGTTTTCACTAATAATCTTGGCCCAATGGAATTTTGCCTTGCCACGTATAATCCCTTCAATAAATTAAAGCATCCACTCTTGAAAGAAGACCGCAATAGGGAGGCCCATTACTTTTCCTAGTAGAGGAACCAAATCATGGTACTCTTCATGGAAGTCACTTCTATAAAGCTCTTGTGGCACCTTGGTGGCTGTCAAACCCCAATCCTAATACATACAAAACACAACAAAAGAACACATTATGAGATCAAATGCAAGCAAGAACAAGGATTCCCCATAAAATCTATTAGCATAGTTTAAAATAGGAAATGAAGCAAGAATGATATGAAAGAACAATAAAGCAAGCTAAATCCTATTGAAAGCAATGCAAACTCTTGATCCCATGGGGGAATTGGTACTAATTTGATGTGAAAATTGGCCATTTCCCAACTCCTATGATGCAAGATTGATGTGTGATGAAGAGTGATCCACTTTTTTGATGCTTGATGAGTGCTCCAGTAGAAAAATATGTATAACCTAGCTATGAACTCAATGATAATGGATAAAAATTGCTAATGATTTGAGCATAGTAAGTTTACTCAAATTGTGGATGATGAAATGAGGAGATTGGACTCTTATTTATAGAATGAGAAGATGGAAGAATGTCCAAAATAGAGCAATGCGGGACTAAGAATTAGCCAATGAAAAAGTACCACTTGTCAATGGGTGAATGGATGGAGGATGTGCAAGTTTTGAAGATTGTGTCAATAAATGCATATATTTGAATTTTGAAATTGTTGAAATGACATGTAAGAGGGAAAGAAGGTGCATTGAATGCCACTTGGCTCAAGGAAAAATGACTTTACAAGAGGATTAAATGCCTTGTTGGAAGAACAAAGTCCACTTGGATTTTGAATTCAAACTTGAGGAATATTCCTTAAAAGATACCTTGTTGAGGAAAAATAGAGATTTAATAAATTAAATAATTCTATTTTCATGTGCAAGTGGTAAAAGATGGAGGATGGGACATGAGAATAGATTAAATTAATGAAGGTTAATTAATTTAATGAAGGGGTTAAATGATGTGATCTATTTGACTAAAATTTGTGGACTTATTTAAATCAAATATGAGAAGAATGTGATAAAGGATTAATTAAATAAGGATTTTTTATTTATTTAATTAAAAGAGATGATGTTAGATTAAACTAAATAAGGTTTTGATTTATTTAATTTAATAGATGGACTTAAGAGATTTAATCAAATAAAATTAATTATTTAATTAAAACAAGATAATTAGATCATAATGGTTAATTTAGTTATCAAGAACGGGTGACTTATGTGATCAAGGAAAAATCCTATTTGTTAGAGGGGTTAGCACAATAACATCAAATCCATTGAAATAACAAAGTACAAAGGAAATAATATGAAAACAAAAGGAAGGAATAATATTACCCTAGGTCTTCATCTTCCATGCTTCAACTTTGTTACACCTCCTAGCTTGCAGTAAATAAAAGATGCCCTCAGATTTGTATGAGCAACTATGACAAATGACTAAGCCCTATGCAAGTGTTGAAGGATTTGTATGAAAGAAAATGACCACACAATGGACTAGAATGACAATGACTGCAAATGAAAAAATAACCTAAGTTAAAATCTGAGCATCAGAGAGATAGAAAGCTAAGAGGGAGACCGAGAGAGAGAGAGAGAGGGAGAGCCAAATGAGAACAAAATTGCCATTTTATAAAAACTACAATTTTGAATGTGTGGCCAGGATGAGAAGATGACAAAACCCTAGAATCAAAGATCAAGATTGAATGTTGATGTATGCATTAGGGTTAGGTCAAAATTAGGGCAATGTCAAGAAATGAATGGCCAAGATTGAATTATAAGATAATTCAATCAAGGGTCGAAATTAAATGAGATGTCAGAAAATAAGAATTAATTTGGAAGATAAGACTGGCACAGAAAAAGAGGTTGCTGGAGAAATTAAATAATAAAATTTATTTACTCTAGCTGACCAGTAAATAATTAAATAATAAAGATATTATTTAATTATGGAGGAATGTGACAAAAGGAATTATTTTGAATTAAATGATGATTTAATAAAAGGACATAAATTAATTAAATAATTACAAATTATTTAATCAATAGTCGAATGTGGACCAAAGACATAATTAACTGTCTTAATTATGCTAGGACGAAAGTGGTAAAAATGAAGCTTGCAGGCCTAGGTCATTTTTAGGTGTCTACATTTTGCCCCTCTTTGTCATAATGTCGCTTGTCCCATTGTGACAAAGAAAAATAAGCCAAGAATATGCCCCAGCAAGGGTACAGAGTATCATTGCCCCCTCGGAAAATTTTCAAATTTTTAGGCGGGTGTCAGAAAAATTTGCAAAGGGTCCCGATAAATCAATTTGATGACTAGAAAAACAACGGCGCAGTCGGTTTCAGATTCTGACATGTTTAAAGCAACTTACGGGGAGGTCAAAGGTGCGGAAATGAGCCTCCAGTATTGACTTTGGTTGAAAAATGTCATTTTGACCTTATAAATAGGTTGACAAAGGGGTAAAAGTCAATTCACTTTCACTATTCACTTTGCAAAACCTGAGAGCTCAGAGCGAAAGGCGCAACAGCGAGGATGGTTATTCTAGTGTCAGAGCACTGCAGAGAGATCGTGAGGACTTTCAGACAGCCAGAGGGCTCAGAGCTGGCGGTACGTACCCTAATCCCACTTTGTCATTTTATCGTTTTATGCGTTATTTAATGCTTTCTAGGGTAGTGAACGAATGCGCTGCGACGCATATGCGTTCGCGTAAGTCGCAATTGCCTTCACGGTCGCCGCATTTGATGCGTCACGATGCAAGCGCAAAGGGAAAACGAGCTGCACCGGCGGTTTGCACCGCACTTGATATTTGGCGCGACGCAAGTGCTTCATCGAGTCGCATTTGACCACTCGAGTGCCACAATCGCAATGTTGCGACGCAACTACTTGTTTGAGTGTCGCAAGTGAAATGTCACGCTGTATTCGCTATGTTGAAGCACAAACGCATAATTTCGTGACGCAAGTGTGTTCAAGTGACGCACTTGACTTATTGCAACGCATTTGATGTTTTGAATGACGCATTTGGGTTTTAGCGACGCAATTGCTTATTTGCGATGCACTTGTCTGTTTTCTTACTTTAACTTGCTTTGATGCTTTCATGCCCTTAGTTATTTTCCATGATGGTTACAGTTGTCCCAAAAGTGCTAATGCAGTGTTCGTCTTTTTATAGAGGCAGCTTGCCCCTATCTACACGAGAGAGAGCAGACCGAGGACCTTTCGGTTTAGCGATAAGCTAGGCCCGCGAGAATGACGACAATTGATGAGACTCGATTTATTCTATGCTGCGTTCATGCCCGCCATTCGGGCAAACAGGGGTTTGCTGACGGCGTTGTGCGAGCGGTGGCACTCCGAGACCTATTCCTTTCACCTGCCGACAAGTGAGGCTACCATTACTCTAGAGGACGTCTACCGTATTCTCCGGATTCCAATTCGAGGGGAGCGGATCGTGTACAATCCACGTCATGGCGAGCAGACCTTTCAGGCGTACTACCAGGATCAGGGTGCCGGACTCGGCATTCAGGGTTATGAGATCCATTGGAATTTCCTGGCGGAGCACTACAGTCGCTTTGATGCATTCCTTGCGACTCTGATTGGTGGCATTTTGGTTCCTGACCAACGAGGACACGGATCTCTAATTGGTTGGGGGGACGTCCTGGTCGGCATGAGGAGAGATAAGACAGTTTATGCGTGGGGTCCCTGTTTGCTAGGGACGCTTTATCATCAGCTGCATGACGTTGTATACAAGAGAGGAGAGAGTATCTCCTGTGGGACCACACTTATGATGATCTGGGCATGGGAGCACATTGCCATATTCCGCCCTCCTATCGATAGACCACAGCTAGCCGAGGGGATGCCTTACTCCTACTACTATGCTGGTGCATTACAGCAGACCCATATGGGTGAGACAAGGTGGTGGCGGCATCGGATTGATACCATGGTGACGTTCATCTAGAGGCCCTACAGGGATTGTGAGGCATGGGATGATGAGGACGATCATCTGAGTCTTTGCAGGCAGTATCGATACCTTATTGGCAGGACAGTACAGACATCCCTGATTATTGAGATGTACCTGCCGCAGCGTGTACTGAGACAATTCGGGGAGCAGCAGGATGTACCCATGGGGACGACAGAGTATGCCTGATCGTCCAGAGAGTATGCATGGGGGCCGGCCATCCCAGTGGCCTTCACGACACAGCAGATAGACGGGCTAGTAGCCCAGGCCTGGGGTTAGAGAGGTGGAGCAGCAGATCTGGGTACGACAGCAGCCTATGATCTATGGTGGCAGGCACGACAACCCGTGCCATTGACAGATCCTGACGGGCCAGCACCAGTTGATAGGCGGTCAGTGATTCCACGAGTGCCACGAGCCAGACGAGGGGGCAGAGGCAGAGGCAGAGGTCGAGGTGGAGACGGAAGAGGAGGTGGAGAAGGAGGTGGACAGGTACTAGGTCGCAGGGTGTGACAGCGCGTGGCGAGGGTAGCGTTAGATGCTATCCCCAAGGTCGGTGAGGAGGGGGAGATGGAGGAGCAACCCAAATAGGAGATAGAGGGCGAGGGGAGACAGGAGGGGGAGCCAGAGGTGGCGGGACAGGAGGAGGCGGAGGGGGAGAGACAGGAGGAGGATGTGGCAGGGGAGGAGGAGGCGGAGGGGGAGAGACAGGAGGCGGAGGTGGCAAGGGAGGAGGAGGCGGAGGTGGCAGGGTAGGAGGATGATGATGATGACGAGGAGGATGAGGCCATAGGTGAGGAGAGAGACTCTTGAGATGGCAGATGGTGGAGGAGAGGAGGAGATACCATCCTCAGAGTTGCCACCGGATGCTACAGCTGATCAGCAAGTGGCCGATCTTTAGCAGAGATTAGCTGCCAGCCTGGCACAGGTTAGGTCCCTATAGTCGACACTGGAGGTAGCCCATGAGAGCTGGATCAGGCGGTGATTCGCCAACAGGATGCAGCGAGGTGGTGCACAGAGTTTGCGGCCCTATGCACAGGACCCACAGGAGACATGGCTCGGGAGCTTGCTAGGGTGAGCACCAGGTTGGGACAGTACACGACCCTCTATGAGCAGACAGTGCCGCCAGAGCAGTGAGATCCTACCCTGTCCCGATCACAGACGAGGACAGGTAGTGGGCACAGGTTGGGCAGTGGCAGTGGTACTAGGAGCCATACCAGTGTCAGAGGGTCGACTTCCACAGGACACACATCAGGCCACAGGTCACATCACTCCCACAGACATACTCCGAGCCACCATTCGGGGCATAGTCATGGTTCCATTGGTTCGGCACAGAGGTCAGTACAGGGTCAGCCACCAGTAACAGATCTGTCCTCTCAAAGTCCAGCTACAGTGACTTCACAGGTGCACTATACTGTCACAATGATGCCTTCACTTGCAGTTCCCTCATCTTCACAGACACAGGCCACTACAGGACCATCCATTGTTTCAGAGACAGTGACAGGGCCTCAGCCACCACCACATTCTTCACCCCGAGGGGATGATGAGAGCCTACCCTAGGGGCATATTTGTATTTGGACACACTATGTTTATTGTTGAGCCTGCGAGCTCCATTTTTGGGATATCCATTGACTCTATCCTGTGACATTGCATATTTTTGAGATGGTATTATATGATGATGCAATTTTGATGCGGCCTATATGTGTTATGTGATGTTCTATGCATTATATTATGTATGATGTATGATGCTTAATTTATGATGCCATTTATGTATTATGATGTCTATGTTGTGATTTTTGATGCCATGATGATGCAATATTTATATGATTATGTTAATGATGTGCATGATGCATTTATAAAAAGATGCAATGATAATGATTATGTTAATGTTGTGCATGATGCTTATGTATATGATGTAATGCCATGTATGATATTATTTAATGCCATGGATGATGTATATATGGACCTAATGCAATAGATATATCATGTATGCACTTATGTTTTTGAATGACATAGGATATCATCGCAGGATGGACAAGAGAAGATGGCAGGACTGATGAGAGAAGATGATCAGACGCAAGAGGAGAAGACATGAGACCCACAAGAAGACACAAATCCTTCAAAACTTTATTGTAGGACTTTTTAGTATTTGTTGCTCTTTAATCATCATTGGGCAAACTGTTGTAATGGCCAACAAACACCATGATATGACATAGATCAAGGTGTGCAAGGTCGTACCATTATCCAAGACAAAACAGTCACAGACAAGGATGATTATGACTCATACTAGGAGTGTGCTTGCCCCAATCTTGTCATCATCAACCACAAGCAGAAAAAGACAAGGACAACCCATGAAACGTCGCTGCTTCTCTAAATCCTGTTTCTAGGATCTCCTTGAGAAACTAGTGACATGGTTTCCAAAAGACAAAAATAAAGTCTCTATCATGATATGTCGTTGCTTTTCTAAATCCCTGCATCAGGACCTCGCTGAGAAGCTAGTAGTCATGCGTGTCAATTGTCATGCTACGTCGCTGCTTCTCTAAATCTTGCTTAGTGGGATCTCGCTGAAAAACTAATAACATGATAAAAGATGAAAAGACAATTGTCAAGTGTTTGTCAAGTGCATCTGGATATCCATTGTTCTGATGCCAAGGTGTCATGTTTGATGATGTCGAGATGTCTGAATGTTTAAAGTTTTGATGACCTTAAAAATGTTGAGACTTGGTGAATTCAGGAAAGACACATCCTGAATGATGCCGAATGTCGGGAGGGTTTGATCCCTAATGGTCGTAAGGGGTCCCTCAAAATAATGACGATGCCTAGGAAGGACACATCCTAAAGCATAAATGATAGAGTTGGTTCTTCAGAAGGACTCATCTGAAGAACACTAATGTCAGGAAGAGTGATCCTTAGATGTCAAGAGGATCGCTCAAAAGGCCGAATGACAATGACGACGCCTAGGAAGGACACATCCTAGTGCGTAAATGACAGAGGTTATCTTTCAGAAGGACTCATCTGAAGACTAACCAAAATTTGACAGTTTGACCGGTTATAATGATGATTTGACTTGTTTTGACCGAGGTTGACTTGTGTTTGACTATATGCCAATATTGCCTTGATGATGTGAGATTGCACTATTGAGATTGTCATGCCAAATAACATGATTGTTTTACTCTGGTTTTAGGAGTTTTCCCCCATATGGAGAAATGATTGAAGACTTCTGACGTGTGTGCCAGTGTAGTGCTATGAACCCTAATGGATTGACCTAGTGCGGCCTCGGGGGCTCATCGATAGATGGCCTTGCCTACGTCATACACTCAGAGACCTCGTAGTTCGACACGACCAAAGATTGCGCCATGATTTATTTTGATAAATCTAATAGGACTGACCTAATGTCTCGGGGACTCAAGTATGAGTCTTGCCTACGTAGCAAATGCGCAGAGACAACGTAGTTCGGACAATGACATGGACTTATTGACTTGATTGACTTAGACCAGAGATGACAGTGCACTTGTGTGCCTTGCGCAGTCTAATGTTTTGTTGATTTTCTTCATGACGTTTTACGATTTTTAGATCTTTTCTCAGGCCATTTTGCAATGTTTTTGGTCTTTTTTTAGGACATTTTATGATGTTTTTGTCTTTTTGTCATTTTATGATTTTTTTGGATTTTTTAAAGGACTTTTTATGATGTTTTTATCTTTTTTCATGACATTTTATGATGTTTTTGTCTTTTTTCAGGACATTTTATGATGTTTTTGATCTCACATGTCATCCACTGCGGTCACATGATAAACATTTTGCCCCCAGTTAGGTCTAAGACTTAGCCGTTTGTAAGGAACATGGACGGGATGTCGCTGACTTGCTAGACAAACATTTGTCAGAACATGATGTCAATCGGTCATCCACTATGATAGGAAGGGTAGGATGTGATGGCGATTTGTGGAAATACCTTTCATCCTAGGCCAAGTTTAGACAAAGTGACAATAGATGGTAGAGCAATGATTGATTACGCATGGTGCCTATTTGCCAGGTTTTCACCATGGTACTTGTCCAAAGCGCCTGTTTGCCAGGTTTTCACTATTGGACAAATTATTTTTCTTTTTACTATTTTTATGATTTTTTTATTTTTTTGGTGTCACCAAGACGCCTGTTTGCCAAGTTTTCATCAAGGTGAGGATTTTTTCCATTTTTTAATTTTTTTGTATTTTAGGGTCCTCAGCTTTGTCCTCTGATGCTATGCGTAGAACTTTCGGAGGTGTAAATGTTGATGGGCTCTGTCAACTGTTCCCCATCTAGTGTTGCCAGTTGATATGCTCCAGAACCAAAAGAAGATATGATAATATATGGACCCAACCAGTTTGGTTTAAATTTTCCTAGCTTTTCTCTGTCTGCTTGGTTCTTAGGGTTCTGCATGAGAACCAGGTCGCCAATGTCGAACTTTCTGACCATAACCTTTTTATTGTAGCTGCGACAAAGGCAGTTTTGATACGCTTGGAGGTGATTCAGTGAGTTTTGTCTTCTCTCGTCCAGCATTTCCAGCTCGTGCAAGCGTGATTGTCGGTATTCCTCTTCATTAGTTAGACCCTTCAAAGAGACCCGTAGCGAAGGAATTTCGACCTCAATGGGTAAGATGGCTTCCGCGCCAAAAACCAAGGTGAATGGGGTAGCTCCTGTAGGCGTACGAATGCTAGTTCAGTAAGCCCACAGAGCAGGGTTAAGTTGTATGTGCCAATCACGGCCAGCGTCATTGACAGTCTTTTTAAGGATCTTGATAATGGTTTTGTTCGACGCCTCAGCTTGGCCGTTTCCTTGGGGGTAGTATGGGGATGAAAAGTGGTGTTGGATATGGAATCACTCACATAACTCACGTACGTCTTGGTTTTTGAACTGACGTCCGTTGTCAGTGATGATGGACTGTGGGAGGCCATACTGGTAAATGATGTAGTTGAGGATAAACTTTGATATTTGTTTGCCAGTAATGTATGTCAATGGAATGGCTTCGATCCACTTTGTGAAATACTCAGTGGCGGTGATAATGAATTTATGGCCGTTGGAGGAGGTTGGATGAATTTTACCCACGAGGTTGAGCCCCCATTGAGCGAAGGGCCATAGAGAAGTGATTGGCCGAAGTTCTTGTGCTGAAGCATGGACCAAATCACTATGGATCTAACACTTGCGACAGGTTCTGACATATTCTATTGCATCTTTTTCCATTGTCGGCCAATAATATCCAAGTCTCGTTAGTTTCTTAGCCAGAGTAGGACTGCTCGAATGAGATCCGCATATACCATCGTGCACTTCTCGTAAGGTCGTACATGCTTCATCGGTGTTAAGACATCGAAGGAGGGTATTGTCGAAACTACGGCAGTATAGGGTGTCACTGATAATGGCATACCTTGCAAATTTCCTAATGAAGGACTTTCTTTGGTTATTGGATAGGTTCGATGGAAGGGTGTGAGTCTTTAGATAGTCATAAATGTCCTGATACCAAGGAGAATTGGGACCAACAAGTTCGCAAACCATTTCTGACTCTGGGATATCATATGCCGGTATCAATAGTTGTTCTACTAGGAACTCAAATTGTGACACATTTTTTGGGATGTCCAAGAGAGAACTAATCGTAGCCATTGCGTCAGCTGCCTTATTCTGTACCTTGGGGATTCGTTCAAAAGACACTGATTGGAAGTATGTTAGGAAACTGTCCACCATCCTCTTGTATGGAAGCAACTTCTCATCCTTTGTTTCATAGTCACCATTCACTTGATTGATTACTAGCTGGGAATCCCCGAATACAAGCAATGTCTGAATTTTCCATTTGATTGCCAACTTGAGACCTGTAACCAATGCTTTGTATTCAGCAATGTTATTTGTACAAGGGAAAGCAATTCAAAAAGACTTAGGAATTGAATCCCCTTGTGGTGTGATGAACAAGATTCCAGCACCTAAGCCATGGCCAGTGTGGGACCCATCAAAATACAGCTTCCATGGTGTTGCTGGTTCCATATGAAAAATGGACTCATTAGGAAAATCAGTTACCAACGGATGAGAGGCTTGCATTGGCGCATCTGTCAGTTGATCTGCTATTACTTTCCCTTTTATTGCCTTGCATTCAACATATTGTATGTCGTACTCACTTAGGATCATGACCCATTTTTCCAATCGGCCTGTTAACGCTGCTCGACTTAATAGATATTTCAATGGGTCAATCTTGGCAACCAGTTGTGTCTGATGATTGAGCATATAATGCCTTAGTTTTTGGGCTGCAAAGACAACTGCGAGACATGCACATTCAATGTATGTGTAATTCAACTCATAACCTATCAGTGTGTGGCTGATGTAGTAGATTGCTCTTTCTTTCCCTTCATGATCATTTTGAGCCAGTAATGCCCCCAGTGCTGAACTAGTGGTCGAGATGTATAGAATTAATGGTTTTCCATGAATAGGCAACATGAGGACTGGTGTTGACAGCAGGTAATCTTTGATTTTTTGGAAGGCCTGTTGACATTTATCCATCCATACAAAGGGGACACCTTTGCGTAACAGATACTGGAATGGGTGGCACTTATCTGCCAATTGAGCTATGAAGCGGCGAATAGATTGCACTCTGCCTTGCAGGGTTCTGAGTTCACTGATTCCTCTAGGTGGAGGCATGTTGATGATTGCTTTGAATTTTTCCAGATCAACCTCTATGCCTCTTTGGGAGACGATGTATCCCAACAGTTTTCCTGATGTGACCCCAAAAACACACTTCTTAGGGTTTAGTCGAACTTTGTACTCTTCCAGTCTCTTAAAAATTTTGTCGAGTACATTCAAATGATCTTTCCTAGTTGTCGATTTGGCCAATAAGTCATCTACATAGTCCTCCATTATATTGTGCATCATGTCATGGAAGATTGTGGTCATAGCCCTTTGATATGTGGCACCTACATTTTTGAGACCGAAGGGTATGACATTCCAACAGTATGTACCCCATGGGCAAGTAAATGCTATTTTGTGT
Organism: Sequoia sempervirens; assembly: GCA_007258455.2. Lineage (NCBI taxonomy): Eukaryota > Viridiplantae > Streptophyta > Pinopsida > Cupressales > Cupressaceae > Sequoia > Sequoia sempervirens. The sequence goes on from VDFB02271358.1 coordinate 813,938,444, forward strand.
TGGTCCTCAGGAGCAATGCAGATTTGATTATAACCAGATAAACCATCCATGAGGGATAGAATCTCGTGTCTTGCTGTAAGGTCCACTATGATGTCAATGTTTGGTAAAGGAAAGTCATCCTGTGGACATACTTTGTTTAGGTCTCAGAAATCTATACATACCCGAATTATCCCATTTGGCTTTGTCACCGGCACTAGATTGGAAATCCATTCAGCATAATCTATAGACCTTATGAATCCAGCATCCAATAATTTCTTTAGCTCAGCTTTAACCAATAGAGCAACTTGAGGGTGCATTTTGTGCAACTTCTGCTTGACTGGTTTAGCATTGGGTACTAGTGGCAGATGATGTAGAACTAGTTCGGGGTCCAATCCTGGCATGTCAGCATAGGACTATGCAAATTTTATTTTCTATTCTGCAAAGAATTTATGAAAGTATGGTCTTTCTTCATCTGTCAATAATGCCGCAAATAAGACCATCTTGGAGTCTTCTGGAGTTGAAATGTTATCCTCTATGGTGTCCTCAACAAGCATGGCCGATTTCTCCTGTTGCACGGGGATGAAGTCCAGTCCTCCATCTTTGGGCGCCTCAGAGAGGTTTTCACCCGCAGATACGTCCTTTGTTTTTACTATTTTATTATCAAGAGGTTCCTTTCAGTTTTCACCTAGAGACATTTCATTTTTTACTTTATTTTTGCTTTTGCGACTAGAGGACTGGACGGTCTCACCAAAGTATGTCGTGCAGTCTAAATCAATAGCAAATCCAGATTTGTGGTCCCCACTTGGTATGCCTTCTCGTAATCCCATGAATTCGGCAATGGCTTCATCATTTTGGAATGTATCTAGAACTGGCAGTCCTTGTTGGTCCCAATCAACTAGTTCAGGGTAGACCAATGAAATGCCATCGTCAAGGCTAGTGAATTCGGGTGAGGATGCCAATAGCATACAGATGGATTCGTTGATGTTATAGATGAGGTTATCATCATCCAACTCAACATCGGATTCTATCTAGTATTCTCCTTCATTGGTGTCATATTCGTTGTCATAATAAGGAGTGAAGGTTTTAGAGCCTTGACTATCAATGTCATCTGATATTTCGGATAGATTAGACTGAGGAGGTTCAGATGGCGGTTGTTGTGTGTCATGGGAAGTGATAGTGGGATTTTGAGTGTTTGGTGCCCGTTCAATTTTGAATGTTTGCCAAAATCGTTGTTCAGAGGTCAATTCCCCTGGTTCAACAAACAAATCATCAAGACAACAGTCACTTAGGGATCGTTCGGAGCCAAATTCCCACTCGTGGGAGTCTATTTCAGTTAGGGATTCCCTAGTAATCTCAACACTTTCAGAAGCATGTACTCGCTCACTGGAAAGTCCAGAGATACGTCGATCACCATTGTCGAGTGATCCAAACCCTAATCCAAGATACTTTGGAGTTTGGAAAGTTTCTATGGGTTCCCTTCAACCAGTTTTATTTTTTCCAAGGCCACTAGTACCATCGTAGCCTTTAGCCTTCATAATGTTGTAACCCTTGCCATATTTCTGAACTGGTAATGGGGGTAGTGCGACTGTATCATTATAGATCCATCCTATGATGTCGGCAAGGTCTTCATCATTCATGTCTCTTCATTTAATGAAAACTGTATTCGGTGGGACTTTGAATGTTTCTTGCGGTTCCATTTTGAAACATGGTCGACCATATATCTTTGGAGGAGTGGGTATTGTAGTTATGATGTATGCTGTATTTAGTTTGAACTCTTCGCAGCCCAGGTCCTGGATTTTTTCAATTGCCTCAGTCTTAAGGCTGGTGGAAGGTGGTGTTATGGCGGAAGACGTGGATGAAGTGGGTGTGGAGGATGACATGAGTGTGGAAGAATCGACATATTTGGACGAGGAGCCAAGTGCTTCTTGGTTAATAGGTACTTGGTTTTCAGAGATACCCCTTAAATTGGTACAATATTGGAAAGGGTCGGGGTCTCCGTATATGGTTACTTCTGTACCATCAAAAGGAAACTTGAGGCATTGGTGGTATGTCGACGGAACGGCTTTTAAGGCGTGGATCCATGGGCGGCCAAGTAAGATGTTGTATGGTAGTTCCAAATCCAGGACCTGGCAAGTTGTGTCAACAATGAGTGGTCCCACTCTGATAGGGAGAGAGATAACACCTCGCGAAGAGCGTTCCTCGTCATCATATGCTTTGATCACTATGCTTTTCGTTGGGTCTATGCATGCATCAGAGAATCCAAGAGCCTTAACCAGTTTAAGGGAGCATATATTTAACCCTACTCCACCATCTATTAAAACCCATCTAACCTTGTGCTTGTGGACAAAAACTTCTATGTGTAACGCATCATTTTGGTTGGTTTTAGATGATGAGTAATCCTGATCTGAGAAGGTGACATGGTGCGGCATGGTGAGATATCCCACCATAGTTTCAAACTGATTGACATCAATGTCCTTCAGGACCGACGACTCTAAGAGAGTTTTATCCAGGATTTCTTTGTGTGCAGGAGAGATACGAAGCAGCTCAAGGATAGATATTTGCACAGGAGTCTTTCCTAGTTGGTCAATGAGATTGAACTGACTTTTGGGTTTCCACTGTTGTGGGGTTGAGACAAGTTTTGGTTGTTTAGCAGATGAAGCTGGTTGTGATTGCTTAGCAGATGGGCCTGCTATAATGATCTTGGCTTGTCTAGGGGGAGGTGGACCAGCTATAGTGACCTTGCCACTTCACATAGTAGCATTGCACTATGGTGCTTTCTTGATCGTAATGGTGTTGATGTACTCATCGTCTGTTCTAACATTATTCATTGTTGGTCCACCAGAGTAATCGTACTTGGCTCGGGCGAAGTTAGCTTGGTTCTGTGGACCTAAAGTGGAAGCATTATGGGGACCATGATCCTGCAGTGGATTCTTGTAGATAGTATGATCTGAGTTGGAATTGAATTGCGATCCACCTACTTCGATGGTGCGATTTTCAATAAGGTCTTGGATTATGTTTTTCAATTGTCGACAGTTGGAGGTTGTATGCCCTTTGACTCAATGGTATTCGCAAATTGCGTTGTCATCCCACCATGCTGGTTTGAATTGTCCTGGGTCATAAGGTTTTATTTCCGGAAGTGTGATGACCCCATGTTGGATGCATTTCTTGAGGACATCTACAATGGGTTCACCTAAATTGGTGTATGTGCGACCCCTAGGGAATTGTCTTGGTTGACGATATTGTCCTTGACTGTTTTGACCATTTTGACTGTCTGAAGGAGTATTGGGGGGAGGTTTCAATGTCGTTGTTGGTCTATTTTGTTGTTGCGCCCCTTTCAGAGCCAATACGGGACTTGCAGTCTTGGCGTCTACAACACCATCATTTGTAACATGTTTATTCTTGACCTAATATTTGTTTTTGTCAGCGGGTGGGTTGGTGTTTGTGTTTTTGGAACCATACTTTAGTTCTCCCTTTGCGATAAGGGCTTTCTCAATTTGGACCCCCTTTTCCACTAATTCTGCGAAGGTTGTGCAACAATGTATTTGCAATGCGAATTTGAGGGGCCCTAGAAGTGTTTGGACAAACATGTCAACCTTTTCCCTTTCAGGAATGTCAATGTGACATCGACTAGCGAGGCTTCTCCATTTTTGAAAGAACGGGATAAATGTCTCACCCGACTCTTCTTGTGTGAGATTGCACAAGCTAGTGATAGAGGTGTCCATGTCAATATTGTATGCGTAATTTTTTATGAACCTTCTTTTGAGCTCATCCCATGTCTGGATATCTTTTTGCGTTGAAAACCATTCAAGGGCTTGACCCACCAAACTTTTGGAAAAAAGTCTCATCAAGTATGTGGGTTCGTAGGCGATATCCATACAGTTAGTTGCTGAATTCGCGAAGATGTTCAATGGGATTTGTCTTGCCTTTATATTTAGTGAAGTTGGGTGACACATATCCTAGCGGAAATGCGGGCATACGTAAGTTTGTGTCAAATGGGTATACATCCAGATCATATGATATTTCGGATTTCCCGCCTATAATGAACATGTTTTGCATTTTCTTCTCCATATCCCGCACTGTTGCTTTGAGTTCATCTATGGTAGGGTCATTTACATTTCCATACGTTGGATTGCTTGGTACACCATGTGTTCCTGCATGAGTATAGGTGTATTGTGGCGGTACGGGTTGTTGCGGTACGTATGACGTGTGTTGTTGGTATTGGAAGTTGTGATTAAGTGCATGTTGATGAGTGTGAACGTTGGATGAGTATGTTGGAATGTGTCCCCCAGCTATGTGTGTCGTTATTTGGGGGATGTTGTGACCATGAATGTTATGATGTATTAACGATGTCATGGGTTGAGTTATTTGGCAACTTTGTGTGAATTGTTGATTTTGCACAAGGGGAACATTGGTATTTGTACCTTGGGAGGTAATGACGTTTGATTGTGTTGTCGTGTTAACGTTTTGTTGTTGTCCTTGTATAAAGATACGTCATGTGGCTCCTCCCAAAGGATGTTGAGAATTACTACAGAATGATTTTGTTGAAGTTGTGTTCATGGTAGTAGATGTAGTTGTCAAGGGGGAGTTGTGATGACTTGATGATGCCCCTGTAGTATTTGCTGTTGCGATAACAGGAGGATTGGAATAATTTTCCGATGGTGTCAAGGAGCCAAGATTGGTTGTATTTAATTGGGGTAGTGTTGTGGATGTTGTGGATGATTGTAATCCCCCAATAGATGTGGCGTTTATTGTATTGGAGATGTTTGGGATGTTGGATGTGGTATGCAGTGTTGTTGTGGTGTCAAAAGGGATGTTGCTTGTAATATTTAGGACTTGACCACTATGTGAGATGTTATGAACATTGTTGGCATTAGGGTCATGTAACGTGTTAATGTCAAATCCTGGTGGTAACTTAGCTCCTTCACTCAAGAGCATAGCTATGAATCTGTCTCTGTCGTGACGTTCTATTGTTTCAGCCAACTGATAGACTTCTGGGTCTTGTGTCAATGCTTCTATGTGTTCCTGAAGTAGTTGACCATTTTCGTCTCTTTACAAGTAGAGTTCGAATGAGTTGTTAGGTAAGGATTGTGTTGTCACTGGAGGTTGATTGTCTAGATTGGTAAAGGGATCGTTCACGGTCCAGTTTGAGTCATGTGGAGGACTGTTGGGATCTTGTCCAAAGTTTTCCATTTGTCTCTTGTGCTTTTGAAGTCTGGTTTCAACCATAAATGAGATTTCTCAAAGGGGAATGACCACTGAATGCAAGTATGACACTATGTGAAGTTTAAAGTTCAAAATGACAACCACAATGACTTGTTTTTGGATTTTTGAGGATAAGGTATACAATGTGTATGCAATGTAAGATAAGGTTATCTAAGCACTTCTAAGCTTGTTCTTTGTTTTCGATTTGGACTGCTAAAGGACTTTGTTGTTAATGACAAGTTGACAAGATGACTAGTGAGTCTTCCTAACTAGACTTTTGAGTTGGAAGAAATCTCACAAAGGAGGCCAATGACTAAAAGGATGTTTGATAACTTGGTCCCAAAAAGGTCTAATTTCAAAAATAATGATTTTTCCAAGGGGTGCTTAAGATTTGCCTACTCCTAAGTATGCAAAATGTGAACCTAAGGATAGTCTAATATTGAATGTATGAACTACAAGGGATGATGTATGAAACCTAAGGTGACTAATGCAAGCTAAGAGACAAGACTTTGAACAATTTCAAATTAGGTTTTTGACAGAATCCTCTTGGTGACAAAGTTTGACAGATGGTTGACAGTTTGGAGACCTCAGGTTTCGGCTGTGAAGCTTAAAATTTTGACAGGCAAGTGTGGCACAGTTTGGCAGTTGCGTCACAGTTTAGCACATACGGTTCAGTTTTTCACTTGCGGCTTTTTGACTGTCAGATGCGACTCGGTTTATCATATGCGGCTTTCAGATTGACATATGCGTCGCGACACCTACAGATGCGTTGTTCTAAGTTTTAGATGCGGTTTATCAGAGCAGTTGCGTTACAGAATGTCAGTTGTGGTTCGACAAATATGACAGTTTTCTTTCAAAGTGATTTTCGTGTTATGTTGATGGAAGTTTTGATCTGTTTGATGAATGTTTTATTTAAACTATGACAAAACCATAATGCACTTGACAAACACAGCGTTTTAAGGGGTAACCAAACACACATGAGATAAGCACAATCCTAAAAAGGCCACTAGGCCACGGGTTTGTATACTTGATATAGCCCACCAGTTATACCCCGGATTGGTAATGAACACCTTTCCTTCTCGAGAACGGATAGCTTAGAATTTTGGTGGCATTGGCTCCCCTCCACGGCTCATTAACGTCATTCGAGCACACCAAATTCGGATTCATTGGGTAGTGACATCCCAAGAATTGCTATCTCTACTCAAGGGGATCAGTAGTGAGTAATCTTCGGGCATGATACTGTACCCTGCACTATATCAAGCAACGGCCAATAGAATGGTTGGACACTAAGACAAGAGGTGTTTAATTCAGGCATTCTGTTCGTGGGGCATGATCCATGCGGCGAGAGTCCCCTTTCGGATCCATCTCATCGGAACCACGCTCGTGATTCTTGGGCTTTCCCCAAGAACCCACTTTTCTATACCGGCTGGAAGTCCCTCGGTGTTAGGGTGCTACTGGTCTGAGTCGTCCTGGGGTGAGTACTTTTTCCCACCAGAACAGGCCCAAGTTCTAGAGCCAATAACCGTTTCTCTTACACCCAGGATCGCACGAATGCGCAAAGGGAGAGGATACTCCGATATACCGAATCGTGAAGGGTAATATAACAGAAAAGAATGGGTCTAGTTTTCTTATCACAAGGTTTTCACCAAGTGAGAGCATACTCACCTACCACTCCACAAGCACAATCAATCATAAAAGACATGATTCTTTTTATAAGCACCAAAAACCAATGTTTGCTAATCTAGAAATAAACAAGCACAATGTTTATTTTTCCTTCTTTGACATGTGAATCTGCAAACAATGAGTTAGTAGTCTTTTTGAAACAATGGTCTTCGACATACGAATGGGGATCGCCACATGCTACAAGAGAGGATTAGTAACAAAATCTAACATAACCCACATGCAGGAGTAAAAACAGTGTACAGAAAAATAGAAAATCCGAAAACCAGAAACCAGAAAAGCCCAAAATCCAAAAATTAGAACCTCAAAACTGATAGGAAAAATTTACCAGGCAAATGCGGTGCGGCAGAAAAATTACCAGACAGATGCGGCGCGAAATGACAAATGTGTCGTTCGGGTTTTCGAATGCGTCTTGGAATTGCGAATGCATCTCTGTAGCTATCAGTTGCGGCTCGTCAGAACGGTTGCGTCACTTATGTCATCAAATGCGCTGCGACGCTTGCGGCGATCCGTACCTGTACCCTGCAAAATGACAGAAAACAACAAAAACAAACCCTACAAAAATAGAAAGCCGCTACCAGAAAGGATTAGTGACACAAAATCTAATCTTATCCAACATGCAGGAATAAAAATAGAATACAGAAAGACATAAGATTAGAAAACCCGAAATCCGAAAATAAAACCCCAAAACTGAAAGAAGAATTATACGAGAAAGATGCGGCGCGGAATAGCAAATGCAGCTTTCGGGGTTTCGAATGCGGCTCAGTAAAACAGATGCATCGTTATTGGCGTCAGTTGCGGTGCGGCAGATCAATTGCGGCTCTACTGTTCTCAGATGCGTCGCGACGCATTGAATGCGTCACAATGTTTTAAAAAAAAACACTTGCTACGATCCGTACCTGTACCCTGCAAAATGACAGAAAACAACAAAAAAACGTACGAAAAGCCGAAAAACGACGTCGGGTTCACCAATGTGATCAAGGGAAAATCCTATTTGTTAGAGGGGTTAGCACAATAACATCAAATCCATTGAAATAAAAAAGTACAAAAGAAATAATATGAAAACAAAAGGAAGGAATAATATTACCCTAGGTCTTCATCTTCCATGCTTCACCTTTGTTACACCTCCTAGCTTGCAGTAAATAAAAGATGCCCTCAGATTTGTATGAGCAACTATGACAAATGACTAAGCCCTATGCAAGTGTTGAAGGATTTGTATGAAAGAAAATGACCACACAATGGACTAGAATGACAATGACTGCAAATGACAAAATAACCTAAGTTAAAATATGAGTATCAGAGAGATAGAAAGTTAAGAGGGAGACCAAGAGAGAGAGAGAGAGAGAGGGAGAGCCAAATGAGAACAAATTTGCCATTTTATAAAAACTACAATTTTGAATGTGTGGCTAGGATGAGAAGATGACAAAACCCTAGAATCAAAGATCAAGATTGAATTATAAGATAATTCAATCAAGGGTCGAAATTAAATGAGATGTCAGAAAATAAGAATTAATTTGGAAGATAAGACTGGCACAGAAAAAAGAGGTTGCTGGAGAAATTAAATAATAAAATTTATTTATTCTAGCTGACCAGTAAATAATTAAATAATAAAGATATTATTTAATTATGGAGGAATGTTACAAAAGGAATTATTTTGAATTAAATGATGATTTAATTCAAAATTCCAGAAAGTGGGCTAAATTAAATAAATAAAATTTATTTAATTTATGAGAGAAGAGGCTAATGAATAATTAAATATTTAAAATAATTATTTAATTATAGTGGAAAGTGGATAGAAATTAAATAAATAAGAATTTATTTAATTTTTTAGAAAAAGGGGACTTAATTAGTGACGTGATTAAATAAATAAGATTTATTTATTTATTTAATAATGAAAGAAGAAATAAATGACCAAAGGGGGAATTAAATAAATTACTAAATTTATTTAATTAAAGGAAGACTTTAGACAGTTAGTGACGTATTTAATAAATAAATTAAAATTTATTTATTTAATAATCATGAAGAATAAAAGGACATGAATTAATTAAATAATTACGAATTATTTAATCAATAGTCGAATGTGGACCAAAGACATAATTAACTGTCTTAATTATGCTAGGACGAAAGTGGTAAAAATGAAGCTTGTAGGCCTAGGTCATTTTTAGGTGTCTACAACTTAATTAGATAACTGATTTATTTAATTAAGAGAGGAATATTGATGAATTTAATCAAATAAAAGTATTCAATTAAATAGTTAGACCAAAGGATGATTCAGGATCAAATGATGTTATTGGTCAGGATCAAATGTCCAATGCCAATCAATACATTTTACATGTCTACATTTTGCCCCTCTTTGAAGCAATACACTCGTTGTGTTGGTTCAAAGAGTAAACGGTCTCAATCAAAGCCAAAAAAAAAAAAATCAAAATCTTGCCCCACTGCTGCTCGACGAGAGAACATATGCCAATATATTGCGCCCTCGAGAGATTGGACAAAAATTTTGATTTTTGGATGATCTCATGAAAAAAGAAGACAAGGTGACTAACAAGTCCAAAAAGGCTCTCAGAGGCCAAAAACATATCTAAACACAATAAAATGATGTAAAACAGGCCTTAACCGAACAAAAATAGGTTGAAGACTTCAAAGCCCAACAGGGTAGCCAAACAGGGTGAAAAACCCTAATTTTCAAGCTTAAAAAGGCTCCAAGGGGTCACTTTCAATTCATTTTCACACACCACCCTTTAGCAATTTTGAGATTTGAGCTCTGACATTCTAACGAGATGGCACAATGACAGCTCCCGATGCACACTTTTGATTGAGTCCGGACATACCAACGACCACCCGACATTGGGGCACTGGTAAGTGATCCTTACTTGAGCTTTGCTTTTTGTTTTTTGCACTCATTTATTGCTTTTAAACTTAGTTATTCTACAGTGGTGCTATTTAGCGTTGCTCAAAAAATAAACTGCACCACTCAGTACTAGATTGTGCCGTGGTGGTGGAGTTTGGAGTTTGAAAACAAATTTCAAACTCCAATGCTCATGCCCCCGCTAGCGGGTTCATTTTAAAGTGTGACGTGGCGGTGCTCTATTAAACCAAAATCTTCCCAAACTGTGTCGCTCAACAAAAAAAGTGCACCACGGCAGTGCTCTTTCGGATTTTAGCCCTCCAACGTCACAATTTGGACTTCTCAAACTACGACACCTTCATAGATAGCGACACTAGGATGGTTTTTTGGATGCCCGGGATGAAATTTTTCAAAAAATTTAACATGGTGACGTTTTGTGATGCAAGATACGGTGAGAGAGCTCTACTCTTAGAAGCAAAAATCACAAGAGATCTTTGGTTACTTGTGAGACCTTAGTGACAGGGAACATGATCGGCTATGAGACATGGGACTATGGTTCATTACATATGCAGTGCCTATGCGAACCCACCTTAGGATGATGTCAACACTTGCCAAGAGATGGAACAATGAGACCTCGTCCTTCCACCTTCCTACCGGCGAGGCTACCGTCACCCTGGAGGACGTATGGCAGATCCTCCGATTGCTGATTCATAGGCGGCGTGTTATATATGACATGGATGGTGGATAGGATACCTAACACACAGTCCTCACTACAAAGGACATTATTTACTGTGAGGGTCAGATTGAGCTTGAGCGTCATAGGGCTCTGACTTCTCCCTTTCACTTAGTTGTTGCAGCTATTATTTTAGGTCTCATTGCCCCAGATCAACGAGGCCAGTACTTCAATCCTGGTTGGGGACTCTATTGGGAGCGCATGGTGATGCACAACAAGCCAGTTCGTTTTGCTTGGGGGCCTATTCTTCTTGCTTCACTCTATAGATATTTACACAAGTACGTCTACCTCGATAGTAGAGCACTTGAGGCAGGTGTGACACTCCTCTAAATATGGGCATGGGAGCACATCGTTGTTCTTTGGTTGTGAGTCGTTGCAGTACCGATGGGGCTTGATGATCCCCTCATGTGGCGTTACAGAGGTGGTGTGTCTTTTACACACATAGGCGAGCACAAGATTCCTCACTGGAGGAGGGTCCTAGATGAGATACAGGTTTTCACATGGCACCCATACCTTGGTCACTCTGGATGGGTCGATGATGCCCAACAGATCTTCTTTGCCAGTCAGGACCGATTTATGTAGGGGTGGGAGCATACCATGGTGAAGAGATACTTTTCAGGGCGCGTCCAATGCCAGTTCGATGAGCCACAGGATCGGCTAGATGATGATTACATGGCCATATGTTCCTGCACCATGTCACAGGGTTCGTGGGGGTGATACATTCCTACCTCAGAGGCTGTGGACAACTTCAGATAGTTGGTGGCTCAGCCATGGGTTTACAATCAGGGACCTACAGATCCAAGGGTTACTTAGGCTTACAGAGATTAGTTTTGGCCACCATTTTGGTTGACCATTCTAGGAGCACCCTCCGCTCAGCAGAGGATGAGGGGCAGAGGGGGAGGACGAGGATGGAGAGACAGTGCTCAGTAGGATCATCCAATTAGTGTCCTAGCTCAGTCAGGCCAAGCTGACATTCAAATGCAAGACTAGGAGCAGGTGTTAGCGAGGCAGCAAGAGTTGGTGCCATCCAGGCAACAAGAGTAGGCAAGTGCACTGCCACGAGCCGAGGGTGAGGGTTAGCCTCACGTGGAGCCTGCACAAGCACAACTAGCAAGGCAGCCGAATCCCAGAAGCGCACTAATTGCACAGCTACAGGGTCAAGTTCAGACCTTGACGACAGAGAGGGATCAGGCCAGGGCTGAGAGAGACCAGGCTAGGGCCGAGAAAGACCAGGCTATTTTGCAGAGGCAGGCCGCAGAGCTATAGGCGGCCAAAGAGATGGGCCAGAGATAGTAGCTGGAGAGCATGGCAGCCTCCTCCTCTCAAAGCATAGTGTCCCTTCGGTCTTATAGGGAGGTCGTCTGAGAGGTCGATTATTATCGTATGCACTATCATCAGTCTGTACCCAGAGCAAAGCGTGCCCCAGATTACTCACAACGGACTAGCTATAGACCAATAGAGGGTCATGGTGATAGAGGCGAGGGCAGCAGACAGGAGGGATATGCCTCATTTTTATTGAGACATCATTTTTTTGTGCCATATGGGCTTATTTTTTATAGTCGATGGGCATTTTTTGTACTTATTGACATACATGTACAATGATGTGATTATTTTGTATTATGACGGTTACTCGATGATGATATATATGAGATGATGATTTTGATATGATGTTATGTGTTTATTGTTTATTTATGTATGGATGGTTTTATTTCTATATGCTATGCAATCACGGTATGGTGTTATGTGACGTATATATGGATGCATTTATTTTCTGATGATTCTATATTATGTTGTTTAATACATGATATGCAAATGGATTTATATGATATGTGATGTGGATGGATGTATATGATGATGTAGATGATATATGTGATATGAAATGGATGATGTAGTATGCAAAGTGATATGGATATGATTTATGGTGTATATGCAAAATGACATGTGAATCATGCTTATATAAAATGATTATGGATGGATGTACGCTTTTAATATAATGGATTATCTACGTTCCTATTATGATTTGAATGTTTGAAATGTTTTATGTAATGAAATGCAAAGATGATTGTGATGTGAATATTTATAAGATGTTCTATATGATATGGATGACTAATGGATGATATAATGCAATGTAAATGCAATGGTCGTGCTTTATATGATATATATTAATGATGTAAATGAGATGGTTTTAAGATGCTTAGAATAAAAAATATATATTATCCCAAACATGTTAAATGATAATGTATGTGATGCATTTATTATGATGTGATGTAATATATGAAATGATATATTAATGCAAAGTGGTATGGTAATGCTTTATGCAAAATGAACGTAATGTGGGAGATGAATTTATGATGTTTATGTGATGTGAATATGTATGCTTATAATGCAATGGATTGTCTATAATGTTCTTGTACCTATTATGTTTGATTATGCAATAGGTAGTAATGTGAAATGATTATGAAATGTTTATGCAAATGAATGTTATGCGATGGTTCATGTGATGAATGCAATGTGATGGAAAAATGGATATAATGTGATAAGAAAGGGATGTAATGTGGTAAAAACCGGATGTGCTTATTTATGGGAAATGCTTATAATAATATGTTTATATGATGATGAAAATGAAATGCATATGTTTCCTATATGATATGTTTATGCAATATGCTAATGGTTTATAAATGCAAGATCGATGATGATGATGATGATTAACTGTCATAGTACCTTGTTAGCATGATGAGCAAGAAGGGATGAAAGAGAAGAAGACATTTCAACAAGACATAAGATGATGATTACTTGCTGAGGAGTTAGGATTTTCAAAGGGCCAATTTTCTTATGTTTGATAACACACATGGTACGATGCATCAAAGTATAGAGAACTAGGATGGCATTCAACCTAATGTGATGAACTTTGACTTGACAATCAGATAGGAGTATCCTTGTTCACACATGACATACGAAAACCTTGCTAGGATGCACTTTAGAAATTTCAAACACCTCAGACCAAAACATGGAAAGGTTATAACCTATCAATGAAATAGTCAACAAGTTGTCCAAAACACCCTCCATACATACCTAACAAAGCAAGTATTCACCAAGGTTATATTACAAGAACGTCCAACAAGCATAGCAGACAAAAGATAATGATCATTGCCCCATTCCTATCTCTCTAAATCCCTTCATTGGGGACATCATTGAGAGGTCCTTGGAATGAGCGCAATAAGGTAAATCAAAAGACAAAGATGCAGATGAGCTGATCTTCTTCAATACCGCTAGCCAAGACTAAACTATGGTGATGCCTGATGTTGATGTCCATTGTAGGAAGGATGCATCCTAGGACATGACGATATTAGATGATTTGATATGGGACTGATTGGATGATAGGCTATTGACACAAAGAGTTGACCAACTTGTTTACATACTATCCTAGACCTGAGACTTGTCATTTTGAGTTTTTTACTTTCCACCTGCTAGACTTGTTTATGATTTTTTCACCAAAGGTTGAGGATAACAGTTGTTTATTATGAGTGATGTTATTGTGGGTGAATGCAAGATGAGGCAGATGGATTTTTTCAAATATTTGGATGCTTTTGGAGTTTTGCAATGTTTTGAGGATTTTTTTGGTATTTTTGAGATTTTTCAAATGTTTTGATTTTCAATTTTCCAATGTTTTGGGGTTTTCTAAGATTTTGACCAATAGAATAACCTAAGGACCTATCTTAGGGGCTTCAGGGGTTGATCAACAGATTAGCCTTGCCTACATTATACACGCAGAGACCACGTAGTTCGACTGACGACTTGACTGATTTACAGATGAGATGTCAGTTTATTATGATGGACACTTAAAGGACTAACCTAAGTGTCTCAAGGGATGATCAAAGATCAACCTTTCCTATGTTCAAGGCTCAGAGACCCATAGTTTGACAAGACGACTCTGCTTTTGACCTTTCGATTAACTTTTTGACCTGTTTTTAGATTTTTTATATGATTTGGATGTTTTTGGATTTTTTGATGTTTTGATGTTTTTGGATTTTATGATTTTAGGACTTCAAGAATATACACGAATCCAATCCGATGAGAACATGCCCCCAGTGTGGTGCAATAGTCTACTCCAATAAAGGCAGGACAAACTAACCTTGAGGATGGGTCGAGTAGTACTAGGAGGGATCATGATACGAACACAGGACCAAGCTATGGTGTAGATGCGGGTGGATGAGTGATGGATTCAAATGCAATGGATGGTGGAAACGTCATGGATGGATGATGCAGAACAAGTCGTAAGGGTCCTGGTGGATGGAAAGTGCTTATTTACACAAGGTGCTTGTTTTCCAGGTTTTCACAAAGGTACTTGTCCAAAGTGCCACCGAAGTGGTTTTCACTAGAGGATGATTTTTTTCTTTACTATTTTTAATCCTTTTTCATATTTTTTTAATTTTTTTGTTGTAACCAAGATGTCTGTTTGCCAGGTTCTCGCCAAGGTAACCATTTTTTCAGGACATTTTTTGGATTTTTAGTTCTATACCTTGAAAGATTAGGCATAAAACTTTTTGAGATGAGAGCTATTCATGGGCTCTTGCAGAGGTTCCCCTTCAGGTGTTGATAACTAATATGCCCCTGACTTATAGCTTGTTATGATAACAAATGGTCCCAACCAATTGGGTTCAAATTATCCTTTGTTGTTTGGATTTGGGACGTTAATTTGAGTCTCCTTTAGTACCAGTTCGCCGACTTAGAATGTTATGCTTCTGATTTTCTTGTTATAGCTCCTCTTACGTCTGTTTTGATAGACTTTCAAATGATTTAAAGCGTCTATACGCCGCTCATCCAATAGCTCCAACTCATTCAATCTTGATGCTTGGTACTTTTCATTTGTGATGAGGTTTTGTAGTGATATTCTTAGTGACGGGAGCTCAATCTCAATGGAGAGTACTTTTAATCCATAAACCAAGGAGAAGGAGGTGGCACCAGTGGGTGTGCGAATGTTGGTTTGGTAGGCCCAAAGGGCGAGATTGAGCTGTAAATGCCAGTCACGACTTGCATCATTGACTATTTTCTTGAGGATCTTTAAAATGGTTTTATTTGTGGCTTCTGCTTTGCCATTGCCTTGGGGATAGTATGGGGTGGAGAAGCGATGTTGGATTTTGAATTTTTCACACAAATTGCAGACATCCTGATTCTTGAATGGCGTCCCATTATCTGAGATAATGACTTGTGGGACACTATAGCAGCAAACAAGATAGTTCAGGATGAACTTTGATATTTGCTTCCCAGTTATATACATCATGGGTATGGCTTCCACCCACTTAGTGAAGTACTTAGTGGCTGTTATGATGAACATGTGGCCATTAGATGAAGTGGGAGTGATTTTTCCAATGAGATCGAGTCCCCACTGCGAAAAGGGCCATGGTGTGATGATGGGATGAAGTTCTTGAGCTAGATTATGGATGAGGTCCCCATGTTGTTGACATTGTAGACACCTTATGACATAGTAATTGGCCTCTCTTTCCATTGTAGGCCAATAATACCCCATCCTCAACAGTTTATTGGCTAGGGTCATTCCACTCGAGTGTGAACCACAGATGTCATTATGTACATTAGTTAAAGTGGTCAATGCCTCCTCAGCGTTTAAACAACGTAATAAGGTTCCCTCTATGCTTCTACGGTATAAGGTATTTCCTAGGATGACGAATCAGGATGCCTTTTGACAAAGGTTCATTTTAAGGTTGAGAGTAAATTGGTAGGTATGACCCCTATTTGCAGGTAGGTAAAAATGTCATGGTACCAGGGATCATCGAGACCAACGATTTCGCACACAAATTATGATTCTGGTACCTCAAATGCAGGCACGAGAAGCTGCTCTATCAAGAATTCATGTTTTAGAACGTTGCAAGGAATGTCCAATAGGGATCCAATTGTCGCCATGGCATCTGCTGCTCTATTGTTGGCTCTGGGTATCTACTCAAATGTGATCTCGATAAAGGATTCCTTGAGAGTCCACTAGTTTCTTATATGGAGTGAGCTTATCATCCTTAGTCTGGTATTCATTGTCCACTTGATTTATTATTAATTGAGAGTCTCCATATACTTTGAGGGCCATGATGTGCCACTGCACTACTATTCTGAGACCTATGGTTAAAGCCTCATATTCTTCAATGTTATTAGTGCAGGGGAATGCCAATTTATAGGACCTTGGTATGCAGTCCCCTTGTGGGGTGATAAAGAAGACACTGACTCCTGATCCATGTTGTGTGTATAATCCATCAAAGTAAAGTTTCCAATGGTTGGCTATGTTGAGATTGAAGATGGATTCATTTGGAAACTTTGATATGAGAGGATTCTCTGAATAGATTGGTGCTTCCGCAAGCTGATCTGTAATGAATTGGCCTTTAATTGCTTTCCACTCTACGTATTCAATGTCATACTTTGATAGTATCATGACCCATTTAGCCATTCTACTTGTGAGCATTGCTTTTGATAGTAAGTATTTGAGAGGGTCAATTTTGGTGATGAGTTTTATTTTGTGTGCCAACATGTAATGTCTGAATTTTTGTGAAGCAAAAACTACTGCTAGACATGCTTTCTCGGTAAATGAGTAGTTTAGCTCATGACCGACCATTGTTTTGCTGATATAATAGATGGCCCTTTCTATCCTATTTTTGTCATGCTAAGCTAGGAGAGCGCCAAGGGTTGTTGTTGTTGCTGACACATAGAGAATTAATGACTTTCTTGGGATTGGTGGCATTAGGACTGGTGGTGTAAGTAAATATTCTTTGATCTTATTGAAGGCTTCTTCACACTTGTTATCCCACTTGTGCGCTACTCCTTTGTGGAGTAGGTGAGAATATGGATTCTGTTTATCTGCCAGTTGTGCTATAAATCTTCGGATGGATTGGAGCCTGCCTTGGAGACCTCTCAATTGTTTCAATGTTTTGGGTGCCTCTGTCTCAAGGATTGCTTTTACCTTTGCTGGATCTACCTCAATACCTCTCATTGACACTATATATCCTATCAATTTTCCTAATTGTATGTCAAAGACACACTTCTTTGGATTTAATCAAAACTTATATTCCTCCAACCTATCAAAAATAGTACTTAGGGTTGCTATGTGATCCTTCCTCTTTCTGGATTTGGCTAGTATGTCATCAACATAATCTTTGACAGTTTTATGGATCATGTCATGGAAGATTAAGGTCATGTCCCTTTGGTATGTTGCTCCTGCATTCTTCAAGCCGAATGGCATCATATTCTAGCAGTAAGTCCCCCATGGACAAGTAAAGGTCATTTTATGTTGATCTTCTTTAGCAATCATTATCTGGTTGTATCCTAAGAAACTGTCCATCAAGGAAAGCATTTCGTGTCCTGCTGTCATGTCTACGATCATGTCAATGTTGGGCAATGGTAAATCATCTTTTGGACATGCCTGTTTAAATCCCTGAAATCTGTGTAGATTCTAATGCCCCCATCAGGTTTTGAAACAGGAGCTAGGTTTGACACCCATTTTGGATAATCTATCTATCAAATGAATCTTGAATCTAATAGCTTCTTTAGTTCCATTTTGACTAGCAGGGCGATCTAAGGGTGCATTTTTCTAAGCTTTTGTCTGACGAGTTTTGCTTCAAGATATACTGCTAGATGATGAACTACAATTTATGGATTGAGCCCTGGCATGTCTATGTAGCTCCATGCAAAGTTAACTTGTCTTTCCCTTAAGAAAGCTGCTAGGAGTTCTTGTTCCTCTGATTGTAGTGATTCTGCATAGAATGTGATGTGTGGGGTCTCCTATGTTTCTAGATTAACTAGATTGCACTTTTCTACTAGTACTGTTGATTTTTCTTAATGAAGAGTTGTGGAAGGAAGATTTAATCCCCCATCCTCAGGTGCCTTAGAGAGGTTTTCACCATTGGATGTGTCCTTTCTTTTTACTTTTTTCATGTCAAAGAGTGTCATAGTGTAGTTTTCACTCAAGGACTTAGATATGATTCTTAATTTCTCACTTTTGCGACTGAGGGAATCAATCGTTTCCCCATAATAGGCCTATGTATCTAGCTCAATGATGAACCCTGCTTTGTGATCCCCACATGGAATGTTATCCCATAGTCCCATGAATTCTGAGAGCACCTCATGTTTTCAAATGTATCAAGAATTGGTGCTCTTCGTTGGTCATAATCGATGAGTTGGGGGTAAAATAGGCAGATTTCATGATTTTGATGGTCTGACTCAAAGGATAAGGTGCTAATCATGAGAAGGGTGGTATCCTCGAAGAGCCTAGGTAAGTTGGATATGGGATCCTCGTCATCGCTACTACTATAGATGTCAGTTATGTCAAATGTGAAGTTATCTAAGACTTGACCTATAGATACAGGTAAGTGAAGTTCGGTTGTGGATTGTTGAGGAGGATTATTGACCTTTCTAACTAGAGGACTTCGGCCATGTATGGCTATACTCGAAGGGGTACGTCTAAGGCCAAGATTTTTCATTCACGTCTCTGGAATGATAGGTATTATAAGCCCGTTGTTATTTTGTCCAAGTCTCTGGTTTCTGTCATAGCCCATTGCGAGCATCATTTGCAAACCTTTGCTTTTGTCATCCAATGGTAGATTGGCTACTAGTGTATCATCTTGGTATAGGAGATGAGATGGATCCTCCTCTATGACTTCTCATCCAAGATCTCCCCAACTTATAAAGTTGGGGTAGTCTTCAGGGGATGTTTGAGATGTAGAGACTTCATTTGCTTATGGATGTCCTCGTGATCTAAGAGATTGTGGTAACTCTCCTACCATAAAATAATTTTTCAGAATCATGTAGTTTCTACAACCATTATCCTGGATGATGAGTTTGATGTCAGAGATGGTGGGAATGGTGGGAGTGGCGGGTGTCTCTGTCGTAGAAGTGGATGCGAGAGTGGCTGGATCAATGTACGGTGTTGATGGGCATTCATCATTTTTAGGTACTTGAGGGATTTTGTAGTATTTTCCCTCAAGGTTCTTACAGTAGGAGAATGGCCCAGGATCTCCATGGATGGTGACCTATTGTCCTTCATATGTGAACTTGACACATTGATGGAAAGTTGATGCTATTGCTTGCATTACATGAATCCATGGTTGTCCTAAGAGAATGTTATAGGGTAAGTTGAGGTCTTGGACCTGATAGGTGGTTTCCATGATAGCTGGCCCTACTTGAATAGGGATTTTGATTGTGCCTTGGGACACTCTTTCCTAATCATCATATGCTCTGATTGTGATACCTTTTCCTTTGTCGATGGAATCCTTTAAGATTTTTAACTATTTGATGAGCTTGAGGGAGCAAATATTCAAGCCTACACCTCCATCCACCAAGACTCGCTTGACTTTACTTTTCTACACTAGGACTTCTAAGTGGAGTGCATGGTTATGAGATGGTTGAGTGGGAAAGTCCTGATCAGAGAACATAAGGAGCTTCGGGGTAGTGATGTTGTTGACCATAGCTTGGAATTGTTCTGCATCAAGATCTATAGGGACGGTGGATGAAGCCAATGCTTCCTCAAGGATTTTCTTATGGATAGATGATATTTTTAACAACTCCATGATGGAGATTTGTGTTGGGGTTCTTTTTAGCTGATCAAGGACATTGTAACCATTGGGAAAAGATCTTGGATTTGACATGGAATTTTTGTTTGGTTGGGATGACCCTGTGATAGTAACTTTTCTGCCTCTTGTGGTGACTCCACAATCGATATAGGCTCCTTTGATAGTGATTACTGCACAATATTCATCTAGGGAAGCAACAAGATTTTCATATACATGATTTATGTTTTTGTAGGTTCCTTTCCCCTTATCTATGTTATTCTTGCCTTTATTGTTATGGTTAGGCATCAGGTTCGTGTATATTTTGAGATTTTGGTTCCTTGTTGGTTGTTCCACATTGATGATTCTTTGATCAATGAGGTCTTGGACTATGTTTTTTAGTCTCATGCAACTATTTGTGGTGTGCCCTTTGATTTTGTGGAATTCATAGAGCTGGTTTTCATTGTACCAAAGGGTTTTAAAGTCTGGTTCTTGGTAGTTCTCATAAGTGGGGATCTTGATGAGATTTTCGTTTAGTAATTTATTCATTATGACTTCAAGTGGTTCCCCGAGAGTGGTGGACTTTCATTTGGTGAATTTCTTGTTTCGCTGGGGAGGTCCTTTTTGGTCATTGATGTTATTGATCGCTTGATTATTTAGTTGTTGTGTTGTTGTGTTCGTTTGGTTTTGTTGTTGAGGTGCGGATGTGTTCTGCCGAGGGGCACTAATGACAACTTTGGCATCAATGACACCATTGTTGGTAACATTTTTGTTTTTTTCCCATGTGTGAGGTTTGTCATTGTAGTTGGTGGGTGGGCGATTATTTTGTTGTTTAGGATATGAAATTGATCCTCCCAGTTGTGTCATAAGGGCTCGTTCGATGCTGAGTGCCTTGGAAATCAACTAGTCATACGTGGTGATCCCTTGAACCTTGAGATGGAATTCCAAGAGGTCGTCAAGGTTGGAATGATAGTGCACACTTGTTCCTCGAGCATGACCCATTTACTCTGATTGGCCTTGGATCACCATCATTGTAGGAATGAAGCAAACAATATTACATGCATAGTTTTTTATGAATGCGTCTATGATTTCTTGAAATGTCTTGATGCTTGTGGGTAGGAAAGAGAACCATTCCATAGCGTGGCCCACCAAAATCTTAGGAAATAGCCACATCAGATAAGTATCATCATCCGCGACTTCCAAGCAATGAACCTAAAATTTCCTGATATGATTTTTAGGGTTTCGTTCCACGATACTTATCGAATTTGGGGATCTCAAATCCCTTAGAGAATGGTTTCATCACAAGGCTCCTATCGAATGGATAAGGACACAAGTTACTAGATGTTCTTGTGGTTCGCCCTAATTAAAGATCAAGCACTTGTTGCGAGAGCGACCTGATTTGTGTTGTCGCATTGTTTTGTGGATTAGGAGGTGGGATGAAAGTGTTTTGAGGTGGTTCATTTGTGGATGTGATGGGTGGATTAGTTGATGTGTTGATTGGTGATATTTGTGCATTTTGTTGACCCATGTATGCCTATACTTGCTGCTGTATAAACAATGCTTGTTGTTGTTGTGCTAAGATTGCCTATTGTTGAGCCTATTGTTGTGCTTGTTGTTGCACCAACAATGCTTATTGTTGGGTTGCTAATTGGGCTGCTTCTTGCTACTCTTGGTATTGTTTTATTGCTTGTTGATATGCTTGTAGTTGTGTTGCTTGTTTTTGTGCAAGAAATTGTGCTTGTGCCTATGCTTGTTGTGCTTGATATTGGGCGTGCGCCTGAGCTTGAGCTTGAGCTTTTGCTTGTGCTTGTGCTTGTGCAGCTTGAGTGGCTTGTTATTGTTGTTGTTGCAATAAGGCTTGTGCTTGTGTAGCTTGTTGCACTTGTTGTACAATTTGGGTAGCTTGAGCATCTCATGTCGCTTGAGCAACTTGTTGGGAAGCTAATTGTGCAGCTTATTGAGTAGCTAATTGTGCAGCTAATTGTGTATCTTTTTGTTTTTGTACTTGCGGGAATGCTTTTTGATAAGCAGCTTGCTGAGCTGCTTGAATGCCATGTTGTATTGCCTTGATATATTGGAGCTTGGTGGTGGTAGAGGTGGTGGTGGATTTGGAATGGTGCTTGTGATGGTGATGAGTGGTGATGTTGTGTTGGTGGTTTGAGTGGAGGATGGTGTGATTGATGTGGTTGGTCCTTGAGAGCCCATGCTTTGTGTTGTGTAGTTTTTGCACACACGCCCCACTGAAAGCAAGGACCCTCTTTCGCTTTGGTTTTTGGTGTCTTGGCCCTTTGATTTTGAGGATTAAATTTGCTTTGGCATGTGCTTAAATGTTTATGTTGCTGGCCTAAGTTATTTCCCTAAGTTGCACATTGAGATCTTTAGTTTTGAGCTAAGTTCGGGTTTTCACTAAAGTTCAAGACTTTCCACCCTAGCCAGATTTTCCCGGATCCTGCTCAAATTCTAACTGAACTCTATGGTTCAGAGATTTTCAATCTTCACAAAATTCCATGTGGGTCAAATTTTTCTGAAGTTTGTCCTGGAGTCGGGTTCCCGGGTGTTCCTGGCTGTCTTGTCGGTGACATTAATGTCACTCGTATTGTTGTAAAGGATGCATTTAAACCAATCTTGGAGATCTTTTGTGCCATTATGTTTTGATGCCTATGTTCGATTGAGCTGAGGAGTGCATTATTTTGGTGTTGGACTTGATTTGAGGAATTTGATTTGCAAATTATTCAATTTGGTGGTGATTTCTTGGCATTGTTGTTGTCTTCGTTGAGTGCCATTAAACTCGTATTTGTTCTTTTTGAGATTGATTTCGCTTCGTCAAATGGTATGTACACATTTCCTCTCTTTTAATTGATGAATGTGATTAGTCATTTATGTTTTAGACATGTTCAGGGTTCAAATTTTTGTGTCTTTGAGCATTTGATGCTAGGGTTGCCCAAAATTGCTTTATTTATCATCTCCCAAGTAAGTTTTGAGGTCGTGTGTTCATTCGCATCATGAGATAGCTTGCTTGTGAATTGTGAGGAACCCCTAGCGAAGACTTAGCGGTTGAAATGATTGAGTCCTAAGCTTGCCTATGCGTTAATGGTGGATTTGTAGGGTTTGACTTAGGGCATCACCATTTAACTTTAGTTTTCTTTCGAATTGGCCTAGAATTCTAAGAAAATCTATAGAAGGCCCATATCAAACTTGTCTCGGCCCTAGATTCTTAAGATTTATAATCGATCCATCAATCTAGGAGAAATCGTGGTTGAATGCCAGAGTTCGGGCTTTTTGCTCATCTCAGGATTTTTTGTCTCTGGCAGACTTTCCCAATTGTCCTTGTCTCTTTCATTTTCCTGGAATCCACTATGTTTTTCAGAGTTTCAACTTCTTCACGGATTTCCATCGGCTCCGGATTTTCCCGAAATCCTTGATTCCTTTTTTTAAAAAAAATTTGCAAAGTGTCTCCTCCTTCGCAGAAATCCGTCTCTGGTGGATTTTCCCGAAATTTGATGAAATATGAAGGAATATGAAATAGCATGATGTGTTAATGGATGACTATGAATTTTAGGATTAATTTATGTTATTTTGAGATCTCACATGTTGTTTATTGATTGATAATGATCGAATTGAGTTGCTAATTGGTGTTTTCTTGTTCATTCCATTGGAATCCGTTTGGCCCAAAATTCTCTGAAATTCCTCCCTGGCTTGGATTTCACTGATGGTCCTGAAACTCAAAGTTTAATATGATCATTTTATATGAGGTTTAATAAGGTTTAATGATGATTTTGATTTATTAATGTTGGTTTCTTGTGGTTTTTACTATGGTTTGTTTGTCAAGTGTAGGCTAAATCTAACAAGGTAGTAGCTGGGAAAGCAAAGGGTGACATGGAGGGATCCTCCATATCTGAAGTAGAAAGAATTAAGATGGACATAAAGAGAAAAATCCCAGAGAGAAAGATCACTTCTATCTAGTCAGAAGTAACAGATACCAATGTTGGACTATGGGACTATGAGGAATTCAAGGACAGAATGGCAACACAAGATCTTCCACTGGTGGCTAAAAGAAAGTTAGAATCAGGACTGGTGCATGTAGTTAGTTTCCCCTCCACAGTGCAGTGTTATGAGTTAGTCCTTGAGTGTGCCAGGCACTATGACAATGACACACAGAGAATAATTGGTCCTCAGGGGAGGATTGTGGAAAATTTAAATCATGTCTCCATAGATTAGACTTTTGATATGCCAGATAGATCTCATGTGGTGGCATTCAACATGGAAATGGTGAAGGAGTACTATGAGGAGGAGACTGTCAAATCTCAGCAACTCATCAATTCTTGGCTGGAGAAGCCTATGTCCCATTATTCTAAACTGCCTAAATAGCTATTTAGGGCAAAATTCAAAAAGGAGTATTATGATGCCATCACTCTTCTTAACAGAGTGGTTGGATTAAAGAATGCTGGTATGTTTGAGAATTGGATGTGCCATGTCATTGTAAGGATGGAACAGGAAAATACTGACTATCATTGGGCAAGTTTCATAAGTAGAGTGATTCATGAGCAATTGTCCAATGTGTTGCAAACCAAAACCATCATGGAGTATACCAAGGATAAGCTTGTGAGTAATGGAATTCTCCCTTCCTCCAAAGTTGTTGAACCTTGGGAATGGTTTGAAGCGTTGCAAATCAGGCAAAAGGTTCTGAAGAAAATCTACAAGCAGAGGAGGCAAATTGATGATACCTTAACTGGTGTCTATAATGAATGCATTGCTTTATTTGAGATAATGATAGGGAGAAGGAAGATTGCACCTAAATATTTGAGTTTATAACAATTGAGAAAGTGGTGGCAAGATGTTTATGCTCTAGTCAGTGATGATTTTGTTACTGAGCACCAATTAGATGATGCGGCTACCTACATTGTTGTCATTGATAAATGCCTAACATATAAGGTCGAGTGGGATAAATTGGTGAAACAATCAAGGGAAGATATTACATCAATTGAGAGTTGACTTAAGGTTTTTCCTTTACCACCTATGGTTGACTTGGATTAGGTGCTTTTAAAAGTGCATGAAATGTTGGATCGAAATAAAGACAAAGGCGAAGGTAGTTAATGATGGGCTACATCAAGATTTGTGCTTCCCTATTATTTCACATGCATTGGAGATCCTAGGCCGACCTAGATGAATTCCATGCATTTAATGCATATTTTATTTTATTTTGAATTTCTCTTGGTTGACTTGTTTTGTGGCCAATTATTATTGTAAAACCTGGCTAGGTCGACATGTTTTGGGGGTTCTCTATAAATATGGCATTTTGCCTCATTTGTAAGGGTCAAGTAGAGATATAGACAAATAGAGAGATAGCTAATATTAGAGCGAATTAAGTAGAGTAAGAGTTAGCAAGTAGTTGTTCTCAAGCAAATATTATAACAAAAAGCTGGAATTGTTGCTATAGTGGATAATTTGATGCAAGTAATGACATTGTGATTTGGTGCCATATTTGTGTTCTTCTTATCTTGCATGGTTCTTGTTATTCTATCTTTAGAATTGCTTTGAGGGAATGTGAAATTTAGATATTTAGAGTTAGATTTGATTCAATGATGTTTATGGTTTGATATTTGAAGTGTTGCAGCAATCCCTAGTCCATACTTTTTGCAACCAACTGATTGTTAGTTGCTTTATAAAGTTAGCTTGGACTTTTATATTCATTGTGCTTAGTTCAATTGTGAGGGTTTATTCATTTCAATTGAAATAGGGTTGTTTGAATGAATGTTCATGATCTGAAAATCTTAACACCTTAGAAGATTGCACTGTTTCTATAAGATTGCAGATCCATCTGGGTCAAGTAGAAATCAGTTTCTGAGGGATTGGTCCATTCCAAGTATTTCATCATTTGCATTGTTAATCTTAGGAGTAGTTAAATCTAGAAATCTCTTTGAAACCCTTATCTTTTGTTATTTATTTTATCATTGGGTTAGATTTAGGATTGAAGTATCATCATATTGCTAGATCTGATAAATTTAACATTCAGTATTTTGCTTGTAGTAAGGTCCCATTGTGATTACTAGCATTTTCACATTTATCACTGAGTTGTTTATGCATTGTCAAGACCTGATATTAGAGACCTTGGGGTTATCTCTCGAGGCTTGCTGATAGAGATTTACCTTTCAAGAGATATAGGATACTATATTATGTCTGAGTTGTTGCTGTGCAGAAAACATCATCAACACTTTGAGATGTTAGGGGGGTGGTTGATGATGTTGTGATTGTTTGTGTAGTTGGCATATGTTGTTGTGATATCGATGACAAGTTTTGAGAGTTTGGAGTGATGTTTTGATTGATTTTTGGGATATTGGTTTGATTTTGATTGATATTTGGTAAAGGTGGGAGTCCCAAGTCAAGTAGAGGTGTAGATAATGTGGTAATGGTGGAAGAGGTGAAAATGTGAGGGGTGTGATCTCTTGAGAAAATGATGTGGTGTCAAAAATTATCCCAAATCTGAACATGTCACCTTCTCCTTGCGAAGTTATGGGGAGAGAAGTTTGGGGTGTTGCGCAGAAGGATGATGATGATGGATCATTAGGATCATGGAAAGTGAGAGGGGTATACTTATTTAACGAATTTTGGAGTATGTTTTGTTCCAAAATGGTGTTTGCATCCAAGTCTTGATTATTGACAAGGGCGTGTGTTTGAATGGCATTAATAAATGCATTTCCCTTGTTAACATTGGGTTGAGTTGGAGAAAAAGATGTGATTTGTAGGATGTTTTGAGTGATGTTTTGTGATGGGGGTGTAGATGAGATGGGGAGTGTGGATGAAATTAGAGGCTTGACCTCCAAAGATGGTTCCACTATAGAGCTCATATCAAAATTAGAAGATAATTTGGCCCCTTGTTTTGCTAGTTCGAGCATGTATAGTGAAGGGTTAAGCCTCATCATGATATTGATGATCTTATGGTTCTCTAGATTTTGGATCATTTCAGTGATTTCTTCATGGGACATCCCAAAGGTAAGATCTTGAATTTCCTCTTGTGGATTTTGTGATGATGAGAGAAAGTTTGTCAAAGGATTGTTTGATTCAATGGGATTCATTTCGGCATTTGTTTGGCTTAGGTCACTTGAAGCGGGTGTTTCTTTGTATGCTTCCATGTTCTTCTTGTATTCAGATCTAGTTTGAACCATAAAACAAGGATCAATTTTCAAGAATATGGGAGATGAATCTTTAGTTCTTTAGATTGATCTAATTTTAGGCACAAAAAGAGAAATTTTTAGGATATCTTGAGGATCAAAAGGTGATATGATGATGATGCAAGAGATGGATGATGTGGATGTTTGATCTTTTGAAAAAAATATTGAGGCGAATGCTAGACTTTTAGGACTTTTGGATATGTTTTGGATTTTGATTTCTTGGATTGTCCTGGACTTGATTTTTTTTGGTTTGCTTTGATTGAACAAATAGACCCTAAGATGTTGGATGATTATCTAAGGGGTATATTTTCTCAAAGGATGATAATTTGAATATGTGGAGGGAGAAGGATGCATCTACCCACACCTATTCAAACAAGATGATAATTTAACCAAGCATATGAAGAAGGATGCATCTACATATACCTAGCTAAATAAGATGGTTTGATAATTTTAACTAAGAATATGCAAAATGATGCATCTACATATACCTAGCCAAAGATGATTTGATAAAGATTTCAAGGATTTGATGATTTTGATTTTTGCCAAAAAGCCTAGCATGAAGGATAATTTCAAGATTTTTTGAAAGATGATGGTGAGGTGATTTTTGGTTTGATGTTAAAGGATGGATGAAAAATATTTTGATTTTGATCCTAATATGTACCTAAAAAGACACTTTGTTTACTAGACATCAGTATTGAAGAGCATGCAATGCTTCTATGGACGTCTATAACTAAGAAGTGGTTCAAATTGAGCCTACATTTTCGGATTGTTCAAAGCAATGAGTCTATAGAACCTTGTGAATTTTTTTCTTATCTTGATATGTAGCTTTTGATTACACTTCCTATTGTATTTCTTGATGATCTTTCGAGTGCAACTCCTAAATTTTGAACTTTGACTCAAGGATTTTCATTTTGGGATTTTGACTTTCTTGGAAATCGTGAGGTTTCAATACATGTGAGTCAATTTTGTTATCTTTTCTTAGTGACTTTGTTTTACCACAAACACTTCTTTGATTAGGTTTCCAAACTATATGTCTAATGTCTTAATTTCTTCGAATCCCACAAAGTATGTTATGTGGAAATTGATGAATTCAAGGTAAGGGTTACCTATTGTTTATCTTTAGTAGGAAAATTGAGATGTAAGTTTAAGTGTTTAGAGACCTCTAAGGATGTGAATCCCAAGGGAAAGAAATAACACATGAATTTGGTCAATAGTATTTTCCTCCTAAAGGGTTTGAAATTTTGATGATGATGTTAAGTGTTTGTTTCCAAATGTTTTCGAGCAAGCAAAGTGTTTTGTCACCAAGAATAAGCACAACCCTATGGATATGAAAGACAATATTTGTTGAGTCCCCACTTGGACAAGTATAGCTACGCTTATCTTTAGTGAATAGTTAGATGCTTGACCCCATTGGCTCCCCTCCACGAAACTCACTTATACGGGGAAGCCAAGCATCAACACCCATGAAACTCCCATGGCGTGCTTTCCATTTCTATTAAAGACTGTAAAAGTGTGGAGCGACTTCAAAACAATCGTTCTTACACCAACAAATAGATCAAGGATTTTGGCAAGTCTAAAACATGGGTTTTAATTAGGACTTTTCGTTCATAGGAGTTGACCCAACGTGGCGAGAGACCATTGCTACCCTTCTCATCGGAGCCAACCACGTGATATTGGCATTTATTCCAATACCCACATTTATATCCCGGCTGGAAATACTCTCAGGTTCAAAGTGTTACCGGTTGAGTCATTCCCTTGGGTGAGTACTTTTTCCCCAAGGCAGGCCCTCTAAGATAAACAATAGCAAGTAAATGTATTCATAGTTCAATCAACCTTTGTTTAGAAACAAAGGGAGAACACATGCAATAAATTCACTCACACTCGCACAATTTGTTCAATTTTAAACCCAAATTGAAGTGTATATGGGCAATTATTTACACAAATTAATGTCAACAAAATCCTTTTGATTCTCATGATTGTCGTGAGGTGCGAGAGAAGCGCATACGTCTTTTGATGATATTAACACATGTACGTAATTGCAAAATAATGCAAAAACTTGTTTATTTTAAATCCTCAAAGCAAAAGTGAGTTCGTTTTAAAAGTACCAAAGTAAGTGTGACAAATTGCTTTGTTCAAATTTTAATCTCAAAACAAACTTTAGTAAATTTGAGTCCTAATGTTCATTTTAATCCTTTTTGTAACAAGAATTCAAAAGTTCTTTTTAATGCCCAAATGAAATTAGTAAATCCTAAGCATAAAAAGATGACAATTTTTTTCTTAAGAGGAGTAACGAATCCTCCAAGAGTGTTAAACAAACACTAGAGTGTTTAAAAACACTTATTTTTGTGAGATGACATCATTATGCTTCTCTTTCTTTTCATCTTTGATCAATCCAACCTACAAGAAAAGATCAGTTATATTCTGCAAAATAGAGGTCAAAAAGATAGAAAATAGACAAAAGAAACATAATTTGAAAAAAAGCACGTGCTTCAAATAAAATTCCACTTCATACTCCCCTTTAGCGGTGCAATCCACAAAGGCATCGCAATTTGATTTCTCCAATGGTGCTGTATAGCGTCGCTTGCCAGTCAACCTCGCTTTGCAATCCGACCAATGAGTGTGAAGGCGTCGCATTTTTGTCCAGTGGTGTAGTTTGGATTTTTGAAAGATTCTTGTGGGTCTGTTTAGTTTAGCGACGCAGTTTAGAATTCAAATTTTTTGGGCAAGAAGATTGAGGCATCGCAGTTTGAATTTTCAGCGGTCCTATATAGCGACGCTGAGCTTCCAGTGGCGGAGTTTTTCTGTAGACAAAGAAAAACATGAAGTTTTTGATAAAAACATGATTGAAATGTGAGATTGCCCTCCTTCTAGCGCCAAAATGTCAAACCCCAATCCTAATACCTGCAAAACACAACAAAAGAACACATTATGAGATAAAATGAAAGCAAGAACAAGGATTCCCCATAAAATCCATTAGCATAGTTTAAAATAGGAAATAAAACAAGAATGATATGAAAGAACAATAAAGCAAGCTAAATCCTATTGAAAGCAATGCAAACTCTTGATCCCATGGGGGAATTGGTACCAATTTGATGTGAAAATTGGCCCTTTCCCAACTCCTATGATGAAAGATTGATGTGTGATGAAGAGTGGTCCACTTTGTTGATGCTTGATGAGTGCTCCAATAGAGAAATCTGCATAACCTAGCTATGAACTCAATGATAATGGATGAAAATTGCTAATTATTTGAGCATAGTAAGTTTCCTCAAATTGTCAATGATGAAATGAGGAGATTAGCCTCTTATTTATAGAATGAGAAGATGGAAGAATGTCCAAAATAGAGCAATGTGGGACTAAGAATTAGCCAATGACAAAGTGCCACTTGTCAATGGGTGAATGGATGGAGGATGTGCAAGTTTTGAAGATTGTGTCAATAAATGCATATATTTGAATTTTGAAATTGTTGAAATGACATCTAAGAGGGAAAGAAGTTGCATTGAATGCCACTTGGCTTAAGGAAAAATGACTTTAAAAGAGGATTAAATGCCTTGTTGGAAGGACAAAGTCCACTTGGATTTTGAATTCAAACTTAAGGAATATTCCTTAAAAGATGCCTTGTTGAGGAAAAATAGAAAAATCTGCATAACCTAGCTATGAATTCAATGATAATGGATGAAAATTGCTAATGATTTGAGCATAGTAAGTTTACTCAAATTGTCGATGAGGAGATTGGCCTCTTATTTATAGAATGAGAAGATGGAAGAATGTCCAAAATAGAGCAATGTGTGACTAATAATTAGCCAATGACAAAGTGCCACTTGTTAATGGGTGAATGGATGGAGGATGTGCAAGTTTTGAAGATTGTGTCAATAAATGCATATATTTGAATTTTGAAATTGTTGAAATGACATGTAAGAGGGAAAGAAGGTGCATTGAATGCCACTTGGCTCAAGGAAAAATGACTTTACAAGAGGATTAAATGCCTTGTTGGAAGGACAAAGTCGACTTGGATTTTGAATTCAAACTTGAAGAATATTCCTTAAAAGATGACTTGTTGAGAAAAAATAGAGATTTAATAAATTAAATAACTCTATTTTCATGTGCAAGTGGTAAAAGATGGAGGATGGGACATGAGAAGAGATTAAATTAATCAAGGTTAATTAATTTAATGAAGGGGTTAAATGATGTGACCTATTTGACTTAAATTTGTGGATTTATTTAAATCAAATATGAGAAGAATGTGATAAAGGATTAATTAAATAAGAACTATTTGTTTATTTAATTAAAAGAGATGATGTTAGATTAAACTAAATAAGGTTTTAATTTATTTAATTTAATAGATAGACTTAAGAGATTTAATCAAATAAAATTAATTATTTAATTAAAACAGGATAATTAGATCATAATGGTTAATTTAGTTATCAAGAAAGGGTGACTTAATTAGATAACTAATTTATTTAATTAAGAGAGGAATGTTGATGAATTTAATCAAATAAAAGTATTCGATTAAATGGTTAGACCAAAGAATGATTCAGGATGAAACGATGTTAGTGGTCAGGATTAGATGTCCAATGCCAATCAGTACATTTTACATGTCTACAGTGGCACTACCCCTCTTCTCCTTCTACCAATGTTGGTTAATTAGCTTCTTACATGTTAGGGGGTTAGCTTTCCACATGTTCTCTATGTATTCCTTTTTTGTTTCCTCCATGGGTTTAAATGTCGGGATGTGGAAAGTCTTGCCGATGGACCAAGCAGATAGGTTCGCCAACACCTTGCCCTTGTGATCTATGATTTTTTTGTTACCACTGTGGTAACACTCTCTACATGTCATCACAAGTTCTAGGGCCACAAGCGTAGGTGGAAAGCCAACTGCCTTGGCTAGACCGCTCTTTCCAATCTTCTGTGCATTCTCAGTGTTGGGGTTGCTTGTGATTCTTCTTTTGAATTCGTCTATGTCCACATGTCCCAAGTTGGTATTTGATATCGAGTCCCACATTAAGGTAACCTTAAAGGTGATTTCCAACCACGAAACTGACACTTCATTTGGTCTTTCTCCTCTTTTCCCCTTGGTGCCTTGGAAATTTTCTTTCCCTTTTCTTTTTCTGCAGATTGCCCCGATGTGCTTGCAGCAGATTCCATAAATCCTGTAAACAAAGGCGGAGTAAGCATATTCATATAAAAATCAAGGAAACATTAGTGAAATCTTGCAAAATGAAGGTTAGGTCCAGTAATTCATCTCTCAAAGATTATAAAGTTCATTAACATTCATTGTTTGGTGCTCTTTTAGGTCAATTAAAGCAATGTGGGCCC
This sequence comes from Sequoia sempervirens, assembly GCA_007258455.2. Lineage (NCBI taxonomy): Eukaryota > Viridiplantae > Streptophyta > Pinopsida > Cupressales > Cupressaceae > Sequoia > Sequoia sempervirens. Next base: position 813,970,907 of record VDFB02271358.1, read on the forward strand.
AGGGATGCAGGTTTCCCTAGGTTGGCAGCCATCTGGGAGGAGTAGAAGGGAAACGGCGCTAGGAGTATGGCGGCCTGCAAATGGGCACCCACACTTAGAATTTCGCATTTGGAGTTTGGGGTTGGTGAAGGATCCAAGGCATTCAAGTATCCTAAGAAATAATTTATGAGGTCCTTGGAGGCATTTAAATGATCATTTGTCTTATGCGGGCTCAAAGAATGTGGAGGCAGAGGGCACCTTAGAATTCTAGAGCCTAGTCATTGGGAAATGGCGATCACCGAATGAAGACCCACAAGGGGAATCCCACATGGTGGGGTCTGCATTTGGCTTAGACGATCTGAGTTTACGCCTTTGAGTTTTGGTCTCTTCAAATTTTGCAGGTAGGGGTTGGTTGAAGGTTGTCAGAAAATGGTCGTTTAGGGACAAAGGACACGAGACAACAACTTGCAGGAGGTGGCCCACATTGATGGGTCCACAAGTGACTTTGGAAGGGGTCATTATGCGTAAGAGAGCTCAGACGACGGAGGAAAACTCAAGCCCTGACGTGCGGAAGGAAGGTAAGGCACGATTGTTTGTGGACGATAGTCAGGTAACAGTGAGTGGCCCATAATGGACTTGAACTTAACCACTTTCACGCTAAAGACTTAAAAGGAGATGGTGAGGTCAGAATTCGCAAGGTTGATTGATGTGGGTCTTTAGCTATTCTTAAACGACAGTGATGGTGAGTGGCCCACAGAGGGACTTCTGTATGATTTGGTCTGCAAGGACCTAAGACTTAGTATTTTGTTTTGGAGGGCTTGAGGTAGCACTAGGAGGTGCGGGCTCTGTAAGAAGAAAGGAAGCAAGAGGTTCACCGCTGGAGAAAAGCATGTGAAACAACATCAAAGACGGATGGATGTTTGCAAGGAGAGACCCGCATTGGAGATTTGGCTTGTTTTATCATTCAATAGAAACAACCTTATCAGGTTCCACAACATGGAAGGCTAGGAGAAGACCATTTTAAAATGGCGACTAGGCAGGGGTGGCTCACACACAGCGGTCCACACCATCAAACCCACATGGGCTCCCAACTTTAAAGTTTGGTCGAGGTTTACTTCATTCAAACTTTAAGTGTAGCAAAGGGAGGATGTTTGTCCGCATGCCGAATTCTGCAAGAGCGGACCCACAAGGTTGCATTGGTTTCTTCAAAATGTCATTTCAAGCAGTGGCGAAGGGTTTGCAGACCGTGAATGTCTCAAAGCTCTAGTGAAGAATGGCTATAAAGAGGTGAAGTTCTATATGATCTCCAAGGGCCGAGTTTGATCGATTCTTAAGGAATGCTCAAATGGGTTTTCGTGGATTTTTGTGTTTTATCAGTTGCCTAAGAAATTTTAGGTGTTCTCCTTAAGGATTTATTGATTTTGAAGGACTTAATTGAACATTTTCAATTTGGCAGCAACAGACATACCTGAGAAACCTGACAAGTTTGATGAACACAACACTGGAGATCAGTTGGGAGGTTGTGCAGGCGCGGAGGCGGCGACATCTACTTGGTGCTAACAAATTTTGAACAAGCGCAGGGTGAAAATGACAAGTTGAAAGACATATTTATAGTAAAATGTGTATTTATGGCCCACATTCAATTCTTGTAAGACGGTTGGTGATGTAGTTGGGTGCAAGTTTCAAAAGAGTCAACGATAGGAAGGTCAAAACCTACAAAGCAGAAGGAACCTTAGTTGTTGTCGTTTGATGGTCTATGGACAAGGGTGGAAATGAAGGATGCGAGAATTGCCATGTGGGCGGACACCCTGCATTGGCCATTAGTGGAACAGCGGAACAAGAAAGGAATGCACAAAGGAAAGCCCGTAAGGGCATACCCACGAGAGGCAAAGGACGCCAGCTTTAAAAGCAAAGGGAAACCTACCAAGGGAATCACACAAAGGCCCAAGACTTTGAAATTTCTTGGGTGGTGAACTTTGGTCAACTAAAGATGATGACTTTGAGACTTCTTGACCACTAGGAACTCAAAATTAGGGGCACGCAAAATGAGGCAAAGGAAAAAGTGACCCAATGAAAGCGAAAAGAGAGGGTCCCCCTTTCGAACAGGGCGTGTGTGCTATAGGGACAACAAATGGTGACTCAACTGGGAGAACACTCTTGAGCATTTTAAGGGTAAATATTCATTCTGAATGGGGTGTGTGTGTTATAGGCACAACAGTAGGCACCAACCTACAAGGAATACCAACTCCTACTCATCAAGCACCTAACTCAGCAAGGATAATAACTTCAAGAATAATTCTCCATCTTCAATGTTGCTTCCTCAACGGATGATGGACATTGTTGCTCAAATATCCTTCTTACAAATATGCTATAATCTTCTCTATGGATTTTTCATATATTCCTCTTCTATATCTGCATATGATTCTTTTCAAATCTATATATATCTACTGGTGTAAAATATTTATCTTCAAAACTCCACACCCGAATCTAATCTAGTCACTACTTCCCTTCCTTCTCACAACTCTAATCCAATCACAAATCTGATTCAAAATAAACTTTTGATCCAATCACAAATCTGTTTGAAACATAATTCTGATTCAATCACAAATCTGATTTTGTATGAAGTAAGTCATTTCTTTTCAAATCAGGTTTACACATATAGACTTTCTTCTCTCACAAGTTTGATCACACACTTTCTTCTACCTCAAATCTTATCCAAATCAATTCATTTCACAAATCAAATCACTATTACACCAATATTTTCACATAGATTTTTGCTTCTTATTTTCACACATATTCATCATATATGTTTGCATTTATCATTCATACATGGGTTGCATATACACTCAAAATAAATCTGAGTTACACTTCATTTTTCTACCCTTTAACTTTTTCTAGATCTTCTTTAACATATCTCACAATTCACCACAATTTTGAATGTATACTTCTCTAAAAATTGCTCTTCATATGCTTGGATTTGTTGGTATACATAACATAATTTTCACTGCATACCACACTCGACTTCATTTTCCTACCCTTACTCTTCACAATCTGCTCTTCAAATGATATTCTTTTTTCACACACCACTCCACACAAACTTTCATATACAAATCTGAATATGTTTTCTTTAACTTCACTCCCTACATTCAATACACTTTTCCAATATGTATTGAATCTGATTTTATATCAATCTCAACCTATCAAACAATGCAACACTTGATAAAGGATGCAACCATTTGAATAGTCATGTCTTTCACTAACAAATCTACCTTGACTCAATCTCTTAATCTGTTGTGTATATGAACTTGTTTATTTCCACTCTTACTCATTGAATTGCTGCTCCAATATTCCATGTTTCATCCTTATAATTTATTCATATCATTTATATCTCTACATTCCATTCCACACTCTTCTCTACACACACCCTGATGTTCTAATTTTACACAGCCATACTCACTCTCTTTTATTCTCACACACTCACATATTCACAATCATTTTCTCACATCTGAAAAACTCATAAATATATGTCATTGTGATGCCTCTTCCTCTTCCTTTCCTTATACTGAGAAAAAATATTTCATTCAATTCATGTCTTCAAATGAACTCTTATCTTCTAATTTTTATATGTCTTCAAACGAGGGTAAAGGACATACCCTTTTGTAAAGATCACCACTTTTTAGAATAGATACATCTCTTCAAAATAAATTGTTGCTCTTTAAGAAAATCACGTACTTTTGCAAATAACAATTGTTGCCTTAACAAATAAATTTTTCTTCTAGCAATTTGTCTCATATGGTTTGTCTTATTCACTTGTCTTTTCGTGATTTTATCTTTATCCACTTTTGTCTTTTTCTAATTTTGTCTTTATGTGACTTTTTGTTTTTTTATTAAAAATATGAATCATTATTTTTCACTTTTAATTGCTTCCTTCTATCAAGACTTAATCACTACTTTAACTTTTATTTGTTTTGTTGTTTATTACCCAAATTAAATTGCTACTATCTTAGAATGATTATTGTTTCATGTTTGAGACTTCACCTTCAAATTTGCATCCTATTTTTGTTCATGTCTAAATCTACTTATTCATTCTTTACAAATCTGCTCATAAGTTTTTCAAATGTCTGCTCATAAACTCTTCCATATGTCTTCTTAAAGATCTATCATACATCTTTAAATCTGTTACTATTAACGTACTACACATGGATAATAGTCTTGCCAATAATCCTATCCATTTCTTTTTACATCAATGACAACATTTGTCCTCTCATATGTGACATCAATGACAAAATTTCCAACAAGCTCAACAATGCCTTGTTGATTTTTGCCTAATCCACCAACCATAGAGCTCATTTTCTTCATCAAAATCAAACCATAATTGTTAGTATGTTGTACAAAAGTATCATCCTTGGAAACTGTATCTTGCATAAGTTTTGCATGGCATGCTTCCTTTTGTCATGGCACCTGCATTACATTTGTCAAGTACTGTAGTATCTTCCATAATCACTCTATCACATTTTACATTCCATGATATAATGCTTGGTAATTTTTCAATTTCCACAAAATTTTCTACCATCATCCTATACTTGGATGCTAATTCTTGTTAGTTATTATCAAGAAATTCATATATCTTTTCATTGATTCTTGCAAATAGATGAGATGAATCTTCATTAGGTTTTAAGTTGTGCTCTCTTACTGATGTTGTTCTCCCATTCTTACACTGAATAATTAATTTTCTTATTTGAAGCAATCAAATTTTTTTCAATGTTATATTTCTCAACTAATTTCTCTTATTGAATTCCTCTTGGTCGTGCATTCATTCTTGTAACTCCTTGATCTTTCCTTCATATTTGCATTACCCATAATGCAAAACAAGTAAGAAATATTAAAAAATATGTAACTCTCCTCCAACAAAGAAACATCTAAATTCTACAGTCAAATTTAGTTCAAAAAAAAATTGACACAGTGAAAAAATGTATCATCAAAATATACCTTTGTATGATGAAGTTGTACCTAAAATGTGAAGGTAGTTTACCAAATGCAACTTGCAAAACTTCCTGACAAGGTCTCTTTGACCTCATAAGAGATAAATAAAAATTTATATATTCAAAATTAAATACCCTTTTATGCATATAATCTCTATATTTCTTTCTTCTTATGAGATTTTTTATTATTTTTACAAAATTTGTAAAATGTCTTAGCCACGATAATTGTGGCCTTGATAGGGGTTTCAAAAATCTCCTAACACTGTGCAAAAGAATTACATATTTAGATAACCATTGTTGTACATGGTGCAAATCTCTTAATTTTCAGTAAATTTCACTCAAAAAATGCAAAAACAAGAAACACAAGATTGTAAGTTGTCATCTTGGAAAGAGAGAAAATTTTGTTTTGCTACTTTTTCATCTTAAGTCAGAATTTTTCCAGCAAATACTTTTTGGAAATCTCTTGAGATGAACTAAACAATGGTGAATGAATATATGGAACTGTAGTGTAGGAAATTGTATACCTTTACAATTTCACACTATGTTTGGGTCCCTTGATTTATTGGACTTAATTAATCTTCTAATTTGCCAAATTATGCATTCCAAAGCCTTATTATTCTTGTTTTCTGAAAGGGAAACCGACATTTAATATAATGCAATCAATAATTAAATCACATTAGAGCATGTGTGTCTTAGACTTATAGGCCAAGACCCATTGGTCCCCTTTAAGTCCTAGCACCCATTTTTAAATACATTTTTGGTAGTATTTTATTGATTCAAATTCAATTACAAGACTTCTTATGAGCAAATATTATTGTCAAGAGCATTCAAAAGCATATTTATCAGTCATTTTGTTGTAGCAATCAAGATCCTAACATCATGTTCAAGCTTATGTGTGCTCATGTCATCTTGTGAAGGCTAAAATGCATTATTGATCCTAAAGCATCCAAGCATTTTCAAGTGTCCAAATTCATCAAGCAAAGCAAGATCAAGTTCCTTGGAGTGATGTGTTTGTCTTTAGTCCTTTAAGGGAAGCCATTGAAGGTTTGGTGAATTGTAGCAAGAAAGTTTTCATTCATCATTTCCTTCTCCATTGTCATTAATATTTATATCAAGGTTTTATTACCAAACTTGGGGTTTGACTAAGGCAAACTCCCATTCCAACAAAACAATTTTTTTCTTTGTGTATGTGTAGATTACAGGTTGAAAAAGGATTGAAGATTTGAAGAGCAATTTTGCATTGTTGCATAAGTTGTCATCATTGTTGTCAAGCCACGAAAACTCGGATTCAAAATTTATTTCTGACTTTTCGACAATGGAACCTATGCAAAATAGAAGCTAAAATCCAACATCAGAGGACTACCAAAAGTATTTTCAGAAGCCCTAACCAAGACCCATTCATCCAGGGGTGAACCTGTCCTTCAACATAGCTCAAAACCAACTTTTGGTGACAGATGCATGTGTCCTAACCCTTCTTAGATTTACCTACAAACTATGATTTCAGTTTTTGTACTTTCAGTAATTTGCATTTCATGTACTAGGTCTAATAATTCATTTATTTTGAACATTGCAAATCATTTAAATTTGGTTTCAGATATGTCCTATTGTCCTAAAGACTGAGATCCAGGTATGATTGACTCACCATTGAGATTGAAAGTCAATATTTACACCTTGTGATCTCTTTCCTAATGAAATGCCCTTAGGGAAAGACACAAATAGAGAAAACACCCCTTTATTATTTAAGGACCATCTTTCCCAACTTTTCATTTTGGTGAACACAACATTGTACATCATACCTTTTATGATTTGAAGATCCTTGAAACCCTGGATCTAGGTTTTGCATTGTCTTGTTTTGCATTTCATTTAAAGTTACATATTGCATGTTTGCATCATTTAAACTCATAAAAATTCAAAAATATTGCATACATTCTGCATAATAGCTTGCATTAAGGTGTGTTTCAATCATTTAGATCAACATTTCATTTCAAATTGCATTAAAAAAAGTTGTCATTTTGTTCATACATTGTCATTTAAATTGCATTCGCATTTCATCATATTTTTGGAAAAACTGTCACTGAAGAATCTATTTGCAGTTAGGAATAATGAGCTTAAATATCAAGTTAAACACTCATATTTAAATTTTTCAAAACTCTATCCTAGGACTCATTTACTCTAGGTCAGACCTGTCCTAGTACAAGTGATTTTCCAAAATTTTGCACATTGCTTTGTATATGTCTACTTTATTCTCCTATACTTGCAGATCTCTATTTCAGTTTCAAAAATTGCATATTTTTGTAGTTGTTTGCATCTAGTTCAATTGGTGAAAGAAAGTGCATTGTTTAAAATCAAAATTGGTAATCAAAAGTAATCATTTTTAGGTTTTTGCATCTAAAATCAGTCAATTATCATGTCATATCTGAAATTGCAATATCTTGTTTAATAATTGCATTTTGTTTCCTATTTATAGGTGTTAACTATCTTTATTTAGTGTCTTTTGTCCATTTTGGGTACACTTTTGGTTTGGTGAAACTTGTATGAGTATCACAACCAAGTGTCTTATTGCTAATACTTCAGTGAGATGTAGTTTGAGACTCATGGAATCCTGTGCTATGTAAGAACCCTAAATTCTCCCAATTGGAAACTCTGTATTGTGGTATGTTGAAAGTTGAATTTGTTTTTGATTGTTTTTGGGGTTTTATGATTTTTTTGTGTTTTTGAGATAATAATGCATAAATGAAAAGTGCATAAAAGTAAAGAAGAGTAACTAGAATATGCAAACTATTGTAATATCAATGGCAGCAAGATAAGTATATTTTCCATTGATTATTCAAAGATTTTTACATAAAGGGCATACCCAGAGATTGAGACAATCTTTTTATTTAAATCTGATATTGCTGGTAGCCAGAGGTAAAACCCTTCGAATAATTGATCTGTTGCAAACAAGGCTTCCTCAATTTGTTTTCCTCCAATAATAGTCTTCAAACCCTTGTATATTCCTTTGACGAAATTCTCCAATGAAGCTCTAAGTTGACTTCTAGATGAAGCCATTCCATAGGAAACCCTTCGGAAGATCTTTCACAACCTCAGTTATGCCAATCAATGAGAGTTTCCACTCCAATTGATCTTGTAATGTAGAAACTACATAAACCCTAGGTTTCTTCATCTCCACAACAAAGTTCTTCAAAATCAAATATCAAATCCTAGATGAATCCTTTTTGCTTTTGTTGAGCCTTTATATATTTTTTCCCAAGTAGATTGATCCCTTCTATAAGTCTCTTTTAAATCATTTAAATGATAATATTAAATGTGCATTTATTATAAAATAATTCCTCAAAGTGGGTACCCATTTAATTAATCATTTAATGTACTTTAAGTCATTAAATGGCCCCTTTAGACAGAAAGTTATAATATAACTTTATAATATACTTTTAATGATTAATTATTATTAAAGTCGCCTTTAATAATAATTAAATAATATAACTTGCACATTAATCCTCATTTTGCTAGGCCAACTGAAAACTGAGATCAATCACACATCTAGGTGCCTTACTATGAATAGAAATACTGGACTCTCCTGACCTGCTGACTTACTATAAATAGTAAGTGTGTGAAATTGAGTCTTGAATCACCAAACAAAGGCCAACCTGAACCAAACTCTGCTCTAAAGGAGAAGGCAACCAAATAACTTCCAAACAAGACCCTCTAAACAACCCCATTAGCCTATGAGGGTTAAATGATAGGCTAATCCTCCAAATTTTGATGCTTGCGAAAATGGGGACATTACGTGCTAGTACATCCATTGTGGATCTTGAGTTTTCCAACTCTTTCACTCATAGTTTTAACACTAGTCAACCCATCTTGGACTCCATCTGTAATGTCACATGTCTTATGACCACTACTTCTACTAATGTTGAAACCATCGTTGCTCATGTCCCTCAAAAGAACTTGCAAAAAATGGATAAAGCCTTAGAAAAACTTCAAGACTATGTGAGTACAAAATATATTACTAGCACTGCCATTCCTATCATAGATAACATGAGGAGAATGCTTGATAACGAACTAGGAATAGAGATTATGCGTAGCCTAGCCCACATTATTGATAGTCATGTTCCTACAATAGCTACTTGTGCTCAAACTTTGGGATACACTTAAAGTCAAGGAGGAAATAAAATTCCTCTCCCTAGAACCATAGCTTCTATTCCTACATATACTAATCCAATTGTTACAACTATGCAACCGACCAACAATATCACTCCAACTTTGGGTATTTCCACTGGGAATCCTTTTAGCTTTGTGAATTCAAACATCATATCTCCTAACCCCCCACCACTACCAAACTTGCAATTTAGTTGTTCGCCTAACACATATACACCTCCACCATATTCCTCTCCATCTCAAAACACAACCATTATTCCATCATAAACCAACTTTTGCAAAATGTCACATCCCTCCAACAACAAATAACAACATTGAACCAAAACCAAACCAGACAACCTTCACAATAGGTCAAAAGAAACCCATTGTTATTGGAGATATTGAGAGCACAAATGCCACAAGGCATAGAGATACCTAAATTTAAGAAATACAGTGGTAAAGGAGATCCTAGCAACCATGTGTCAACATATACAAACTTATGTAGTGAATTCATTTTAAAGATAAGCTCTTGGCTAAGCTTTTTCTTAGGTCCTTAAAAGATACAACCTTGGAATAGTTTTGTTCATTATTGAATAACTCAATCCACTCATTTAATGAGATTTTTTATGCCTTTCTCAACCATTTCCAAGTGCACATTGGTCCTAAGATGGCCCTACCTAATTTGATGCTATGTAAGCAAAATGCAGATGAAAAGGTCACTGATTTTATAGCACGTTATCAACTACTTTACTCACAAATCAACATTAAACTTCTCGATGTTGATCTTCAAAGAATATTCATTGATAACTTACAAAAAAATATCCAAGATAAGCTTGGGATGATGAAATTTCCCTCCTTTACACACTTATGCACAACTCTTCATGATTATCAGAAATCACTTAATCAATGCGTAGGAAAAAATGCTTCAACTCGTCCTGAAAAATCTGAAACTGTGCCTCATAACAATATTCAACCATTCAAGAAACAAAACAAGGGTTTTATACAAATAAATCCACCTCAACCAACATGCCATGTTGAACCTCAAGTGGCTACCATAAAAAAAACTCCATACCAATTTCTAGATGGGAATAGACATTTCACCCTATTACCCGATACCCTCCATTCGATTATGTTGCAACTCTTGAGCAAGAACCTAATCACCTTACCTCCCATTAGACCTCTTGATACCACCAAGCCTTTGCCTCAAAACTATAACTCATTATTTTTGCCACTATCATTAACAAGTTGGACATGATAGAAAATGATGCATGCATCTTAAACATATAGTGCAAGACCTCGTTCATTCTAATCACATCCAGTTGGGTGGTGATAATGTTCAAGGAAATAAATTCGTTGCCCCACCTAACCAAAATATGAAAATCTTTACCAATCCAATGCCAAACCATTCCATCTCATTTGTAAAAGCTTGTGATAACAAGAATGATGTGATGAATGTTAACAAGATACAAGATATAACTGATGATGATAAGATAATGGAGACGATCTAGATGTTATGATTGGATTCATTGAAATTCAACCTCATAAGGGCCAAACCAACTTATCTCTTGACATTACTTTCTCAAATAGAGATATAATTAAACATGCACCTGATGGTCCTCTTTACATAGCCAAAAGAATCAATGAAAAGCCTACAAATGGGATATTGATTGATCCCATTTGTGTACAGAATGTGATCACTAAATAATTTTATGTGCATGAACTTTACCAAGATTCTTATGAAAAATTAGAAAGCATGGATCAAAACACATGATGGTTTTGCTTTCCCTACGATAGGTTTGATAACTCTCCCATTAAAAGTTGGACCAATACAATTGAATGTATCATTCTCCATCATCCCGACGTCAGATCAATTTCGTGTGAAGTTAGACTATCCATGGTTGTGCTCCATGAATGTCATCCCGTCAGTCATCCACAAGTGTTTAAAATTTCCATTTGATAGACAAATTTTTACAATGTATCATTGTGGATTTAATCCTTTTTCTTCCCAAGGGAACTTTTCATTGGATTTATCTTGGCCTGGACCTATGGAACTTGTAAAACCTCATGAAGATTTCTTTTTAAAATCCTATCAAAATTTCAAAGCAAAGAGTATACTAGAGTTATCCCTTGCAAATATCCCACCTGAAACTAAAAGATCATAGTCGTTCCTCCCACTCCAAATGTTGTGAATGAGCCAATGCTTGAACCAAAATCTCTCCCGAATAAAGAAATAAAGTATGATGTTATTCCACCACCTATGTCTTACAAGAGACCAAGGGATAACCATACAATTCCCTTTGTGCCTCCTAAAATCAAACAAGTTTATAAGCCTAAAGAGAAAGTGGTTTGGAACTGTCATGTCCTCAAAATTAGAACACTTAGAGATACAAATAAGTGAAAATGAATAACACAATATATATTAAAATTATAAAAGAAAATATGATCATTTTAATATATTTATAATTACAATCATAAGATAATATCGTAATTATAAATATATATTGACGATACACAATAAAATACATTAATATAAATACTATCATAATTATCAAATAATTATTAAGAGATAATATTATAAATATTAAAATATACATTTAAATAATAAATATAAATAATACTATAAATAAATATAAATAAAATAGTAAAATATAATACATATCAAAACAAAATAATAAAATAAATATAATTTGAGATATCATTAAGGAATGTTTAACTAAAAATCATGTCCATTTGTGGGGTTATCTCTAGTCAAAGAGATGCCTCTCTTCATGGAGGTATAAGGATATAAAATAAGGAGTGGAAGATAAGGGAAAGGAATAGGATATACACATCAGATTTTGAGAAGAGGATAAAAGAGAAAAGGAATGAAGATGTAAAAAGGAGATCTATCAATAGTGTGTAGAGAATAATAAAATAGAAATTGGAAAGGTTTGGAATTAGTTTTCAAAAGGCAACAATCATTTCAAAAGGTTGTGTCTTTTCTAATGAATGTCTCTTTTAAAAAAGATACACCTTCTCATTTGAATGTGAAGATATAAAAAGGGAAAGAATGAGATATGTATAGAGGGAAGAAGGAAATAGAGAATAGAATGAGCAACAAGAGATAAAATATAGACTGCAGATCATCTGAAATTTATAAAGACAGGCAGATGGAAAGTAGATAAGTATTTTATGAATTTAAATAATAAGTTAGATAAATGTTTGTACATTTAAATAATGATGTTGATAAATACATCATGGATTTAAATAATAGTCTAATTAATAGTAATTCATACATGGTGAGCTATGTATTTAATAATATCTATTTTTTTATGGATTGCATGGGGAATAATAAATCATGCATGCTACTAGTTATAACATTGTTGACATGTTATGCTCCATTGACTTGTAGCAATTATTGAGCCTTATAAGTAATTGTGATTATTTGATAGGAAAACGAATAAATTTATGAATGTCTTTATCCTATGATTGAATAGGGAAAGGAGAAAAATAATGCAATATGAATACTAGACCATCATAAAAGGATATCTTCAAGAAATCAAGGCAGATTTAGCGTAATCCCAAAATGGGGACATTACAGCTGCTAAGGTCCCTTCTGTTCTTCCCTTAAGGGAAGAAAAGAGACCGATGGTTGACAAACCCGCTCCTACACCATCACAACTTGAAAACCGTGCAAGAAGAAACCAAAATGCTAAAGAGCGTAGGCATAGACGTCATGCTATTGCTCATCAATTAGAAGAAAAGAACAAATCAACTCAAAAAAAGCATGATGATTCCCCACCTTTGCCACAACATGAAAAATTTGCACCACAACAAAATAAGAACATACAGTGGACATTGTCATCAGGCCTATTATTGTGATTAACTTGGATGATGATGATGAGATTGCTAAAATTGACGAAGAAGTGCATAATGAATTGAATTTATTGTTTTCCACTTCTATGAACTTAGATGGGCGCAATCGTGATGATCCTCCTAAAAAGAGTGAACCACCATGTATTGAACTTGGGGAATGTCCTAGTATGGCACTTGTTGTTGCCCCTTTGGCTAGTTATCCACCTTTTGTATATGATGAACAAGATTGGGATGTGGACGACTTGTTATAGGTTGGCTCGCATGTGACATACTATCTTTCTTTTTCTTTCTTTTTCTTTGTGATTGCATGTATGTAATGTGATCTTTCGTATCGTGCTGCTTGGTGTGCCTTTATGTTTGTGAGTTTTCTTTGGATGACCCTTATTACTCCGTTGGTACAAGGATACAAAGGAAGTGAATCTGTTGTGACATTCTTCTATTTGTATCTCTATTCTTCTATATATCACAATCATTGTCTTTTCTTTTGTCTTGTGTTTTCCTTTTGGGGACAATGCAAGGCATTGAGACATCCCAATCTCTTCGATGTTGACCCAAAATGCCTAAACTGCCTGCCAATTCAAAACCTGATGTTAAGCTTTACTCTCCTTAAGGCACATTTGCCATTTGGTGGCAACATCAACGTCTCCTGGGTTTTGCCATGTACAAAAGTTGCCTGACACGTACATGGCTGCCAGATATGTGGGAATAATCATCCCCAAACCCATAAATTGAAGCATAATTAACCTTCTGACAGAGCATTAAAAAATTGAATTCAAAATTGGGGTTTTTACCTTCCCTTTAAAAAGGTAAGCTTACCTAAAAATAAAATAAAATTATATATATATATATATATATATAATGAAAATGTAAGCTGATAAGCTACAAATATAAGTTACAAAGTTCATCATATATATGTATGTTGTTGTGTTGTATGTGCAATGGAAAGTAGACAAATAATAACATAGCATATAGAAAATGTATGCCGCCCTGTTCATTTGGAAAGCGAAAGGAGAGTAATTTAAACACAACTTAGATGAATATAAAATAATGAAGATGTATACTGCTATGTTCATTTGGAAAATGAAACTTCAAAGATACAAACACAGTTTCATGACTATATAGTTAGATATATATAAATATACATATACACACATATACATATATATACATATACACATATACACATACACATACACATACACATACACATACACATACACATACACATACACATACACATACACATACACATACACATACACATACACATACACATACACATACACATACACATACACATACATAATCTAACATGATGAAAACTTATGCTAGTGTGTCCACTTCTAAAGATGAACACAAGTACTATAAACACAATTGGCATAGTTGGAGAGTATAAATAAATAAAATTGTAAGCTTATGGTGTTCAGTTGGCACTCAAAAGTACACAAATACATAATGTAAGATGATGTGTTTACTTTAGTTGTATGTGAAACACCACAAATATATACACAATTCACGAATATAAAGTGAGCTTTTACAAATTAATCGAAAAGACATAAATAAAGACACAATTTTCTAAATTTATAAAGGGGGTTTATAAGATTTAACCTGCCAAAAAAAATCCTCATTTTATAACTTGTAAATAGACACTTCATGAATAGAGGCACGAGTTTTGTGAAATAAGCCCAAAAAATCAAGGGTATCGTGAAGAAATGGAGAGTATTTGGTCATATCGAATGATGGAGACTGGCCAAGACCAATGCATGATGAGAATTGATGAAATCGATCAAAATACCGTGTGACATAATCCCCTGATTAGACAAAATCATGAATAGAAACAAGGGTTTTATAATAAAACCAAAAAATTAGAAGGGTTGCGGATTATACAACATGTTTGAGTATATCACCCTATAAAGTCAATAGGTTCATGATAATGAAACCCTAGATAGTTTACATAATGATGCCAGAAAGATATGAGTATTTAGGCAAAATAGATTCATGAGTACCATTTTGTACAAAATGAAAGGAGAAATGTTAGGTTGACGTTACCTCAAACCATGTAGAGTATCTAATAGACATATCACATGATGGAGACAAGAAGTAGCCAAGATCGACACATGATGAGAAATGATGAAATCGATAAAAAAAGGTTTGTAATTTATCCCCTAATCAAATAGTTTCATGATTTGAAATGAGGGTTTTGGAATAAAATCATAAATTAAAAGAGGCACATATTATATCTTTTGCTATGTTATCAAAATGAAACCCTTAACGGTTTACATAATAATGCAAAAAGGACTAAATAAGTGGAGCAAACTAGACTCATGAGTACCATTGTTTGCAATATGAAAGGAAAAATGATAGATTGACATTACTTGAAACTACGAAGAGCTTTTGATATGCAACATCCGATATGGAGAGACGTCAAAGTGATAGGAAACCAAATTATGGTGGGAAATAATCCCACGATTTGACCTAGATTTACGGTGGCTGAGGTCTAAGTAAAGGCGAGTAGTGGATGTGACATTGCGAACATTTAACAATGCTTTTGTGAACTTCAAACTGAATTTTATACATAAAAAAGTGAGCGGTGAAATTTTTATATATAAACATAATTGCATGTTATATGATTATGAATAGGGTTTTTACAAAAAAAATTATTGGTGGTGAAAGTGAATGATACTCGGGTCAATAGGGAGCACATATTGGATGTCAACTCTAAATGACCACTTTTTGAACTTTCCATGCATAATGAACCCTCAAACATTTGTTAGAATAACCAAAAGCTAAAACAATAACTATAAGCTATTAATTCACATTCGAAAAAAACCAAAAAAAATCGTCACTAGGGGAGAGGAACCAGTAGTTGTGCACCCTAACTTCGCGCTTTTAATTATCCTACATGGAAATTTCAAATCACTCCTAATTTTTTACAATAGCTTACTTGGCAAGTCCCCTGCTTATAACTTTCGTTTCAGGGCCACATCATCAAATATGATGCCACATCAACATGCTTTTTGTCAAGGTGTCTAAAAAGGCAAAAAAAAAAGTGAGACCAATACTTGTGCATTCACATCATGGGTAGTTGAGCGCTGATGTGGCATCACATGATTGGTTGCTTTTTAGATCAAAGAAATACATTTTGTTTAATTATTGCTAGACTAATCAAATCACAACTATTGAGCATTATATAAACAACTACTATCACAACTATTGAAACATGCTCAACTATCAGAAATTTAGAATGCTTGGAGTTGGCTTTTCCCCTCTATCTTCATCGTCCTTGTCAAAAATAATTATTTTGCGCAGGTTAGTCCAAAGGTTCCTTTTATAGCTTCTCAAATATATAATGCTAGTAGAAATATTTAAAAAAAAAAACACAAACCATTTCCAGCGGTTGGAAATAAGAAACGAAATAGAATTTAAAAACCAACAAGGGAAACAGTACAAATTGCTTTGAATAGGTGCGGCCAGATACGATCTATACTTGAAAGACACAACATATCGCTGCATCTTACAAAGAATTTGGCCCTGCATTTTTGCAAGGTAGGTTTTCATATTTTTTCTTATTTTGATTCTCAATGATTTTGTAAACCCATCTAATTTTTATCATTGGACGGGAGACTGGTTACACTTTTTCATCAATTATTCAGCAACCATATTTCATTCAAACAAGCATTACAAGATTCACATTGTCCCGGCTTCACCTCTCAACGTTATTTATTATTCATTTCTTTTTGGGGCAGAAATAGAACTTTTTAAAATTTATTTCTTCTTTGATAGGGTTTAAATGCTATCTTTCGGGGATGTAGAATGTTTTTTATGGAACATTTATGGGTTCCTCAATGGTTATTTGCAATTGTTTTCTGTAAATTGTATATTGCAGAAGATCGGCAAAATGCAGGTTGCTACCAGGCGGTCCGCTCAACTGCGTTCACTCTCGGATAGCTCAGCCACTCTGGGATTGCGTTATGCTTTTTCCTTGCAGGCAGCTAGTTCTCGTGGTAAGATGAAATTCCTTGCTTTACAATAAATTCTAGGTCATGAAGATTCTTGATTCCCCAATTGAAAAACTTAATGATGCAACTGGGAATATCAAATGCATAAAGATTTAGGTGGCTCTGTGGAAGGGAACTTTAAGCTTGCGTATTTGGATCATCAGGATTCTGATATGTATATTTTATAAATTGGCAAATTTTTCTTGTGGTCAGACCTTTGGCTTAGATGCGTGGACTGAGGGGTATCTCTTTTGCCATAGTCACCATGGATTTGTATAGGGTTCATTGGTTGTGCTAAGTTCATTTACTCTGTTGTTGAATTAGCTAGAAATCTCGTTCACGACATTTAACATTATTTTTAGGAATTTGAACTGAAGGGAAGGTCAAAATATTTGGATCTTCTGGATGTAGAATTTCATCCGAATTATGGACTTCTCTTATGGTATAATCTTCTTTTGAGCTTTTAACAATCTATCTCTTATGTCCGGTACTTGCAACAGGGTTCATCTGTAGGGTACGCTACACATAGAGTTAGATATGTTTTTCTTCTAGTATTAAGATTTTAACGTATCTTCTAGGAGCTTGAACTGCAAAGCTCATGACTTTGGACCTGGATTTTATATTATTTGATGTTGTTTCCTATTATGTTTAAAAAATTGTTTTTTGTTTTCTCAAATAAGAATTCCAAATTTCATTTGGGCTTTTACTGATTGAATGATTTATCGCCACAGAATATAGGCTTGGTGATTCACGTTTTGCTTCGTCACTATCCACTAAGGGTATTGGGCACCTTATTCGGAAGGGAACAGGAGGCAGGTCTTCTGTTAGGTATTTAAATGTTTATCTTATGGGAGATGGCAAAGAGGGTTTGAGTTAATGCATAAATCTATTTCATGTGAGTTGATTGTTGCAGAAATTGGATTACATTAATTCAAACTATTGATCAAAATTGGGCAATGGTACTGAAGTACACAGTTTGGAGTAGCTCATGGGAGAAACAATAGATGTGGAATTGTTGTTTGGGTTTGGTGTCGAGAAAATTAATCCAATGAATGAGAATTATTAAAAACTAAAATGTCAAACTGATAATCTGTTTTTTAATTTACCATGCCAGTGGTATCATTGCAACTGTCTTTGGAGCCACAGGATTTTTAGGTCGATATGTTGTCCAACAGCTTGGTATGTTATACTATTTTTGGTACTTTGTATTTACTTTGCATTTGCTGCAATTTTTTATTCTATTTCACAGTGCTCATATACTTTTAATATTTTAAACTTGCTTTTCATCCATGTCCAGCGAAAGTGGGATCTCAAGTTCTAGTCCCTTTCAGAGGTTCAGAGGACTCACCAAGGCATTTGAAACTAATGGGGGATTTGGGACAGGTAAGAGGCATAGTTGTTTTAAATTTTAATCTACTTATATTTTGTTGCAGTTTCCCTCATTGCCTTGTAAACATGTAGGTGAGAACTATGAAACTTAATCAAACTTAATGAATCATCATAATCCTTCTGTTTTGAAGAGTACTTGTATCTCTTAGATCTGTGTTTTATTCATTAGCATGAATCTTTTGCAATGTGCTAACATTTTGGTTCTGTCTACGGTTGGGTTTGAACAATGGTCTTAATGTCAGATTGTTCCGATGAAGTATAATCCACGAGATGAAAGTTCAATCAAGGCAGTGATGGCAAAATCTAATGTTGTCATCAATCTTATTGGTCTGTAATCACTGAATGGGATTTACTTTCATGCTGGATGTAAAAAAGTTAAGCATTGCATTCTTGACTCTGATGTATTCTAATTTCATCATGACAGGGAGAGAATATGAGACACGCAATTTCAGTTTTGAAGATGTCAATGGAGTAATTTCTGAGCATCTTGCAAAGGTAGAATATGTTTTATTTTCTATGCTGAATGTGGAAAACTGGCTAGTTTTGTCTTGATTATTGGCAATTTATGCATGCATTCTAAGTTGCCGGTTCTGGTACGGGATTAGGCACAGGTATGGGATACGGGTACGGCAATTTTTTTTTCCTGAAATACGGTACATTTGGGTACGGCTATATATATTTTTAATTATATATATATAAAATTAAAAATATACAAAATTGTAAATACATTTGATAGTATGAAAAATGAGTCTATGATACTTCATCAATCATCAATCATCATTTATAAAGATAAATCGTAATTGCCAATTGATAGTTCAAAATTCCAATACATATGTCATACTCATATATTAATAATAAATATCATATATGTCTCTCTAGTCATGATTCAAATGAAGATCATTACAATTATTCGTCAATCATTAAAAGGATCTAGATCATCATCATCATTTGGTTCAACATCATTTGAACCACAAGCAAATGCATTGCCAGTGCCACTTGTAGTAGGTGCATCATGTGCAAGAGTCTCAGCATCATCATCATCATCATCATCATCATCATCATCTATAGTGACTCTAGCAAGCTTTGCAATAGATGCATCCAAGTTGGCACACTCAGGGGCTATGTCCCAATTCTTCATTGAACCATCCTTGTACTCATCTTGCTTATGTGATAGAAGATGCAAGTTGGAATGGACATAAACCAAGTCTTCTGCTTTTTTTGCAGCCAACCGGTTACGCTTCATTGAGTGGATATAGGAGTATGTACTCCAATTTAGTTCAGCCGAAGAAGAGCTTGCAACCTATTGAAATTGGAGAGAAAACCAAAATAACTTAGAAATAAAAAATGCAAAATAAATTAAAGAATGGTAAGTAGTAGTACTAAACTTAAAGTCTACAATACAAATGTTAAATAAACAAAAAAAAAATTACTTGTGATAGAATCTTGATTGCAAGAGGTTGGAGGAACATAAAATCTTGCCCATGGAGGTACCCCATGTACGAGCATCTACCCTGTATTGGTCTTGAATAGCACAAAGAATATGATTCCGTCCTGAGATGAACATGCCAAACTCTTCCCTAACATTTTCCACCACTTTTGGATCTACAAAGAGTCTTCTGAATGCTTGCTTGTACCCATTAGCAACTTCACTATCTCTATATGGTGGAGTTCTCCCTGGCAAAGCAAGTATCTATGAACTATAGTATTTGGGAGATAATGCATATGCAAGGAGATGCAATGGTGTGTTCATCTTGTCCCAATGGTGGTGAATGATTTTTTCAACTCTATGAAACAATGTTTCTTGGGGGTCATTCTCTTTTTCTGCTATTATCACCTTTATTTTTTCTATCATGGAGTCAATACCATCATAGATTCCCCCCAAACATGGTCGATCTGTATCAACATGCTTGATCATACTCATGATAGGCTTGGTGAATCTCAAGACATAGGCCACACGATCCCACCAAATGTCATCTAGGATCGGTGACTTGACCTTTTGGGCCTTCTCTGAACTTGATGTTTTCCAAATACTCCATTGGTTGCTAATAACTATGGCACCCAATGCCTCTCGCACCTTCACAAGTCGTCTCAAAACGATTGTGTGTGATGCAAATCGGGTCTCAACAACCTAGGATCATGTAAAACATAAGTTAATAATAATAACACATTAAAATATAAATCCATAAAATTAAAAAATAAATTACATAATTGATAATTAAATTAAATTTACCTTCAACAATTCCAATCTCGAGAAAGTCTTGAAGATGCTTTGTGACATATGGTGGTTTGTCACAAACATTTGGATCTCCCTAGCCTCTTGGTATATATCTTTCACCCATTCTATTTGAGTGCCAATTGCTTGCATCGCCAAGTTTAGGGAGTGTACAGTACATGGTGTCCAAAAAATGTGTTCATACCTTTGCTCAACCAAAATACTTGCAGCCCTGCAATTTTTTGCATTGTCTGTAATGACTTGAACAACATTTTCCGGACCACCATCTCTATGGACTCAATGGGGATTTTTGAAATGAATTTTGCATCCTTGATTTGCCCCTCACAATCAATTGCCTTCAAAAACATAGCCCCTTTTGGGGACACTGCAATAACATTTATCAAAGGTTGGTTTTTGCAATCCTTCCATCCATCGGAAACAATAGACATTCTTGTTTCAACCCAAGAACCCTAATTGGTTTGAGTGATGTCTCTATATGATTTTTTTCTTTTACTAATAAGGTGGTGCGCACCTTTTCATACCCAAGACCTTTGAAACCTGAAGGTGCAGTATTGATTGCCTCCACCATTTTATGCCAATATGGTGATCTCACCAAGTTGAAAGGAAGACCATTGGCATAAATTCAACGTGCAATTTCTTCCTCTGCGATGTCTCTTGCTTCATTTTGAAATGCCCTATCCAATGGTCCTTTTTTGCGGGAAGAAATGGGGTCTTCTACTTGGACAGAGGGTGTCTCCAAGAAAGGATATTGAGAGGCCACTACTGAATCTGCAGGCAAAGTAAGTGATTTTTTCTTTGCTAAAGGATGGTTTCTTAATTTTGTTCTTTCAGCCATAGCATCAGCTTCTTCTTGTTCAGCAATGTATTTCAGAATTTTAGCCTTTGACAACCCCTTCTTAGTTGGCCCTCCACATACTCTAATCCCTTGCCCACCTTGTCCACAAAGGTGAGATCTCACTCGACTATATGAGCTCTTAAATTGGATTTTACATTCATCACAAATCCAAACAAATGCCCCACCTCTTGGAAGCTGTTCAACCATTGCAGTATGATGCCATAAAGGAGATGTTGAATCAATTTTAAACTTTTGGTTTTTACCAGCAGTAACACCCATTGAACTTGAACTTGTAGCCATTTGAACTTTGATTTTGCTGTTAAAAGAAATATAAAGTATTGAAACAAATTACAAAATGAACACCAAAACACATTGAAACAAATAGCAAATCTTATTTCTTCTTTTCTAAAAAAAATTTTGAATTTTTTTTTTTGAAAAAAACTTCAAAAACTTGAAAAAATTCTTCAAAAACTTGAAAGAATCCATCAAAAACTTGAAAAATTAAGTTAAAATGCATACCTTAGGTGATTAGATCTCCTTTGTGCAAGCTATCCTCACTTTCTTTTGCACTTGATCAATCTCCTTCAAAAAACTAGCAACCTGCAAAATGAGAAAAATAGAGGGCAAAATGTGTTTGTGAGAGCACTGAAATGATAAAGGAATGATAGAGTAATGTTTTAAAGGCGTTTTAGGGTTTTTTTGGCACTTTAAGTGCTTTAAATTTTTTTTTTTTGTTTTGTGCACCCAAACTCCGTGGGAGCGTTTGGGCACGCGTGGGCACGGCTGGGAGCGCCTAGGCACCGGCGCTCCTTGGGCACTCCCAGCTGCCCCAGCTCGTATCCATGCCCAAACGCTCCAGGAGTGGGCACACCGGGCTAAAATGAAGAACTTGTTAACATAGCATGCATTCAATTTAAGCTTTTGACAGTTTTTTACTTAAATTGTGATACTTTCTTTAAGTTGTTTCGAATTTTATGATAGCTCTTATCATCTGCTTCGCTATTTCTTATGCACTTGCTTAACTTACCCTATTATCCTTGATTGTTTTGAACTTAGGTTCTTATGCATAACTTTTTTTGACCACAGGACTGAATATTTTTCTGTATGTCTTTTGTTTTGCTGTTCAAATTTCTTTTTCTGATAAGTTTTCAAATAGTAGATTATCAAAAAAAGGGGATGGAGTGCCACAATTACGCCAAGTGGCACACAACAAATGTTTAAAACTTGGAACCAAGAAATTATTTTTTAACTAAAAAGTTTTGAAAAGCAGTTGAAACTAAAAGCCTGAGTGCAAGTTTTTTATTTTTTGCAATGCATGCAATTTGCATAACTGTTTTTCTCATTTCGCTAAATTTTTACCATGCATGCATACTTTTCTATTTGCATACACAGTTCTATATGTAAATTTTAATGATCAGATTGTATGCACAGAAAATTAATTCAAATCAGACACAATAACACAGCAGATACCCTGGGAAAACCCTCCTCGTGAGGGAGAAAAACCCAGCAACAAAACTCTCATATATATTATTGAAGAACAACACTCTCTTGTACAATGAGGTCAAATACAATGACCAAGAATAGCATCAACTCTAGATGCAATCACACAGATTACAATCTGCCCTTGAAAGGATTCACTAACTGCTCTTTAAGGAATTCGCACTCTTAATAGGAGGAAGAATATCGAACTTTGCTTGGTGAACATAATGAGAGAGTGATCTCATATATATACAATATGAAGGGATGCCACCTATTAAATATAAGTCAGCTAGAAATAAGACAAAACATTATACAAAGGGACGCAACCAATAAGAGGAAAGTCGTCCTCAAGGAAAATCGTGCCAAGAGGTATGAAGTCGGCCTCATCTCAAAAGACTTGATTCTTTATTTCTTCATGTCAGCTCAAGTGAAGGAGAGTGTACATAATTCAAATAGCCATAAGGCTCCATTTGAATTATTATCATATGCTGATCTGGAAGATACAGCTTGACGCTGTATTGAACATTAACACTCCCTCTCGGCTAGGGATGTTTCTTCCAGCTGCACAAGACATATCACCTCAACGTGATGTCTATCACTATGGCTACAACCATTAGATATCGCCTCAACATGATATCAACCATAATGGCTACAACCATACGTGATGATAACAAGTGTTCATCACTTGCGTGATGTTGTCACCTCAACGTGACTTTCACTATGACTCTCTCAGAGGGTGAAACACAAGTACAACATATGTCATGGAGTCACACACATGACATACACCATGACTCAGCTCAGAGGGTGGAGACAAGGGCTTTCACCTCAAATCTCAAAGAGAAATGCATTAACAAGGGCTTGCACCTCAAATTCCTCCGTCTCAAAGGAAAATGCATTAACAAGGGATTTCACCTCAAACTTTTCTCACAGAGAAGAACTCATTAAACAGGCTCACTGATGCCTTGACTCTTTCTCAGTCAAGGCTGGCTTCTCCACCATACCAAGCTTATCTCAAAAGTACACAAACTTTATCCTGGCGAGAGGCTTGGTGAGAATATCTGCCGCCTGCTCATTAGTGCTGATGTACCTCAACTGTACAACCTTCCGCAGTACCATATCCCTAATGTAGTGGTACTTTATCTCAACATGCTTGGTTCTGTCATGGAACACAGGATTGACATAAAGCTTCACACAACTCTGATTATCACAATGAATGATAGTAGGCTCCATTGATTGTCCAAACAATCCTGCAAGGAGCTTACAAAGCCACACTGCTTCCCGAGTTGCCATACAAGTTGCAACATACTCTGCCTCTGTTGTACTCAATGCTACAGATGATTGCTTCCTGCTGCACCAGGAAATCATAGCGGAACCCAAACTGAAGCAACAACCAGAGGTGCTCTTTCGATCTGAGACATACCCTGCCCAATTAGAATTTGTATAGCCATGTAACTCCAAGTCTGCATCTGAAGAATACCTCAACCCATATCCAGCTGTGCCATGCAAGTATCTCAGGATATGTTTAGCTGCAACAAAATGTATTTGTCTCGGATCACACATAAATTGGCTAAGTGCACCCACTGCATAACAAATATCAGGTCTAGTGTTAACTAGATACATCAGTGATCCAATTAGTTGTCTGTACAATGTAGGATCCACCAAGTTTGAACTAGTTGCAGCCTTCTTCAACTTATGTAGGTTGGTCTCCATGGGTGTAGACATGGATTTGCAATCCATCATACCAAATCTCTTGAGTATATCAATGGTGTATTTCCCTTGACTTAGAATCATCTCATCTGGTTTCTGCTAGACTTCTAAGCCAAGGAAGTAATGCATGAGCCCAAGGTCCTTCATCTCAAATTCAGAAGTCAACTCCTTCTTACACTCAAGAATCAGGTGATCTTCTCTAGTAAGGATCAGATCGTCAACATATAAAACCAAAATTAATGCGTCACCATTGATTACCTTGAAGTAGAGATTTGAATCAACATCATTCTTCAAGAAGCCCAAACTTGACAGGTACCGATCAATCCTTTCGTACCATGCACGAGGAGCCTGCTTAAGAACATACAAGGCCTTCTTCAGCTTGCAAACATGTGACTCCTTCCCATGAACCTCAAATCCATCAGGTTGCTCTATATAAACCTCTTCCTCAATCACTCCATTGAGAAAGGTTGTCTTCACGTCCATCTGGTGAATCTTCCATCCTCTAGATGCAGCAATAGCAATGATGGTTTTGACAGAAGTATAGCGAGCAACAGGAGCAAATGTTTCTTTGTAATCAATTCCCTCTTTCTGAGAAAATCCACGAGCCACAAATCTTGCTTTGTATTTTTCAATGCTCCCATCTGCAGCATGCTTGATCTTGAAGAGCCATTTAGAAGATACCACAGACTTGCCCTTAGGTCTAGGAACAATGTCCCAAACATCATTTTTAAGAATTGACTGATACTCTTCTGTCATAGCATCTTTCCAAACCTGATGATTAGATGCTTCCTCAACACAGGTAGGCTCGGATTCTATAATCTGACTCATTAAGGCAACATAACTAGAGAACTTATGTGGCCTTTTACTTTCTCTGAATGTGCCTCTAGGAGCTGCAAAACTTTTAGCCTCTTGCATAGTACGCCTGGCCCATAGAGGTCTCTTTCTCCCAATAACAATGTCAGTAGGCCCATCAGTAGGTTCCAAGGGTTCAACAGGAGCAATGTCTTCTTTTGGTTCTGAAGTCTCCCTCTGAATCTCAGGAGTATGGTCAACTTCCATATCTTGAGGAGACTCTTCATTATTGATCTCCATGTGAATGCCCCTGGATCTCCTGAATGTAACATCTTCCTCCAATGTGACATCCCTACTGATCTTGATCAACTTCTGTCTTGGAATGTATATTCTGTAGGCTTTTGATGTCTCACTGTAGCCCACAAATATTCCCTTCTTGCCAGAAGGCTCCAACTTAGTTCTCTTTTCCTTTGGAACATGAACATAGACAGGACATCCAAAGATCCTCAAATGACTGACTTCAGGCTTCTTCCCTGTAAAGGCTTCCTTCGGAGTCATATTCTCCAAGACCTTATGAGGACTTCTGTTCTGAACATATACAACCGTCCTGGAAGCTTCTGCCCATAAGAAGGTTTGCAAATCTTGATCATGGATCATGGCCTTCGTTGCTTCCACGACTATCCTGTTCTTTCTTTCCGCAACACCATTCTGTTGAGGATTATAGGGGACACAAAACTCCCTCTTAATCCCTGCATCAATACAAAAATTCCGAAAACTGCCAGAGGTGTATTCGCCACCATTATCAGATCTGAGGACCTTAATTCTTTTACCAAAAAGATTTTCTATCAAGGCTTTAAATTCCTTAAACCTATCTAACACTTCCTCAGACTCTTTAGTTTTCAAAAAATAAATCCAAGTCTTCCTAGAGTGGTCATCAATAAAAAGAATATAATACAAGAATCCACTTGAAGACGCAACAGACATAGGACCACATAAATCAGAATGAATAAGGTCTAAAATACACTTAGATCTATTTTCTCTACTATGAAAAGGGGCTTTTATATTCTTACCCAAAGCACAGCCCTTTCAAGTACCTTCGTGCTTCTGGTTGAACTTAGGAAGGCCCAACACCATCTTCTCCATGATAGGTAAGGCTCGGAAGTGTAGGTGAACCAATCTCCGATGCCAAAGATCACACAGACTTGAAGAATCATGAACCAATGCTTGTAAAGGACGTGTGCAGACCCTGTAAAGACTTTCATGTCTAACTCCAATTACTTGAGCATCCTTGAAGCTAGAGTTCTCCATCCACACTAGAACTTTGCCTTTGGAGAAGGCAACATGATATCCTTTATCTTCCAAGGCTGAAATAGAAATAAGATTGCGCTTGATTCCAGGAACATAAAGAACATTACTCAACTGAAGTGTGATGCCGGAATCCAAATGAAGTGAAGAGGTCCCAAATCCTTTCACGGAGTAGCTAGCATCATCTCCAATAATGACTTGCTCGGAAGACTCCTCCACCAAACTTGATAAGTGCTCCTTAAAACCAGTGATATGTCATGAAGCACCCCTATCGAGCAGCCAAGTGTTCGTGTTGTTAGGTACATTGCTTGCTAATGCCGAGTAGAACAAATATTCACTTGAATCCTTTTGCGGAGAAGCATCATTAACATCCGCAACGGTAACTTGTTGCTTAGGTCTAGTTGGACAATACTTGGCGAAGTGCCCAAACTTATCACACCTAAAGCATTGAATCTTGGACATATCCCTCTTCTTCTTGAATGGAGGTGCATCATCATTTCCCTTGTCTCAATTCCTCTTGAAGAATCCTTTCCTTCCATCTTTTCCTTTCTTCTTGGAAGCATGGGAGGCGAGAACATGAATGTCTTCATTCTTTGAACTTTGACCAACGCCTCTTGCCACCAACCTTGATTCCTATTGAATGCAATCTGATCTTAGGCGATCAAACTTAGGCAATTTTGTTCTTGCACTGATTCCCTGAATGTAAGATTCCCAAGACAAAGGTAGACCATTGAGAGCAAGCATAGTCAGGTCTTTGTTATTAACCATATGCCCTATTGTCGAGAGTTGATCTCTCAAATCTGCAATCCTCATAAAGTATGCAATCACTCATTCACCTTTTGCTATCTTCACATGATGAAGTTGTTGCTTTAGTGCAAGCGCTCGGCTGGTATTGTTGATTTCGTACATCTCTTCCAATGTTTTGAACATGTCTCTCACTGTCTTCAACTTAGAGACGATAGGCACAATATGATCCTTCACGGAATCAACCAATATTTTCATGCAAGGTAAGCATGATCCTAAATCTCCATGAAGTGAAGTTAGATGCTCCCTCGAGTCTATCCTCAATCTTCAAATCGTTCACCATCTTGACTAATGTAGACAAATGAACAAGAAGGGTATGCTGATTAGAAATAATCTGATCACGATCCTCTCAAACCCGCTCTGATACCATGTAAATTTTAATGATCAGATTGTATGCACAGAAAATTAATTCAAATCAGACACAATAACACAGCAGATACCCTGGGAAAACCCTCCTCTTGAGGGAGAAAAACCCAGCAACAAAACTCTCTTATATATATTATTGAAGAACAACACTCTCTTGTACAATGAGGTCAAATACAATGACCAAGAATAGCATCAACTCTAGATGCAATCACACAGATTACAATCTGCCCTTGAAAGAATTTGCTAACTGCTCTTTAAGGAATTCGCACTCTTAATAGGACGAAGAATATCGAACTTTGCTTGATGAACATAATGAGAGAGCGATCTCATATATATACAATATGAAGGGATGCCACCTATTAAATATAAGTCGGCTAGAAATAAGACAAAACATTATACAAAGGGACGCAACCAATAAGAGGAAAGTCGTCCTCAAGGAAAATCGTGCCAAGAGGTATGAAGTCGGCCTCATCTCAAAAGACGTGATTCTTTATTTCTTCATGTCGGCTCAAGTGAAGGAGAGTGTATATAATTCAAATAGCCATAAGGCTCCATTTGAATTATTATCATACACTGATCTGGAAGATACAGACTGACGCTGTTTTGAACATTAACACTATATGCATGCATTTCTTTATGCTTCTGAGATAACCTAGTTTTTAGCAAGAGTAAGATGTCAGGTTTTTCTGTTATAATAATTCCTTTGACCAGTTGCTTTTTGGTTTTGAGCTGGCTTGCCTCTTACATTCCATGAGATGATTTTTATCAATTAGAACTATGTTTCTTAGGTCTCCTTGGAGAGAAAGTATTGATAAATGTATGCCATAGTACAATGCCATTAGAATCTTAAAATACAGCAGAAATGAATAATGGCACACTTATTGTATAATGAGAGGTTTTACCTTGAGAATCACTCTCAGGAAAAATCTTAGCAAAATAGCACTCACTGAATTAACTTGATCATTCAAAATGCAATAACTAATAATTATTTCACACTTGTGCCTGACCCTATAGAAACCACTAATTAGTATTACAATAAAATAGGTATAAAACCTTAGGGACAAAAAATCACCTATAAGGAACCAAATTTTTTCCTTTAGGGTTGCTGCCATGAAACCCCCTTATGGTGGGCAGCACCATACCCATTGGAGCCCCCTATTATGATAATGTGTACAATCTATAAGGGGAGTAGACCATTTAAAGTATACATCCCATACCCAACACTCCTATCGGATCTTCCAAGAAAAAACGAGATCCATTTGCATTGCTTCCATTTCTTCCTTTTGAATCTTGATTCAACTTGTTATTCTTTCTCGTTTTCCTTGATTATCATCTAAAATATTTGATTTTACTTGTAAATTACATTATGGGACTAACGCTCTTGTGCTTCTCTTAATTATGTGATGATGCTGTGTAGTTCTCCTATTTTGCATGCAAGCCATTTGTTTCCTCTTCATGGCCTATATTTGCCTTGCATTATTCTTCAATAGTGACATTTGTTCCTTTGAACAATCTTAATTCCTTTTCCTAGTCTTTGCATTGGAATCCTTGTTGATTTCTTTGGCCAAGGTCTTAGTAATTTCTTATTCCACCTTTAATATCCCCGCCATTGCCTTAATAAACTTCTAGTCATTTAGAATACTGTCCATTGGGGCCCGCATGGGAGATGTATTTTTTACCTTGAAAAGCTTGAACCTTATCTCCATTCATCGTCTCTTCTTTCCTTGCTTATTGCATGCTTGATTCTCCTCTTTTGTCCATTTGTTTCGATTGTGTGTTACTTTTTTAGCTTCTAAAATGCATCTTCTTTTACTTTTTGACCTTTTTTCTCTTGAGAGGTTGTAGGTACAAAGCATCTCTCATTGGACATTCTCTTACCATATTCGTGACACTACATTGAAAGGGCATATATTCATAGTCAAGAAGTTGCATCATTCTAGGTTGCTTGCTTTTAGGGCGATATTTTTTTGATATGGTCCAATCAAATCTTTAATTTAACACATATCCTTGCATGATTTGTAAGCCTTATCCTCTTGAAGATTGATTTGTGCTAATATATCCTTCTAGAAACTCACCTATTGTTTAGAAACCATATTTAGTGATTTGGGGCCTAGGGGAAGATCTAGCGGACAACCTCATTAGACTTAATGGGGTTATGTATGAAAATGATTTATAAATGAAGAGGTTGTAGTTATGCAATATGCAAATGAGCAAGGAAAGCAAAGAAGACAATTGACAACATGTAGTACTGTAATAGCAAGGTCATATAAACTATATTGCTAATTTTGTGCAGTATTTGTGAGAACAAATGTGTGGTGTCTATGTCCATTCTAACTAGAAAGAATGGCTATGCACATTCATATACAAATCATTTCATATTGGACCAAATCATTTCATATTTGCTTCACAATTGCTCACAATTGCTTCACAACCACTAAAGTTGATTCAAGATTTGTAGTTTGATATGTGGGTGTTGAATAAGATGTAGAACTTGTTGATGAACCTGTAAAGGTTGTTGAGCAACACTTGAGAAATGCCTTGGAATCTAGTGACCCAAATCTTCTTGGATCAGTTGTCCATCCTTGAAGAGCAATGATTCCCATTGCATGCAATTATAATAAAAGGTGTCAAAACAAATTGGCAACCTGCACTCCAATAAACCATTTTCCTTGGGAAGACACTTGACTTACTTTCACAAATTGGAAGAAAGAGATCTCTTGTTGATGTGTCCATTTGACCTTGGTGTTAACGAGTTGATCCAATTTAGCAGGAATGCTGCAATATGGATTGATCTCCATTTGCTGAAGAGTTTTTACAGCATCTGAGGTACCTAATAGAAGTGGAAAGTATTGGTGCAAGAGCTTTGCATTGGATACTAAATGCAACCCGAGTTAAGGAGGATTAAGCTCAAAAGTACTATCTCCTACTTGCTTGGTGATGGTGTAGGGCCTGTACTAAAGTGGATAAAGTTTGTGATGACGTCCTATTGGTCTTTCCTTTTGTAATTGTAGCTAGATTTGATCACCAGCTTGAAAGGTGTGTGGCATTTGATGCTTATCATGGCACTGCTTGTATTTTGCATTAGCTTGATGTTGTATGGTCCATGATTGTTGCTGAATGTACTCAGTGAATTGAACAACTTCGTCAACTTCCTTTTGATTTGAAGAAGTTGTTGATGGCAAAACATGATATAAGCTATATTAATGGGAGCTCGAGGTTGGAAACCCAATAAGACCTGAAAGCCACTATATGTGGTAGAGCTGTGCAAAGCTTTGTTGAAGCTATGCTAAATGAGAGATAGGCTTACACTCTACGTGCATTGCTTCTTCAGAGTGTATACCTTGAGAAGATGCGCTATCATCTTGTTTACCACTTTTCTTTGTCCATTAGTTTGTAGATTGAATGCAGTAGATTTTTCAACTTTGTGTCTAGCATAGACCAAAACTATTTCTAGAAATTGCGTAAGATCTTTGTGTCTCTTTTAGATAAGATAGTTTCTAGGATCCCAAAGTGGATCTAGGCATGCTGAAAGTACAATTGAGCTATTTCCATAGTTCAAATTGCTTTCTTACAAGGTATTAGAATTGCTGACTTCAAGAATCTATCAACTAGTACAAAAACACAATCATTACCATGCTTGGTAGTAGGGTAGCTTGAGAGGAAGTACATGGAAATAGATTTCCATGATCTTATTGGAAATGCTAGAGGTGTGTACAAACATTGCTTCCTTGTGATTGGTTTGACAATGGTGCATGTAGTACAAGAATATATATTTGGCAACATTTGACTTGAGGTGTGGCTAAAAGAAGTATTTTTGCAACATTGCAAGAGTCTTTTCAACTCCAAAGTGTCTTGCAACCTTGTTGAAATGAGCCTCCCATATTAGTTTTTGTCTCTCTATCTCATGTGAAGTGCACAAGTGCCCAAGGAGGGGGTATGGGAGGCCATATTGCAAAGAAAATTTTGATAGATATTTGCAAAATCTATGTGAGATGGGTATAATCCTCTCCATTCATTGACTTCATGTCCCCATGTGCCAAGAATAGAAGGGAGAGCTTAAATTGGTAGACAACTTAAACACTCTACAATTGGATTGGTCCTTCCCTTCTTATGCTCGATGTTTAGATGTAACTACTAAAGAAGACCAATTTTTATGCTGCTCTTGCTATAATTTGTTTTGCGTGTGCAAGAACTGAAGTGACTTGTGATATGTGTGGATCACAATCTTCTTGCTCAAGATATAATGCGTCCAATGTGTACATACTTGAACAATAGCATAAAACTTGTGATCGTATGTTGGGTAGTTACTTACTGATGTAGTGAATGTTTTATTGTGATAGGCATCTAATAACTATGTTGAGTAGGACTACTCCAAGTGCATCTTTAGATGCATCGGTCTCAATCTCAAATAGTTGTTGAAGATCTAGTGATGCAAGTACTTGTGTGGATTTCGCATTTCAATTCTTTGAATGCTTTATTATGCGGATAACTAGATGAATTTCGCTTTGGTACGACCTTTGGTAAGTTGGTTTAGAGGCCAAGACACATGAGAAAAACTAAGTACAAATCTCATGTAGAAATTTTCTAATCTCGAGAAGCAGCGAAGCTTTGTGAGATTCTTTGGTTGTGGTCATTCCTAGATGATTTGAATCTTGGCTAGGTCCACTTGACTCCTTGTGTGTCTACTATGTAACCTAGATATTTTATCTCCCACTTTGCAACTTAACATTTTTCCATGTTTGCATACAACTTGTTCTTTTGCAAAGTGTCAAGAATATGACGTAGATGTTCACTCATGTATTGTTGAACATCAAAGTGTTTGTTGGTAAATTGTTTCTGGATTTCAATTGTGTAAGTTTTTTTGCATCAACATTTCGGATCACACTCCGTGATCCATCATCAGGATGAAATAGAGAGCTAAAGGAGATAAAATGATAAGTTTGCAGACCAAAAGATTAGATATAAGGAACAAAGGAGGAAGGGAGGGGGTTTGCACAAGAACCAAGACGAGAGAAGAAGGATAGACCAATGAGATTAGAGGAACAAAAACTTAATAACAAACTAAAAAATAAAATTAAAATAACCAATAAAATGAAATTGATACCAAAAAAGAGGATGAAAAGTACTCCAAGAATAATAATAAAGTTCTACTAAAACCAAAAATAACAAATATTAAAAATAGAAAAACAAAAACAAAAATCAAAAGACCACTTAATATTTAAAGACACGAAATTGAATGGAGATTTTTAATAGAAAACTTTAATAAAAGAAACAAAAGGCTAACAAATTAGGAAGAAATGCTATCAAATATTGGGTACATAATAATATAAAAGAAACCAAAATAAAGACAAAGCTATCATAAAAATAAAAAATTGGAAAACAAGCTAAAAAATTTAAAAGACCAAATTAATAGAGACTAAAAGTATAAAATTGAGAACCTTTGTGCTGAATTCTCCTGATTTTCTTGCGTCATCTTTATGTTTCCTTTCCCTTATCTGGGACTTTGATTGTCTTGACTTTGTTCATGGTGTTGTCTAATTTCTGGCAAGCTGATTTTATGTATATTGAATTATGATCAGATTTAAGTTCAACCGTCGATTCACTAATTTTTATCTCCACGATCCTTTGGGTAGCTCTTGGGAGCGTATAATTTAGTCAACCATGCTTTGCCCACTGTATGTTGATCATGTGTACCCCCTGACATCGGCCAAGCCCTTATACCACTGCATTTGACAAGGTTGTGTATGCTGCATAGCCGTAATAATTCCTCCCCCAAATTAGTTACATTCTTCTGCCCATTTGCTGATTTCCTTTTCCATCTGCTCTCTTCAGCTTCCTCTAGCAATAATGGGTTGTCATCTGTGTCCTCATTGACTCTTACCCCCTGTCCCCATGCAGCTGCTTAAGTATGTTTTCTGCTTAAATTTAAGCAGTTTAAGCAGTTGAAGTGTTCCCATGCAAAAAAAAATTATCCCAGGAAAGGATAATTTGGAATCTTTTTAAGCAGCCACTGCTTAAGAATTGAAAATAAGCTGTTGAAAAAAGAAGGGGGCTGGAAATAAGCAGCAGCTGCATAATTTCAAAGATGCCACATGACTCCACTAATTTCTTTCCCTCTTTTTTAATATCTCTTTCTATTTTTTCTTTTCAATTTTTAATTGCAGAAATTATTATTAACTATTATAAATTCAAAGTTATGTTGACAGCTTAAAAAATAAGCAGCAAAATAAAATGTTCATGGGGCCACTAGCTAAACAGTGGCTGCTAGCCAAAATAAGCAGAGCAGCTGCATGGGGACATGCCCTTAGAGTATTAACTTGTTTGCTTGCTTTTGAGGCATTAAAATCCCCAGTTAGCATTATCTCCCCAAGCTTGTCGTAAGCTGCAATGTATTTCCCCAAAGCCATATATGATTCTTCATAATTTAGATCCCTTTTCATTTATACGGAGCAATAAAGATGTAGCTGTATGTAATAGAAAAGATTGCTTAATTTTTATATTAGTTTACTTGTTAGGAACAATGTCAAAGATTATTAGGATGTTCAAATTATGTGCATAAATTTGTACATGTCTGCAATAACAAAACCAATAAGGGATTGCATGTAGTACCAACCATTTTGATGGTCTGCTGAAGCAACAAAAACAGTACAGGTGTGTAAATCCAAATGTTCAAATCTGCCAGTTTTAACTTGTTTTCCATATCTTGTACAAACAGATGCATCCAAAGAAAATTAGGGTGCAATTTTACTCATTGAATGATTGTGAAATGAAGAATTGTCTTTGTAAACCAGTGGAAAATTCGAAGCCAGCTGAGAAAGAAATTCTGGCCATAGTAAAAACTGTTGAGAGGTTTGTTTCTCCCAGAACAGTTTATGATATGAACTGATAGCTGAAATTTCAAATGGTTTATGTCCAAACCAATTGGAGCACAACTCTGCTGAGTAGGGTAGGCTTTGTGGCTGTCTTTACTAATGTGGTATGTATATGATATTCGATACATTAAAGCAAAAAATAGTAGCCTGCCTGATATTGGATACATTATCTTGCATAAATATGTTTAAAGGATCAAGCTTAGAAACTCCTCAATGGACTGAACACCCAATCTCCATTCTTGAGCAAAAGAAGCAATGGGCGAAATCATAAGAATACAGTTTGGACCAGAAACTCTTGTAGCTAATCTTGCAATGGATGAATATGTTAACCTCACAGTTTATTTTTCTTTTTCAATAAATTCACCCAGATAAAGTATTGCTGCTGTAAATATTTTTAGGTATATGGTAGAAACTGAGGTTTTGAATGAAATAATCATTCCCAGAAAATCGTATGATCCTACAAAGTTTTTTGTGGATGGCATAAGTGAATTCTGCCATTCTCAAGATTGGATCATTTTCTTTGGCCATGAAATGATGGTAATAAAATATTTTGCAAGATCAGTTGTTCCCTCAGCTTGAAGTTACTCTACCTTTGGTTGCAATTGCAAGCAATGAAAAGTACTAAAGAGACAATATCTTCAAATGAGCCTGCGAATATTCCTGATTCTAAACCATTGTCCTCACAATCTGTTGATATTTAAGAAATCTTATCTCAGTGGGAACAAAATAATAATATAAGCATGCCAATAGTTGAGCTGGATAGCAAAATGAAAAGCAAACAAAAGGTTTCAGGGGTACTTCAACACTGAGTTGCTGACCTGTAGCATTGCCAGTTTCTAGATTATTAGTGGTCCTCACATGAGATTTGTAAAGCACATGCTTTAGTTAATGTGGAATCTGGTTTTAGTAATTCCACCTCCTCAATAATTCTATCATCTTGTCTAAAATTTAGGATGCTAATTTGTCAGTATGAACTTTGCAGAGGATTCTCTTTTCTGCTATATATAGGAGCTCTTGGTTTGTGTATGGGCACCCAGTAATTTTGTAATCCTTCTTTTGATATAATAAGTGAACTGTCTTCCACAACAATTCTGCTAAATTTCGGGGGATTTAATATGGGACCTCAGCCCTGAAAGCCAACATGAAATACAATACTATAAAGCAAACTAAAAACCTATATCAACTACTCACACAGGGGCGCAACAATCATAAGCATAACAAATACTAGACAAAACATAATCAACAACATGAATAAAGCCTACAAACAAACAAAACTCAGCACCGGCCATCCATATGGGCTCTGCTGATGAGGGTACAACAGGACACCAAAGTATTTGAAACAAAACATGGTTACTAGCAGACACTGAAGGAAGGCCACTAGCTGCAACTGAACACGATATAATTGGAGTTCAGAGGTGCCCTAGGGGTCAACGCCAGAAGAGCCTGGAGCCATTTTCCACCTATCAAATGTTCATTTGTAAATGCCTTTATCAGATACAGTAACTTTCTTTCACAGACCCGGTACTGCAGTCCTGCTAATGTTTTGTTATTTTGTGCCTATGTTTGCTTTGTAAGAGTTAGTATTAAGGAAGAGCTATATCAACTACTCACACAGGGGCACAACAATCATTAGTATTACGTGTGCAGAGGTAAATTTGTCAGCTCAAAGAGAAGGAATCTGTCTAGTTTTTTTGCTTTTTTAATAAAGTAAATAAAAAAAATGGAAGAGTCGAGGATATTGTCATGTGCATATTTGTTAGATTGATATAGTAGTTGATAATGATATAAGAGCTTAATATTTTGCAACCTTTTTAGATGCTTGACATATAGAGTGGGAAAATTCTATCATCTTTCAGTTTAAATTTTAAAGGAACATTAAAACAGGATGGTGTGATACCAGTACAACCCAATTTTACTTGTCTCTTGAGGATGAACATATTTCTCATACATTTTTGTTATGTATAGAGATAAATGGTGTGAATTTAATTAGTGGATTTGTGAATAGTACAATAGTTGGTAGATGTATTTTTAGGGTCTTAAGCACAATATTACCCCCCTCAAAATTTCCACAAGGCATTCACTATCTTCATGGATCCAAAAGTTTGTTGGATGTGGTAGCTCATAGATTTGTCTGGTCTGTAGAGCGAGTTTCCTGTAGTAGAGATTATTTAGAGTCAAAAAGTTTTCAAAGTCAACCTGTAAAGAAAGATTGTTATTGTTTTGTCCTCACCCTGTATCAAAGTATCATGCTTTAAAAACTATATATCCTCTCCTTTTAGATTTTAGTTGATTTTCTACATGTTACCAACCATCTACATCCTTTCCAAATGACGATTCCTCTTGTGTTAATCTTTCTTCCCCCATCAATTCCAGCATCACCACTCTTGTGAACCAAATCCAAAAATAAAGATTGTGGAAAATAAAGGAGCACTCATAAATATGCTCCATGGAGAAGGATCTCAGCTTGGTCCTGTTGATGCGTGTTTTGTGACACACCAAACACCTAGAATAAAAGAATGCCCAAAGGCAGCTCTATCCTCTCTTGAAAAATTACCTCTTATGCTAAGATTGCTAGAAAGGTCATACGGTAATTCCAATGTTCCGTTTTGGGGGATGGACAAGCTCAATGGATGATGTGATATGCTGGTTTCACAAAGGGACCTTGAATAATGAACTTACTGAAAGTAGGGATTTGGATTGATGTAACGTTGAATGCTCTTATATTATTTTTTTTTGGGATTTTCAGTTTAGAATAAAATAAAAAAGGGATGAGGGTAAAGAAACTAGATTTATGCAAAACTATTCCTATGAACTTAAGAGACAAATGCTGGATAGTGGAATTTAAACCAATCTTTGCTTCGCCAAGCACAGTACTACAACTAGACAAAGACGGTGCAATCTTCGAAGGGTTTACAAAAGATATCCTATTACACTATATCACCATCAATTCGACCAATGCATATAGATAATAGAAATTCAAGTTAAGCAGTTTTAATGTTCAGACTAACCTTACACATCAAATTGAAAATCATCCAATTGAAAAAGGTATGAACTAATTCCGCTATTTCCAACACTATCAATCTTTCATTCATCTAAAATACTTGAAAACAAATTTACTCTATTTGAAGAAATCAATGAAACCATGCGGGCTCATAAAAATAACAAATGCTCAACTTTGAATCCACTTATTATTTAAACAGCAATATTGCAACAATTTCATAAGTCGCTCCCTGAATAAATGAAATGAGTGGGGTTTATATAGGCACCCCAATTACAAAGCAACGGCCAAGATTAAATCTGAGATCAATGGTCAGGATTAAATTTGATAAACCCTAACCCTAAAAGCATAACCAACTCAAAGGACACATGGCGCAAGCAGAACAAGCCACTTGTAGTATGGAAAATGGTGACACCTTGCACATCATTCGAGCAAGTGGGAATCTAGAATGCAATTCCCTTTGGATCGCTCCCTTGCTGCAAATGCAAGAAATTTGGCTAACACAAAATCAAGTTCCTCCATTGAGATACTTGGCACAGAATCCAGTTGCACTCCAATCACGTCCAAGGTCTCCAGGCATTGAGTGAAAGTACTTTCCCATCTATCCTCCTGCTTCTGAAAGTTCTCCATGAAGGTCAAAAGGGAAGACATATCATCAAGCTGATTCTCTGTAATAACCTGCACTTCCGTGAAGTAAATGTTCATCACACTTTTCTTCAGTCCTTCTAAATCTAAGCCATTTGCATCATGATGCTCTTGTCCTGTTAATCCTTCAAGAGAAGTGAGGATTTTGAACTGAATTTTCTCAATTGCGCTCCGTATAGCAGCACATTCTTCCTTCATTCCATCATATGTCTTCCTTTTAGCCAATAAGGAACAATACCACATGCTGAAATCATATGAGGCTCCCTCTTCGATAACACCTTCCTGGATCAATATTTGCAAGGAAACTTCCTTTAGAACCCTCAAACGAGGTATCACTTTGTCCTGTACGTACTGGAAATTTTCCCAATTGTCCTCAACTTGACTAACTTCAGTCATAAGCAAGGCAGATCTGTCATAAGTTTGGGCGCACTTCTCTAAGAATTGCTCCATTTGTTTTGAAATATTGGTCACCCAACTCTTGGTTGCTTGACTCGTGATCCTCATAGCCTCGAGAACATCAACGGATTCCGGAGTAAGAGATGTTGGTGGAATAAAAGCTGCATTTTCTTGGCGCAAAGGGGCTGTTAGCTGCTGAATGAACTCTACCAGCCTTAGATTTTCTAACTCCAACCTTTCCTTCTTCTCCTCTGTTTTATCGAACTTTTCCTTGATGGCTTTAGAAGTGTCTACTAACTCATGGAAATCCTGATCTATTGTGGTTGGCCCAATGTCCAACGTTGTAACTTCGTAATCCATAGGAGCAATCTGATCTCTTGGCTTATCAATTTTCAGGACTGCCACCTGTAAGATCCTGGATCCTGCATCATTCCTGGTGATCTGAGAATACTTCTTAGGCTTTTTTGGCGTTTTAGCCTTACCAATTCTCTCTAGGAAGTCCTGTATGCTCTCAACTGGTTGAACTTCATCCAGTGGTCTGGACTTCTTCATCAAACTTTCAGTTAACCAATCCGGGATAGTGGATAATTCCATCCCATCTTCTAACTGAACATCATCGTTAATTCCTTTTAGAGCAGAAATTACCTCATCTCCTAGCTCTTCATTGTTCTCAAGGATCTCAGTATCTCCTGCGCCTTCAATCATCAAAGTATCATCTCCTTCTAAACACTCGGTGGAGGCTTGATTTTGGAGAGAATCCAACTGTTCATACTCTTGAAACTGAATTTCTTGCTCATAGCTTGGCTCGATATCAACAACGGATACCTTTTCAATCACTCCAATTGACAAAGTACTTGAAGATGATGGTTTTTCAGTCACTTTCTGCTTCTTACTCTCCAATTCTTCATTAGCTGATTCCTTTCCCTCTGTCTGAAGGTTTTCACTCACCACCTTCCTCTTGCTAGGATATGAAAGTTCATCAAGACTTTCGCCAATTGCTTCCTCCTGGCTTTCCTTATTGCTCAACGTGGCATAAGTAAGAGAAATTCCCTCTTTTCTCAATCTGCTGATCTGACCATCTACCCATTCCCTTGAGTAAGCAATAATGTCCTTCATCAATGTGTTTAAATCGATCAATTCAGGCTGTGTCCAGTTAGGCAATAGGATAGGCTTATCTTTTTCTTGTTCAAACTGAGGATGAATGTAGTCCCCGTTGTCTTTTACTTGGTCAGGTATAGGAAACAAGTCACACCTTTTCACAAGTTCAACTGGAATTCTGGACCAAATCTTCTTTCTGACTCCATACTCGTCCACTAAGTTAGACCAATAATCCTCGATCTGCATAACATGAAGGGACTTCTTCCCGTGAACCCTTAGGTATGGATCATAATCGGACCTTGGATTATAAGTGCTGAATTTATAAAATTGTAACTCTACCCCTGCTGTTTTGGCTGATTGCAAAGAGGGGCAGACTTCTAGCATTTTTCCAATTGTAATTGGAAAATCCACTCCTTGTTTGTTCTTCTTTGCCTGAATGGAGTCTACACATGCTAGTTGCCTTGCAACTTCAAGCATAACAACTTTGTCCGTTGGGTATCGAGGAAGTCTGTACGGAGCATCTGAGAATCCATGAATTCTTACATAAGTAAATGTCGGAAACTGGATAAACCAAGACCCGAACTTGTCAAGCATCACCATAGCTTCCTTAGATAGCCTCCTCTGCACTGTGCCTTGAAGAACTCGCGTGATATACATAAGGAAGGCGTCATTTGTTATCTTGGAATTGTCCCTGTAATGTAGCTGGAGCTGCGGGTAGCAATCATATGATTTGAGTTGATCCTTCCGAAGTCCAACTTCGCCTTTACAAATCAGTCCTCTGTACTTGGTGAAACGTGCCAAAATATAAACCACATAAGAACTCATGTAGAAGGTTTTGGTCTTTTCAAGGTTTCTCAACTGGAAATCTATATTATCACTTATTAACTTAGCCCAATTTATAGCCTCCATTCCCAATACGATCTCCTCCACATACAAAAACATCCATACTTCAAAGAAGGCTCCTTGAGAAGCTCCCATAACCCTGTTCAGCATATGGATCATATCACTGTATTCTATTTTAAAATCCGTACAAATTAATCTCTTTGGCAACTTGGAGCGATGTTTTTTGGGTTCCTTGATCCAGTTAGAATTGATTATGTCCATACAGGATTCCTTGGCTTGATCGAACATGGCCTGTGATTCCTGTTGAGTTCTGTTCAACATTTTTCGGCAATGGGGAATACCAAATACTTCCTTGACTGAATCCTTTGTAAAGTACGCTAAGGTGATTCCATTGGGTGTTTTAATTGATCTTGTTTGAGGATTGTATCTCCTGGCGCATTCAACCATTAACTCACTGCACTGAACTGCAGGTGGAAATCCTGCTGCTTGATGAAGTCCAGACTTAACAATATTTGTAGCAATAGGCGTAGGCATTTCGTTCTCTGTGCCAAACATCCTTCTCTTCTGTTGAATTGCATTAAACTGTTCAAAGTTTGTATCCGCCACCTTCTTCCACTTCGAGGATAACTGGGATTCTGGATAAAATTCCTTCAGGACTTCCTTGACTTGAGCTTTCCTAACTCCACCTCCCAAGTTCTTTGGAGAAGACATTGCGCCTGTGAGAAACTCGAAGTTAGAACATTTTAAATAAATTTGTAAAAAGGCGATTTCTTGGCTGGAGAAAAGTTAAAATTTAATTTAAAATCCAGAACTTGATTAAAGGCTGCGTAAAGAATAAATTCTTAATGAAAATTGATCCGCCTTTATTATCTTTAAAGAGCATTCATGGAAATTTAAATAATTTTCTGGATTTTTAAAGTTTTTTAATGAAGTTTTCTCCAATCCCAATGAAACAAAATCACCAACAATAACCTTGCAGTTGCTTGAAGAAAATCTGGAAATGAAGAGAAAAATCCAATTTTATGTTCTGGAACTCAAAAAAAAATCCACTTGCAGCTGAAAAAGATGTCTTTTCTTGGGAGAGCTTTGCCTGTGAAGAAAGTTCGACTTTTGCAAATAATGAAAAATGAGCTCACAAGTTTATCTTTTATAATAAAAAACCTTCCCAAATTGATTTAGGTTGACTTCTTCTTCTCATTGGGTATTTTTGCTTTAAAACGAAAAAGCAATCTTATCGTGATCTTTGACTTTTCAAACAAGGCGTCCCTTTTGGCTTGATAATTAAGTTTCAAAATAAAACTTAAGTTTTTATTTTATTTTTTGCCTTTAGCAAAATTCGACCCTCAAGAGGATTTTTAACTTTTCAACTGGATTTTTCACTTACCAAAGTGACTTTGCCTTAGAAAATTTTCGATTCTTCCTTGCAAAATTCGACCTTCAACTGGATTTTTTCCACTTCCCAACTGGAATCTTACTTTGACTCAATTTCTTAAAGTCTAGTTCAATAATTTCTCTTGCCTTAGTCGATTTTCACTTTGTCCAACTGGAATTTCAAACTCTCCAACAGGATTTCCCTGTAGAAGGCGAATTTTCTCAAATAGATGAATTTTAATTGGATTTTTCGAGATTTCTCTTTGATCAATGGATTTTCCAACTGGATTTTTTGAAGTTTCAACTGGATTTTCTAAATGGCGTACCTCTTCCAGACTTAGGTGCATTTCATCATGATTTGCTTGCTTTTCATTTGATTTTTCAATGATTTTCTCTCAAAGGCGTGGTTTTACCAGTTGATTTTTTACTTTTGCATGCACTTTTTTTCTTGCTTTTCTCATCTTGCATGCGCCTCTGCTTGATTTTTCCTTGCTTTTTAGTTCCCAAAATGGAAACTTTTGACCCAACAGCCAGCACTTTCTAAAAATAGAAACTTACTAAAAATAGAAAAAAGCAAAAAGCAACTTTCTAAAAATAGTAAATTCCAGATTGGTCCAGAAATGCCAAAAACAAAAAAGCAAAAAAGCAAAAAAGTAGAATCCCTAAAAAATAGGAAGTGTCAGAATTGAGCGTAAGCACAGGCGATCCTCGTCTGCAGGGCC
Source organism: Sequoia sempervirens (assembly GCA_007258455.2). Classification (NCBI taxonomy): domain Eukaryota; kingdom Viridiplantae; phylum Streptophyta; class Pinopsida; order Cupressales; family Cupressaceae; genus Sequoia; species Sequoia sempervirens. The sequence continues at coordinate 814,013,710 of VDFB02271358.1, forward strand.
CTCTAAGCACTTCTATGACGTTTACGTTCAGTTTCGGGCTCAAACTCCCAACTTGGCTCGGATGACGACATCAGACTTTGACATAAAATTCCCAGATACCAGAGACCATGAAATTGCTACTCAAAGCTAAACCCTAAGAGCAAACAGCGAGGGTCCCCATTTGCAATGGGGCGATGTGTGAAAAAGGTCACTAACAGGTCCTAGAATCAATATAACATGGAAGTATAAAAGCAAGACATTTGTCAAGGTGGCAATTGACTCCTTCATCAAGCTTATGCAACCACACAAGCTCATGAGAGGAACCAGAATCTAGAGCAGAATCAAACTGAAGAGATTCAGCAGCGAAATAATTGAACTACTTATGCTGAGGCAAACATTGACGAAATCTCAAAAAATGGACTGCACATCTACAGAACTAGAAGTAGTCAAAACTCATATGCTGGCCACTGCAGAATGTATGGTTCTGAATAGGGTACATAAGAAACAGTAAATGAATCCTTCTATAGGCAATTGGTAGGGAATGTAATTTATTAAAGTATTATTGTAATATTTAGTATATAATGGTCAATTAGTCTTTAGGAATCAGGATAGACTTTAGGAATATTCTTTATTCTTTTAGTTAAGTTCTTATCCTTTTTCTTTATTAGTTGTTGCTCTTATCCTTTCTGAATAAAGCGTTTGTAACTTTTATTTAAGGATGCATTCGTTCCTTTGTTAATATCAAATATCTTGGTAATTGTTTTGTGTTATATTTTCGTAATATGGTATCTAAGCTCAAGTCGAGTTTCTTGGGATTGGAAAACACATGGAGATGTATGGATTGTTGCCGGCAGTGATGACTAGCACACTTGTGACGCAGAATGTGCCAAAGGAGCATTGTACAAATTAGTACGGTATTGTACAAAATTGTACAAGGAATATTTCGTGAAGTTTCTGCTAGAAAAAATCATAGGGTTTATATGCTAAATTGCAAATTTTTACCAGTTGAAAATTGTGTCCAAACTTTTTGTCAAAATCGCATGGATTTTTTCTAAAAATCATGGTTTTTTTGGGGAAAATTTAATAACAAAATCGTGTGTGACCATATTCTGCTGAAAATTGTGGATTTTTTAGCAGAAAATCACAACTTCATCTTGTAGAATTGTGGGTTTTTTAGGGCATGAAATTATGCCTTTTTTTCTAGGTTTTCAATCTGCGGTGGCCAAGGCAGAAAACACAATGGGATTCTGAAGATTTTTGGCAATTTTTTTTTAAATCATAAAGTTTTTGGCCATGACTAGAACATTTTTTGGCAATTTCTTTTAACAAAAATCATGAGTTTCAAACTAAATCGTGGGTGTTGCAGTGTCACCTAGGGCTTTCCTTCAAAATTACAATATCTTTTTGAGTCATTTTTGACCCACCGTTAGGGTTTCAATTCAAGATTTTGACGATTTTTTTATATATAAAATCTTGGGATTTGCTATGGATCTATTTATTGGTGCTAGTTACATTTCTAGATAAGGGATTTTTCTCCATAAAAAATGGTTTAGTTTCTCCATAATTACAACTTGTAGGAGGGAAGATGGCTTCATTACCCAACATCATGTTGGAAGGTAACTAGCATTTTTCTGGCAAGAACTACAACATATGGATGAAACACATACTCTCGTCAAGTACAAATGCCTTAGTAAGATTGTCCTCGGTATTGACACCCAAATGACAATTGCGGGTAAAGATCATGACAAGTTTGATGAGTGTGATTGATAGTCCGTCATGTTGATAAAGCTATCAATTATGAATGAGATGCTCTTGGAGGTACGGATACGAAAAACCTCTAGAAAACTTTGGAAGCACCTACGATATATGCACAAGACGTCAATAAAAGTATGACCTTCCTCAAAAATATGATTTTTTCTATTATGATGAATGAGACAACATCCTTGGAGGAGTTACTCAAAATCAAGGACATCAAAGATCAATGTCTGCCATAGATTGAAATACGGAAGAAGAAGATATGGTGGTTATTACATTGAAAAGCTTACCATGAGCTTACGAACATTTTATCTAGACACTCAATACCAGATCTACTAGTGTTGACCTAGAGTTCGAGGAATTGTGCGATAAGCTCTTGTAGCAAGACATATGGAAGAAACAGTTTGGCACTAGCAATGATACACAAAGTGTGGAGCAGACATTTGCAGCCAAGGACAAAGGCAAAGATAAATGGCCACAACAGAAAGGTCAAGGGAATAGTGAATATACTTTGAAGAATTTAAAAAGTATCACGTCACTATTGTGGTAAACTTGGTCATATGATGAAGTAGTGTAGAAAAAGGTTGGTTGGAAAGAAATCCAACTCGAGAGGGCATCCACTGAAGGCTTATGTTGTAGAGCATTATGAGGAAAAGGAGTTAGCCTTCTATGCTTGTATGGCCAAACAACCAACAAATCAGCCAAAGTCATTTGCGTGGTACATAGATTTTGAAGCATCTCAACATTTCATCCACAAGAAAGATTGGTTCACGAAGTACATGACTTGCTTAGATTTAGTGATCTTTGGTGGTGGTGAGGAGTACACAGTTGTTGGTAGAGGAAATGTGCATATATCTTCTGGAAATAAATTCTCATGTTTCTCAATGTGTACTATGTGCCAGGAATGGAGCTCAATTTTGTCTTTGTGAGTCAAATTATGCACCATTGTCCCAATTTGGATTTTATATTTAACAAAAACAAATGCTATATAGTTGACAAGGAATCCAAGAAAGCCATTGTTATTGGTATTGAAGATCATGGTTTGTATTGGCTTGTTGATGTTGGCTGTGTTCAAGAGTGTGCATTGGCAACTAAGAGTGCATCTGATATCAGAACACTATGGCATCAACAGTATGGGCACCTCAACTTATCCTACCATTCTCAGTTGGAACGAGAGAATTTGGTAGAGGGGTTACTTGACATCTAGTAGTAGATACAAGGTGTTTGTAGAGCTTGCTAAGCAAGGAAGCAACACAAAACTCCTTTTTCAGATGGATAGAGCCTCGAGAGTACTCCAGCTGGTTCATGCAATCATTTGTGGACCAATGAATACAACATTGGTCATTGGTGCTAGGTGTTTTCTTTTATTTGTAGAAGATTTTAGTAGGAAAATGTGGGTGCATTTTCTAAAATTAAAACTAGGTGTATTCAAGAAATTTCAAATTTCAAAGCATAAGTAGAAAAAGAGTCTTGTTGTTCAATAATCCCTCTTAGGTTTGATAATGGAGGAGAATTTTGTTCAAACAAATTCAATGACTTTTGTGCTAAACATAGTATAAAATGACAATACACAACACCCTATAATCCACAACAAAATGGAGTAGTTGAGTGAAGGAACTGTACAATTATAGAGTGTATGATGGAGAACAAGAGTGTTCCCAAGAAATTTCGGGCTGAGGCAATTTACATTGTAGTTTATCTACTCGACAATTATCTAACACAGGGAGTGAAGGTGAAAACCCTAGAGGACGCATGGTCTGGGAGGAAACCCAAAGTGAGTCATCTTAAGGTCTTTGGTTCTCTAGCATATGCTTGGATTCAAGATGAAAAGAGAACTAAGTTAGACCCCAAGACTAAGAAATTAAAGTTTACAAGGTATATTGTGATGAGCCCTGCTGGCTCTCAACTTCAAACCCCAATTTTCTTAAGTCTTTAGGTGTTTTTTTAGTTTTTTAGAGAATTTTTAATAGACAGAAGAGAAGGGGCTCACATCATTATTGCTCATAAAATGAAAGTTAACACTATTTGCTTCAGAAAGAGAGTGTAGATTGCATTATTTTATTGAGACAAATAGAATGCAAATGATACACATACTGGGAAAGCTCCAGATTATTTAATTAAAGAATTTGCCAGTTTGACAGCCGAAAATGGTGAAATCAAGCATATAAGCACGCCAAATCTCCAGATGTGATTTCTTCTGCCTCGAAACTGGATAGGATCCTCTGAAAATGCTAGGCGCCAATGATAGAAGACAAAAATCACCCAAAAGGGAGGCGTTTCAGCCTAACCCTTCACACGCCTCTTTAAGGCACACTATCCAAGGTAGGCCGTACGGCTAAGAAAAGAATGCAAGGAATCTCCGCTGGAAACCTCTGTCTCTGAAGAAGGATGCGCCACCAGTAGAAACCCTCATTTATTTGCAAACAACAAGCAATCTGAATATATAAAACCTCTGTCTGTATCTGTAGAACCTCTGTGTGAAGCTCTCAACTGTACTGATTCAGCTGATCTTTCACAGCCTCAAAAGCACTCAACACTGAAGAGTTATCGTTCCTCAATGGACAAAATGTTCAAACCCTGGTCACAGGAGAATGCACAGGAGAAAATAGCACAAGGCAAAGTGAAATTGTCAAAGATGAGTTTCTATTGCCAGGAAATGCTTTATACCCAAATGGCACGCATTTCCAAGAAGATACGCCATTTTGAAATCATTTAAATCTTTTAATACTTTATTAAGTCCTTTTTAATAGTCAAGACTTAATACATGAGCGCACTTTAATATTTTAAGTCATAAAAATATTAAATCTCCTTTTTGAACATTTTAAGTGATATAAAATATATTAAAGTCGATGTGACTTTAATAAAAAGGCATTAAGTTAAATAATTAACTTAATCACTTAAAATTCCATAACTCGCTCAAAACTCAGAATATCTTTGTGCCGTTAGAAGCTGTGGACTCCTGAAATGCCAACGCTTGCTGTAAACCAGTCACTGGGCTCTGAAAACCAAAACGATCAAACTCTCCAGAAAATACCACTGACCCTCTAACCAATCCAGTTAGCCCACAAGGGTCCAAGAAATAGGCTAACACTCTGCAAACAAGATCACGCTGAAAAGGGGGACATTACAATCTGCCCTCCCTGAAATTGCTTGACCGCAAGCAATCTCAACAACAAAGGATCAACCACTCCACCAGGATCCCAAGGATAGTGCTGTGAAATGTCCCTACTATCATCAACTGTCTTCTGCTACTCAACACTGATCTCAACTTCACCATGCCAAAAGTGGTGAAGCCAATGCATGGGACTCATCCAAAACACAGTACCAATCCTGTCACCACCTGGATCCCAATATAAACGGTACTCACATCCATCCATCATAATAAAGTAAGAATATCGGGAAGCATCCGCAACACATCATCTCTGTCTGTAGCTGGAACCCATGATGTCACCATAACCTGTCAACCCATGAAACCAACCATCTAGCAATGAAGCTCCAAAATCCCAACTCTGCAAATCATGCCAACTCCAAGTAGGACAACCATCGATCAATGAAGAGTCTAAGAAGATTAAATCACCAAGCAACAAGTAGATAGCTGCCAGATCGTGAGGGTCAAATGTAGAACTATCTGCACCCCTCATCATGTACTCCTCCGAAAACTCCTCTGCCAGCTTAATTTGAAATCCCAATACACTGGAAGGATCCCAAACGCAACGATCAATGCTCATGTCCAGAGTGCGAGCGATATCTAACTCGAAGAGAGGATCATCATACTGAATACCATCTACTCTAGGAAGAGAAACTGGATCGCCATCGTCATCCCATATGCAACTCCTAGATGAATGAGTCTCCAAACTTTGAACAATTTCAACCTCACATGGTGAATCATTATTAGAACAAGGTACATATTCATATCCATCCTCTCTTTGAGTTAAAAAGCCTTCTAAGGTCATCTATCCTTTTATGTCTTGCTATGTTTAGGTGATTGACTTTTTCCTTCACCTCTTGAAGACGTTGTTTTGCATTTGCAGCAACTAACCTAGCCTCCTTGGCCTTCCTCAACCACTCTTCATTCAGCATTTCAGACCTTCTAATCTCTTCAATGCCAAAGTACACAAAATCAGTCTTCTTATGCTTGATATCTTCATGTCCACCAATGGATGTAGGGCTTCCATCAAAGGATGATATTATCTCATTGGCTTGCTCATGATCACAAGCTCCTATTTCATGAGAATGACGAGGCATTAAGCTGCTGTCCTCAAACAAATCCGTAATGACATCATGCCATTGTAAAATGTCTCCATCATCATGTGAAGACAAAACACTAGTGGCCGCTCCACTAAGTAGAGGATCAAATTCCACATCCTCAATATCTTGGGCCTCCAAGTCACAATCTGTTTCTTCATCATGATAGGATGAAGTAATGCTAGACTCACCTAATGAAGCATCACAAGAAACCTCATCTTCATTTGGCTGCTCTAATGCAACTGGTTTGTCTTCAAACAACACTTGCTCATCCTGAAGTGTCTTGTGCCCAACATCTACTTCTATGTAAGTCTGATTTTTGTCCTCCATAAGATCAGCTGTATGCTGGTCACTAACTGCTGAAAATTCATTGTGAAGATTTCTGGATACTTCACCTGTAGAGACCTCATGTATCTCATTTTTATTTTGTGATGTAGACCTGAAGATGGATGCCATACGCCGCGCTACTCTGTCTACTTTTGCAGGATCTAAAATCAATTCATTTATCCCTTTCTGATTTTCATCCAACTTTTTCAAACTTTGTTTCAGCTTCTCCATATTCTTGTCCCATTGCCTCTGAGTAATTGAAGTAGCCATGATCAATGCCCAACAGGATGGCAGGAAACCGCTCTGATACCACTGTGATGAGCCCTGCTGGCTCTCAACTTCAAACCCCAATTTTCTTAAGTCTTTAGGTGTTTTTTTAGTTTTTTAGAGAATTTTTAATAGACAGAAGAGAAGGGGCGGACATCATAATTGCTCATAAAATGAAAGTTAACACTATTTGCTTCAGAAAGAGAGTGTAGATTGCATTATTTTATTGAGACAAATAGAATGCAAATGATACACATACCAGGAAAGCTCCAAATTATTTAATTAAAGAATTTGCCAGTTTGACAGCCGGAAATGGTGAAATCAAGCATATAAGCACGCCAAATCTCCAGATGTGATTTCTCCTGCCTCGAAACTGGATAGGATCCTCTGAAAATGCTAGGTGCCAATGATAGAAGACAAAAATCACCCAAAAGGGAGGCGTTTCAGCCTAACCCTTCACACGCCTCTTTAAGGCACACTATCCAAGGTAGGCCGTACGGCTAAGAAAAGAATGCAAGGAATCTCCGCTGGAAACCTCTGTCTCTGAAGAAGGATGCGCCACCAGTAGAAACCCTCATTTATTTGCAAACAACAAGCAATCTGAATATATAAAACCTCTGTCTGTATCTGTAGAACCTCTGTGTGAAGCTCTCAACTGTACTGATTCAGCTGATCTTTCACAGCCTCAAAAGCACTCAACACTGAAGAGTTATCGTTCCTCAATGGACAAAATGTTCAAACCCTGGTCACAGGAGAATGCACAGGAGAAAATAGCACAAGGCAAAGTGAAATTGTCAAAGATGAGTTTCTATTGCCAGGAAATGCTTTATACCCAAATGGCACGCATTTCCAAGAAGATACGCCATTTTGAAATCATTTAAATCTTTTAATACTTTATTAAGTCCTTTTTAATAGTCAAGACTTAATACATGAGCGCACTTTAATATTTTAAGTCATAAAAATATTAAATCTCCTTTTTGAACATTTTAAGTGATATAAAATATATTAAAGTCGATGTGACTTTAATAAAGAGGCATTAAGTTAAATAATTAACTTAATCACTTAAAATTCCATAACTCGCTCAAAACTCAGAATATCTCTGTGCCGTCAGAAGCTGTGGACTCCTGAAATGCCAACGCCTGCTGTGAACTAGTCACTGGGCTCTGAAAACCAAAACGATCAAACTCTCCAGAAAATACCACTGACCCTCTAACCAATCCAGTTAGCCCACAAGGGTCCAAGAAATAGGCTAACACTCTGCAAACAAGATCACGCTGAAAAGGGGGACATTACATATATTGACAATCATAAAGCCTATCGGTTGATTGGTGTTGACATTGACCGCTTGACTTTTAGTAGAGATATTGTAATTGATGAGGAAATTGAGCCCTTTCAACTCTCTCGAGTTCAAAATTATGGAAGAACAACTTGTTGTGGCTGAGGATTCATGTATTAAGCTTCACGAAGCTTCACTTGAAGGGGTGGAGGATTTTGAGCATGAGTGGTTTCCGAGGCATATAACAATTTCAATTTTTTTGGAATTTCTTAAGGATAACTTGGATCAACATCCAAATGACAAAGAAATAAGAAGTCTAAGGCATCATGACAACACTAATTTGGTAGAAGAGACTTCTAGGAAGATACCAAAGTGGTGCAAAAGCACCATTCGAGATGATGAAATGATCCAAGGCAGATCATCAAGAGCAAGAGCAAAAGCACAATTAACTTTTATCTAATGGCCAATCTTTAGGGAGTTTATTAGCCCCAAAAATTTGTGGAGACCAAAGGAAAACCTGAATGGGAAAAGGCCATGGAAGCCAAACATAATAGTTATATGAAAAATAAGACTTGGAATCTTTCATATCTTCCACCAAGGAAGAAACCCATTGGCTACAAATGAGTGTACAAAGTCAAGTACAAAGCTAATGCTACTCTTGACAAGTACAAAGCTCAGTTGGTTGCTAAAGGGTTGCGATACAGAGAGGGCTTTGACTATGATGATACCTTTGCTCCTACAACAAAGATGATCACTATCCATTTAGTTCTGGCCATGGCAGCTCAGTTTGGCTAGAAAGTCCATCAATGGATGTAAAAAGTGTCTTTCTCAATGGCGACTTTGAGGAAGAAATGTCCATGTCTTAGCTTCAAGGTTTTCAAGTTGTAGGAAAGGAGCATTAGTTATGCAAACTAAAGAAAGCTCTATATGGCTTGAAGTATGCACCTAGGGCATGGTTCATCAAATTTGACAAGTATTTGGTTGAATAGGGTTTCCAATAGAGTCCTTTGGATTCAAATTTGTATGTCAAAAGTGTAGGCAATGAGGTCATGTAGATGATATTATTATTTAAAGGAGTGAGGCACATTTGATTGAACAAATCAAATGCAATTTAAGTAATGATTTTGACATGACTAATTTAGGCCTCCTACATTATTGCCTAGGTGTAGAAGTTTGGCAAACAGGTGGTGGTATTTTCTTTTTCTCAATCTAAATATTCTAGGAGTTTGCTTGACAAGTTTAGGATGACAGATTGCAAAATCTCGTCTACAGCTATGGAGAAAGTGCTGAAGCTTTCAGCCAAAACAAACTCTAAGGGAATAAATGAGTGAGCATTTAGGCAACTGAAGAGCACATAATATACTAAGCGCGGGGAGGGGGGTAGGGGCGGCGAGGGGTGAATTAGTATATTAACAAATTTTTACCCTCTCAACTTTATCCACTTTAAACTCTAACACAATATCAACCATGCAAGGATATAACCATATGAACAAGTTGACACCAAGATTTTATGTGGAAACCCTTACGGGAGAAAACCACAGTACAAATAATGTACTTTATGAATTATATAAGTATTACAATGGATGTAGGCACCAACCTACTTGAATCACCAACTCTCACACTTTAGTAGGCACCAACCCACAAGGAGCATCAACTCCTATCTTTGATTTAGTAGGCACCAACCGACAAGGAGCACCAAACTCCTACTTGCGAAGCACCAACTTAACAAAAATAATAACTTCAAGAATAATGTTCCACCTTCAATGTTGCTTCTTCAATGGATGATGGACAGTTAAACTCGCAATTTTTGAACAATAAAAATCTGCGTTTTATTTGCCCTTCAGAGATCCGTGATTTAAAAAAAAAATCGCCCAGAAAACTTGACGCGAATCTGGAAAGAACAACACCTCAGAAAACTTGAAAACTCAAAAAACCCTGAAATTTTATTTTTCAGAAACTCCATGAAAATCAGCTTCAAAACTTCTTCAAAAAAATTTCTTCGATTTTCATAAAAAATCGGCTCACAAATTTCTTTTAAACTTCCAGAATAATTTTTAATTTTTTGGGTACGAATTTTTATTACTAAAAAATTCATCAAAAAAGTTTGAACCTAAGCTTTGATACGATGACATGATAATTGATATTCAATATTCATTATTTACAAAGGAGATGAAAGCTCGTTAAATAATACAATACAAGACAATGTTTCTAAAACCAAACAGACGTTAACAAAAGCAAAGAACAGAAAGTTACTAAAAGCTAACTGAAGCAGACTAGCTTAACTAAAAGTAAACTACTTACTAACTAAATAATACAATAATACTTTTATAGTTCAATAGTAAGATGTTAAAATTGTATGAAAGTTGTGCTGTGTTGCTTCTTTTAGTTGAATTGAGTACAAAATGAAATTAGTGTTTTTCCCCCTAAGGCTGGTTTAAAGATTGTGGATTTCTTACTCTATGGGAATTGTTGAGAAAGGGCATGCTGTATTTACTTTCTGTTTCCAAACATTTGGCATAATAGTTTGTAGTATGATACTTGAGATTTTGTTATTTTTTAATATTTATTAACATCTTCATGAATTATATCAAATTAACCGGAAAATGATGCAGATAGCTAAAGAGCATGGAGGTATTATGAGGTTTATACAAGTATCTTGTCTTGGAGCATCTCCATCATCACCATCTCGAATGCTAAGAACAAAAGCAGCAGCAGAGGAAGTTGTTCTTAAAGAAATTCCAGAGGTTTATCTCCACTCTTTACCTTGCATATGTTTTCAGTATACCCAGTTGAGCATGAAGGTTGTGATAGGTTAGTAGTCAAAGTCAGTAATATTATTTCTTGGTTTGAGCTGAAGTCACTCTCTTAGATTTGTAATTGAATTTTTATTCATTTTGATGATTATAAACTCCAATTAAGTCACATGAGATGATGATGTAGCAGGTGATTTTCATTATCATTGTACATGGCTTTAAGAAAGTGTATGATTAAAAGATAATAAAGAGTGTTGTTACATTACTATATGTTAGGTTATACAAGTGGTTAATTTTTGAGTTTGGGGGTATTTGCTTTGGGGTCAATCCCTCACATGGCGCACCTACTCTTCTGATGTTTTGAACTTCTGAGTTATGGTTTAGGGATCTCCATTCAGCTCTCCTTTTCAGATTATATTATGTAGATATTCCTGAATGGATATAATGCATGTTAAATTGAGATATAGCAAGGAAATTCAGTTTCTATTATCCATGTTCGCTTATAGTACAGGAATGATATTTCATGATATAACAGTAAAATTGAGATAGCAAGGAAATTCAGTTTCTATTAGCCATGTTCTTTTATAGTACAAGAATGATATTCATGATATACCAGTAAAGGACAATTTTCCATTCTCTGTATAAATTTTTATAGAATAAGAGAGCACAGATAATAGAAACTGAATTTCCTTGCTATATCTCAGTTTAACGTGCATCAAATAATTGCCCATGCAGCAGGCAGGGACTGCAGAAACCCCAGAGTATTTTAAATGCAGAGATAACTTCTTGATAGCAACTAGAAACTTTCTGATACACAAAAACATTGGCACAGGAGGAGGTACAAGTAGCCTTGAGTGAGGCACAACACAAAGGCAAGGCTATTCTCAGACTCAATGCCAGAAACCAATGTCACTGAAATATTCGAGGAAGTAGTCATTCATGTCCAAATCCTCCCTTCTAGTTAGCAATCCATAAATATTTTTACTTTTTCTCTCTTTTCCAATTTTTTCTTACAACAATGTCATCAAACAAATATCAACAAAACTACTTGGTCACATTGGTTGGCTAGGAATGACAGCTGTAAAGGTGCTGCAACTATAGGTATTGAATCTCAACAATAAGAAATGCAACAATCTATACAGAGAATGGGAAATGATATTCATGATATGTCAGTAAATAGGGCAATTTTATCCTTACAAATCAGTCACCAATTGAGGCATGCTTGTGGTATTTTCCCTTGAGCCCTCTTGGTGTAGCTGTTGACAAGCAAGAAGAACAAGTAGGACAAGATTATGAGGCGGCTAAAGCTTTGAAATTGGTTGAGAGGATTAGACAAATTCAACTCAAGGTAAAGGAGCAGTTGGAAAGAACTCAAAATTGGTATAAGCAAATGCATGCTTAGTTTACGGAGGAGCATAAATTAAAGGTAGGAGACAACGTTTGGCTTTCCTTGGGTAAAGAAAGGCCACAAGAACAAGCTAATAAAATCAAACAAATAAGGTTGTGCCTTTCTGTAAGACGCCCAACAAAAATGCACACAACAGCAAAATATAGGATGTCCGAATCTTCAGTTTAAATCAGCAAGATAAAGCCCAGTGATGGCTACTGTAGAACCACAGATTAACGCACAGTGATTGCAATATAATTCACCAAGGAAAATGCTCAGATCAACTTGAGTCTCTAATCACAACCAACTCCCAGTGGCAGCAAATACAAGTTCCAGAATTGTATCAAATAACAATGAATTCACGGAACAGCAGTAGCCAGTAACAGATATACCATAGCAACAAAAATCTTTTGGGGAATAAATCGGCAAACCAAAAGTATAAGATTTTTTGAAAAAAATCAGGAAAAAATCGGGAAAAAAACGAATTTAAAAAAAAAATGTAAAAAATTGTAGAACAAGAGATAAAAACTATTTTTTTTGAAATTGAAAGGCATTTCCATAGCATAGAGATATAGAGAGCAAATAAAATAAAGAGTTTAACAAATGAAATGTAGAAAATAGATTTTGGTAGTTTATATTCATATTGCTGATTGCATTCATTGCATTGCACATCTTTCAAACTCAAAGCATTACTTCACATTGCATAACTAATAGCTGGATGCTAATAGATGACAAAATTTCTATTACAATATAGTTTTTAACAAAGTCAACCTAAGCAGTTATGCAATTACTTAACATTGCATAACTAATAACTAGGAGCAGCTGCCAATTGCATTAGCTTGTCATGGCATTCCATGAGACCACATTTCTTCAGTGTTCCACGGGGACGCGTCCCCCCCAAAAAAACCGCGTTTCCTAGAGGGGGACGTCTCGGAGACTTGGGGACTTGGGGGGGGACGTCCCCCTACCAGCCCACCACTAGCACCACCATCCCACCACCAGTGTCGCTATCTCCAAGATGCCACTAGGACTTCGAGGATGTTGGGGTGTCCTCAAGACGTCTAGGGGACTCCTAGTTGTCTCCAAGATCTATAATTCTTATATTTATAAATATTTTTATAACTATTTTTTCAAGTACTACATGTATTTCAGCACCCTGCCACCACCCCGCCACCGTCCCCCTGCCGTCCCCCCCGCCGCCCCCAAACTTAGACCCCGCGTCCCCGCGTCCCCGAAACGCGTCCCCCCTGTCCCTTCGTCCCCGTCCCCAAAGCCCCATGGAACATTGCATTTCTTTGAGGCATTTTTTCAAACAGGTGCTTTCAAACAAGCTATGGATGCTTGGGAAAAATCTATCAAAGCATAATAGTAAGCAATAGCATAGACAAGGCAATGAATTGTTTGAAAATGCCTCGAAGAAATGTGGTCTCATGGTCATGGAATGCCATGACAAGCCATAGACAAGGCAGTAAACTGTTTGAAAAGATGCCTCAAAGAAATGTAGTCTCATGGTGATGGAATGCCATCATGAATGCCTATGGCAATGGATTGTCATGGCATTCCATCACCATGAGAACACATTTCTTTGAGGCATCTTTTCAAACAGTTCACTGCCTTGTCTATGGTACGACATTTTTCATGCATATCTACCAGAGCATTTTATCAAACAGTTCACTACCTTGCTGCCATGGCTAAAAGCCTAAAACAAGTGCTTTCGAACAAGCTATGGATGCTTGGAAAAAATCTGTCAAAGCATAATAGTAAGCAATATCATAGACAAGGCAGTGAAGTGTTTGAAAAAATGCCTCAAAGAAATGCGGTCTCATGGTGATGGAAGGCCCTGACAAGCCATAGACAAGGTAGTGAACTGTTTGAAAAATGCCTCAAAGAAATGCGGTCTCATGGTGATGGAATGCCATGACAATCATCACCGTGAGACTGCATTTCTTTGAGGCATTTTTTCAAACAATTCACTGCCTTGTTTATGCTACCACATTTTTCATACATGTCTACCAAAGCATTTTATCAAATAGTTCACTGCCTTGCTGCTATGGCTAAAAGCTTAAAACAAGTGCTTTTGAACAAGCTATGGATGCTTGGAAAAATTCTATCAAAGCATAATAGTAAGCAATAGCATAGAAAGGCAGTGAACTATTTGAAAAATGCCTTGAAGAAATGTGGTCTCATGGTGATAGAATGCCATGGCGAATGCCTATGGCTATGGATTGTCATGGCATTCCTTCACCATGAGACCACATTTCTTTGAGGCATTTTCAAACAGTTCACTACCTTGTCTATGCTACACCATTTTTCATACATGTCTACCAAAGCATTTTATCAAACAGTTCACTGCCTTTCTGCTATGGCTAAAAGCCTAAAATAGGTGCTTTCGAACAAGCTATGGATGCTTGGAAAAAATCTATTAAAGCATAATAGTAAGCAACAAGCTATGGTCTCATCGTTTTTTTTTTTCGCGTGAAAATCAACACGATTTTATTCATGTTTTTTTGTTGGTTTTAAACGCATTTTTTTGGTGATTTTGCAGTTTTAAATGGGAAAAAATCGCTGACCAAAAGGTCAAATATTTTTTCAAAAAATTGGGGAAAAAATCGTCTAGATTGCAGATTTTTTAAAAATCGCGATTAATTGGGTTTTTTTGCAGATTTCTGTTACTATGAGATATACACAATGAATTCCCAGGGGTGTGACAGTACTGATGACTGGCAGTAGACAGAGACAATACTTGCAATGAACAGATTTAGTGTCCCTTGCATACAATGATGAGAACTCAGAATTATGAGCAATCACCAAATCAAAACATAAATATGAGGGAACAGCATTCAATGACCAGTGCACAAATCTGATGGATTTTAGTCACACGACTCACAATAATAAGTTGCGTCAGATTCCTGAAGATCTGCGCATATGGACCTGATCTGGCGATGCAATGGTTGACCAACAGTATGAGGCGCAAACCTATGTTCAGATCGCAATTTCAGAAGCCGTGATGAGGTGTAATGTAGGAATCGTGCTAGTGAATGGGGTGCTGCGTCTGAAGATGATGGCGATAAGATTAGGCGCCCTTTCAGTGGCGCTTTCCACGCGCAACCCTGTGCTTGACTCCTGCTATCAATAACGATCTGGAAAGATCCCTTCAGAGCTCGGCTGTGGCGCAAGCCTGGCTTCAACACACGATTGCCTCCAATCGCCTTTCTTCTGTGAGTCTCCACTGGTAAGGTATCCTGTAATGAAACAAATTGATAATTAGGACTCAGTGCTGCTCAGGGTTGAATTCACAGATGCTAGTGAGGTTTTCGTCTCGCCTAGCATGGTGATCTTGCAGATATTGTCGCATCTACATGACCAGCAATTCGTGTCTTCAACCGTGATGATCTCAAACAGAAACAAACTCTTATGAATATCAAAACATAGTCGACCCAAAAGGAGGTCGGGTCAAATAGGACCAACATTTATTTAAATTCAAAATATTATTATTTAAAAAGTATTATTATATTAATATTATTTTAAATATTTATTAAATTCGAATATAGTGTTTGAAACCATTATTTTCTTCTGCCCAGATGAATATAGGGCTTATTTAAAATCGGGGACATGACACTTTCACTATTTTGGAGGCCATAGGCAAGAATGTTTTTAAACTTGATTCTCCTTCCTTCATGAAGACGTAGTTAGGTGTGAAGTGTGACTTCTTGTAGTTTAACGAGCTCTCTATTTTGCACAGAGAAGAAGAATGAGTGCTGCCCTCTTTAGAAGATATGGGTGTGGAAAGAAAAGCTATACTCATAGATGATGTGGTACTCAAAAAGAAAACAAGGGAAACTAGGGATAGAGTTTAAAAATCATGGAAGATAGGACTCAAAGACCATAAGATCCTTCAAGCCAAATGGCATTCCAGAAAAAAGTAAAGGAATTCTCTCCCGATTCAGTGTCTCATTCAACTTTTGTGGGAACAAAAGCTCCCTAAGAAGGGAGGTGATATTTGAAAGGATTTGGTGAGCAAAATGTGAACAATAAAATGGATTCAAAACCTATGTAGAGAACAGAACAGGTTGGTCAGAAAACATAATAGGAGGACTCAATTGCAACTGGGATAACATCCATCGGTAAAGTGTCCATGGTAGTATTTAGGACAGAGCCATGAGGGTGACCCCTGACTGTGTACATCATAATTTGAAATCAACAGATGTTGTTTCAACTTTCAGCATACATAGGAATTCTTCTAGGGCTGAGGAGAATTCTCCAACATCATATGGGTCTGTAAAAGAAGGTTGAAGATTGTGTTTAAGATCATTGGAAAATTGGGAGATATTGTAGAGAGCAATAAGAGAATTCAGCTGTTCATTGACTGTAGGGAGATGGACAGAAATTAGAGGGCAGCCATCACTGTACCCATTGGTTGTATTTCTTTCCCAAAGTCATAATACAAGGTAGCAAGGCAATTGCTTTTAACATAGAAGTTGCTTTTCCTCTCACAGGTTTTTTAGGATAAAATTCTGCCTAGTTGTGTGAGATTTTATGACTGTATTGCAAGATTTATTTTTGTTTATGCTCATAATATTCATACCTCTAAAAGAAACTTCACTCCTTCAAGCAAATAGCAACTTGAAATATTTTAGTAATGGCTACATTTGAAATCCATGGAGTTTATGGATCGCTAGTGTGTATATATATACTCCCTTAAGATTGACCCGGTGAATTAGGGGAAGGAGGATTTGAACACTATTCCACCGCCCACCCCTCTGCTCCCCCCCTCCCTAGCATAGCATGAAGAATAACATACTTTTTTGTCACTAGTTGCTTGGTTAAGATGTTTGCACATTGATCCTTTATGCAACAATATTGCAAGTTAATCACATGATCTTGATTGAGTTGTCTAATGAAGTGCATAAATATCTAAATATGCTTAGTGTTGCTGCTTCTCCACTATGTTGCTTAGGATGACGTTGTTGCTATCTCCATGAGACCAATCCGAAGACAAATGAAAGCCAAACATCCCACTCCATGGTCCTCAAGATCTCCTCAACAAGCAATCCAAGCCAAGCTCCAAGCTCTAAGCTCCATTCACAATGAGCAAGTACAAGATGATCAAGTGATGAATGATTCCATCCAAAGCCTCCTATTTATAGTCAAGACAAAACCATCTAGAAGCTTCCTAGCCATCTTTGCCACTATTAACTAATCCCCCAAGAAAAAATAACTAATGTAACCAATGCACAAATAATTAATGCTCAATCATCTCCATGGTGGCCCTTTCGCTCTTTAAATTGAGTTGCTTGCAACATGTGCCCAAAGCATTAAATGTTGATGTTTAGAGCAGCATCGTCCAATTCCTTCCAGCAGGAATCTCTTGAAGACTATAATTAAATATAGCCATCGGCTATTTAATTATTATATGCGACTTGATGAAGAGACACTTACATTGATTATTATATTTAATTATTTGTATTTGCACAAGTTAATGAAGAGGTGCGAATTGATTATGAGGCCGACCTCATTCCTACTTGGGACGTGATTTATCTAAGAGGCTCAATTCTTAATGAGGACGACCTATATATCATTGGATGCGTCTCTTTGTAAGGCCGACTTACTTTTGAAGGTGGCGTCTGTTCATATGATATTTATATCCGTTGTTTGCCATTCATTGATCATCCATTCATTATTCATTCAGTCATTACATTGTCTTTTTGTTCAAGTGTGAGTTCATTCACACACAGTTCGAAGTACTTCATATGTGAGTTTATCTCAGTAGCAGATTGTGATTGAGTAGAAGGCTGAGATATCTATAGCCAGATTGTATTTCTCAGTTCTGTATTTGCATCAGTTGTGGTACTGTGTGTTGGCCATCCTATCAGCCTATTGTATGTGTAATATTCTTATTGAAGATTCAATAATATAAGAGATATTATTGGCTGGGTTTTTCTCCCTCAAGAGGAGGGTTTTCCCAGGGTATCTACTGTGTCTTGTGTTATTTTTTGAATTAAATTCTGTGCATATCAATCTGATTACTAAATTTAACATGGTATCAGAGCGGGTTTGAAAAGATCGTGATCAGATTTGATTCTACACCGATACTCTATTCTCTTCGTAATAATTCTTTGTCTATCTCTACCTCAATCAAGATGGTGAACGTATTGAAGATCGAGGATAGACTCAAGGGAGCATCCAACTATACTTCATGGAGGTTTAGAATCATGCTCACATTGGAAGAGAATGATTTGGCTGAGTTTGTGGAGACCAAAGTTCCCGAACCTGAAGAAGAAGAGAAGTTGCAATGGAGGAAGAAAGACATCAAGGCGAAGAAGTTGTTGGTTGATTTCGTCAAAGACCATATTGTTCCGATTGTCTCCAAGTTGAAGACTGCAAGGGAGATGTTCAAGACATTGGAGGAGATGTACGAGATCAACAACACCAGCCGGGCTCTTGTGCTGAAGCAACAACTACACCATGTGAAGATGGCGGAAGGAGAAACGGTGATTGCCTACTTCATGAGGATTTCAGAATTGAGAGATCAGCTCTCGTCTATTGGTCATGTGGTTGATGATAAAGATCTAACGATGCTTGCTCTCAATGGTCTTCCATTATCATGGGAGTCCTACAGTCAAGGAATTAGTGCAAGATCCAAACTTTTGACTTCTGAAGTTCGATCGCTTGAGGGCCGATTGCATTCAAGAAGAGTCAAGATTGGTGGCTAGAGGCGTTGGTCAAAGTTCATCTAATGAAGAGATTCATGTTCTCGCCTCCCAAGCTTCGAAGAAGAAAGGAAAAGATGGAAAGAAGAGATTCTTCAAGAGGAATTGAGATAAGGGAAATGATGGTGCTCCCCCTTCCAAGAAAAAGAGAGATTTGTCCAAGATCCAATGCTTTAGGTGTGATAAGTTTGGCCACTTCGCTAAGCATTGTCCAACTAGACCTAAGCAACAAGCCACCGTTGCAGATGTTGATGATGCTTCTCCACAAAAGGATTCAAGTGAATATTTGTTCTACTCGGCATTGTCAAGTAGTGTACCTACTGACACCAACACTTGGCTGATCGACAGTGGTGCTTCTCGACACATCACTAGTTTCAAGGAGCACTTATCAAGCTTGGTGGAGAGAGATTCATCCGAACAAGTCATCATTGGAGATGATGCTAGCTACTCCGTGAAAGGGATTGGGACTTCTACACTTCATTTGGATTCCGACATCTCACTTCAGTTAAGCAATGTCCTTTATGTTCCAGGAATCAAACGCAATCTCATTTCAATTTCAGCCCTAGAAGATAAATGATATCAAGTTGCCTTCTCCAAAGGCAAAGTACTTGTGTGGATGGAGAATTCTAGCTTCAAGGATGCTCAAGTAATTGGAGTTAGACATGAAAGTCTTTACAGTCTTTGCACGCGTCCTCTTCAAGCATTGGTCCATGATTCTTCAAGTCTATGTGATCTTTGGCATCGGAGATTGGCTCACCTACACTTCCAAGCCTTACCTATCATGGAGAAGATGGTCTCAGGCCTTCCAAAGTTCAACCAGGAGCACGAAGGTACTTGCAAGGGTTGCGCTTTGGGTAAGAATATAAAAGCTCCTTTCCATAGTAGAGAAAATAGATCTAAGTGCATTTTAGACCTTATTCATTCTGATTTATGTGGACCTATGTCTGTTCTGTCTTCGAGTGGATTTTTGTATTATGTTTTGTTTATTGATGACCACTCTAGAAAGACTT
>VDFB02271358.1:814033518-814057703 GCA_007258455.2 Sequoia sempervirens
TGCCAAATTTCTCAAAATTATAACACTACAAGCCAGCATCAAATCTAGGAGGATGAAATCCCGCCAAGAATTTGAATTAAATTTAATTTTGGGCCACACGGGGCTCAGGATGAAATCCCGCCAAAAATTTGAATTAAATTTAATTTTGGGCCACACAAAACTCATATGCCACAAGTGGCATATGAGTCCCATTAGGCATAACTATGGGACACATTTTAAAAAATTCTTAGAATGATGCAAAATAAAGATTGGGACCCAAAAACCTAGGTGGGACTCATATGCCCAAGGTGGCATATGAGTTCGAGATCACTAAATTTGGGCCACACAACCTAAAAACACCTAAATTATGATTGGATCATAGTTGATGTCAAGAAATATTATACGTGCAAAGATGCATTAAACGAGGTTGGTGGATGTAAAATTAGGCCAATTAAAGCATAACAAAGCCCAATTATTTAGTAAAACCCTAGAAAAGTGTGAAAGTGTGTTACAACACTTTACAACACTCTAAATAAGGCACCAATAAGCTCATTTAGTTCACAAAGGCCCAAGACCTAATGTGAATATGTTAGACACATTACAACACTAAATCAAGGCCATGTTAGGGAGTACTTTTTATGTCATTACAAAATCATAAGTCAATGAAACCAAATTCAAAACCTTACATCTTTGTGGGTTATCCCAATTGTGTGAAATTATATTTCCTACTCCACCTGACCACACATGAATTGTTCATTAAAAGGAATGTTAAGTTCCAAAAGACTCATGGCAACTCTATACATGACATTTCTCCTTATATTATGAAATCACTTGGATTTGGTGATTCTTCCAATGACTCAAACCATCCACAATAGATTACTGAGGCAAAGAGTTTTGATAGTGAGGATAGTTACGAGGAGTCATCTTCATATACTTCTACACATGTTTTGGAGGATTATTCTTTAACACTTGACCCATCCACTTCTTACCCTCTTTCAACTAGACATACATTTAAGAGTGTAGGTAATTGGTTAGGGAAACCAACAAATGATAAATATGCATGGTCAAACTATTAGAGTGAGCCACATGTTTAATTTTCCTCAAGATTTGATACACATATATTATGAGAGGCATTGAAATAATATTTGAGTTGGTTAGTTCTATGCATGATGAATATGATTGGTTACTAAGAAATCACACTTGAAATCTGAATTCTCTTATTAAGGGAAGGAAGGTGGTTCAATGTAGGTGGATATATTAAACCAAGCTTTTTGCAAGCAAATGGGTCAATTGATAAGTACAAGGAGCATTTGTTTTCCATATATTTTTCATAAGTTACTAGTATTGACTATATAGATACCATTGCACCCATGTCCAAGGGTAAGTGCAAAAAGATGGGGGACCAAAAAGGGGTCTTAAGTGGCCACTATTTTTTTGAAATCAAGAAATACTGATCTTAGATGAGAAATTGAGGATTGTTACAATCAAAATTTTAAGATGCAACAAAAACAATGTTTGTAGTGCTCTGAATCTACTTTCTAAACTACTAATTCTTTTTAAAATAGTAGAAATTAGGGGTTCAAAGAAGGAATCCACATAAATTGGTGTTGTCTTTGTCAAAAAAACATAACATAGAGTCTTTTGTGGCTCCCTCATAAGGTTAACCTTTTTTTTGGTATTTTTAAGATCACTTTAGTGAGAAATTAGCTAATAGAATGTAGATTATACTTGATTTGTTTGATAAATTTTAATGAATATTTAGTTTTTTACTATTTTTCAAAGTGGGCACATCCTGAAAAACAAAATTTTGGCTGTGCTACCCCTACAATTTTTTAAAACTAATTAAAAATTATTATTTTTTAATATGTGTAGACTAGAGTCTAGTTTATCAAATTTATTTTTTTTGAAATTTCAATGAATGGTTATAAAATATAGTAAAAAATACCAAACATTGGTTTTTGACAAAAAAACAAACACACAAACAAAAGAATTTAAAGATGAAAGCCTTAACATTGTCAAAATGTGAAAAAAATTTACATCATTAAATAGCTAAGAGAGAGCCTAACATTACCCAGGTGTTCGATTTACTCAAACTTGAAACACGTGCAAACTTGATGGTCAACACAAACGAGATTATGTGAAATCTTGTAGAATATGCAAAAACACATCTTTGGACGTTGATAAGGCACTCCAAGCCTTTGGATTGGAAATCCAAAGAAAATCCCAAGCCTAAGGCATGGGGATTCCCAAAAAAAGATATAACACAACCACGTTATAATATGCCCCCATTATATCTTGTTTTGTATTTTTATCTCTTTTGAAATTTTTTGTTGTATGTAAAATGAAGAAAATTGTCACTCTATATTTTGGGTGATAGAAATAAAGGGGGATTAGGGTTCCTACACCAATTTCCTTCAAGTTTCATTCAAGGAAACCCTATAGATCTCAATCTAAGGATGGAATTAGGGAAAGAGATCTGCAATAGGGTGTCCTAAAGGTGTGATTAAAGCCTAAAAGGGGGTTCACCACCAAGCAAGGGCTTGGAAAGAAGAAGATGAATGCAATGTGAAAACCTAACTATATGACATAGAGTATGAAACTAAAATACAAAATAACAAATTAAGAATGAGCAGAGGGGTACCTAGAAGAAAGATGTGATCAAAACAAGCTTTGAAATCCTGAAATTCTATTGTTTGATGCTGACTGGGACTCATATGAGCTAGTAGGGGCGGTTTAGTCCTAGTTTAGGGTTTCAAGATGGAATCTGGAACTACTAAACTGGGATCTATAGAAAATGCCTAAAATTTGGTATACTGGGACTCATACGCCACAAGTGGTGATTTAGTCCCAATATCAAGGTTGATCTTAAACTCTGATATCCTCTAATGTTCTCCTGTAGCTTCTCTCCCTTCAAATCTTCGAGTTTGAAACATTGAATTGCAACCTATAGGTGACTTTCTGTGATCTTGCAATGTAGATGACAACTTTGACAACTTGACAACTTTTCTCCAATCTTTCTCTTAAATGGATCTTCATCCTAGATCTACAAATCGCACATCAAAGAGGGGGAAAAAATGTTGTTTTATTAGTAGATAGGGGTTTTCCTTGGTCAAACCCCATTTTGGTAATCAAACCTTAATGAGAAATGAAATGAAACATGAAACATAAGATGAAACAATAGAACCTTGTTTGGAACCTTGTAGATCTACAAACAAGCATGAAGTGGCCTCAATGGATGTAGATCTCGATCATTATTCTTGATGAAGGATAATTCCTTTGAATACTTGAATTGATCTTGAACAATACATCACAACATTAGCTCAAACCCACATGCATGATGCCTTTGACATGATAATGGATCTTAAATTGTTAAAAAAAATTCTTCTTCAAATCTACCTTTGAATGCTCTTGAATGCTCTTGTGAACTCTTGTGAAAGTTCTTTTGATTGCTTATGAAGTTCTAGGATTGCTTGATTGCTTGTTAGGTGAAAAAATATGAAATAACCTTGTATTTATACTTGTTTATACCAAATTTCCCAAAATTACAACACTACACGCTGACATCAGATCTAGGAGGATAAAATCCTGCCAAGAATTGAATTCAAAATGGGTCTTGATTAGAGTGGGACTCATACGCCCAAGGTGGCATATGAGTCCTAGTGGCTCAAAACTGAGACACACACTCCAAGATAGGTCTTGCTTAATGTGAAATTTGAAATCAGGTCCCAAGACCTAGGTGACACTCATACACCCAAGGTGGTGTATGAGTCCTAGATCACCAATTTTGGAACACATGACCCAAATCATTGAATTGTGATTGGTTATTTGATAAGTGTCGGGATTATCCATAGAAATTTGTAATTAATAAGGCTTGTGGATGAAAAATAGGACCAATTAAGACAAATAAGCCAAATTAATTAATAAATCCCTAGATTAGTGTGAAAGTGTAAGGATACACTTTACAACACCCTAAATAAGGCATAATTAGGTTCATTTTATCGTTAATTATTCATTCCCAAATTCAGTGTGAGAAAGGGCTACTTTTTTTCTACACTACAATATGTTTCTCAAGCTTGACATAACGTGAGCATGTTATAACACAATTGTGTTATGTCTTGCTTGGAATTGTTTATGTGAAAGTTTGTTAAGTGAAACATAGAAAAGTAGGTGTTTTTAACCCATATATGGAATGATAATAAGGGGGTTATAATGGACCTATTTCTCAAATTTTTCATTAGGAAATGAGATCCCCATAATGATTTGACTAACAACCCTTAGGTGAATCAAGTCAATGTGAGAATCTTCAGATTTCCTTATGCTTGAAGGACGAGGGTCAAGGTCAAACAACACTTTGGGGAGAAAAACTAAAAATAGGAAATCAACTCCAAAATGCAATCTACCACTTGAAACAACAAGATTGAACTCAATATTAGTAGAACTAGAAAACATATTGTAGATCTAAGAAGGACATAAATTTGTTTACCAATCACCAAGAGGTAGTTTTGAAAGGTTGAATGGGACTCATTAGTCCATGAGAAAATGAGTCTTTGCTCAAGGTTTTTCTGCAATTTTCAGGAGCCTTTGACACAAATTTGTAGCTTCTGATTTGTCTAGGTTTCAATGTCGAAAAGTCAAAAATTGAATTTGTAGGTTAGATTTCGTGATTTGACAACTTTGACAACTTTTTCAACTTTTCAATCTTGCACTTCAAAAGAACTTCAATCCATCTTCAACCTAAATCTACAATCACACACACAAGAGAGATTTTTTTTTTTTTGGTGAATGGGGGTTTGCCTTGGTCAAACCCCATTTTTGGGTGATGTAGTTTTTATGGTAAGGAGGGACATCCAATCACTAGATTTTGGAAGAGATTAGAGGCTTTGGAGGAACCCATGCAGAAGCATAACATCTCAACTCCTAAGTCTTCTTCCTCATTTACAAGTAAAGGTCATGCTCTTTCTGCATGAGCCTTACCTTATGTAGCTCCATCGGTACTTGATTTTGGTGCAAAACATTACATGACACAATCTCAGGATTTGATCTCAACCCTTTCAAATTGTAGCACTCCTTAGATTATAGTAGGGGATTCTACACAACTTTCAATTTTGGGCTTAGGTACTGTCACACTTGAGGGTGATTTTCTATAGGAGGTTCTTGTTGTTCTTGATATATCCATCAAACTTCTTTAAATGTATTAGATTTTCCAATTTAACACCAGTAGGATATTTGAGTTTACCCCACATGATGTAGTTATTCATGACCTTCATGATCCAGATATTATTGTGGCCACTAGGAGTGTTGATTCTTCGTCTCATTTATACCACATGGTTTTGAGAGTTTAGTTGGTTTAGGTTCATCTTTTATAACACATGTAGATAATGTGATTAAGATTTGGCATGAATGTTTTGGTCATTTCAATTAAAATTATCTCCAATATATGAGTACATAGGCATTGGTTTTAGGGCTCCCTAAGATTTCTTGTACTGATGGTGTTTTTTGGGGATGTGCTCATGGAAAAAATCACTAGGATTCTTTTCCTATGAGTAGAGCCACACATGCTAAGGAAACCTTAGATTTGGTACATAGTGATCTCATGTCATTTATGACTACATTTTTAGGGGAAAAATATGTTCTCACATTTATTGATGACTTCTCTAGGTGTACATGGGTGTACTTTCTTAAGTACAAGACTGATATCTTTGATTCTTTCAAGATCTTTAAGACATTCATGGAGAAGCAATATGGTATTTATACCAAATATTTACATAGAAAAAATGGGTGGAGTATGCCAATCAAGATTTCAAGTGATTTTGTACTGAGCATGGTCTATAACAACAACTTAAAATTACATACACCCCTCAATAGAATGGTGTTGTTGAGTGAAAGAATAGAACTTTATGAGAGATGACTAAATGTATGATTTAGTTAGAAGATACAAATTCTTCTTTTTAAGCTGAGGCAATTAATTGTGTTGCTTATATTTAAAATCGTATGCCTCACAAGGTATTGCGATATGACTCCGAAGGAGGCTTGGTCCCATGTCAAGATCGATGCATCTTCATTTAAAGTCTTTGGTAGTGAGGCTTGGGAATTCATTATTGAAGCTTAGTGAAAAGCCATGGAGAGAAAAATCCAAACACTCATATTTTTTTGGCTATTGTGAGGATGTTAAGGCATATAGGTTGTTTGATCTTGATTCCAGGGATGCCTTGTTTTGACATCCCTGTAAACAACATTGAAAGCAACATTTTGAGCAAAATCTTCACTTTTCGACATCCCTCATTACCTACTACTAGATCTCTTCATCTCGAGGATTCCTTATCTCTTGAGGATGAGGATAATGTCCCAGCTATCCCTCCACCTCTAAATAATGAGCACTTACCCAAGTGGGCTCGTAATACTATTGATGCAATTGGATCTTTGGCAGGTGATCCTTCATACTTTCATCACATTTGTGCACATACATCAAGTGTTAGTATTTTGAGTCATTCCATTTTGAATGATCCTCATAATTTTTTAAAGGAAGTTGGTATTTTTGAGTGGGATAGTGCTATGAAAGATGAGTATTCTTCACTAATGAAGAATAATACTTGGGATATGGTTCCTCTTCCTAAGGAAAAAAATTGGTTTGATGCAAGAGAGTATACCGTAAAAAATATGTTTTAGATGGTTCCATTGATAAGTTCAAGGTTCATCTTGTTGCAAATATTTTCTCTCAGGTTGAAGGCATTGATTATTCTAAGGCCTTTTCCCTTATTTCCAAGATGAATTCTATTCACCTTATACTTTCACTTGCAGCTTCACAAGGATGGACAATATTCTAGATGGATGTGAAGAGTGCTTTCCTTCATGGTGATCCTCATGAGGAGATTTATATGGAGCAACCACATGGTTTTATTAAGGAATCTTCACTGGTTTGCAAGCTTTTTTGTTCATTATATGGTCTCAAACATGCCCTTGAGCTTGGTATGAGAAGATGCACACTTTTTCTACTTTCTTTTGGCTTCACATGATGTCATTATGATCCCATAGTGTGCATTCAGAGATAAGAGGATGAGCTTTTTTTCCTCGTGCTATATTTGGATGATTTGTGTATAGTCATAAAATTGCACCCCTCATAATTTGACATACATTCTTGCATCTGATTTAGTGTCCATTCCCTTAGCATCTTGAGTAGGCTCATTTTAGCCCTTGTATCAGCCTTTTTCCCTTCTCAGGATGCTCCAACACCCCTTTTTAGTAGCAACCCTCACGTGTTAGCTTTTCGTTGAACTTTGTGCTTTTCCCATTTGCATTGTTTTTTAGCGTGACATGTCCGGACACGAGCGCACCGCACGGATGTCTACGCACCACGCTAGTGTCCTGCAATGTTTCAACACTCAAACGACCATTTCTGAGCATGTTTTCCACTTGTCATTTGATTTTGTCGGTGGTAACGGATCGGGATTCTATGTAACCACCTGGGAAGCTTCTCTTCTCTCCTTAAAAGCAATCTTTTCACTCCATTTGCATATTCTAATTCCTTCCAAGCACCTCTAGCTTCATTCCAATATCTAGCATTTTGCATAGCTTAATATAGCTTGTTTTAGCAGCTTCAAGCTCTCTCAAGCTTTCTTTACAACACTCCTTGTAGCTCCATATCCCTTTCCTTATGCTTGTGAGCATCCTGGGATTCCATATCCCTTATCTACTATTTGTATACTCACTTGGTGATACAGGTTCTCCTCCTCGAGCGGGGTTTGCTTTTATCACCTCTTTTGTGATACAAGTTCTCCTCCTTGACCGGGGTTTGCTTTTATCACTCACACTTTGTGGTGCGAGTTCTACTCCTGAGTAGGTTTTTCTTTCACTACATGCTTTGTTTATTTCTCTCTCTCTATCTTCTTGGTTTTTCGTGGAGGTGGGAACACCAAAACAGGGGTTTGACTGAGGCAAACCCCTATATAGCCCCAACACTTTCTCCTAATCTTACAAACATAGGTTTTGAAGACATTCATTTTTTGGAAGATTCATCACTCATGTGGTTGTAATTATTTCTTTCCTTTCTTATCCTTGTCCTTATCATTCATTCTTTACTTACTTTAGTTCTATTACATTTTGTCATTTCTCTATATTCTATTAGTTCTTAGTAATCGGATTGCTAGCTGTTGCTTAGGAATTTTCTGTGACATTCTTGCTTTCTGGTCTATACGAGACACTGGAACACCTTTGGGACGCCAGTACGCCACGTTGTTGTCTGTATTCTGTGTTGTTGTCCTTTGACCGAGAGTTTGATAGTCTTTCTAGAAAATCTCTGTGACCTGCTCTTTCAGATTCTGAAACTTTCGCATTGTTCCTTGAGGTAGTTTAGGGCAGTTTGCCCTGTGAGGCTCTCTGAACAAAGAGAACTTGTGAGTATCAAATCCCCCTCTTCTACATTTTGGTGAACCTTACATGAAGAGAAAATCTTCTGAAAAACTAGGAATTTATTTACCCCTACTTGGTGGGGTCATAACTTTTGACTAGGTGCTCGAAATTCAAAACCGTTTGCACCATTGGAAAGGTCTCCTAGAGAACTAGTTTAGCCCCTAAAATACCAGTGCCTTTGGTGGTCAAATTTTAGGGACTGATGCAAGTTCCAACCTCAAATTCTGCTCCGAAGACCTCTAAAAATGTGAATTACTAGAACATAGAAATTACCAAAAAAATTGTAATGGATTTTATATCTTCTTTTATTAGTTTTGTATCTAACTTTGTTCAAAATTTTATTGATATTCCATTTCATGCATGTGATGGTGACTTGGATTTTCCTATTTCACTTGGTATCTTTGATCCTTCTCACAAAATTCCTCTTTCTTTAGAGGATATTTTGGCGCAAGAAGATGAGTCATTAATACCTTTCTTAATGTTACTCTACCTTCTATTCATTCCAATGCACTCACTTTTGGAGATGATGTACTTGTGAATGATGAATCTACCCCTCATTCCAATATACTCTCTTCTAGGGACGTTGCATTTGTGAATGATGAATCTCATCTTTTTTCAAATGCACTCCCTTCTAGAGATGATGCATTAGCAAATGATGGACCTCCTTCCACATCTGATTCTCCCTAGATCAATGTTGAGAATGTTTCTTCAAATAATTATTCCACATTTGATCCTGTTTGGATCGATGTTGAGAATATGTATTCAAATAACTATTCTACTAGTTGTGATGATTCAGTAAATGTAATCTATGTCTCTGCTGCCTCTCAAAGGCCTAAGAGACCAGTCATTTATGTGACTCTAGCTAGTCCTTCTCCTAAAAGGGTCTGCCCTATTGATGGTGTTCCATTTGATAGTGACTCTCTTGATCTAAGGCTCCCTCTTATAGAGTGGTAGCCCATACTTATGAAAATAGAATGAATAAACAACCAAGTCTTCCTTTAGCTCCTAAACCTATGGCTAAATCACCTGGTGATTACGATCTTGTTGAGAAACTTCAAGTTATTCCGGCTAAGATCTCACTATGGGACTTGCTTCAGTCTGCTTCATTTTATCAAGGTCTACTTTAGGAAGCCTTGCAAAAGATCCTCTTGTATTCTTCTGCTAGGCCGATGGATGCTAATGCGTTGATGGCATATATTCGTGTGGATTCGCTGAATCTTACATTCTATTCGTAGGAACTCCAACCTTCAGAAGTACAGAAGCAAGCTGATCCTATAATGATTATAGTCAAAATTAATAAAATTGGCATTAGACATACTCTCGTTGATGTCAGTTCGGCGCTCAATGTGTGTAGTATTGATCTATTTCCTAAGATTAATATTGACTCATCTTCTCTTAGTGCTTCTTTTGTTGTTATGCATGGGTTCGATAATGTTAGTCCACAAGCCCTAGGCACTATAGTCTTTCCTTTGAGTTTGGGACCCATTACCATACCTACCCTTGTATATGTTATGGAAAAAAAGTTACCTTATAACCTTTTTCTTGGTAGACTGTGGATTCATGCTATGGGTGCAGTCCCATCTACCTTAGACAAATCTATTAAGTTCATTGCTAATAATAAAGTAGTTGCAGTCAAGGCTGACCCTGATGCTATTCACTTATGTGAGATGGCAGCTGTTGGTCGAGCTTTGGTTGTTCCTACTCTTATTCCTTCAGTGTCTTCTAGTGTGTCGATGTTTACACCAACAATAACTACTACAAAGGATGCTCTTGAGATAAACGTCTCAAAGGAAGATCCTTCTAAAGCAATAAATCCTAAGTCTACTCCTACTTCATAAAGGAATGCATGTCTTGGTGATGATTGGGGTTCTTTAGACTTTACAATTTCCTTCATTCAGGAATATAAAGTTGACACGATCCGCTTAGACCTTCTGATAACATCATCTACACCTACTATCGAAGATGGTTGTTCTTCTGTATCACAAGGAAATGTAGATGCAAGTTGCAATATTCTTAGTGTTGGCCCTCCTTCTAAGGAAGAGGATTACACTTCTACTAAAGAGGATAATATTAACAGTCCTGTTAAAGAGGATGAAGGCGATCCCATAGAGGAGTGTGATCCCCGTTGTTGGGACAATGCTCTTTATGTAGATCCTCCTCCTTTTTGAGATTTGAAAACACATTATGGCCCCGACTTTAAGCTTGTCTCTAAATATGGCTACAAGTGTAAAGGTTGTGGGCGTAACGAACAAGGCATTCAGGTCCCTATAGAATTTGCACCTCGTAAGTGTAATCTAGGGCTTGGTTGCTTGAATGTACAATCTAAATGGAAACCACAGTTGAATGGTGACATGAATTCCACTCAACCTCATTCTCATGGATTGATTTATCCTCCTTTGTCTTCTATCTTCATGTCTTCTTCTCGTGAGAAGTCAAACTTTTCTCCACAAGAGAAAGGGTTGCTTCTTGCTCGTCATTCTTTTTCTAAGAAAGATCATATCTTGTTGAGGCTTCTAAAATCCTATTTAATCGCTCTTCCTTCTCCTACACATAATAAATTTCATAAACATGATAAATGAGAACATTCCTTCTGTGCATACCATCGAGTGCTTGGACATTCCACTAGTGAATTTAAAGCCTTGAAGGATAAAAAGCAACTTCATGATTCAGGTGCCATCACTCATTTGTTTGTTGATGCACCTGCCTCTGCTTCACTATGAATTTCAAGTGTAGCATCCCTTGAGTGGACCCCTTTGAAAGCTTTCCTATGACCGCTAAAGTGGGGGAAAAACGTATAGTTGTAAAATTGCACCCCTTGCAATTTCACATACATTCTTGCATCTGCTTTAGTGTCCATTCCCTTAGCATCTTGAGTAGACTCATTTTAGCCCATGTATCAGCCTTTTTCCCTTCTTAGGATGCTCTAACACCCCTTTTCAGCAACAACCCTCACGTGTTAGCTTTTTGTTGAACTTTTTGCTTTTCCCGTTTGTGTTGTTTTGTAGCATGATGTGTCTAGATACTAGCACACCACACAGACGTCTGCACACTATGCTAGCATCCTGCGACATTTCAATGCTCAAATGACCATTTCTGAGCATGTTTTCCACTTATCATTTGATTTTGTCGGTGGTAACAGCTCAGGATTCTCTGTAACCGCTTTGGAAGCTTATCTTCTCTCCTTAAAAGTATTCTTTTCACTCCATTTACATCTTCTAAGTCCTTCCAAGCACCTATAGCTTCATTCCAATATCTAGCATTTTGCACAACTTCATACAGCTTGTTGTAGCAGCTTCAAGCTCTCTCAAGATTTCTTTACAACACTCATTGTAGCTCCATCTCCCTTGCCTTATGCTTGTGAGCATCTTGGGATTCCATATCCATTATCTACTATTTGCATACTTACTTGGTGATACAAGTTCTCCTCCTCGAGCAGGGTTTGCTTTTATCACCTCTTTTGTGATATGGGTTCTCCTCCTCGAGCACGATTTTCTTTTGTCACTCACACTTCGTGGTGTGGGTTCTAATCCTGAGTGGGTTTTTCTTTCACCACACGCTTTGTTTATTTCTCTCTCTCTACCTTCTTGGCTGTTCGTGGAGGTGGGAACACCAAAACGGGGGT
The DNA here is from genome assembly GCA_007258455.2 of Sequoia sempervirens. Lineage (NCBI taxonomy): Eukaryota > Viridiplantae > Streptophyta > Pinopsida > Cupressales > Cupressaceae > Sequoia > Sequoia sempervirens. Next base: position 814,045,526 of record VDFB02271358.1, read on the forward strand.
TTGACTAAGGCAAACCCCTATACAACCCCAACACTTTCTCCTAATCTTATAGACATAGGTTTTGAAGAAATTCATTTGTTGGAAGACTCATCACTCGTGTGGTTGTAAGTATTTCTTTCCTTTCTTCTCCTTGTCCTTATCATTCATTCTTTACTTTACTTTAGTTCTATTACATTTTGTCATTTCTCTATATTCTGTCAATTTTCAGTAATTGGATTGCTAGCTATTGCTTAGGTGTTTTCTGTGACATTCTTACTTTTTGGTCGGTATGAGACACCAGCACGACTCTGGGATACCAGCATGCTGCGCTTTCATCTGTATTCTGTGTTGTCATCCTTTGATCGAGAGCTTGATAGTCTGTCCAAAAAATCTTTATGATCTGCTCTTTTGAATTCTGAAACTTTCGCATTGCTCCTTGAGGTAGTTTAGGGTAGTTCACCCCGTGAGGCTCTCTGAAAAAAGAGAACTCGTGAGTAGCGAATCCCCCTCTTCTACAATTTGGTTCTCAAAGGTGGTTTTTCCTCCATGATTTAGAGTGTTCAATGAGCTTTGATAAAGTAGTTTGAGATAACAAATCTTGATCTTCTGCACTACTTTCTTGGTTTATAGGTTATTCAATCTTTGGATGGGATTTTTATATTTTAGCAGAAGTATGATCTTGCCATGCTTCAGAGATTTGGTATTCTTGATTGCAAGCCCACTCCACACCATTTCAGTCATGTATTGCACTATCTTCCACTTTTACTACTCCTTCAATAGATGCTACATTATATAGGTAGTTGGCTGTAATGTTTTGTGACTAATACATTCATGTCCTGATATTTCTTTTGCGGTTGTTCTTGTCTCTCGATTCTCACATGATCCACATGAGAGTCACTAGAAAGCTTCCAAGTGTATTTTGAGATATATTCAAGGTGCCTCACATTATGATATTCACTATAAATCAAGATATTCTTGGATAGTTGGCTTCACTGACTTAGATTGGGTTGGTGATGTCAATGATAGGAAGTCCACTTTTGGCTTTGATTTTTGCCTTGGTTTTAGCTCCATTACATGGTCTTGCAAGAAAAAATCTAATATTGGCTTGTCATCTATGAAGGTTGAGTATCATGCAACAATTTTGGCTATCCAAGAGGTTTTGTAGCTTTGCCAATCATTGATTGAGTTCAATTTTCCTCTTGATAGTCCTACTACTCTTTGGTGCAACAATCAGAGTGCTATTCACATTTCTAGTAACTTAATGGAACATCAACATAATAAGCACATAGAAATCTACACACACTTCATACAATAGTTGATTCATGATGGATTTCTCACTTTGGAGTACATGCCTACAAAGGAGAAGGTTGCATACATCTTCACAAAACCTTTGGCATTGCCTCATTACATTTATTTGTGATCAATGCTTGGGGTGAAGGAAGCTATCCTTGGGCGGTCTTCATGAGGTCTCATTCATTCATTTTTTTATACATTATATCATCTCTCTTTAGGAGAGTAGTTTTTCTCATGAGGTTTTCACTTTTCTCCTTTTTCTCTAGTTATGAGAGATTTCTTTTATTGTACATGGGTACCTCATCAAGCCTTGTTTTCGGGACCCATTCATGCTTTCTTTATTTTTTATGCAGTGGATTTTTAGAGTTTTTTAGCTACTCGCTAAGTTACACTCAAGAGGGCGTGTTAGAATAATCATGCATTAGCTAATCATTAATTAATTTTTAATCGATTATTAGGCTAATTTATTCTCATGCACTTAAGTTAAACTTAGGAGTACCTTTTTTTGTTAACTAGAGTAAGATTTTATTAGATCATTACATCTCATCGCATAGGATGACGGAATTTGTCATGGTCTAATCCCTTTATCATTTAGGGTTGCTCATATAAAATAGTCTCTCTTTTGTATTATTTCATTTTGTAAGTTTTTCTTGTTGAGGATATTGCAAATCATTGTTTGCAACTCTCTTGTGTGGAAGGTGTTTTTATTCATTGTTTGATCCCGCATCTCATGTTATTCACAATTCTAACAGAAGATATTTGCACATATATTATTCTTTGACTTCTATATCATCGATGTTTCCTGCATCTTTGCCACCATACTATTCAACATTTGACCACCGCCCAACATGCAAATGTCTTATTTGTGAAGCAAAACAACTCCATTGTGAAGTAGTTTACAAAACTTGTCTTTTAGAATCTTCATAGTCATTATAACCTTGATCATAATCATTTTAAATTTTACTTAGATTTTTTTAGATATTATTTACTTTATTTTTTATTTAGAAAATTACTATAGTTTTCAATAGTTTTCTAAAGGTAAATAAAAATAGATGAAATATTAAATTCAAAAATAAAATATTATTATAAAAATATAGAATCATAGAATATTTTAGAAATTTTAGTAGAATTGAATATTATCTTATCTTTGCATATTTTATTAGAAATATGAATATATATTTTTAAGCTTTTACAAAAATTCAATATGAATAAGCTTATCTTATCTTTTGATGGAAAAAAACATTTAAATCCAAAAACATTCAATATTCAAACTTAAATTTTATTTACTATTATTTTTTGTTGTGATATACTCTTCTACATTCTTATATTTTATTATTCTTACTTTATTTTTTATATTAATTTCTCTAAATTTATTATATTCATATTTTAAATAAGTATCTCAATAATCTTTAATCCTTTTGTTAATTATCTATTATTTTCATATTTTGTTTTTGTATTTACAATATTTTTATTAATTTCAAAATTGTATTTTCTACTTATACTATTATATCCTTTATTATGATAGAAATAACATCTCTCAATATACTATTTTTGATATTGATCAAAACTGAAAGAAATACAATCTAAAGATTTCACGCTTCAACACAAAACATTGGCCCCCAAACTTAAACAAAAATGTAATGCTTTTGAATATATAGAATAAATTAATATAGATATCTTATATACATCTATTTAAGAACAATGTGAAAAGATATCAATCTAAATTTATTTTTAAAATATTATGTTTATTATTAAAAACAATATGGAAAGATATCAATCTAAATTTATTCTAAAAATATTAAACTTATTATTAAATTACTATTTTGACGTGTGAATGATATTAAATTTGAAATAAATATAATATATTTTTTTTAACACACTTATACCATTATACTCCATTGCATATCCAACATTAATTAACGGCTAATTAAGTTTTGTCCTTATCTTAGAGTTTTAAATAATAAGAGAGAAGTTGATCGCGTATCGTTGGCGATCGCTTTGGCGAGTGATGCGCCCCCATAATATTTGTCTCCATGCCACCATCACAAATTTGGAAGGAATAATATCAAATAGGGGGAATCTGTGGAGTGCACAAACTTCTATATCATGTGGCAGTCGCCCATTTGTTGTGTTTTAAATTTAAGAGATAGTTAAGCAGGCTTCAATTCTCAAGATCAAAATTGTGGATTATCACGGATGTGGAGCGTCTTTAATGAAATCGCTATAAATATAAATGAAAGTCAAAAGAGTCTCACATGTAGAGGTTTTCTAGTTTTGAAATTCGTTAAGATTTTCTCTATTTTATGCGGATATTTTGTTCCAAACAATCCTCTTCGGCATAGCTTGTTAAAGATACTATTGCATGTGGATTTTCTGGAGGTCGGTTTAATAAATAAATCTTGTTCTAATAAATGAAAATTATTGACTTTAATGGCGTTCACTTGACCCCACAGATTTTTAGTATATTATATAAATTAATATTGAGATATATAAATTAGTATATTTAATAATTGCATATTTAAAAATAAATCTTTTTATTAAATCGTCGTGCTTACAAAATCTATTCTCATCAAAATCATCTAGAAATTGAACTATACTTACATTTTACACATAAAATAAAATTTATCATAAATTAACTACATGAAAATTTTATAGAAGAGTACAAACCTTTGTGTAAAATCTATAGTGAAGAGAATTATAATAATTTAAAATTTATTAATTTACCAAATTTTGAAAGAGAAAATTGTAAAGCAATTTGGTCAAATTAGGTTTAATTGAACACGTACTGAATATAATATGAAAAGGCCTCCATATTTTCTATGTATTTTTCAAACCATGTGTCAAACATGGGAATCAACTATATGAAATTCCTAATTTTTTTTTGCTTTTGTAATTATATCAATTTTTTTAACCTTTTTAACTTTTGCAAAAACATCTCTTTTGTTTTATTATATATTTTATATCTTCATATATCTTAATTCTTAATATTTGAATTTTTACTATACATATCTTTCATTATATCTCTTTCTTGTTTTATTATTAGTTCCTACCAAGGGAACTATAGGCACCACATGTTTCTTAACTCGTTATTAATAATTCTATTTTTGACAAATGAGAGTTCTTTTTTTTTTATTTAACAAATATTTATGTATTGTTAAAGTAACATGCAAAATATATAACAAAACATATTTCATAAATTAATTTTCTCAAATGTAATTGGCAGGAAAGTTTTGCCCGATAAGATGGATTTATGCGGATCCATTATCGTAGTGGGGATTCTAATGACAGATGGAAAGGGAAAATTCGGCAAAAAAATTGGAACTGTTATCAACTACGATATTATTTCAGCTTGGACAGTTTGAAAATCATAGCAAAGAAAGCAACAACTATAATATTGCATGCACTGGCGAGAGGAAATTGGGAATTTCGATAAACATACTTACTTCAAATTTTATTGTGAATGCATATTTCACAGGTATTGAAGGGCATTGTTCAAATTCCATGTTATATTTTGCAGACTGTTGAGATAGTAAACCAGTTTATCTCAAAGACATCTCCATGTCTAATGTTTAAGATACCTCTTTTTCAGGTCTAACAAAAAGATTATTGTTTATTCTTTGATGCAGCTCTGCTGGTATAGGAGTAACCGTTTCTTGGAATAGGCATTCCCATTGTGTTACAGTTCTCTAATGTTGGTAACTATGGTGTAATAATCTGCTTATAGGAGCACTATATTTGAAAATGGCTTTGTGCAAACATGGGGGTATATATGTAAGGTATTGGTTATACACATAGGGGGAAGGTTTCGACACTCATTTTTCTAATGTTGGAGATATAAATGTATCGGTATTGGGTCTTTTGTAGGTTTTTTTTGAGAACAGATTAATTATGGAATGATTTTCTTTACTTGTGATTTTCCGGTATTAGATTGTGGTTTAAAATTTGTATTTTGTCTTGCTTAAGTTTTTAATCATTTCATGGTAGTCGTGCATTCCAGTTGAGTCAGTTGTGTATCATATTAATGTCTATATGTCTCCACAATGCTACTCTAGTGGTAACAGTTTTGCGAGTATCATGCGCAAGAGTGATATATTTCCTATATAAGCATTTTTTTTGTTTACCCTTCCCTCATTTCCATCTATTACTAGTACCTTGGTGCATGCGCTTCAATCTTTGTAACCACTTTTTGTTCCAAGAAATGAGTTGTTCCATCTTCCTTGACTGATTTGTTATTTATGACTCATTAAATGCATTCTTTTAATATGATAAGAATTGTTACGCATGAGATTGTTATTATTAGATGAATGGTTGGTTGTGCCTCAGATGGAGGCTCGTGGTTATGAGATAAGCAACATTCTAAATTAATAGAGTTTATTGTTCTTGTTATATTCATTTTTCTACCAAAACCCTAACACTTATTAGCCTATAAAGACGGTAGCCATGGAGAAATTGTTACTTGCTCTTTTTTTCACTATATCAAATGCAAATTGGACGACTATGAGGGGGCTTCCTAAAATTGATTTTGTGTAGTGATTGATGACTCGGATTTGTAATTTTTTCATTGTATGTATCTAAAAACTGCAACGAAATCATTCATTGCTATCTTCTTTCCATGATGATAAGCCGACTAATAACAAAAATGGGGGTTTACAGTGAAAAAATGGTGAAAAACAGTAAAAAATGATGACCAAAGGCAGAATCGGGAAATGGTGAAATTGAACGGCTAAAGGTGCTATAATCGTCTTGCACGCCTCTGCAGTAATGGAGACTATCGATCCAAAAAGTCAACCCACTCTCCTCAGAAAGGGAACGCGTTCGGCGTAATAACATATACAGTCAAAGCATTAGTTTTTTATATCATCAAATTCATAAGGATCTCCAATAGAAAAACAAATCTACCCTACTCATAAACTTTGAGAGGTACCAATGATTTCTGGTTTGAGAGAATTGTCTGGAAAAATGAGGAGGTTGAATATACACATCTACCTAGATGGTTTGTCTAGAAAATTACAGAGGTCAAATATACATTGACCTAAATGATCTCATAAGATAATTCACAATGGAAATCATAAGATAACAGACTAGCCGATGCAGAGGTGGTCTCCTGAATGCAATGTTGTCTAAAACTAGTAGACCTTTTAAAATGGGAGCTTGCATACTAGTTTGATTTAATTTAAGTTTCAAATATTAGCATTACATTTTGATGACTCTATCAAGGAACTTAACCCCTTATCTCACTCTAATTCCATGTTTGTGTGTCTTCTTGTTGATTCCCACTAACTATGTTTGAAGGTTTTTTTAGTGGTTCCAGAAATAGAGTTTTTGCAAGTGTCATTAAGGTCAAAAAGGACTGCATCATTGTGTCCAAGACAACTGAGAAACGGATTTTGATATATAACACTTAGCATTTTTCTAACAAAATTTTATTGAGGCACTTGTAGGGCTATTTGAGGATACATTTGTACAAAGTTTGGTGTGATTGTACAAAAACCATATAATATGTATTGTATGGATGGTGTCATAAAACTACTTGGGTCTATTTGCAGCACAAGCAAGTTAAAGCTTCGACAATAGTATATGTGCTCGAGAGTCTCTAAGTGACCACCACATGGCCAACCCTAGTACACTTGGTATGTACAACCTAAAAATCTTTGGAATCCACTTCCAAGATAGTTTTGAGCACAAATTTAAATATTTTTTTACAAATACTTTGAAATCCATTTCATTCCATGCTTATTACACTAGAATCTATAGGTTTTTTGAATAAATGTGGTAGGGGAAATTTTGAAGTGAGCAAAATTCTTTTGTTATAAGGGTCATTTTCTAATGGAAGACAAAGTTGACTCTATCAATGATCAAATTCCTAAATTTAGGTGACAACAACTTTATCCTAACCAATTGTTCCTAAAACACAACAAACTCAACAAATACAAACAAAACTATTCTAAAACTTTCTAGCAGGAACTTTGCTGCTCTGCAACTCTTGTTTGTTTTGCTTTATTAATTATATAAAAAATTATAAGTTAATTTCTACAATTTTTTATTTTTTAATAGATATAAGATGCTTAAATATTTAAATTATATTTGTAAAATTAATCAATTGATTGTCCAATTTATGTAAAGGGTTTTTATAAATATACTATTATTATTCATTCTATTATAACTATGTTTTTCATAATAAAATACCTCTTACATTAATTTAGTTGTCTAAAGTAAACCTAAATTATTAATAACTAGCAAGAAATATATAAATGGTAACTCTATTTTCTAGCTCCTTCAACAAACAATCCACTAGCATATTCAACTACAAATTCTTTGCCTTCTTTGATAAAACAGATAACTCCTCCCAGGGCTTAAATTTGACGGTCGACCTTGCCTGCCAACAAATTTTTTAATGATGGTTATCTATTCAAAGGTGCCCTTAAAACATTATGATATAACTTAGTGTAAGTAAAATTATATATAAATCAAATATATATAACATTATAATTCTATATAGATTTTGACAGTCTATCCAAAATCTCTCCTTTCATTTGATACAATCTTCTTAAAATTTTGATTGTATTTTATGACAAAAATCTCTATATACGGTCATACAACCATCAAATTTAAGCCCTGACTCCTCCCCATGCATAATCAGAGGCTTCTATATAGATTATATAGTCTTTTGTCGTTGAAACATGCAATGTAGGAAGATTCCTAATTTTATTTTTTTATTTTTTCAACTACTCTGTGTGTTCTTCTTTCCTAAAAAAAATATTTTTCTTAAGGAGTTGCTAAAGAGATTCACGGTCTATACTAGCATTTGGATAGAAATTACTTACATAATTTAATATACCTAGGAAAGTTTAGAGCTTTTTTCTGTTAAATGGACATTCAAAAGTCAAGGCTTTTTCTTTAATATGAGGTTGTGCTTCAAGAATGCCATTATTTACAATTAGTCCTAAAAAATCATAATTAATATGGATTTTGTTTATGGATAATACAATCCTAGTGGTTTTTACAATATCATAAATTTTTTGAGATGATTTAGATGATCCTCTAAGGTAGGACTAAAAATTAATAGATAATCTATGTATACACAAAGAAAATTTGATGTACCTTTGAATATCTGAAAGTAAGCAGGATTATTCATTAATCCAAATGACATAACATTCCACTTAAATGCCCAAAAGGATAACTAAAAGTTTTTTTGTGTATGTTTGCTTCTGCAACCTAGAATTGATAAAATCCTAACTTGCAATCAAACTATAACAAGTATTTTGCTTTGGCAACCTTTTGTAATAAATAAGTTTTGTCAGGAATAGGATAAGGAAAAGGTTTTTTAATTTCATTTAAAGGTTTATAATTTATAACCAACCTTTTCTTTCCTTGTTTTCGTTTTGACTATTTGTTGACCTTAAAAGCATAACAATAGAAAGGAGATTTCGATAGAGAAATATACTTCCCTTCTTCAAGTTCTCTTATGGATTTCTCCATATCTGGATAATTTGAGGCTAGAATAGGAATTCTCTTTCCCACCTTCATCTATATTTCCTTAAATATTAATTTTATTTCCATAGTAGGCATGCTTTTGTTCCAAAATTTTCATGGATCTTCAGAACATAATTCCTTTTCTATTTCTTCTTTTAGTATTGTAAGTGGATCAACTTGGGATATCATTGTAGATGGATATCTTTGAAAAGCATAATTTAATGTGCTTGTTTTGATTCTTTCTCCATTAAGTGTGAACAAAACATTTTTTTTATATGTATGGAGAATATCTATCAATAAATTTGCTTCCAAGCAATATATCTACTAAAATTTTATTAAATTCAAAGAAATCACACTTGAAATGTTTTCCTTCTATATTGATCCTTTCTTGGTACTTATATTTGTCACAAGTAAAGAATTTTCCTTGTACATCTAAAATTCTATATGTATTATTTTTGTCAAGGTGTTCCCAATCTTGGACTACAGGGGTTTTGAAAAATGATTAAAGAAGCATTGGTGTCTACTTGAGCATCACATCTTTTACCATTTACTTCTTCTATAATAAACTAAGAAAATCTTCCATTAACAAGAGAAGTTATAGATTTTGTTTCCGGCTTTGGTTTTGGATGATTAGTATTAACAAGTCTTACTCTAGTGAGTTTTGGATATTTATGCTCTACTAAGAAATCTTCTTTTTCTTCAATTTTTGTAATTTTTACATCTTTTTTCTTCTAAGAACTTTCAAGAACATCATCATAAACAAAATTTATAAAGCTTTAATTTTCAAGGATTTTCTCTAATTCATTTTCTTCTTTCTTTTCCTTTCTTTTTTCTTTTCTCTTTTCATGCTTGTTTCTAGGTAAATTATATCCTTTTAATTCAAAATCATTTTAAAAAATTAGAGGAGGAGACTCTAATATTTCTTCGTAATCTAATTCACTTTCTTGATAGAAAATAGGAAACCTCTGAGTGTTATAGATATTACCGCTTCCTTGTGCATGGAATGGTGGTCTTGATCCTTTGGGTGGAAATGACATGTTCATCATTATAGAAGGTAGATTCTATTCTAAATCATCTACAAGATTTTATAATTCTTCTACATCATCTTTAGAGTCTTCAATCTCTTAAAGGACTGGTTCAAATATGTCTTCTTGCATATACATATCTTCATATTCTTCAACTACATCCCACCATGTTGTTGCATTTACAAGTAGTATATACAACTTTAACAACTTTATTTTTGTAGGAGAAATCAAGAGCTACATGACCTAGTTTATTACATATGTAACAAATAACTGTTTTAGATTGAGGGCATGCATTTTTTCCATTTTCTCAAATAGGTATGGTGGGGAGCATAAGAATGGAATTCATTGAAAGAGTGACATTTGAACTTTAATTTGTGGGATTTTAACTTATGTGATTTTTTATGAGTAGAGACAAAATCATTACAACTATAGGTTTTTGTTTCATCATATTGAGGTGCTAATCTTTTAACTTGCTACTTAGTGAATTTAGCAACATACTTTTGTTCATTGATAAACTTTACTACTTCTTATCTAGCATACTAGATAAGGTCTGGAATAGATTGGTCTTCAAGTTCAATAGTATAAGATTTCAAATATTCCATACTCTTATCATGAATTTCACCAGGAAGTCTTGTAAGATATTTAATTTTGACAAATAAATCATCAACAAATTCTTCTTTATATTCTAGTTGCCTAAAATTTTTAGAGTATTCTCTGAAATCATCTAGAGAAAAACATTTGATATTGCTAAGTTCTTTGAGATTGGCTTCCTTGCTTGCATCTTCTTCTAGATAAAATTAATCTACGAAGAGTTCTATAAATTTTTCCATTGAATCAACATGATTGTAGACAAGTTCATCCATTTTCTCACTAGATTTAGCTTGCCACCAATGATATGTTATTCCCCACAAATATTGTACAAAAAATGCTATTGTTTGATATTGCGTCATTCTTGTCATCTTCCCTATTTTCAAAAAAGTATTAGTCTGGGCTCTTACTATATTTATAATTTCTACTAGATTATCTAGATTGTCAATATCTAGAGATGGGTATGTGCAGGATAATGGTGGGCCAAAAAGTGGCAATGAGGAAAAAAACATGTCTTTCATCGACCCAAAAACGCAAAAATACCATGTTGACTTTTTTTAGGCTCGGGTGTCAGTACACACCACCAAAGCAAACACCAATCCTAGTTTTCCATATCGGATATCGATTTGAAACAGATATCCAATTTGTAGACCGTTACTTTAAAACAACGACAAATTTTGTATATATATGCTTTTCACAAATCGGATATCCGATTTGTGAAAAGCATATATATACAAAATTTGTCGTTGTTTTAAAGTAACGGTCTACAAATCAGATATCCAATTTGTGTACACATAGACCTAAGGGTTAATGGTAGATTGTAGAAGGTTTAAGGGTTAAATTTTTAGGGTTCAGGGTATATGGTAGAGGTTTTAAGGGTTAAGGGTTAAGGGTTTATGGTAGAGGGTTATAAGGGTTTAGGGTTTCATGGTTAAGGGTATAGGGGAGAGAGATAGATGGAGTTAGTGTGAGAGAGAGTGACTTGAGAGAGTGGGATAAGGTTAGAGAGGGTGGGAGAGTGGGATAGAGATGGAGAGAGGGAGGGATAGGGTGGGAGAGAGTGGGAGAGGGTGGTAGAGAGTGGGAGAGAGGGAGGGAGAGAGTAGAAGAGTGGAAGAGAGTGGGAGAGAGGGAGGGAGAGAGCGGGAGAGTGGGAGAGAGTGGGATAGGGTGCAAGAGATTTTGAGAGAGTGGGAGAGAGGGGGGGAGTGGGAGAGAATGGGAGAGTGAAAGAGAGTTGGAGAGAGTGGGAGAGGGTGGAAGAGGTTAGGATAGAGTGGGAGAGAGGGAGAGGGAGAGTTGGAGAGAGTTGAGGAGGAGGGAGAGAGTGGGAGAGGAGTGAGGATGGAGTGAGGAGGAGAGAGATGAGGAGGATTGAGAGACAGACCTAAGAGAGGGATAGGGGTAGGGATTGAAGACACTTGAGAGAGAGAGAGGGAGGGAGGGAAGAAGGGTGCAGAGGGTAGATTGTTTTGCTGGTTTAGGTTAAGTGAGAGAGGAAAGGAAAGGAATGAGTGAGGAGAAAGACCCAAGAGAGGGAGAAGGGTAGAGGAGACGAGATAGAGGAGGAGGAGGAGAGACCCAAGAGAGAGAGGAAAAGAAGAGGAAGATACTGAGAGGAGAGAGATATAAAGGAAGGAGGGTTAAGGGTAGAGGTAGAGGGTTTCAAGGTTAAGGAGAGAGATAGAGGAATTGAGTGAGAGAGATACCTAAGAGAGGGAGAGGGGGTAGGATGGAGAGAGTTGAGAGAGAGAGAGGGAGGGAGTGGGAGAGAGATAGAGGGAGGTGGGGTTAATGTTAGAGGGTAGATGGTTCAAGGG